>JARJLE010000057.1:0-713244 GCA_029289555.1 Mycena latifolia | reverse complement strand
GTCCACTGAGCCGGCCCAAACATTGTTGCTGACACAATTGCTCTACAGTATAAAAGTAAGTCAGCAGGCAGTTGGGTTGTGGAACCTGATCATAATAGGAAACACAATAAAAAGGGAAAAATTAAAGTGGACCATGACATTTGATGTGGACTTGATCAGGCCGGTTGCAGCTTATTAAGTGCTTAGCAAGGAGCACTGCATTATGGCGGTCATTCTGCACATTTATTATTTCGGTATATATTTGTGCATTTCCGGTGTATTTTCAATCTATTTGACCTTACCTGGATCTTTTTCAGATGTCAAAAAAACTTAGGTTTTTTTCAGGTGCCTGCAAACATGTTCCTCCATATAGCTGCTATTCAGAAAAATGTTTGGTTTGGTGGATACTGGAATAGATCACGTGATGAAACACGACCATCGGGATCAAGATACACCAGCAAACAACAATATTTCTCTGTGTTCCCTGGTGTCCTGTAACTCAGATGGAGCCAGAACATGCCTGGGAACTCTTCAAAGAGGTATCTGTCCCTCTGGATCCATATAAACAAGTGACTTTCACAATGATATGTCCCCACAGCTCGAAAAGAGGCTGATACCCCTAAACCTTGGTGAAATTCTACTGACTGCTGCTGGTATCCAGCTATCCCAAGAGCCAATGATTCTGGTTTATCTTCAAGCTAATTCTGCCTTTGAACATTGTCTAAGCACCTTACAGACTGACACTCAGAGTATTCCGAATCGGAACGGTAATGTACATATCACGTGATCTGAGAGCGGTCCAACAGCCTCCGACAGCAAAAAAAATGTTTGCAGAGGTCAGGAAAGAAAGTTTTCTTGGTCAATGACAAAATATATTGTTCTGTAAGACAAATTTTGTATGTACTCTGCAAAAAGTTGCTCAGAGGTGAAATCTGACAAAAAAAAAACCCGGAAATACATGAAAATATGCCGAAATAATAAATGTGCAGAACAACCGCCATACTGCATCACCTATGGCAGTCCGTTTGCACTTTTATTCATCCAGCATATTTTCTGGCTTTTCCAGTGTTTTTCAGTCCTTTTCGCATACTCACTAACTTTTGCTGAAAACAGACAAACTTTTATTCTCACCAGCTTTTTTTTTTTTGGTACTTGAACAAGAACACTTTTTTTTTTACGTAACTGCAAGCCATTGTTTTGTTTTGGGGCAATCAGAGTCATCTGGAGACCATATGACCGGGTGCCCATTTGAGATATCTTCAGTCATACAGCCCAGCACTGTCAGAATCAGAGGCAGAAAGGGACTAGGAGGTGTGCCATAGCATTTGCTTTGATATGGATAGCCATAAATTGTCAGTAGCGATATAAATAGCAGTGTAGAGCTGGGTAGAGTCATCTTGGAGTCATCAGAGCCTTTAATTCGGATGTTTTCATGCTCTGGGGATATTCCATGATGCAGGGCCTCATCAGTGAGACTCAAGAAGGAGTATGAACTGATTGGAAGTGCATCTGAGGATCATATGTGCTACAAAAGCTCTGATAACGTGTAGAAGTTGTGTTATTTGCTAGTATATCTTGATCCCAAATGGATGTGTCTGGTCACATGATCTACCGTGCCGTACGCAACCAAAATAAAACTTTTTTTGACAAGGGTAGCAATAAGTTAGGGAGACAAGGGAACATGTATTTATGACATCCAAGAAAACTTTTATCACTAAAGTCTGAGAAAAAACACAGGACAGTAAAAAGGACTGAAAAAACACTGGAAAAGCCAGAAAATATGCTGGATGAATAAAAGTGCAAATGGACCGCCATAATCACCATCATAACTTCAGTCATTTTATACTCTTAACTTAACACTCCCACCTCTCATTACTTTATGGTATCACATTCCAAAATTCTGTCAAATACAGCTGCACATGGATAAATAATATTTTCAATAAATACAAAGTATGAGAAAAACATAAGAGCACATTGCAGGCAGGACAATAAATAACATAGGGACAAGGCATACTCTTGTGAATTACACTGCAACCAGATCCACTTCTTGGGTGACTTCCCCATCAGTATCAGCGTGATCCATGTCTTTGATAATTATGAGTGCATCCAATTCAGTTGGTAGATTGAACATAGAAAGCCGAGAGACTGCTTTCTGATCTTGATCTGCTGCACCAAGTCTGGCATCAATCTGAACTATACCATGTGCTTGTGATGATTTTTCAAAGAGTGGCCGGGCATTTCTCCAAAATTCCACTGCCTCATCTCCCTGCCCTCTTAGTATTGCCAGATCTCCGAGCCGTAGCATGCAGTTGGCCCTGCTGCGATGGACATCTAGATGTGTGAATTTTTCCAGAGCCACAGTATACAGACTGTGTGCTGTATCATTATCTCCATTATGGAGGAACACATCTCCCCAAAATTGAAGTGCTTTGTATAAGTCCAACTTCCTCTTTGTTGTTTTTGCAGTGAACAAGGTACACCGCTGTCCTTCTCCTTTCTGACCGCCTCCGACTGCTTCTTGGAGCCGCCCGCCTGCCGTATGGCGTCCCCCTGCTCAGACCTCGGCATTCCCCGCACATCATCCGGCGTCAGCTCTTTCAGCGTCGCCTCCCACTCCCTCCGCCCGACCCTTGCCCCTAACACCTTCAGCGCTGCCCACGCGGCACGGTACTGCGCCGCCGCTCGTCGGATGCACTCTTCCACCACGTCGATCTTCGTTTTCGACCGGGTGTTCCGCTTGACACCCCTCGAGAACCGATCCTTCACCTGGTACAGGTGCGTGCGGACCAGCAGGTGCCGTCGCACATCGTGCAGAGCCTCATTCGCCTGCCCTACCCGGAGGTGGTACTCACACAGTAGAATGTTGGTCGTGCATCCATCGTCTGGGTTGGCGCCCCCCTGTCTGCGCTTGAGCGCCGACAGCAGCCACAAGGCGATGTCGTAGACCTTGACGCTGGGCACGGCCTGCAATGCTGCGATGCGCGCTCGCTCCTCATCCTCGCGCTTGCGGAGCGTCTCGACGACGGGAAAAAACAGCTTCTGGATGTCCATCCATGTGAAAATCTTGCGCCGCAGCTTGCTCGTGCGCTCGACCATCGCGGTGCGCTCCTTGTCCGTGGGATGGAGACCTGTAGCGGAGACGTCGAAGCGCAGAACGCGCCTGTGAGGGGCCACTTCAGTAATACATCGCGGTCATGTCGTGGGCTTCACTTACTGCTGGTCCTCCAATTGAAGCCCCATCACCACAAGCTCCGTGACATGCATTTCCTCGTGGACTGCGCCCAACGTCTCGATACCCGCCGCCTCCTCCGCCAGCTCGCGCCGCACCTGCGCGAGATGTTCGTCCTTCTTGTGGCTCCCGAAAGGATTGGGCTTTTCGGCGTCAGCTTCCCATGCCTCCAGCATCTCCCTCCACACCACCAGCGTCTCTCCCTCAAACGACTTCTCCAGGTCGGCAAGCGTCTCCCTTGTCTCCATCATCATCGGCACCGCATCGAGCGTGCGCTCGCGCATCGTCTTCCCTGGTACACCGAGTCAGCCGCAGCAAATACCGGTATGAGAGATGACTCACCTAACAACAGGATCTTCTTGTAGTTCCAATCGTTAAAATGGTCGTTCAGTGTATCGCGCCGCGACCCAGGGCCCATCTCTGCTGTGCTCCTTGCCAGCGGATTAGTGTCTGCCCACCCTCGCTCTGGAGCTTCCCCATCGGTCAGCCCCACGTAGCGCGTGAGATTGAAGGAGAAACGTAGGTTGCAGGCCTCAATGTGGGCGGGGAGATGGAACTTGGGCACGAGGAATGTCATGTACTTGCGCCCGCCCCTTATCATCAGGTCCTCGTTCTTGTAGCCGATCATCCGCACCCAAATATTGATATGCCATTGGCAGGCGATGTCGTAGGATACAAAGAAACGGACGAGGTCCGTCCCCTTGACGCTCTTGAAAAACATGTAGTCCATATTCAGGTATCTGTGTGCAACGGTCAGCGACTCGAAACTCAGCATATTCCTGCTCCATACCTTTCCCCTAGCTGCAGATCGCTGACGGCGTTCGGCCGCTTCATGTTATGGCGTGCACAGTCGACTGCACCGATTCCGGACGACGCGGTGCCCCAGGCCTCACGGTCAGGCTTGTCGACCGCGTCGTGTGCCACACAGTGGCTCCTCTACGCAACATGTCAGTCATGTTTGTAGCTTAGTCGGGCGCCGACTCACCTCCTGCACCTGCTTCCAGTTCGCCTTCACATGCTTCATATACGCCTTGACCTCGCAAAAAAATGACCACCCCTTTCCCAGCCCCGGGTCCTTCTCCTCAGACGAGACCTCCTTCCGTCGCAGACGAAAATTCGCATCCATTGCCAAGAACAGCGCGAAGAGAAACCTGTGCACGCAATCGTCAGCTTCTTGCAGATGGTAGAAGTCCAGACACCCACTGCTTCTCCTCCGGATAATCCTGCCAGTCGGGGGCAAGTTTTTGCCAGGATGCGGGCACGCCGGACACAAGAGGGCTAGCTCACCGTCCTGCGTGTTCGCGATGCCTTCCGGATCATGACCCCTGGCCCCGCGCTTCAGCATTTCCAGATGGCGCCATTGTCTGGCCATCCGCAAAAACTCGTGGTACCGATCCTGATCGCTCATCAGCGCTCGTGCGGCCATGCAGATAGATTCCTACTTACCTTCACTGGCTTCAGCCCAGTATTATCGGTTTCCCTCGCCAAGCTGTAGTAAAACTCGTACGCCGAGCACTTGGACTCGAAGGACAGCAGATGAAATCGTCGGAGCGCATTGAATGACGAGGCGCTCCGTGGATATGACGTCGTCGCAGGATACAACCCCGCGCACAACAGCTGGATAGGCTGCGAAACGCCGGACCCGCACCCGCAGTAGTCCAAGCCCACTTCGTGCACGCCGCTCACGTCGACAATCACGAAATCGTCGCCGGGTGCGTGCTGCGGCTTCGGGCAGATACGATCGCGGCCCCAATGACCGAGCTGGATGCGCAATCCCAGCTTCTTGAGCGTCTTGTGAGAGAAAAAAGCGACCGGTCCACTTCTATGGTCGGTCAGTCGCACAGCTACCCTGACGAGTTCGCGACGCACCTGTATACAGATGAAAGGGAAGCTGTCTGTGCCAGTTGCACCAGGCAATGCTGACAATGCAGCTCTCCCCCGCCCAGACAATCTGTGCAGCGATATTCTCCCACCTCCGTCCCACAGTCCCTGCAAGTCGTGTGAGCACGATGATCCCCACGGCCCTCCCCACTGAAGGAGCTCGGCCAGAAAGCTGTCCTGATGGTCCTCTGCCCATTGGCGAAGAGGATCGTCCTGCCACAACAAAAAAAAAAATCAGCCTGCGAAACCCGGTGCCAGGCCATCGACGTACCGAATCCCTCAGCGCTCGCCCGTCCGTCACGATCTCCTCGCTTAAAGGATTTGCAGAGTCGTCCCCAAGCTCCAGAACGTCGAACACCAGTCCTGTTATCGGCCCCCAGATCTTCTGCTGCAGCAGCACGCGCGGCCGACCCAGACGCTGAGCTGCCCCAGCCTGAGACACCCGTCACCGAGGTCGAATGACGGCGGCTTCCGTCGCGGCACACGTCCGTACTCTCCCATATGACTTCTGGTCGTCGTAGCGGCACACCAGTCTCGACAGCTGCGTTGTTCCTCCTCTGTTTCACGAGGGACTGATGTAATCTTCTTCTTTGCGTTTTCGGCAGCTCATAGAGGAGGAGATGAAGGGAGTACGAAAGAGAGAGGGCGACGGCTAAGAGGAGGTCGAGAAGGCGAGGTCTGCGCGCAGCGTGTGCGCGGACCTCCATGTATCAGGCTGTGTGTCACATCAACATTGCCTATGTTTGTTCACAGTCCGGATTAGGATGACAGGCACTGAATATTAATAGTATCCGACAATTGTATTCACTCTGCTAAATCTTTCGCTTCCTCGATCCAGATCTCATTCTTCGCGATAGTCCGCCGCATCTTCAGGCAAATCTGTGATATAAATTCCCGCGTACTTGGCGCCCTTCGCGTAGTAAATGGATTCTGCATCTACTCTGCATGTCGCGATCAGACAGTATATGAAAAGAATCGAATTGAAAACGCACTCGTTATCCAACACTCTCTTCGACCCTTCGACAACATAAAAAAGGGGACGAATCTGCTTGAATTGCCTGCCTCGGTCCTTGTGAAAACATGCTGGAACCCTTGGCACCGGGGCAAGAATTTGAGAATGGCGTTAAAGGTGTGAGCGGCGTAGGTGGGTTTATCGCAGGGATCATTTTCGTCGCCAATAAAAGGGCTATCCGCCTCCTGAACGTCAAAAGCACGGACCCTCCAGCGATTTTCAGCAACGAGTAAAATTGAGAAAATATGGGCTTACTCATTGCGCGTAATCAAACCCCAGTGGATTAGAAACCATGGGCCCATCCACTTCTCTGCGTTATCCAAGTGGTCTGCATCGAATTGTTTAGTGGAGGACATGGCGGTTAGGAGAAAGATGCCGGTGATGATCCGCAGTTGTTTGCCTCTGTTGAAATCAAGCGGGCTTCCGTTTGCCGCCCACATTCTATGTGTTCTTCCACTTCCAATGTCCCTCTGGTGACTATAACGACCATCCCGTGCCCTCCACATACTCTCCTTTTTCTTTTTTCTTTCGCGACACCCTCGGTCACTATCCCGACAATTGCACATCTTAGCAATCTTGATTGCGTGATGTCGCGTACGTTGGCGCGTATGGATCGCGATGATCAATCCCCTTGTAGAGCCTTCAGGCTTCATCTCTGTTCCCATCGCTTCGTGTTTGCCGAAACACCCGTATCCCCGCCGATCCTTGTTACAACGCCAATCATTCAGTCCAGTCTGTCCCTCCCCTCACCACTGTGCCATGCTAGCCACTGTACTAGACTCGGATTTTCAGAAGGGCGAAATCGGTGCGTACGCTTCCCTCCCCGCCGGTAACTTTGCTTATCACTCCACCAGGTTTGAATCCTTATCGAGGCGAACGTTATCCTATTATAATCCCCACCTTCCATTTTTTTCTACCCGCCGCGTACGTCTCATTCACATATGCTGGCGCCTCACTAATCCTCCTGTAGCATTGACTCCGCGTGGGCCGTTCTCCCCGGCACACGCATTGCACTCACTGCCGCCGGAACTATTCACCTGGAAGATGAAGATGATGACGATGAACCCCCTCCCCTTGAGTCCACTCCCCACGATGGGATGCCTACGCCCGTTTGTTGCTGCCGCCACTGCACCATTTGCTACCCTCCTTCGCTGCGCGCCAAGCTCTGAATAGTCGCTCCCCGCCTCAGGCTACTTTTACCTTCGCTCCTTAGCAGTCTTTGGTATTCCCGCGTATCACGTATAACAAAATGAAATCTATTCCCCCTCGCAATGTCAGAAATCAGTTTGAATGGACTACAAAAATTACATGGTGCGCTAATCGACATACTCGTGCCCTTCTCAGTCTTGTTCGAGTCTTGGTGCCCGTGCGAAGTCTTCCAGACGCGCAAGATATGTGGCCTCACGATACAGCCCGAGGGCCTCAAGAATGCGCTCGCCCAGCCGGTCAATCCTCTCTCTCGCGCACGCGCGTGTTCGAACGCCACTTGCTGTCTTGTGCAAGCCCTGAAGCAGGTGGTTCCGCTCCCACTGGTAACGCTCGGCATCCGCCCAAGCGTCGGCCGCCCGCCAGCAGATGGGGCTTATAAGTACGCGAGTGGCGTCGACAGAACTAGAGCAAAGGGTCAGTATACTGTACTGCATAGCAGCAGATCATAAAACATACGTGTCCTCCTTCAAATACGCGAAAGTCGTCTTGAATGCAGCGCTCCAGACGGTCTCCGGTGAACTGCCAAGCTTCTCCCGCTTCGCTGCCTCCTCGCGTTTCGAGGCCTCGACGCCGACCGGCAGGGAGCACGCCCGAGCCCGCCGTAATCCCTCGTCACTGGGTGGGGTGAATGGCGTCACCCACGGGTTAATGCGCGGGCGTGGGGGGTCAGGGCTAACTATCTGGGATATTAGGCTATCTGCTTTCAGTATTCACTAGCAAACGACCTACCAGAGCATCGGCGCTTCCTGCAGACACGAGTAGTCCCGCTCGACATGCAGATTTGGTTTGAGTACGATGGGGGATGGAGCAGATGGTCCAGGGCGATATTCTGAAAGCGGTAATCGCCTCCAGTCCATATTTAAATCGAATATTTTATTTTATTTTCCATCGGTTCGAACAGTTGAGAGGATCGTTCACGGGTACTAGTCTATATACTCCATCCCATTCCAGTCCCTTTGCAGGCCCGGGTGCCGCGCCTCCAACAACGCCTCGTACGAAGCCACACGGTACCGGTCGACTGCCTCACGGATGCGTTGGTCGAGGCGGCGGATCCTCGCCCGAGCGCGAGTCATCTCGGTCGCCCCAGTGACCATGGTGGCCATGCGCTCCTTCAAGCGCATTCGCTCCCAGTCGTAAAGGTAGACGTCCTTCATGGCGTCGGTCGCTCGCCAGCTGACGGGGTTCATGCTTAGGCGTTCCTCGTGGGCCTCGTCTAGGAGCATATCGCGGCGCTCTCCCGCGCGCATGGCACGCGTGGCGAAGGTACGCACGTTGTTCCACTGCTCGCTCTCCCACCACACACGCTCTGCCGGCTCAGCATCAACGCCGCCAGAGAAGACATTCGCGCTAAAGGAAAAGGTTCAGTACCAATGTAGTATATAGAAGAAGAAAAACACGTACGGGTTCTCTCTCACCGATTCAGCGAGAACGTCGAATGTGGCATTCCAGGAGGTTCGCCATGAGTCGTCGAGGGCCGTATCTTCTGCTTTCGCGGCGTCCACATCCATGAGTTCGGAGTGCGCACCCTCGTCGCTAGCTGGAGTATGTCCGGCCACCGGCGGACACGGGATGGGACGTGGGGAGTCGATGTCACTCACTGGGGTTTTTTTAAAGAATAAATCAATTCCAGGTTGAACAGCTGCCAGGGCGCGACGTACCTGAATGCTTGCGCTTCCTGCGGACACGAGTAGCAGCGCCCGACATACAGACTTGCGCTGGGGGTTTTTTTTTTGTTCGAGGTTGGTGGGGTGCTTAAGGGATTCACATAAGTGGTAATCTCCAACGCAATTTGCATTTGAATTTGATAATCTAGACTCTACAGCAGCATGTGGCACATTTCCACCGCTTTGTGCGTGACTGCGGCACCCGGACCCATTGGGATCAGGCACGCTTCTCGGAGCTGGTGGCTATGGGACCGAGCGTGCGGGCAGCCGCAATAATCGATCACGACCTCATGGCGCCCGTTCCCATGTATGATGATGAAGTGGTCGTCAGGAACCGGTTTGGGACACTGCCCCCGCGCGCTGTGCCCGAATTGGAGACGCAGGCCCAGCGCCTTCAGACTCACGCGACCGAAATACTGCCCATTCCACTTCTAAGCAGTGAAACGTTAGTGGGGTCGATATTTTTAATGAAGGCGGGCGGCGCACCTCAATTATATGACATGGGAGCTCGGCGTGACTCGACACAATACAAGTGTGGCAGCGGAAAGCTGCCCACACGCAGTCGCGGCAGCAGTGGTCTGCAATCCCAACGCCACAACCTTCACATTGGGTTAGAGTGAGGGGAGCTCCAGACCTCCACTGTGCAGGCTGTTTGAGAAGCGTCAGCTGGAAGGTACACATGGGAGCAAGCGACGCACCTCTGTGTTCATCGAGGTAGAGAGTAAGCTGGTTTTGTTGGACAAATAAGGGAGACGCTTGACCACTAATCAATTAATATCGTTCACTAGTACATCGTTCTGAAGTCGTGCAACCGCCCACAATAAAAGTTTTCCACCGCTTCATCCTCTTGACCCCAGTTGCGCCAAAGTTGACAAGCATCTGCGCCGCAGAAGTGGAAGGTGTGCAGCGACGGTGCGCTCGCCCTGCGGCACATCTCGTGAGCGTAAGCCGTGCTCTCGCTTCTCTTGATGCAGGGCAACATCCAGCCAGAGCCAGTAACGAGCGAGCATACCAAGCGCAGGGATTTCAGCAAGGGAAAGTTCTCGATGCTCAGAGATTCCGCAGCCAGCACCAGCGATGTACCCTCCTACAAAAGCAGTTAGCAGACGTTGGACTGGAGCAAAATGTTACTCACCTGGCAACCTGTATCACGCCAGCTCCGGTCCTTGTCAAGCACAAGGTGCTTCACCGTTGCGAGCATCCCTGGTGCGTACCGCATGAGGGTGAGCAGTTGGTAGGCCATCAGCCTAATTCTGTCGAGCTGAGCAGGACTGCGACCAAAGCGTCCAATGTCCCTGGTTTTGATCTCCGGGGTTCGACTGTGCGTGAGCTGCCAGAAATGCATACTCGTGAGCGGGTGTAGCTCAGCGAATTTGGGCAAATCTGCGGGGCGAGCTGTAACATGGCGAAGCGCAGGGAGGACGTTGGGGCGTGGAATAGGGGCGAAGAAGTCGCCCATCACGACAAGCTTGACCAGTTCAGGCTGGGCCTTGACGAGGTCGCCCCACGCACCGATAACAGAGTTGGCAGAGGTGAATGAGCGAAGCCTAAATGTAATGGTGGGCAAGGACCTCCAGTCGAGAGGAATGTGGTGCGCGACGGCCAGCGTGTGCAGTCGGCTCATTCCAGCCAAGACGGTGGCCCAGTTCTGGGCGTCAATATCGGGTACCGTGCCAGGGTGGAACACCAAAGACTTGATCTGCACGTACGCGTTCAGTACGCCCTCCCCTCGAAAAAAAGGGAAACACATACCAGAGGCGGCAGTTCAGACCGCGTCGCAAGCGTATGCACGAGAGCGTCGGCCTGATGCGCAGCGACCGCGATCTCCGTGTACAGCAATGGGCGCAGCTTGTAGGCGGCCGCGTGGGTGAGGCGCGCGAGTGCGACGATTTCCCGCCGGGAGCTGAGGAGCCCAATTTCCCAGCAGATGTCTGCAGGAATTGTTGTACGCGCCATGGGAGCATGAACGCTGAATGAGGAATGCACGTACGCACCATTCGTTGAGATCTTTTGAGATGGTTTGATGTCTTGAGGGCATACCAAAACAGCACCAACGGGGTAGCATTGCCACACGCCAAAGAAGTTGTTCCAAATGGGGAACAAATCTATTTACGGGCCCCGGTCCTCAGCGCCATCAAGTGTGCGATGCGAGTCTCTCGAGCAGCCTCCGCCTCAGCTTTCGCGCGTAGAATTTCCTTCGCTGCCAACTTTCCCCCTCCCGTCGCCTTAGCTCCTTTAGTCGTGGCTGCCGCGGTCAAGTGGTAGGGCCTGGACCAACGCCGTCTCGAGTTCTCGAGAGCTCGTGCGCGGAGCTCCATGAGCGCGGTCACACGGGCCTTCCTCGCGACCAGCCGGGCTCGCAACTGCTCATAGTAGGATTTTTTTGGCGGACCTGCGGGCTTGGGCGGGAAGCGCTGGCGATCGAGCCAGATCTTCAAACGCGGGCTAGTAACTTTGCCGTCCTTACGCAGGGCTTCTGTGAACGCTTAGGGGGACAGATTTAATTATAAGGAAATAAAGTACCTTTTTTGAATGCCTTCGACTGAGGGTCACCCAGATCTTTTTGCGCATTGGCCATGCTGGTAATTGTGGAAGGGCAGAGGCTACAAACGATGATACGCAATCACGATACACAATCACCCGCTAATCCAATCCCATCGGAACAATCTTGGAGCATGCTGGACAGGGCACGAACAATGTGCATTCGAGATCGCGCTCCTTGTTTTGGAAGGTCTGCTGCTGATGGGCACGCTTGATCCGCAATAGGTGTCGGTACTGCCTCAGTTCTGTCGTCGCCTCGGTATACATTGCACATGATGCCTAGGATGGTGCTTACCTCGCAGAAAGGCCCGCGCCTGGCTCAGAGCTGGGTTATCGTCCGGCATGGTATGTGGAGGAACAGCAAGTTAATTTCAAAACTACAGAACAGAAGGTAATATATCTGCAATTGATCATGAAACGAATATCTGTGATTGACCAAGAAAGGAGCGGGTGATCTATTTGCAAAAGAATCCGTGCAGTAGCTACGCATGGCTGAAGATTGCGGCCCGATCAGCCTCCAATTCGTCGTGCTTCGAAAATAACCCCAGGGCCCATTCCCATCGAGCGCCGGGCTCGCCGTCGAATGCCTGCTTTAGCGCCGCTCCGCCGGGCTTGGAAAGCAGCGACTTTGCGCTCTGGTAGCCGTACGCTGCCCAGCGAAAGAGCCCTCCTGCGGCGTATTGGGTCATGGAGTATCAGGTTTCGCCGGGCTGGATTGGGGTGTTGCCATGGTCGACGCAGCCTGACGGAATCAAGATGGATGCGCCACTGGGAAACTCGATCACAAGCTTCAATTGACGAAGATAGATGTGACCTCCCAAAGTGGAATCGAATCGGCCACCGCAGGTAATCCCGCAAAATCCATGGGAGAGATTGTGATAGTCGCGGTGGTCGAAGGTGATGGCGTGGCCGCAATTGAAGGTCGCGGCGGGGAAAATGGAGTTCGAGAAGTTGTGCTTCAGGTGAGGGTGGTGCTCGAAGACACCTTTGAGCGTAGAAGACTTGTACCGGTAGACTTTTGGCGCGTACGTAGCTAGACCGCCTGTGCCCATAGCGTCAATTTCAGTAAGTAGCAGGTCTCGAGGACGACGTACTAGATTGGAACCCCATGATGCGCTTCACGCTGGGGTTGCGCTTGAGGCGGCGTGTTATGCGGTGCTGGACTGGGCCGCTGTACAGATTGCCCGGGCGCTGTGGATAGGGTTAGATCGGCTGTTGCAGCTTAACGTGGAACGTACCCTCTGCCCGCCTCCAAGGGAGCCGCCTACGGTCAAAGGCATGTATCTCCCGCGGCGGTGGACGGGGTGAGCGTTGCAATAGATCCCATGACGGATGCAGCGCCGACGCGCGCGCGCCATCTCTTTGACAGCGTCCGCGATGACGGCGTCCCAGTCAGGATCTTCTGGAGTGTCTAGAAGGATTGCCACAATGCGCCCGTGTAGGTCCAGGATCAGCTTCGGATCCCTAACAGGAAGCTTCAGTAGCCAGTAGTAGCTGGGAAAAACCCGACATACCTGCCGTTCCAACGGACAAGCCAACACCCCATACGGTACAGTTCGGGGAGCGTATAGAGACGCCTCCACGATCGACGCGCCCCCCTCCTCTTGGAAGAGCCTCCGGGATTGGGCGGGGCACTGGAACGCGCGCCGAGCCAGGCGCCCCCAGCGGACGGTGAGAAATCCTGCTGGATATCAACGTCGACGCGCTCGGGCGAGAGCTCGCGATGCCTCTGCGAGTACCGGGCCTTTGGTTTGCGCTCATACGGGGACTGCTTGGCCCCGCGTTGACGTCGCTTGCGCCGCCGCTCCTTCGCCGCATCGTTTTGCCGTCGCTGGTGGACACCTGGGATTGGAGGCCGCGGGTCGCCGGTCGGGGGGTGAGCAAGGGGGGATGGTGTCCTGGAAGGGGCCGCGGATGTTGATGGTGAGAATGCGGAGGGCGATGAGGGGGGAGATGTCAGGGGTGAAGACACACTGGACACCACGTCGTCCGGTTCGTCGTCCCAGGCATCGGCGTCGGAATCCGAATCAGTGTCGCCCACGACCTACCCGTCGTCATCGAGCACGACATACGCTGGCCCATCATGATCGTCATAGCGAGCAGCCCGGCGGTTGGAGTCAAAAAGCGCCTTGTATACAGCATCTTGAAGATCGATGCTACATTGTATGGTTTCGGCCTCGCGCGCAGGCAACGGCACAGGGGGGACGCTGTACGGGGAGAAGATGGCGCCAGAGCAGGTGGCATGTGACGTCATGGAGTCTTCGAGACTGGATATTCAATATTAGCCAGCGTGCTCTGGCCAGCAGGGCAACTAAGACGTACCTCGAACCGGGGCCGTGCGCAGATGGAGAGGGACTCTGTCTGGGTAAGCCTCGTCAGTACAGGTCCTCAGCGCATATGTATAAACCCCGCCCCCGCCGCAACCGCGCAGTAGAGGCACCATAAAGTGAAACTCTCCGTGCGCTTGCGGCAGGGCCAGGGCAGCGGCACTCACGTTTAGATTTCGTGTGGACGTGGGGTAAAAGACAGGAATTCTGAGGGAATGCGTTAGTATGCATGCAGGAGCAGTCGAAAAGGGCCTTCACTCCTGCCGCAAACGCGTCGTGGAGCCACCATAGGGCCTATGGTAAGACTCAGCGCACGTCTACACGGCGCGTTTACCGCAGGAGGGAAGCCTGTGAACGAAGGGAGACCGTGTACGTGCCTTTTTTTTCAATTTTCTTGCTTTTTTGGTGTGTCGTGTGGACGTGGTTTGGAGACAAAGGGACTGAGCTTGTCACAGATGTCACGCCCTGCTCACATGCCGTTTTGGGGTCAGGGACAAAAGGGCCGGGGTCGTTTAGACTCAGCGATTAATTTAACGCGTTTTTGACTAGTCGCCATGTATTCTGGCAGTCAACCGTATCCCATCTGACTACTTTAGGCGAAAATTAAAAAGCTGAAAATTTTGGAAGGAGGTCAGCGCAGCTCGAGCGCAGGATATCGGGACCATGTACGTGTAGAGCTATGGATCTAACAGCACACTGAAGGTCAGTGGATGCAGCCAATTTGATATGTATCAAACTTACCGGGTTTTGAAAGAGGCGAGGAAAAAATGTATTGGGAGGGCCTTGACAAACATATAATTTGGGTGGGGTTATACGCGGGTATCGGATGTTCTATGGGGGGTCAAAAGATTTCGAACGGAGGCTCCTTTGAACAACTGTTTAGTGTCCGCGAGTAGTGTGGCAACGTTTTGGGCCCCGCGCGTGCGTGCAGCTCGTGGTGGAGATCGAACAATTCGGGGGATTAGGTCAGGGACAACGAAACCCGGGTTGCGCGAGCTTAAAAATAATTGGGAGGGGTGTAGGACTGACCTCGAGAGTTCATACGTTTATACCGGAGCCTACTATAATGCTTTCGATTTGTGGTGTGCGCGATAGACTTGAAGACGCTGATGGAGAGGGCGATTCGGGAACGGAGGAAAAAGTGTTGTACCACGACCTTCCAGATCATTAAAATTAGTTTGGAGTTAGATTTTGTGGTTGATACGCACATGATGAAGGCTATAAAAATACGCCCAGCGGTAAGAGAGGGGTAGGGCCGGTGGTGGAAGTTGGAAGAGGTGGACGACCCACGCCAAACAGACATCAACTTACTCTTCTTCTCAACTCCCATCATCGTTATCGCTGGGCACAATTTTGGTGAACGAAGGGCACGGAGATTGAGCTTGGCCATGGGTAAACGCAAACCAAAGCAAAAGGCCAGTGGCAGAGAGGAATCCGCTGAGGATTTGGCAGCTGTGAGGTACGTGGCTTGTTTTCTTTTTGCAGTCACGAGCAGGTATGGACGATATCCAGGTTGCAAAGGAGAAGGGAAACTCATCGAAAGGCGTCCGCGGCCTACGATGCCCGGTACGCGATCCCATATGTTTGGCATGGTAGCTAACCCACTCGTTAGTCACCCTGAGATGAAGGAAAAGAGACGTCTTGCGCGTGCAGCACAAAGGTGGGTACTAAGTATCTCTCCATTGTGCGTTGAAAACTATGGTGCCCTAGGGCGCAGGCTAAACTCAATGGGATCCTCCGAAACGACCCAGGACAGCGCCGCCACCGCCCTCAGAAACGTCCCGCCACACGGAACCGCCGCCCTCTGAAACGCGCCACAGGCAATCAGAGGCTCGCTCTGAGGTAGCTGTCACGGAGGAAGGAATAGTGATGGAGCTTCGTGTCGCGAACCTCATTGAGTTTGAGGCCCAGATGGACCTCGAACTCAAGATCCGCACCGACGATGAGCGGGTCGACGAGGGCGCGATGCGCGACGTACAATCTGCAATGGATGTCGCAGTTGCCCCATCGCTGAACGCGGATGAGAAGCTGGCGCTTCTTGCGCTAGTGGGGATGGCTAGGGGCCGACCGACAAATCAAGACAACCACGAAGTGGATTCGGTGCTTGCAATGGCGCTCCTCTTGAGCTCCCACGGGTGCGTCGGAATTTTTTGTTGCGTAGTTTCAAATTTTTGAATAATACTAATGCGACTAATAGGACATCCATCGGTGAGCCTCACGCACGGTCGGCGGCGTTGCCGCCACCACATCTTGAACATGTAAGTGGTCCCGCTGGGCCATCATGTCATCCATCCTTATCAAAATGCTAGGAGTCGGCGCGCATGCATCGGGCACAGCTGGCCGTCGCGACGCTGAACACCAAGCCGTTTTCTCCATTGGCAATCGTTGATGTTTACATGTGGGATGCGCATCGGAGCCTTGAGCTCCCGCATTGGCTGCCAATGTCCTTGGCATCCTACAGGCGCGTCGCGACCTGGCAGGGAGAAGCCGAGGAAACGGCGGACAATAGCTGGGATGCCCCAGCGCAATGGGATATGGAGGAACTGGCCGAAAGGTGAGCAAATCGCACCTACTTCTACCGAGACTGAATAGCCGAGCAGCGTCCCGGTGGACCGGATGATTGACCGCCTGTTAAAAGATTAGCATCTGTAATCTAGGTCCATCTATCTATGCATGCGGTCGCCAATCATCATAGTGTACCGCTTTTGTCTTAACTGAGATAATTTAACTCCGATGATTCTCGCAAGAATTAGAACAAAAAACATCTTTCTTTCTGAGGGTCGTAGCTACGAGGTTCGCGCAGAAGGGACGACGGAAACGCATGCATTCTGCGGACAATAGCACACACTACTACGGACACACTAACTACTGCGCGACGTCGGCGGCCTCAATGAGCTTGACCACGCAGCCGTCGTTGTACTGGGTGCGGTAAAAGTCCAGTGCCTCGCGGCGACTGGTCTTCTTCTGGCAGAACTGGCCAGGTACGCCGAGCACTTGAACGTCGGCCTCCGCCCTAAGGAGACGTGAGCAAGGGAGTCGGGAGCGCCAAGGGGAAACTCACGTGCTGCGGTACATGCCAGGCTCCCGCCCGGCGACGACGACGTACCAGGCTTGGTAATCGCCATCGCCGTGAGGGTGCGCTCGGTCCAACTCGTTGGGGGTCACCGCGACGCCTTCGATGAACTTGGCAGTGGCGGTGGCGGGCTCTGAGGAGATATGTTTAGCAGTGATCAGACTGATCCAGAGCACCGTACGGTTTGGGGCCGCAAGAGCGCCAGCAACCTGGGAGGCAACTTGAGAGGTAATGACGGAGGGGATCGCATCTACAGAAAGTTAGGTGGGGACGGAATTGAAAATATGTGTAGCTCACCGTTGATGTCGAGGCAGAGCTTCGTCATCTTCAAGGCGAGCTTCGACAAGGCAGACACCTGGGCAATGAGCGCGGCCAACTCTTCAGCAGGGGTGGCAGTGATAATGGCCTGGGGGGTGCTCATGACGAAGGCGGGCGGTGAGGCGATTGGGAGGGAGAGAGAGTGGTGGGGATCAAAAGCAACGGAGTGAAGGTTTAAGATAGGGCGAGACAACAGACCAGATGGGGAAGAAAACCAATGCGACCTCGCGGGCCGTGGCATCAGCTGAGATCAGCTGCTTTCTGGTGGCTTCCATCGATATGAGCGGGGGCCGCTAGTGAGCCACGTTTGGACGTCCGAATCGGGAGGTTTGGAGACCAATTGCGGTAAGAATGCTGCTGAATTTCCTTGAAGACGGAAGATGGTGGATGCGTTCAGGGAATTTCAGGATATCTGATGTATACTTTGACCGAATGGGTGAATTTTTGCTGGAATCACGAAAAACTTTGTGAAACGCGCGCGTGGGTCGCGCATACATTTGTTGACCGTCGTCCTTGTGTACTGTCACGTCGTTACAAGTCAGCGAATCGTGCAGCGAATACCACCATGCCTTCAAGCCGTTGGACTACCGCTGCTCAGCTGGCTTTTCTGACCCTGCAACTCCCGGACTATGTGCGCTGCCAGGCCCAAAAGAAGCTGTCTTTATTCTGGGGTCCCATGGAAGAGGGATGGTTTTACGAGTTCCCTGAACAGGCGGTACTCGGACTGCCACTTCCGCAGCAGCCTGGCTCAGACCTCATAACCCCAGAGCAACGCGAAGCACTGGGCGCTGCGATTAAGAAAAGAAAAGAGGTAGGCGTCCTTACAAAAAATCGACCAAGTCTTGACTGACGCAACGTGAAATCGTAGCAATTGGCGAGCTGGTTCAGACGCGAAGCCAAAAGATTCGACAGGGACCTGGCACCGCGCCGCGAAAGACCCTGACACCTCTGACAATCGCGCTGATGAAGAAAACGCGTCCGACTGGTCAGCGGGTGCACAAGCCTGTAGAAATCTTTCAGAAGTGCAACAAGGACAAGATTCGCGTCCAGCTTACGCAGCATGGCTTCGACTCGATGAACGAGGCGGCGAGAGCGGATGTGCAGGGTAGCAGCAAAGCGGAGGAGACGCTGGAGGTCCAGGAGGCGCGTGTCAGGCTGTCAAGGTCGGAAAGGATGCGCTTGAGAGCGGGGGTGGTGTCTGAGTTGTGGGCTAACACGTCGGAGGAGGAGCGGGAGACGGTGCAGACTGAGTTGGAGCGAGAGAGGGAAGCAATAAGGAAGAGGCAACATGAGGAGGAGCTGATGGCGAGGGAAGACCAGCCAGCGAAAATGCCAGAGCAGTTGCAGCTGTAAGTCGCAGGGGAGACGGACAACATGCATCGAATTGACGAAATTTTGCAGAGGAATTGATTGTCTGGACGGCATGTTCGGGGAGGCACAGCACGTAGCCTGACATTGCCGCAGGGTGGGCTAGCATCACGCTCTTGGGCGGACCCACCCCGCGGCAAGGCGGCACTTTGACAGTTAAGGTGTAAGTTCCCAAAGCGTCCATATTTGGAAGTATTGACTAATGTGGGCGCCTACCGCTTCTCAGAATCTGCGCTGGCGAGACGGCTCAAGGCAACACCTTCCGCTACGCCTGTCCTAACTTCAAGGAGGAAATCGTGGAGCGCTTTCAGACGTTTCTCCAGCAAGTTTATCGTACGTCAGTCCGTTGACCTGGCAGTCCGCGATTACTGACGCATTTTTGAAGCTTTCTCGGTGCGAGATGAGCGCGTGCTGCCGGCGGCAGAGATGGTGCCTTCTACGCCGCCTTTAGCACCCTCCTCCGACTCGGATAGCTTGGAATCAGAGGAGGAGCGCTCCAATGTGCCAGTCATGAAGCCCAGGAAGAAGACGGCGCCAAGGCGAATCCTGAAGCCCAAGAAGAAAGCTGGGACGCAGGCGACACCGAGCTCTCCCGCAATATCACCGCCAGCATCATCTCCTTCATTATCCTCGCCCTCTGCACCTCCTGCTTCGCCTGTGGTGTCGCCCTTTGCATCTCCTACACCGCCTACCCCTGCTGTTGAGTCTTCAAGAATGCGCACCGCATCGCCGCCGCCTAGCGACTCTGCGCGTTTGCCCGTTGTGCCGACATCCGAGTGGACATTCCCCGCGAGTGGCGTCGTCCCAGTTATTGCTCCAGACACCTTCGGTTTGGGAGCAGGCGCAGGCGGGGGGGAGACGGGTGATTGGGACGCGCTAAGGGTTTCGCTAAGCGCGGACCTTGAGCCGCCAGCGGCATTCAGTGGGGATGAGCCCTTCAATGGGGGCGACATTTTCAGTGGAGGGACTGAGGATTGGTGGTCCTCGCAAGAGGCTCACGACTGGGGGAAGGCGTTAGGGACCGCCACCTCACCATTTGCCACCCCCGCGGGACACTCCACATTCCACCCATTGTCGGCGTCAAGCCTTTCCCCTGCAGATGATCCGCCTCCGCTGTCGCTCCAAGCGCGCCCAATCCCCCGTCCCAGCTACAGAGGGAGCGCCTTCTACGATACCAATCCCCAGGCGGAGCGTGCGGAGGGATCGATTTTCAAGCCGAGCGCGCTGTTCAGAGCGTTCGACGGTAGCAGGAGCAGGACACCCTTCTCACCGTCTGGGTCACCGGCAAGCTTGCGGAGGAAGGCGACTGCGTGGAATAGCCCGACGCATAGAGGGGGACCTCCCTCGGGAGGAAGCCCTTTGCGTACAACGGACGGGTTTGCGAGCCACACAGCGCGTGCCATGGCATCTATCGTCGGGGTGCCAGCACCGCATGCAGGACTTGGGGAGTTGGGTACTCGAAAGGCACCGCTGCCAGAGAAGGTCAGGGTAGGGGCGGGCAATGGTGGGATGGTGAAGGGCAGCGACTACGACGACCTCCCAGCGTCGCGGCCCGCCGCCAAAAAACCGGTGGTCGGAAAGCGTGGCGCGGGGAAGAGAGCCGGACGGCCATCGGTTTCGGCGACAGCCGTGAGCTACGACGAAGGGGAGCAAGAAGACGACGACCTGCATACGTCGCGGCAGGCTGCGAGGAAACCAGCCGCGCCAGGGAGGAGGAGGAACACCACTGCTCCTCCACTGCCGAACCCTGCTGGCGCGAGCGAGGCGCCGGCGCCCGATGTCGCCAAAAGGCCTCGGGGACGTCCGCCGAAGCCCAAAGGGCCAGAGCCAGCGCCTGCGGCAAGCACTGCTGGCGCGAGCATTGCGCCGCCGCCCAATGTCACAGTTGCTAAAAAGCCTCGGGGGCGTCCACCGAAGCCCAAAGGGCCGGAGCCGGCGGCAACGAGCATGGCGGCAGGTGCAGCGAGCTCGGCGGCAGGTGCAACAAGCACGGGGATGGGTGCAGTGAGCGCGGGGGCGGGTGCAGCGAGCGCGGCGGCGGTAGGGGCGGAAGTGGTGGGCGGTACGTTGGAGGACACCACGAATCAGCCCGAGGTGCACCAGGGGCGCGTGCGGAAGGCGAAGCGGATGGTCGACGGGACGATCGCCCCGCAATTGACAAAGGGTGTTCGCCCCGCCAAGAAACCGCAGGGTGGGGACCAGGGCGCCACCGTCGCGATGTCGAAGAAGCGCCAGGCGGCGGGCGATGCGGCCGGATCCAAGCCGGCGAAAAAGTACGTCCTTTGTGCGGTGTTTTTATCTCCTTGAGCCTGACTTGATCCTCAGAGCGCGGACGAAGACATAGGGGCGCCGTGGAGGCGGACGTTCAAAGGCCTTCTACAGGCAGTGTGCTTCAACCGGCTGCTCAACCAGCCAGTAGTGTTAGACTGTTAGTAGCGTTGAATGTATTCGCCCGCTTTTTTTTTTAGGGTGCGACGGACTTGTCATTGCTAGAAGAAAAAAAAAATTGACTGCCAGACCAGGTAGTAATGCCAAAAAACTAGAAAGGCTCCTTATGCCACTGGCCGGAATCGAACCGGCGACCTCCAGCTAAAGCCACAGTAGCATTCGGCACTATGGAGCAGTGTCTTTACCACTAGACTACAGCAGCATTGGAAGATATCGTAGTTTATTAAATACACGAGGCCGTTTGCCTCTTGAAAAGACAATCACCAATAAAAATGCAGTCGTCACTGGCCGGAGTCGAACCGGCAACTCCCGATGAAAGTGACTACAGTTGCCTTTGGAACCATACCGGACGTCTAACCATTAGACCACAGTGATGCACAAGAGCATCTTACTTAAGTAAATAAATGGGGCCTTTTGGCCTGATAAAGAAAAACTTTATTCTTCAGTATCTAATTTACAGATGAGAAATTTTACGGGGACGTGTTGGAATATATGAAAGTGGGCGCAGACGTGGGGCGCAGGTGAGCGGGCAGCGAGAAAGTGGTGGAAGGCACGCAGCTGGTGCACGGGAGCGCGCGGCGGGGGCGGGGACGCGCGGTGGGGGTGGGGACGCGCGGCGGGCGCGGGCGCGGGCGCGAGGGCGTGGGAAACACAAAGAAGGGCTGGGGGAAGGTAAGGTAGCGGTGTTGCATGCAGCTGAAAGGCGCGCAGCCGGTGGGCATGCGCGGGGGCGGGCGCGGCGGCGGGGGGCGGTGCGCGGCAGGGGCGGCGCGAGGGCGTGGGAAACACAAAGAAGGGCTGGGGGAAGGTAGGGTAGCGGTGCTGCGTGCAGCTGAAAGGCGTGCAGCCGGTGGGCGCGCGCAGGGGCGGGCGCGCGGCGGGGGGCGGGGAGTGGCGGGGGCCGGCACATAGGCAAGCACAAAGAAGGGTTGGGAAGGTAGGGTAGCGGTGTCGCATGCAGCTGAAAGGCGCGTGCGCGGGGACGGGGCGGGCGCGCGGCCGGGGGGCGGCGGGCGGCGGCGCGGGGGGCACGTGAGCAAGCACAAAGAAGGGTTGGGAAGGTTGTGCTGTCGCGAGCAGCTAGAAGGCGCGCAGCCGGTGCGCGCGCGCGGGGCGAGCGGGCAGGCGGCGGACGGTCCCGCTGCAAATGGGGCACAGCAGTGGTCGTGGCGGCGTAAGAAGGCGCTTGGGGGCTAGAGGAGACCTAAATACCCTTTACGAAGGGCAGCGACCGGAGGCGGTGAGGAGGGGCGGCGAGGGAGGGCAGCTTTCGTGGCCGGAGTAGGAAGGGATTGGATTCCTAACAGATGTAAATAACATCCCAATTAAGCGAGCGGGAGCGCCAGCGCCGAGGGACGGGTGACGCGGGCGCCATCATTGATGGAGCGCTGCGCGGAGGCTGGCAGCGCTGGTCGCATGGGCGCCTGCCTGCACGTCTACAGCGCTGGGGTGATGCATCACAGCGCATTGGCAAGCAGAGTCATTGATCAGTCACGACTCATGCACAACCACCATGCATCTGGAAACGCCTTTTGGACAGGTAGAGACCGGTTCCGCGTGGTAGATAGCCGGTCACGAGGTAGGACCCGGTAGAGCCCGCTTTTCTCTGTAGAGCACCATCGAGGCCCTTGCACCCCATTGCATCCCACTCTCTACGGTATGTCCACGAGCCTCCTGCGTGCTCTGTAGACACCTCTGAATTCACATGCATCACCTAGAACCGCAGTTGATAACTGGAGTCCGGGACTTCATAAAAGAGCGGCCAAGTCGACGCGCCATCACGGCTCCCTTTCTCCCTGACTCCCATCTTCTCGTCTGCTACTTCAAACTTGTCCCTCTGTCGCACCCTCAAGCCCTCAAGCTTTCACACGCAAGCCCTCAAGCCCTAAAGTCCTCAAGCCTTCAAGCCCTCCGAGTCAGGCCCTCAAGCTTCAAGCTCTCAATGTCTGCATTCCCTGACCATACTCTTCTGCGGTGGCCTCTGTTCTTTTCTCGGCATCCCCCAGTCTCCCCGCGGCCGGTCCCGTGGTAGCTTGCATGTTGTTGTTTCATGTCGTCCTCAATCATAGTGCACGCAATGTACTAGACTGGAATGCATTTTTTGGCCCATTATTTCGCGTCGATAAGTATCCCGGTCTGAATTGCTAAGCGAACAGTACCGAACGGATTGCCGATGATCGGTGCTTGGCAGGCGGGATCTTTGATGGAGCCGTTTGATCTACATAGCTCTACATCGCTCTACGGCTCTACCACTCTATCGATCTATCGCCTCTATAAGGCTCTCTCATAGTGGGTACATAGCTACAGCTCTACTGCTCTACTAGCCTCCCTATTGCTCCCTGTAGGCAAGTCTGTTTTCCAGATGTGGTGTGATGCATCGTTTCCCCACATACGCCTGCGCGGCAGTAGAGATGCCTCGGCGCGAGCGGTGTCGCGCCGGACCCAAGTGGCGTGGTATCTTCCTTGGGTCTTGCTCTACGTAGTACGTGCGGCGGCGTGCAATCGACGGAGTCGCGGCGGCTTTGGTGAGGAGTAGCGAGACCGAGGGCAGCGGGCATCAGCTCCTGCGATCGATTTTTGCGTGGCCTCAAATATTTTTTCCTGGACAGGAAAAGGCAGAAATGGTGTAACGGGTGAGTTTTCTTCAATCCTCATTCCACACACACTCTTTATTTTCCTTGAACTTTCCTTTGACTCTGACTTGACGCAACTACTGTTGCCAGGAACCCACACCCCTTTAGTTTGTTTCACCTTTCATTTATCTTGTCACCCCTAATTACCGTAGTATATAAGCCTGTGATGTCCGTAGTTAGTTCCCCGGTCAATCGAATATCTACGCCACTCACCTTGCTGGTCCGACCCCCCCAGCGCTCGAACCTTTTCTTGTGCCGGAACTAGCCGCCAACTCTCTAGCCGGCTGCTCTCCATCACAAATGGATAGGGATGAGCGCAAGGGGAGAAGATGAAGATGCGATGTGCAGATGGAGAGGCGCGAAGGAGGCAGGCCGGCAGCGTGAACGCGAGAAAGGCCCCTGTGGAGATGGGCTGTGGGGGACGAGGAACGAAGGAGCGAGTGGGGACTGGAAAGGACACGCGAGGTGCACTGGTGCAGCGAACATAGGGTGGTGAATGAAAGGGCGCGTGGAGGATGCCGATCTGCAGGGCAGCAACGAGGTGCACGAGGACCATTGCACAGAAAGAAACGCAGAATAAGAACACGAGACGCCGAACTCACTCTGCAAGCCCTCCGCTACGCGTGCCGGACACCGTGTCCTACATTGAATCCTGCATCGGACCAAGGGAGATCAATGGTGCTGCCTACACGATGTCTTGGAAATTGGAACGCCCCTCCATGTGAGCATATAGTCGAGGCGGGACGGCGGCGAAGGCGGAACAGGCGGAGGCGCAGCAAGGTCTGGGAACTTCAGATGTTGCTGGCAGCACGCCGCTTGCCGATGCAGGCGTCCTTGTCCAGCTGCAGGGCAACCGTGTCGCTGGGGCATCACATTGGCGCCATGGTGCGGAGCGGAGGAGCGGAGGGTTTGATGTCGACAAGCGAGGTACGAGCTTTGTGTTGACGCGTCTGTCTACGAGAGACTAGGTTTGATGAGGGCGCTGGGAGAAGCCATGATTCGGATCATCATCATTCGGTAACTGGCACCGCCACAGGTCGAGGCAACGAGATTTTGGTTCGAATTCGCTATGGGGCCGTTCACGTTAAATAGCCTCGCGGGGAAGTTCTTCCCAGTGTATGAGAAGCAGGACCCTAGGAACTCTTTGATTTAGAGAAACCCGTGCCAACCGGGATGAACTGCAAGCCCCAGACTCGGATGAGCCAGTCTCCGGAGTAAGGTCAGAGCGGCGGGCCCGGCAAGAGAGAAAGAAGAAAACTACGGCCCATGGATTTGATATCAATATCGCCAGTTATACCTGTTTCAGTATTTGAGCTATAATCTATGTTCCCACCTACAAATGGGCCACGTGTGAAATGTTGAACCTCGGTTCAATTTCATTTTCAAAGGCTGAAGTGTCGATTGCACGATTCCCAATCGATCACGGCCGCACATAGGTGCGGGAGCCACAATATTCCTTTGCACGCCCAAGAATGGATGTCCCGTCCAAAATATTGCCGGGTGGTCAATAATCGAGCCACGTAGTTGAGTTTGGGAATTGTCATTCGTACGCGGATACGTATCCGGACCCCCTGTTGAATAATTGAACCGTGGTTGAATGATTGTGCCCTGGTGGTACGGTACTATAACGGGAGTGATCATTCTGTGTCCCAAGATGGTATACCTGGATCTCAGCATCGATACCGGGCGGACAAAGACGCGGACTCCAGTTGTTTCTAGTGATCGAGATGCCTCAGAAGAAGGTGGACCACCGGATAACAGCGAGCGGAGGATTTCAGCCGGAGACGTCGGACTTGCCTGGCTACACCTTTGGAAGCAAAGCCAAGGATGAGGGCCAGTCGCTTGTTGGCAAGTCCGCAGTTCCATGTCTTGTTTCTGTTCACTGCAGATCAATATAATCAGAAGGCACTTGCTAATCTTGCTACACTCAATGCACCGGTTGAATCATTGAACATTGTGGAGGATCTGCCCTCCACTCAAGAAGCTGAAGACTCATAGACAGCTTATAGATTTTTTTTCTTGAAATTACACCATCATACCATAACCACATCGAGCTGATGAAGGAGATGAAGGAGAATGATCTTCTCCAGTAGGTTTACCGTTTCTCGAGGTGCAATCCACGACACAGGATATGTTGTCTGGGTCCGGGGTGAAATTCAAGTTTTGATGTCTAAAACCCAGTCTCAGTTGCTGGAGGCTCACGATACCACCTATATATATATGTGCATTTCCAGATTATTTGAGGGAGCCCCGAGAAGTGCGGAAAGAAATAATGGTCGTTCCGGGATGGGCCCGGAGTTTAAATTCCTCGGAGCTGGTGGCCCAGGGCCGGACCGGCGAGGCCGTAAAACCAAATGCGGCACCGCAACAGCAGGCACGAATTATAAGGGTATGCGCTATTTCTTACATAAAGTTTCTTCGACGGAATATTTCAGGACACCGGAATGCTTGACTTGGTAAGAACGGTTTCCTTTTATGACAGAGTTTGTCATTGCGGAGTGCTGACCGGCACTACTAGACCGTGTACGCCGAGTGATTGTGTAATTGCGGCGGTTCAAGTTGAGCTCCGATGGGCATTAACTTGAAGGCGGGACTGTCGCATCATGCCATCCTGAAGGCTCAGTCCTGGTCGGTCGACTAGACAGGTATTTATTATTCAAATTTATGTACCTCGAACTGACTGAAACACCCTGGCTGTCGCATTCCTTGTCCCGTTCAGCAGGGTCGGGCCCTGCCGTCAGCTATCGGTGTTCATATCTTAGCCGCCAACGTATCACTTATTAATTTCAAGAGCAGCCACTCCTCCACTCCATTCTTAGCGGGTGTGCTAGTAGGGTCCTCCGAAGGCTACTTATAGCCTCGAAGCACAGAGCGAGTTGTCATCAATCCACCATGGCCTGGCTCAACTCTATTCTCTTCCTTGCCCTAGCAATTGAACAATGCTCAGGCGCCATAATCTATGATGTCGCGGACCTGGACAAGTTGAATCTCGGGTTCGATTTCATCGTTGTAGGAGGTGAGAGATTTTTCCTCGAGTGCCGAGCAGTGAATGAATACTGCTCCTACCGAAGGAGGGACGGCGGGAAATGTCATTGCTAACCGTCTCTCGGAAAACCCTAATCACTCCGTGCTGGTACTTGAAGCAGGCGGATCGTAAGTTTTCAGTCGCGATCTTGCACCTAGAAAGGAATTCATGATTGTGACCACAGAAATGCTAATGTCTTAGACATTATTGTCCCCTTCTACGGCCCTCGCGCAACGCCAAATACACCACAGGACTGGAATTACACGACAACACCGCAGGCTGCTCTGAATGACAGATCAATACCCTACCCTCGGGGATTCGTCCTTGGAGGTAGCAGCTCCGTCAGTAAGTAAATTCGTTTGGGTTGAGTCCATATCTTTTAAATATGAGAATCAACCAGACTATATGATTTACACCCGTGGATCGAGAGAGGACTATGACAGGCTCGCGGCGGTCACCGGAGACCACGGCTGGTCCTGGGACAGGCTGATTCCATACATGCGAAAGGTTCTGGTCGACTTACATATATATTTTGATAAGTTGGAATTCTGACAGTAGGCGTGACAGAATGAGCGCTTCAGCCCCCCTTCCGACCACCACAACACCACTGAACAGTTCAATCCTGCCGTTCACGGATTTCACGGGATGAATACGGTCTCACTCGCGGGCTTCCCAAGTCCAATAGATTCCCGCGTCATTGAGACCACTATGGAACTCGAGGAATTTCCATTCAACCTTGACATGAACTCGGGATATCAGCTTGGACTTGGTGCGCATGATGTGAACCTCGAGTTCTTCGTATTTATGTAACCGGGATATAATTAGGCTGGCAGCAAACGACGATTAAGAACGGGTCGAGAAGCAGCGCTGCAACGTCCTATCTTGGTCCACGATTTATTCGCCGCCCTAATTTGCATACTTTATTGAATTCACGAGTGACTCGTGTTCTCCAAACTACACCGGGTGCATTCCGTGCTGCTGAATTTGTCCAAGACCTCGACGGTGAGTTTTGCCTTGCTATTTTTTGTGGCAGCACTCTGACGTTGAATTAGGCAAACGGATCACTCTCACGGCAAAGAACGAGATCATTATTTCGGCCGGGAGTATCGGCACACCTAATATATTGCTGCACTCGGGTATTGGGAACTCCTCGACGTTAACCTCTCTCGGAATTGAATCGGTGCACAACCTCCCATCAGTTGGCCAAAACCTCAGTGACCATACTCTGCTATTCACAAGTTTCCTCGTGAATTCGACCGATACATACGAAACGGCGGAGCGCAACGCCACCTTGGCAATAGAACAACTGGCCCAGTGGAATGCTACGAGAACAGGTCCTCTTGTCGACACTCCAGTGACCCACCTGGGATGGTTCCGTCTTCCCAATAATTCGTCCATTTTTGAACAGTTTGCCGATCCTGCTGCGGGGCCCAACACGTCGCATTACGAGCTTATCATCTCGAATGGGATGCTGACCGCTCCGCTGCCGACTGGGAATTTCCTCGGCGTGAACTGCGCTGTGGTTTCCCCTTCCGCGCGTATGTGGCTAATTTTCATGAGCCATGGACATGTCCTGATCCCCGAAACAGGCGGTTCGATAACGCTGAACAGCAACGATACTCTTGCGGCCCCACTTATCAACCCAAATCTCCTGGGCTCCGAGGTCGATTTCTTCGTCATGCGAGAGGCTCTTCGTAGTGCGCTGCGCTTCGCTTCCGCACCCCCATGGGTGGACTATGTCATTTCCCCAGTTGGCTTCAATTTCACAGCTACTGATGCTGAGCTCGACGACTTCATTCGGATGAATGCTGGGACCGTGTTTCATCCCGTTGGTACGGCCAGCATGTCCCCGAAAAATGCGACTTGGGGCGTCGTCGATCCAGACTTGCGGGTGAAGGGATTAAGCGGACTAAGAATCGTAGATCTTTCAGTACTCGTAAGTCACCTATAATTGTCTGTGTCGTTTATTTGTTGATCATCGACAGCCATTCATTCCAGCCGCCCATACCCAAGCAGCGGCGTACATAATTGGAGAAAGAGCCGCAGATTTAATCAAAGGAGCTTGGGGAAAGTAGCTGGCAGCAGAATGCGAAGAGGTAGAGTCAATATAGAGATTATTTAGAGGTTCGTTGTGAGAAGTTGGCTTACCGAGTTACCGTAGACAAAAAGTCTGCCCACAGCTTGAATGTTTACATTCAATTGAGGTTATATTTCCACCAATTCTAGAGGAACTCGGGAAGAAAAAGTGCTTCAGCTCCGTACGTATTCTTCAACTACAGTTTCAACCACAGTTGATTGCTGTTTGTTGCAAGCTGATCGCATCAAAACGCCATCACATGGCTACGGCCCAGTCAAGTTATCAACTTGAACCTTAAGACTTCCAGGCCCGTCGCTCCGTTAATCGAACCAGTACGTTCTTCTATTCATTTGTTCCGCTATCGCAGGTTACTGTCCCACCGTTATTATCTTGCACATACATAAATGGACTTTTTTCTGCTAGTGGAACTTGTTAGGAGTGCATAAAACCACCCAGACGATATGAATGAGAGGAAAGAATGGAGACTCCTCGCTCTCGTTGATCTTAGATCACTGGAGTCTGGGACCCCTGACAATTTGAAGTTGGAAGTGAAACCATTATGCTTCTGCGTAATTTCTGTTATGTTTCGTGCGTATGGAAAGCTGAGTGCTTGCCTCCAGAGACTCCCGAGTCGGAACAGCAGAGATATTGATAGTCACAAATCTTTTGGGTCAAGAGTTATTTCAGCGAATGAGTCCTGATGATCTTTAAAAGACGCACGGCAATTTCGTGACGGCGGCGAAGCCATTCCTCCCTCTCCGGCGCCCAGCGTCCTGGGGCAGGTTCGTATTTCTTGGGTTTTGAGTGAGATCGGACTCGAAAATTTTCGAAAAAAAAAAAATCATAATCAAAAAGTTGGACCCCGCAAATGAAAGTACTATTTTCGACCACTTACCTGGCCACCTGAGCATTTGTCCCTCTCGCATCGTCGTTTCAGAGGGTCAATCGAAGCCCAGCTATATCAGCACAAGGGCATGCATCCTAAGAATGATTCAAGCCTCCAAGATCCCTAATATCCGAAGATTTAAGCTCGCAGTGAATTTCTTTTGCGCGGGGGTCCAACATGGCCAGATAACAGGCTAGTTGGCCACCCCGCCAAATAATGTGTTGAACTCTCAAATGGCAGTCATTTGCACTTGGAATCCTACAGGGAGGCTATTTTCACCATCTCACGTAGTTCTGGTATAGATATGAAGTATAGAAATGGTCAGAATACCTGCTTCCGACCGAGGGGAAACCCTCAAAATCGAGGCCGTGAGATGAACGAGTGTTCTGAAAGTCAAAAAAAGCTGAGATGGGCCAAATTAAGATCGAGGCTACTCAATGGGAAGTATCGAGACGTACCTGAATGCCCAACTCCATTCCAAGATGCTGGCAGCTCCTCCAAAAAATCCGACTATTAGCGAGACCGAAATTGGGTGGTTTGAGATAATGCCCTGCAGAGCTATCAGAGGTGAATGGATAAAATGTCGAAATACCTCTGAGAATGAAGGATTGCATAGTGAGAAGTCCTATGTACGATTCTAGACTGATAACATGGTGGTGTCAGTGTACCGCGAAGGTGGCCAGCATGGCTGACCCAAAAAACCAGTTGTGCTTTCTCGAGTGCATAAAGGAGAGTACTTCGGCCCATTGCCATCCAGTACCATCATAGATGGAGGCCCAGAATCGGGGGATCAAAATGAGCCATAAAGATCGTGGATCGATGAAGAAATGGTGGAGAAATGGCGTCGCCAAGTGAGGCGAGCGGTCCGATGGCAAGAAATTGATGTCCCCACACCTCGGATTCCGATCCGCGATGCCGTAGCTTTCGATCAACCCATCACTTTTGGCTGAAATTTGGTCTGAACCTTCGTCGGAGGTCGTACTCAGATCTGTTCGTACATCATGCCCAGTCAAAATTATCACCCTGGCCTTCTAGCTCTCAAGTGGCCAACTAAGTGAGGTGGCCAGGTAAGTGGTCCCAAATAGTAGGGAAAAGTCCGAAGGTGCTCCGAAAAATATTCGAGGCGCTAGAGGCGATTCCGGTGTCTAAGTGGCTGTGTTTTGCTTACGTTGTTTTCCCTTTTGGGAGGTCTCGTGCCCTCGGGAATTGCCGCGTGCCTCTTGTCTTCGATATGTGCGACACCATTTCTACAGATTCGCAGCCGCGAGGCCGTGGTTGAGTGTGGCACGGAATGCATACGTTGTGGTGGTGTATATAAACAGAGATAGATCCCAGGATCATGGCAGTAGTTTGTCGTGTTCAAACCATGTGTAAAGCAGAGAAACAAGATTTTTTGAGGACTGTAAGAAAATCGGGGCTCGCTTCGAATTCAAAAGACATTCAAAGTCGGCTGTTTTGGTCGTTTGGAAAAGGAAGGAGGGCGTGGGAAGCCATCAGGAGCTGGGGAGTATATCCGTGGGGCCTAGGTTCGAGTAGCAGCGAGGGAGGGTTGAACGATGACAACGACGAAGGTGGAGGGCATAGCTGTGTAACACGGTGTGACATAGCTTTGGGAGCTTATGTACCTCAGGGCACTGCACCAGACCTGAGGGTGCAGCAATGGCCCGCCAAGCACACCGGAAGTTGCCAAATTTAGGCACAACCGATGTGCAATTTGAAACACAAAGTATAGAGTTAGAAAAAAATTGGGCTGAAATCTAAGCTGATTCTAGTAGCTTCAGTCTTTGATTTCAGTATGAATGGGATCAATTTTGGCTAAATAATCATAGTTTGAAGGTATTTCAGTGGATCTTGGTGCATAGTGTATACTTTCAAGCTCCAAGTCAGCAGTCGAAAGTTGATAGTATGAAGTCCAAAGTCAGATTGATTTCGGCATGGTCGGCAACTCTTGACAGCATTATTCCCACACATTTGAAATATTGCCTTACACCTCCCATCTGCCTGAGACTGCCAAGGCACTGCACATAGGAACATTCATATCTTCTGTTACATGATACATAAGCACCAGGTCCATCTGAGAAGATATCACATCATTTCAGGTGTTCTCTATTTTATTTTATTTGACCCCACACCTCGATTTTTATTCAGTCTGCAAATGATCTCAATTAAAACAGAGGTGATGTATGATGGTCCATTTGCACTTTTATTCATCCAGCATATTTTCTGGCTTTTCCAGTAAATAGTCCGTTCGGCCCTTCGGCTTCGGCTCAAGACTACTCCAATCACCAATATGCTTCCACTTTGGCATTATTTGGTCCTCACGACCACATCGCAATCATCACATGTGGCTTCCTAGGCCCAGCGCTGGCTACTGCTTGAACCAACTCTGGCAAAGTACCAATAGTAAGGGTTTCGCGAACATCACCATGGTTCGCGAACTCATTCATAACGCCCTTCCAGCCATAAGTCTGCTGAAAGTTGGGTTCGCGAATATCAATATTGTTCATGAACTCGTTCTGAAGCCCTTCCAGCCATAAGTCTGCTGAGAGTTGGATTCGCGAATATCAATATTGTTCGCGAACTCTTTCTTGAGACCTTCTGATATGGAAGTTGTGTTCGCGAACTGTTCCCTGCCCTTGTCTTGGTGCAGTACAATCCAGGAAGGGTGTCAAGGCTTTTATTATATCTCCTGGGTATGGTATCTAGCCTGCAGGGCAAGCCGTTTCCTGGATCACAAGAAACAACTCTGTCTGACGGAGTTTGCGAACACTTCTAGGATCATGAAGTGGATCCCCCATGTTGATAAGGACCACACTTCTATGTCTCCACAGTGCGTGCTAGCTCCTCTCGCATCATTAATACACAGTCAGCAGTTCGGAGCTCTAATTGTATACCACCGAACAGAGATTCTTAGAATAGTGCTAAGAATCGCAAAAATGCGTGATTCCACGGATGGTTCAAAACTAGCTGTATCCCGTCTGAACTTGAGTCCCATACCCTAACAGCTCATCCAATATTGTCCCAATACCAAGCGCAGAGGTGGTGCTGGTCCCGAGGATGCCACCAACAGAAGTGGGGATGCTGGCGCAGCGGTCACCCGCAAAAGCGTTGACACCATCGACCATAGCACCGCCGAGGATGGTGTTGTTATGGATTCTCTACTCGCCCATGCCGACAAGCTTTAGAGGAGTTTGGCGAGGGCGCTGCGGGCTGAGAGGCAAGATGAAATGGAGAGGGAGAGGGAGATGGGACACAGGAGGTGTAGAGGATAATAGTGGCACAAAATTGTCACTCACAAGGAGAGAGAGGAGGCTCTGCTGGTAAAGGTTTCGATTCAGTGTTAGACACGGGTGCTACCTTCGATTTAAACCCAATCTTTCACACATGAGACGATGCCAGGAAGCTAACTATGGTGGTGGCAAGGAAGAAAAGAAAGGCGAACCAGGGCAAGATGGCGAGGAGGTTCACTGTACATGGATTAATACCGAGTAGTTTTAAAAGAGAGGAGGGGGAGGGATGCACAGTAATCATAGTCCTTGTACCCTTGATGGCTGTGGACAAGATGGCGTGAGCCTCGAAAAATAAAGTCCGAGGTGGGGCTGGTGGCACATGACCCACCAGCGCATCCGAGGTCGGTGGCACAACGAGACCAAGTCTGAGATGGGGTGCGGATTGCCTCACAGTGTCGTACCAAAAGGGGGAAGTCAATGTCTCGGACCCAGATAAACCGGACTCAATAAAGAGTGGAAGGGGCAGGGTCTTCAGAGTGAGGAGTGAGTGCCATTCTTGAAAGAGAAGAACAAAAGACAAAGACATGTGATAGGTGACAAGGAGTGACTGGGCATCAGTTGAGCCGCAGCAATCAAGGTGGCCGTACCATGTCCTTCTCTTTCCTCCACCACCATTGTCGCAGCCTCTTTTGCCAGCGATACACTGTGTACTGTGAGTTTTCTTCTGAGCACAGTTTTATTGAGTTCAATAGGTCAATTTGAATTTTTCAGGATTCCCACTTTGACTCCGATTGAGTGCCACTCAACCTCGCACCCAACACACTCAAATAACTTGATGTGGCTGTCTGACATCGAGTGCCTACTGCCGCTTCTCATCCCCTACCTAGTTATGCACTTATTCTCACTCTGGCCAAACCCAAGTGGCAGCATGCAAATAGGTACAAAATTATTGGCTTTGGACGCTTGATAGGGAACTGAGTTGCCATAGAACTTAAGTTGTGTGGGAGCTCAAGTTCTGTCAATGAACTTGAGTTTGAGCAGTAGGAACATCAAACTGAAATATGACAATTGTTTAGATATATCTTTTTTTATATGAACAGATCTTGAATTCAAACACAAGTCTTGCACAAACATAAGATTGAGGTGCGAACTTAAGTTTGAGCTGACCCTGGGAGATGTCAAGGGCATGACATTTCGAGGATTTAGCCTACCTGAGAAGAACTTAAGATATATGTAAAACTTAAGAGTCAATTGTGGTGGAACCACCTAGGACTTAAGATGAGCTAATAAAGTATTTGCGATATCTTACACAGTTCAACTTCATTTATCAAGTCTATTCAACAACATTCCTACTTTTCCATTTAAAACATACCCAAAACAGTAACTGCTTCCTGTTGTTAGAATCTTAGATGAACTCGCAAGCTTCTCCCTTTTCTAACCTGTATCTGAAGGTCGGTCACATCCCAATGCTTGCCGGTCAATGTGATAGCTCCATATTACAAAAGAAACTTTAATTCAGAAAATTAAGGGGGTTTCCATATGACATTCCTGGTTCCTGTATGGCTCACTGGCCAGGAGATCCACTTATGATCATGGGCTCACCTGCTCACCCATCTGGCAAGCATCATGAAAGCGAGACGAGCTCTCTCATGAGAAAGTATCTCCTAGATGAAATTGGATAGTGAGCGTGTGAATTCTGGGTGCACGAGTGTGGAACAACCCAGTAGCTAACTACTTGCTCCACCATTCCTCCTACCTGACATCCTACGAATCACAGCTCTGTGTTGCTGACAACAATGAACAAGCAGCCCAATTCCACTCAGCCCGCCAGGGTCAAAGTTGACTACATGTGTCATGCTCTCTGGGAAATGGGTGGTGGCTGTCCAGCAGATCAGCTTTGTGAAGATCAGCTTGGCCTGTGACTGAGGTCGACAGCTGAGAGTCTAAAAAACTTTTTTGTACAGTGAAAGATTGATATCCATCTCAAAGAATCTTTCACATAGAGACAGAAACCTACCATCCTCCCAGTGTTGTAAATGAGGATCTGAAGCTCATCTGCTGCTGTCCAGAGGTTACCCTCCAGGGTCCTCCTCGAAGTTGGTCCATTGCACCTATGAGATATGCACTGCAATACAGGATGGGATGCTGACCATAGAAAACAGATGGAGAACATGAGCTTGCGCCAAGAAGGATGTATTTGTCTGGTTCAGCCTGCAGGGTGCACAGACTTCGTGTAGAGGGATCATGCTGGCCCTGTGACAATGAATGCTCATGGATTGTTGTTATGGAGCATGACATTGAGCTGTAAGTTCTCATGGAGGTTTGGGACCTTGAGCTGAGCCCAGTGACAGAGATCGAGACTCAATACTGTGGATGCAGAGCATCGGAGTCAGTGCACAATGAAATAAGCCTGAAACATGTATGGCCGGGCATGTGTAACTGCAGGTACAAAATTGATATTGAGTCAGCACTTGCGCCCATAAGACGAGGACTGTGATCGGTCACACCGGGGGCAAATACTGAGGCACATGACCGCCAAGTGCAACCCATGCATGTGGTCAGCACTTGTCTTTGATCTTTTGATCAAATTACGTCTTAAATCAACTTACATACAAAAAATGCATAATTTTATTTCCTAGTAATTTTCATGATCTTTCACAGTACACATGAGTAAAACAATACCTTTGTCTTTGACATCTTATGTCTTTGAACTACTCTTTGACAGTCTTTGTGTTTGTAAGGTGGCTGTGGTCTTTAAGATAGGTCTTTGTCTTGAGTGAAACAGTCTTGCCCCATTTGCCTGCTTCGTCGTGGATCTCAGTGTCGTAGGTCCTCGGCAGGGGGAAAATTTGCCTAAGATACACCCAAATTTCCCACCTGCCAAGGACTTCCTCTCTTGCTTTTCCCCCTAATGATCGAGCGGGAGATTGTATGGATTATGCAAGTGCAATCTCCTGCAGAAGGCTTCGACACCATTCCTTGGGGCCATTTGGCTGAGACTGTAATGGGTCAAAGTGTAAAATGTCTGGCTGAGACAGCAATCTGTCAAATAGGCCTAGGCTAGCTATCAACTTTCAACAGAGCACAAGCTCGTGAAGGAGGATAGGGTTGCTTCAGGCAATGGCGATTGTGAGTGCAAGCTTAAAACTTAAGCTGCAAGTGGGTTAGAGGTAAAATGCCGCAAGGCAAGTGAGTGGTGGTCAACTGGTATTGGTGGTGGACTAAAGTACACTGTGGAACAGTGCAGGGGAACCGTCGTCCAGAAATTGACTGACTACTGGGTCCATTCCCACCTCCCTTTTATACCCTTTCCTATGTGATGGGGAGGGACTGAAACAGGTTTTGTCAGGTCGTATGGCCATATGAGACAGTCAAGGAGTGCAGGTCAAGGAGTGCAGTAATATTCCACACTGCGTCCCTAAGAACAGGTCTGAGGCTGAAAGGCCTTGTTGGACCATCCATGGCGATTCCATTTCCGGCAAGCAGGAAGCCCAATCGGGATATTCCTCACCTCAAAGTCTTGTCATGCTGACAGATCCGTTGTGACACATGTAGGGTGCATAGCACCCTCACACCGTATCGCCCCCTAGAGGATGGACTAGCTACCAACAGAGAGCCAATTATCTCACCTGGTAGCACTGCAGTCTGCATCACAGTGCCACCCCACGCAGAACTTATAGGTCATCAGAGGACTGGTTGCATGATGAGTCACCTCCATACCTTGACACCATCACAGTTTTCACTTGAGTAGCCCTCCACTCAGTGCCATTTAAAGAATCCCCCTCTAGGATTAAGTAGGGTAGTTGAAAAACCCACAAGCAACACCACCGGCTATCGACAGAGGTCATGTGTGTAGCCACTAGCTGCATTACAGATTAGAAGCATCTTCAGCAAGGGACTTGACATGGAATGGAGGGCAAAAGAACTTTGTAGGGCATAAAGAAAAGGGGTAGAAAGGTAAGAGTTACCAACCAAGGAACTATGCTACTTCTGCCTTCCATGATTCACAAATAACCAACTTCCGTGGTCCATCCAATGACTTGGAGGGTGTAAAACAGTGATGGCCGCTGAATGGATTTGCCCTACCTCCAACTCAATTCGGAACAAGCAGCCTTTCAAATTTACAACAGCTTTCCTTGCATTCTACATTCTCAGAGCAAAATTTTCTTGCATTTCGTGAGTATGCACAATGCCGCGGGGGTTTGATGGCATCACCATGTGTGTCCAAATTTGGACAGACTGCCAAAAATCTCAGTCTTGATGGATGCACCTGGTATAAAATCACCGGGCCAAGCTACGACCTAGCTCTCGAGTGCTAAAATCATAAGAATTCATTCTACGTGTATTCTACAGACCACATTTTTTAGCCTTGAGCTGTGGCTTAAAATCGACTCAATAGCGGCCCTTGTTGAATTGAATTTTGGCCAAACTTTCTGAAGAATACACATAGAATCGGTCAAAATATTTTTCGGGCCTGTTTCCGCGCCCATATCGAGTTCGTGGGAGCCCATATTGGGTGCATCTAAATCAGCGACAGTGGCGGTGAAAGCTCGAACAAATAAGGATGAATTGACATGGTCCACTGCCCTCAAAAATGCCAGAGACATGGAAAATTGTCAGGGGGTTCAGTCCTAGCCATATAAATGAGCCACGGCCCTCAGATCCACTACAAAGGATGAGAATGGCTCATAGATGTCTTTGCCATCAACTTGCCATCAAAAGGACCCATCAGGCCTAGTCAGCCACACGCTTAACCGCAGTTTGACCGCGGCTGCCGGTACTCACATTTCGCCCGTCCTGTGTTCGTGAAGAGGAAGCGCAATTCCAATACACAGCTTCAAGCATTTTCATTTTAGTGCTCAAATGTTTTAGCGCTCATATATTTCGGGACATTTCGGGACCTACATGTACCCGCCTACTGATGGAGATCGATGATTTCTCATAATCTTCATATTGGCAGCTCCCTCGTTACTCAACGTGATTCTGACGTTCGGCAGTCAGCTCTCGGATAGGAGTATGGCATGGTGTACAGCTTCAAAACTAGTGCACAGCCCGGAAGACGCAGACAAGCGCCTAATCGAAATATTTGCAGTGCATTTTTAAAATAACTGACGCTATCAGATCGAATCAGCGTCCAACAACCTCAACAGCAGTTCTTTTTACGGACAACGCCTTGTGAGACCTTATATGTGCAAATGCTGTAATTTCTGGGGTAACGTTGATGCTTGAGAGAAGCAGCAAATGGGTATCCTGTAGATCAGTACCTGTTTCACGTCCCTCAATTACTGTAGCGCGCTCCTCAATTAGAGCGCTGCCTGGTTCTGTAGGTCCGTGTCTTTGAACTTCGATCGGTGCAAGGATCCGTTTAAAAAACATGCCGATCTCTTAATCAACTTGCCGAGCTCCCTTGCTATAAATCAGGACGTCAATGCTAGTGGTCGCACCCTCTTCCTCGACATGTGTGACACCATTTCCACACTCCAAGCCTCGGTTATGATGAGCACACTGTCACTCGTGGCAGGCAATACCTCCCGCTACATTGGCCTCGGCCTCGCGTCCGCGTCGTTGGGAGTTTACGCTGCTCACCACCAAAGTCCATCTCAGAAGTTAGCGCGGCTCGAAGACGCGCTCATGGCCACGGAAGAAATTCTGGAACATGCGAAATTGGACTGCGCGCGGAATCGTGTCGAGCTAATGGAGAGCGAGACTCAATTGCTTCAGTACGTTTACTCGTGCTCAAGGTCGGTCGTGAATGACGCGAAATTGTATTTCCTAGAGCGAAATTAGCGGTGTCGAAGATCCAGTCCCAAATGCTCGAGGCGCGCGATACCACCTGGAATGAATATTTCCAGAACATTATAGGGATCTGGAAGAGCATAAAAAAGTGCGAGAAGGATATAAAACAGATCCAGACCTCGACGTTGGTGAGCATGGTCATCGGAGTTAATATTGTTCATTAAAAAATAAATTTCCCCAGCTCACCATTGAGGCCGAACGTCAACGCCGCTTGTCCGAAGGAATCAAGGAGTCCCGCGAGATTTTGGACGCGGTTGTTCGCTCGCCAACCCGTACGTCGCCTGGAATTTTGGTGGCCTTTTCTGACATAATCACATTTTTAGGTCACGTGAACCATTTGAGCAGGCGGCAGTCGAGCGCTGCCAATTTTGTCCAGGGATCGTCGATGTGAGCTGACCGAAAGACTGATAAAGAGCCAGGAGCTGAAATTGTGCGCAGGGTCTAGGACCTAGGTCCACCTGTGCCCAATCACCAAGTTGTCAATGCCCGTGCTCTCGTTGTCGTCGCGCTGTCGTTTTTGTTGTCTTGCTTTGGTCTTGCTATCTTTTTCGGTGCCTACTACAGTGGATCAGTTCTATCGGGTCGTGCCACACACCATGTATTGCTGCTGAATCCCATATACCTTCCTACTTGATGACTCGAGTCGCGCCGCCGCTGCCGTCGTGCAGCCCACCGGTGCGCGCAGGAATCTGGACGCCGTTCTGCCCGATGAAGGAGAGACTGGGGGAGCATGATAAAGACAGAAATTGGCACCATGATGAGGATAGGAACCATATGAGCCATCCGGACACTTTTAGGTCCCCGAGTTTGTGAGAGACGGTCACACCGTTGTCACACATCCGATCTCATCCGATCAACAACAAGCCGTCAAATTCCCACCCCTTTCCACTGACCTGTGAAGTTGAGAGTTAAAACTGCTGATTGCCCCGATCTGGCCGCGACAAATCTTCCACCGCATATCTCATTATCTCCTGTCAAAGTTGTTCATCTATTAGCGCATTCTGCGAAATGCAGGAGGCCGGCGCGGACGTGCGACTACCGAGGGCCGCAGGCTCGCGGGTTGGGAATAGATGTGGACGTTGTGTATTCAAAATTTAGCAGAGCTTAAGTATGCATTACGTCGTCGTGTAATTCCGGGAGAGTTCTCTCTTCCTTCGCTGTCTGTTAAACATGAAATTGTCCCCTCGTCTTAAACTATCAGAATGTCGCCGCCGCCAAGTTCGTCACGAAATGCGCATCGATGAACGGCACAATTGCGCTCCCAAAGTCCGTCGTGGATAGGGCCGACTGCGCGACAGCAGGGAGGCTCTCCCACGCGATCAACGGTTGGGTGCCGCCCACGGTGGTCGTGAGGCCCATCGCATGGTCGATCGGCCAGATGCTCTCGTACTTGATCAGCGGGCTCGTCCCCGTCAGCGTGTAGCCGCTGGTGCTGCAGTCCCAGCCCCCATGGGCCGAGGGGCACACGGCGAGGATGTTCGCTGCGCTGGTAGCGGTTGCACTGGACAGCCAGACGATGACGCCTTCCCAATCGTGACGATGTCCCAGCCCGCTGGAGGGCTCGTCTTTGGGCATGTACCACGAATACATGAGCGCCGCACGTCCGCTGGAGGTGTCGCTGCGGACGTAGACTTGCCCCGTGCTGCTGCTGCAGTCGCCGTTCGTTGCACCCGTGGGATTTAGACCCGCGCTGAGCGCAAGTTGAGATTACATAATGCCAACGGGAGATGCATGGGCCATTGCAGACGTACTTTGTGTTCCCCGAAGCATCGACGGCGGGGAACGGCACGCACCCGTTAGCAACAAATAGGTGTGGTTTGTATGCGAGGTACACGTTTCCGACTGTGCCGCTCGGAACCGTCTGGGGGAAACCTACGACCTGGTCGGAGCCGATTGAAGCGCGTTCATTGAGGGGTGAAGCGGCGACTCCAGCCAGAGATAGCAGCCCAATCCGAAAGGAGGTTCTCAAGAGGGAGAGGAAGGCCATGGAGATGAGGAGAGCGCAGAGAACGTTCGAAAGACTCTCACGGAAACGAGAGACTCACAACCTTGCTTATAGCGTCTGAGCGCCGTTGGAGGAGGAGGAGGAGGTAAATTATACTGACACGGTCCCACAATTGGAACAGCCAGTCTACTACGAAGACATTTGGTAGCTGATTGTAGGCTAAATGGCCACCTATCTTTACGTAGAACACGCGCGCTACTAGAGGGGGGCGGAAAGACTAAGCATTCAGCGATCTCCCCGACCTGTTGTGGCCACAACAGGTAGGCCGGACGGGTAAAACCTCGTGGGTAGCCAGCAGCAATTCCTTGCTGCCGACCATAACTCCCCGCCGACCAGGATCTCAACAAATGTGTCGCCTCAACAGTCCCTCCAGGCCACGCATGCAAACTAACTACAAAACTACATAAAAAAGGGGGGATTGAGAAATTGGCAAGAAGAACGGGCCAGCCCAAGCCTGCGTTCGACTACTCTGAATGATTCTGAATTGGGATCTTATCTTATCATGGTGCGCGGGATCAATGTTGATCCCGAATGCATGCGACATCAGTCCCGGGCCGGAAGCGGGTAGGGCAAGGGTTTGCGCATCGCGCTGGCAACCGGTGCGACGCAGCAAAATCCCCATCCCCCGCCCTGCCTCGCCGCCGCCCTCCGTAATTGGTGAATGCAGCTGTATCCAGCCAACTTTGAAGGCTTCAACATGCTTTAAGTATTCTGTATGTGCACGTGCACCCAGCCAGCCACCGAATCGACCAGTGTCCCTGCAGTGATCACTGGACAACGACGACCGCGCCCTCAGGGTCTCGAGTCGACTTTGTGGGCCAGCTGTCGATGCAGACAAGCCCTGTCTATCGTAGATCCACTGGAGGGGACGAACTGAGCCAGAATCCACTCCTTCATTGTCGATGATGGTGGTTCATAGGTTGGTGAGGCACGTTCGCGCGGGTACCGACCGATGCCCTGCGGTACACAGGAGTCCGCATGACGCCAATCCTTCTTCGAGAACGTCTGAAAGTTCTTTTACTCTCGGAAGCTTTGGTTGCAATTCGGCAAGTTAGTTATTTTCGGATTACACCGCCACTGATCCGGAGTCGGCCCGGCGGATAAACATCCTATCACCTTGCTATCACCTCTTCAAGTTGTCACCATGTTCTCCGGCCGTTCTCGAAGACTCGTGTCGTCTTCTCTGGTTGTAACTCTATGTATTTGAACAGTTTTAACAAGACCTCCTGGATTCTCCAAATGTGGCTATTTCAGGTGACCGAACACAAGTCGGACCCTATAATTGCATCCTGTTGCAATTGCATCCCACGGACCATGTGGTAGCAAATCTGTTGGCTGAGCTTGGTTCCGGTTTTTCCACTAACCCAATGACCGAGTCGCCTGCGCCCCACTTGCGGACCGCCCTAGCTGTCCTGGATACGCATGACCGCCGGCCCACCAATGAAGGAACAACTCTGGATAATCGAGCAGTCCCGAGACTCGCGTGGCCGGGAGATAAAAACCAGAGGGCCAAGGCAAGCCAAGAATATTCGAACCCGCTCCCTCTCTTGGCGAAAATCATGCTGGCAGCACTGTCCCTCTTGGCGCTGGCTCTAGCGAACCCTGCAGCTGCCTTCATCGAATGTAATGTATTGAACTACGGCGCAGTAGCGGATAACACCACCGACCTCGGCCCGGCGCTCACTGCGGCGTGGACCCAGTGTGTTACCCCGCAGGTTACGACGACAGTGGCGACCGACGTCCTGCTATATGTCCCCGCCGGCAACTTCCTCCTCAAGTCCAACGTCGTGTTCGACGATGCTCAGAATTGGAATCTCCACATCGCGGGGAATATCTATCTGCCGTACATCCCAACACTGACAGGCACCATGCTCACCTTTGAGGTTTGCTTCTTTTGATTTTGCGTCTGGGTCTGATCTAGCTGCGGTGGGATAGAACTGCCAAAACATCCTCCTCAACGGACCAGGCGCCATATTTGGTAACGGTTACAGGTTTTTCTTCTCTCTCAATACACGCTTCATCATATCTAACTCGTGTGAAGGTATCGGCCTGGCGGCGATGTAAACGTTCCAAGATGAACGATTGTCGATTCCGCTAACTTTGGATATACAGCTCACCCTCAATCCGTCCCGACCGCGTCTCATCCGGTTCCAGAACTGCAACGAGTGCGTCGTCTCAATTTGCGCCTCTAATTAATACTCAATGCCCTTGCAGCTGCGAGATCACGGCGGTGACACTTTACGACGCCCCGCAGTTCCATGTCACCATCATCGGTAACAAGTACGATCTCTGTGGGAAATTCCTCGAACTTTGGACTCATGGCGTGCTTACAGCAACGTCGCGCACGACATGTCCATTATCGCCAGCCATATCGGTGCGTACCATGTACCTCAGCTTCGCTTCTCGTTTATTAACTGTGACTGGGTAGGCGAGACCGACGGCTTCGACATGAGTGGAAACAACAAGTGCGCTTTCCCATTTGATTATTTATACCGCGTATCTGAATATCTCGCTCAGTTACGTGCACGATGTTTCAGTTGAGAACGGTGCGTGTTATCGGGGTTCAATTCTTGAGATTTGTTGAATGTTTGAACCAGGGGACGAGGTCCGGATTTCGCTTGGCATGGGACCTGCCCCAGCTAAACACCTATTGAACAGTGCGTCACCGTGAAGACCCCGACGAATGTAGGCGTTGTGAATCTCTTCCTCATTCCTACACCGCTCACACTCTAGATAGGGTTTCGTCGCAGAGCGCATTACCTGCAAGTTCACCGCGGGCTGCAACATCGGGTCGTTCGGCGCCGGTGAGTATCTGGATGAGTCTGGTTGACATCGGTTCTGACGTGCGCGCAGACAACACGGCAGTCAACGTGCAGAACGTCTTCTACAGCGACGTGACGGTTTCGAACTCGGACGCTGGGATTATGATCAAAAGTTACCCCGATAATATAGGAATCGTGAAGAATATCACGTACACTGGGTTCACGTTTGTGCATTGGATTTTCCATTTTCCCTATATCACAGCACTGAGTCGCAAAAAATCCAGTCTGCTGCGGCTTACCCCATCTGTTAGTCCAATTTCTTACCAGCAAAAGCTGTTTCACTCAAAACGAAAATAGACATCAGTGCCTTCTGGTCGGTGCTCCGGTTTGAAGTACGACTTCCGAGAGGCTAACCCGCCGCGCGAACAGGGCCGGCGACGGCGTCGACACGGGCAAGCTGGCCATCTCGGACGTAACCTTCAACAACATCTTCGTGCGTTCGAAATTCAAATACTCCTTCCCCTCTTACGTCACCTAAAATCGTGGTATAATCAGGGAACCGGTACCCCCACGCGCCCCGCGGTGCTCTTGGACTGCAACAAGGCCACCCCCTGCGAAAATATCAAGGTACTACTGCCTTTCGAAATTTCCTGCGGCATATTTGACCGAGCATGGTGCAGTTCACCGGCGTTTCGCTCACGAACACCGAGGCGAATACGTTCACAAATGCGTGCGGGTCCGGCGTGACCGGGATCCCTGCCTGTTGAAATTTCTGTCCAGTATACCCTTCTACTATTGTCCTGTACCTCCATACAAGAGGCAAAATTGTACTCGGTGGACCACCTGTTCTTCCCTACCGGCCCTGTCGCGTCGCGCTACCCGGCGTGTCCGAGCCACGTGTGCACTACCTCGAGCTCGTGCACAAAAAGTTGAACTGATCGCGAGCGTGTTGTATTAATAACTACGCCGATGTTACTAGTCCCGTCGATTTCCCCACGCCAAGGGTCCTCGATATGGAGCAATAGGAGAAACTGTGGAAACTACATTCTGCCGGGAGATCCTTGTGCGTCGCCCATATAAATGCCTCAGCAGTGCAGATGCCCGATAATACATCCTACCTGCAAATCGCTTTCTAATGCTGTCCCGCGTACTCGCTCTTGCTGCCCTGGCTTTACCGTCCGCCGCGTTTATCACCTGCAATGTGTTGAGCTACGGCGCCGTCGCGGACAACACCACTGACCTCGGCCCTGCGCTAACCGCTGCGTGGAACAACTGCGTTATCCCACAAGCGACGACCGTTGCGACGGATGTCCTCCTCCTCGTCCCGGCGGGGAACTTCCTGCTCAAGACGAACGTCGTGTTCAACGGCGCAAAGAACTGGAACCTGCACATCACGGGCAACATCTACTTGCCGTACATCCCAACCCTCACCGGGACGATGCTCACGTTCCAGGTTAGCTTCCTTTCCATTCTTTGGTTCATTCATTAATGTGGCATGCCAGAATTGCCAAAACATTCTCCTGAACGGCGTGCGCTACCTCAAATTTCTTCACAACCCAGCCGTCTGATGTTTTCGTCTGAAAGCCCGGCGCCATCTTTGGAAACGGTTATCGTTACCGTCCAGGCGGCGATGTAAACATGCCATGTTGAACGTTTGTCAGTTCCGCTAAGCTTGTATCTGCAGCTCAGCCTCCACCCCTCGCGCCCGCGCCTCATTCGATTCCAGGACTGCAACAAGTGTGTTCAGCTTTTCTTACATTAAATATAAATATTCATGCGACCATGAGCGCAGCTGCGAGATCACCGCCGTCACGCTATACGACGCGCCCCAGTTCCACGTCACGATCATCGGAAACAAGTCAATCTCATGCACCACCTCCCCGCTGTTGAAAATTCTTACTGACCTTTGGTAAAGCAACGTCGCGCACAACATGGCCATAATTGCTACGAATATTGGTACCGTGGATTCCTCAGGCTCTACTGATGATACCAAACTAAATCGCTGCTCATAGGTACCACGGATGGATTTGACATGAGCGGGAATAATAAGTACGATCCATCTCTCTGTCTGTTTCTGTTTGCTGACGGAGCGCCTGTAAACAGCTACGTTCACGATGTCAGCGTCGAGAATGGCAAGCTCATTGACACGGGATATGTGCCGTCGAACTGATTTTTCTATTCCCAGGTGACGAGGTAATGCGTGAATTTTTCAACCAGGCTCGAATATTACGCTAAAACGGATTAGTGTGTGACCGTCAAAACACCAACCAATGTTCGTACACTACTCCCGTTGTTTATAGTGTTAAAGAGCTCTAACAACAGCACTTCCTAGGGTTTCGTCGGCGAAAACATTCGGTGCAAGTTTACTTCAGGTTAGCTTGGCTCAGATATCTCACCTCCGTCTGCTAATCTCTGATGCAGGGTGCAACATCGGCTCATTCGGTTCTGGTACGGTACTATTGTCATTCTTATGCGATTCTGTTTGTTTATTCCTGCATAGCCAATACCGCTGTCGACGTCCGCAATGTGCGCTACAATAATGTCACTATCTCCAACTCCGATGCTGGAGTCATGATCAAGGTACAGTCTCTCTTAACAGACGCTGTATCGTATCCAACTCATTCCCGAAATATGCGTACCCCAATAATATTGGGACGGTCACGAATATAACGTACACCGGGTTCACTTTTGTGGGTCACTCGCTTCCCATTCCCAGGCTTAGCTGACTCGCCTTGAAGACTGCGGCTGCATATCCAATTGGCAAGTTGCATCTCCTCCGTACCTGTCACCGTGCTGATACGAGGGCCCGGATAGATATCAATGCATTCTGGATGGGAGATGGTGTGGATTCCGGGAAGCTGAGTATTACGGACGTAACGTTCTCTAATTTCGTGGTCAGATCAGTTGCTTTCACGTGATCGTGTTGGTTGAAATTATGGCTGTGCAGGGAACTGGCACGCCGACGCGTCCGGCGGTACTCTTGAACTGCAACAAGGCCACGCCGTGTAAGAATATCAAGGTGAGCCTTCGATTTCCGGCTGGATCAGCTCCGTAGGACTGAGATGTTTTCGGGCGCAGTTCAATGGTATCTCCATCACGGATGCCAAGGCCAATTCATTCACCAACGCTTGCGGATCTGGCGTCACGGGAATTCCTGCCTGTTGAGAGCCCGCAGTATGTTCTATTCCTTGTCGGATCCTTTTATGTGTAGCTGTTGGATTTTTCTTCGGGAAAACAAACACTTCGGAGTTATTCGATGTTCTAAGGATATCAGTTGGCTGAAACTGGCTTCCAGCACCTTCATTGACAGAGGGCAGAAGCGTCGATAATATTTTAGAGCTAAAATTTCTTTTTGCCCACCTTTGTCAAAACTCATGTTGATGGGTACCGTAAGGTTGCACATCTTAAGACCATCATGGACGTCTACAAGATAATAAGCACGCTCAAGAGTACAAGATAGACGCCGATTGAACCGATTGACGTTCTCTGGATGGTGCTACTTATGTAGACGGCGGTGGCGAGTTGAACTCGACCTTTCGTTCGTATACAACTCTCGATTTAACAGTCGTTGGTGATGGAGCCGGAAAGTTCATGCAGCGGCGAAGTCAGCAACCGAGACGCGATACATGCGATAGCTAGGCTCGAATCCAGCCTGTCTACAGAAAGCAAACTGTCTATCAACACTTCCATAAGGGTGTTTCAGAATTAGAATTTGGGCTCCAACTCGGACCCCAACTCGGACCCCCAACTTGAGAAAAGTTGAGGCACAAGTTGAGGCACGAAATCGGAGTTGGATGTCAAGTCGTGCATAAGACCACGACTCGACATCCAACTTGTACCTCAACTTATGCCCCAACTTGATGCCCCAACTTCCGGTTCTCGGGCATCAAGCCGATACGCGAGGCGAACTCTGCCTCAACTTCAGAGTTGGGGCAGAAAGATCCGCTTTGGTGTTTCACAATTAAGCCTCCAACTTGTGCCTCAACTTGGCTCAAGTTGAGGTCGAGTTGGGGCACAAGTTGAGGCACAAGTTGGACTCAAAATTCTAATTCTGAAACACCCTATAGACATACGGTCTCCGGTCTATGCGAAAATCAGCGGATTAGGGACCATCGCGGTCACGTGTATCGATTACTGCCTCAGGTCAACTCACACCGATTCTAAATTTCATAGTGACTTTATTACTATGCCTCCTGCTTTTGTTGTCATGGCGTCCCTGGTACTGCGCATCGGTCCAACTAATTCGACTGCGGCTACGGTACTTCCGCTGCGCGCGTTTCGCAACAGTGATCGGTTTCAATTTCAAAGAGTCTTCTTCGTGAGGTTCGATGTTCCGTTTATGTGGATACTGCGAGCTTGCGTAACCGCGGACCTCGAAGGCTAAAACCTCGTCCTCAGACTCTGCCCAGTAGCCAACCTCGGGGCGGGGCTAAGCTGGGCCATGAGTGGGGAGGTGCCTCGCACTCTGAAGGCCTCGCAAAATTACTCTTAATGAGATGAGCAACAAATTAAAGTTAATTCGCGGATGAACCAATTCACAAATGCTAGCCCACTCGCGATCGGCACCTCTTCTTTGGGGAATCCTACTCTCTTCAAAGGGAGGGATGCAAGCCAGGGAATCCAACATCCGCTCGGCAGTTAATCCTACACCTCGCATTCCCTACTCACCCACTACCCATACACATTCTTTCCAAGATGCGCTTCTACCTCATTTCGCTCGCCATCGTAGCTCTTGCAGGCGTCTCGCACGCCGCGGTTATCCCCGGTCTCGCTGCTCGTCACGGATCGTCCGCCGGCGCATCTGGATCTTCCGACGTTTGCGCTTGCATCTCAGGCGCCGTTAAAGTTAGCGGCACCGACTACGGCAGCCTCTCCAGTAAGTTTTGCATTTTTCTCTCCAATTTGCCGCCATTGAAAGAACATTGAAACCCATTTGTTCAGAAGACCTCTGCACCTGTGTCAGCTCCCTTGAAAGCCTTGTAGCGAGCACCACACTGGCGCCACTCACTGCCGGTCTTGAAATCGGCGGCAAAGTCGGTCTCATCGCCTCGCTTACCGGCATGGTATATGATGTCGTCTATCCACTCTACCCTGCCCTGCTTTTTCTTAGATCAACGCTTCCAGCGGCAAGAAGACCTGCACGTACCCGGCGAACTCTATCCCTGCTTGCTCAAGCAAGAACCTGTGCGGTTACAGCTGCAATTCCGGCTTCATCGCCTCCGGACTGCTCTGCCTTGCTGCAGACCTTGTGGGAGAAGTTGGTGCAGTGGTTTCTGGGACACTCTCCAGGACGCTCTCGGGTGGGATCCACATATGATTACACACCTTGTTGGCATCGATATACCTTAGGAATGGACGCCTGAATACTCTGAGTTGCGTACTCTCAACGGCTAGCCTGTCAGTAAGATTGCGCGGAGTTGACGACAAGGCAGCGGAGCGCATAGCATTCGATGCCGCTCGACTCATCCCTGTGGAGTTCATCAGAAGAGTGCAGAGGCTCGTTGGAGGGTGCAACGAAAATCGGATCAAGGGAGACATACCAGCATGCATGCTCTTGCACCGCCGTACTTCGGTGGCGACCCAGATTTACACAACAGAAAGGTGCAGCGATGATTACAAGCTAGTATAAAAACACATGGCCTGAGCGGCTTCACATTTGATCAGTCAATAATGTACATTCCCAGATCCTTGTTTGACATATGGAGTCCGGTTTAACTTCCTAGCGGCTGAGAATATCAACCCAGGAAGTCCGTTTCGCCTTTCTTGATCATCGCATCCAAACCCTTCGCAATCGGAGTATCGCCGCCGACCATGTCGATCGCAAGGCCTGCTGCATCGTCCCGATCCAGCAAGAGTGCAAGTACGGCCACAACGTCGTCGCGCTGGATCAGGCACAAGTTACCAACGAGCTACAAGCACGACAAAATGGGCTGCGCACCGAGATGGTAGGCGACAAGTGGGTGCGACCGATGGATGCCTTTCCTGTCCCAGGCTCGTTATTCAGGCCTCCGGGGCGCAAGATCGTCCACTTGAACTTGTCGCGCTGCACGAGATTCTTATCCGCCTCGTATTTCCACTTCATATACGCGGCGATATGTCCGCGCATGCGCGTCGCAAGCGCGATATCTGCTTCCGTCTGCGCAGGGTCAACAGTTACATCCATGATCAGCCATCCATCCACTCACATAGTGCGCTGGGATTTTATTTGGGTCGCGAATATCTATGGCGGAGACGAGCACCAGACGCGGGCGCGCGCCGTCTACAGCTTCGATCGCATCAAACACCTTCAGCGCGCCCTCGTAGTCCACTTTCTTCGTACGCTCCTCGCCACCCTTGCCTCCTGCGCCGGCGCTAAAATAGACGACGTCCGCACCCTGGAAAGCGGCGGTGAACTCGGAGACTGGCGAGTCTTCGAGCGATAGCAGAAGGGGCGTCGCAGATGCGGCTTTTATGTCCTCCTCGTGTTCTGGGGCGCGAATAATGGATGTCACTGAGTGGGAGCCGCCGATGAGCCGCGCGAGGCGCAGGGAAACCTAGGGAATCAGTCGGACGGAGGTTTACGAGGATGGAAGATGAAAGAACATTGCCGTGGCCACCGACGATGACTACTTTCTTGGACATTGCTGTCGAGTGAAATTGGAGGTCAAGACCAAGTACAAGGGACGAGAGAGTCTGTCTACGTCACGGTTTGTAAGCCGCTAATCGGGCGGCCGCATCGCGATCCTAGTTCACGCGCTCACGTGTCGTCGAACCACGTAATTCCAAAGACGCGATCTTGGAACGACGGACGCATAAAATCGTCTTGCAAAGCAAAGCCGTATCATCGTTCACTATCAATTCCCACTGACGTCTTTTGTAATTTTCCCATGAATTCGCTAAGTATTTCCATAAAAATTCAAGAAGACAAATCAATCAAGAGAATTTACATCCATATGTACATTTGTTCGAGATAATTCCATCCATTCACTGGACCTTAGAAACCACAGGCTCCGGAGGCGCAAACACCATTTCTTCCACCTCGCTAGCCATCGAAAGACGGGCGTGTTTCCCCGCCGGCGTATTGTGGAGTACGGTACTCGTCTGCGACATGACGGGCTCCAATCCGTGTTCCACATCCTGTGACCACGAGTCCATAAGATCCCTGTCCAGACACTCTGAAACAAAAAGGCGTAACACACCACAATCGTGCCATCGCCCGCAGAGCTGAAGTCGACCCTGGAGATGGCGTCGTCGACAGTGGGGGCCAAGTGTTGCTTGTCGCGGACGATCGCGCGGTCGTTCAGTGTCCACATCATCGAGAACGCGTAAATCTTAGGGAGGACGGTCTGCACAGAGCTCGCGGCGCTCTCGCGCGAGCCCGGGAAGTATACAGGGAAGGTGTGTGCGATGACAAGGTTGACGACGGCACTAGAGAACCCGGACAGTGAGTTTGAAGAAATGCGTAGGGGATCTACACATACAATATGGTGGCGGCCGCAGCAGTCTGGAATGCGAACCGCAGTAGAGCGTTGACGGCGCCGAAGCTCTGCGGCGAGATGTCTTTCTTCTTAACAAGAAAATACGTGATGCCGGCTGTGAGCACGATGTTTGCAGCTAGAAACGAGAGAGTTCGAAGGGGCAAAATAAGGAAGTGCGCATAACGAACCCATGATCGATGGAAGATATATGTGGTCTAAGTCGGGGAAATAAATCAGATTAGCTGAACGGAAACTTGCCAGCTTTAGACACGTACACCATTGCACAACGCGGCGCGGATAATTTAGCCGTAATTGGAACGCGTAAGAGGACTGTACGTGGATAAGTATGGCAATGTGATCTCGAGAAACGACTTACTGCAACGATATTAGAAACCAAGGCAAAAACTACCAAGACTCCTGTCGGCACCACGATGTACCACTTCTTTGAGACCACATAAAGTCGAGTGCAGAAGTAAATTTGGACAACAAAAGTGATTGTCGCTCCCTTTCACCTCTCCAATAAATAACGAAGGAGAAGTTGCGCAGCGGATAGGCTCACGAGGATTCCGCCTGCCGCCGACAAGTCCTGGAGGCTCAGCGCCCCCGCCAAGTCGCCGAAATGAATAATGAGCTGATACCATGACAGCGTGCTGGACAAATTGGCGGATCGCATCAGAGAAATAGGGACAGGCGAGGTTTCGAACGACGCACAACGCTTGTATGGATTTCCCATAGGTAAAGACGGCGAGGATCCCAACCCCCACTTTCAACGCCAGGGGATCAGCGCGGAATCCCGCAAAGTACTTGACGAACTGGACACGCCGGCACGCTCAGAAATAGCAGGAAAACATAGCAAGACTGGCGCACCTGGGCCGAGAGGACGCCCTGGCACAACAGTTCAATGCAGGTTCCTACGAACTGTAGGATTTGTGAGATTCATGCGCTCGCTCAGTGAGCCTTGCACTCCAACGCACCCAAGGGCCGAGCAGGAATTTCACTGGGCGATTGTCCATCGACGAGCTCGAGATGGTAGTGGTGAAAGACAAAGGAGAGACGATCGGTCTCGGTCTCCTATCGAAATTTACATCCGCGCGGAGGCATCACTGTCGCAGGCCCCTATCCAGGATTATCCAAAATTTTACTTGCTAGCGCCCGAGTTATCCAAAGCTATGGGAATCAGCTACAGATTAGGCCCAGATTTTTTGTCTGCCAGCGTTCTCGGTTCTGGCACCTTGACTGGAGACACAACTTCAAATTCAGCTTGTTCAAACGTATCTTTCGAGAAGAAGGTAGGCCATGTGTCGACTAGAGCCGTTGTGAAGAGCTGGCGGCGCTGCTGCCAGTGAGCAATGATTGGCGGAGCTGAATTGGTCTTTTATCATTCGACGAGCCCATCTTACAGAGATATATGCCACCTTCCGATGCCATGGATGCCGTCGCGCTGCTTCCAGTTTCTGAACCCCTTCACCCGCCATCTCTGTCGAGCGACGGTCGTCTGTTTGCGTCCAGCGAAATCCTGCCAATACCGCCTGCTGCCCTGAGGCGAACCGACGTTCGAGCGTCAGATCGTGGCGCACGGGGCAAACGTTTTCGCTTTGTTGTCTGCAGCGTATTCACTATTGGGTACTTGTCAGCGGAGGGCTGGTCCTAGACGTGCTGGTGCACCTGTTGATGGTGGCAGCTAGACACTTGCAGAGCTGAGGTGCTCCGTCTTCTCGTGGCGCTGGAATGTGAGTTAAATAGGTCGGCATTAATCAGTTTTTTTTTTTGCCGGATAGGATGTGCACCACTGAGATAGGTGAGATTCACGACGGCGGTGTTAATGCGATACCCTTGGGAGGCCATTCTGGCGCTCTCGTCCTGGTAGGTCCTGAGGCACGCGCTACACAGTTGCACGGGCCTGCTCGCGGAGAACACTAATGATCGGCCTGTGTGCGCGAACTCGGTCAGTCGTCCGTACACATCTGCCTGCAACTGTTCGTGTTGTACCGCTTGGGACTGCAACTGTTGACTTGACTTTCTTGCTCCTCATTCGGTTAGCCTGCTTCTGGTCTTCTCGCTGCATTTTGGCCGTTCTGCTGGAGTACACGGCGATGAACTCCTCGTAAGTCGGATAGAACTCGTCTTTGGTGAGGTCGAAGATGAGGCGTTCCTTGCGGTCACAAGCGACTTTGATGGATCGATAGCTCAGACAGCGTAATTTTCGGCGTCTATGGAGCACGGCCTGCGGTTCTTGCTGAGTGTGCACCGCGTGCAAGGCCGTACGTTCTTGAATCACGGCTCCCGAGTGAAGGAGCTAGGTCCTTACCGAAGTGTTCTTTGAATTCCAGTCGCGTATCTCGTCTGTCCCAATCAGCGTGCCCTGCTTGCAATGAGTTCTGGTTGTTAGCTCTATTACTCTCTTCCAAAATTTGGCGGCGAGGTCGTCCGGCGGTCTGGTGGCGGTCCGAGAGATGCGTTGGATGAGGAGACGTGGTGCCTGGGGCCGGAAGTAAGGAGACGGCAGTCTTTGTTACTGGACAGTGGATGTCGAGAAGAGTGGGTGCCAACCGTGCCCGACTTTTTTGCCCCATAAGGGAATTCGCGTGGCTGTTCGCCATTGTGACACTCGTCACTCTCGTCCTTTCTTGCTCTCCCCCACCATGCTCCTGCCCGGGACTCCCCACATCCACCCTCGAAACAGGCCGCCGCCGCCGCCCGCCTTTACGTTCGTGCTCGCCGCCGCCCGCCCTTCCGCCACGTCGCCCGCCGGACTTCCACCTTGGTCCCGCGTACGTCACGGTAAGCCCGGCGGCCTGCTTCACAGACGACGGCTACCGTGCGGCGGTCTCAATCCCCGAAATGATGGCGTCGGTGAGCGCGATACGCGACTTTCGCCCATGCCGGTACGGGCAGATGAACGTGCCGCAAGTTCCCTCTGTGTGCCACGAGCCAATAACGCCCCGCGGTGCTGCCGTCAACGGCACTCTTTCGCCCCTTCCACCTCTATTGATCCAGCACCTCCCTTGGTCTCTTCCCCGCTCGTGCATTTTGTTATTGTGGCCAATGCACATGTAGTAATTATTTGTGTCGTGGACACTGTATTAGCCCAAATCAGCCCTTGAATTCTGTTTTCTTGGCTTGGCATCCTTCGTAAGACTTTTTTGCCCTTCAGAGTTGGTGACATGGCCTCTGGACTTCGACAATGCAAGCTGTAGCAGTGTGTCTCACTTTCATGCCGACTCGGACTTGCCTTTCTCAGCGAAAGCAGCAAACATGACACGCGAATTCCCTTATGTCGAATGTTTGGTTCCACCGTCGATGCCAGACTCCCGCCCTCCGATAACCATCACCAACTTCACCGCTGGTGGGCCACGGCCAGCGTTGGACGTATTCACGGACCGACCATTATCTCCAGCCAAAAGTCGCCTGCCAATCTGTGGATAAACATCTTGGAGCAAAAAGAAATTGTAAAAGGACGCACGACGCGCCTCCAACGCGCCTCCGACGCGCTCAGGCTTACGTGCGTGGTGGAGGGTCTTTCAAATTTTGCACAGAGTTCCTAAAAGGTCCTAAAACTTGTGAGTACATCGTCGAGGCCGGCATACTACGCGCTGATTGGTTGATGTCTGTAGGTACGTAAGTAGGTTGGTAGGCGGCAGCATTACATGGCTAACCCAACAACAAGACTACCTATTCAGCTCTTCCACTCCTCTCATCTTTGAGAGCCCAACTTTCTCCAGCCATGCCCACCACCGATCCCATGGATTCCCTCGCGCTGCTTTCCGTCTCTGAAAGCCCACAACCGCCACCTATGCATAGCTGCGTCGAGAGAAAGAGTCTGGGCGCCCCTCTAATCCTCACGATACCTCCCGAGATTACAGCACAAATCTTTGCGCATTGTCTTCCATCTTCACCTTCTCGTCCCAAAATCGACAGGGCGCCCCTCCTCCTTGGCCGCATCTGCCGCGACTGGCGCAACATTGTCCTGGATTCGCCCGAGCTCTGGGCCTCGCTGGAAATCGACCGGGTTGATATTCCCGTCGATCTCGTCGAGATATGGCTTTCGCGCGCTCAGAACTTCCCGCTGACCTTGGTGCTCAAAGTCTCAGTCTTCGATGACGAGTGGGACAGCGCGCCATATATCGACGTGCTGCAGCGGCAGGCGCAAACATGGCGCGACGTGACGCTCGAGCTGCCCTTCGAGAATTTACTTCTCTTGGGGCCCGACCTTCAGCTCCCGATGCTTGAGCGTCTTGCCATCAGTTTCTATGACAACGACGAGCACGACCACCCTGTGAATGCTTTCCGGAGCGCCCCTGCACTTCGCCACCTGCAGCTCGAAACCAGCGTCCATCCGGCAGGAATGCTGCTTCCATGGGCGCAACTCACCTCCTTCGAATCCCGGAGCGGTGTCCTGACATCCGAAGCGTTTTTGACCATCCTACAATACACTCCGAATATCGCGAAATGCAAAATTGATATCCACAACGAAACGGAAGTGGATCGCCTCCCCGAAGTTCCGCCGCTCATGTTCCTCACAACGCTGAGCCTTGGCACATCTATCCCAAAGGCGATGGATATTCTGGAGTATCTCTCCTTCCCGGCGTTGCAGGTGTTAGATCTGTCGGGCATCCTCTTCAGCGGCCGCGAACTTCTGCCCCCTCTGCACCGGTTTCTATCCAAACCGGGCTGTCGGCTCCGCGAGCTGGCCATCCGCATTGACGGGGACGGACCCCGCGACGAGGATGTTTTCCGGCTTCTGGAGACCCAGCCAGCCCTCGAGAAACTCAACTTGTGCGAGGGGGAGCTCAACCTCCACATCGCGATTTGCCGGCGCCTGAGCGATAGCTCCCCGTTCCTCCCCCGCCTTGCCAACTTGGTCGCATCCCCCTTCATCTACCCCGTCGAGCAGATTACCACCACGTTCCCAGTAATGCTGGATTCCCTTGTCGACGCGCTGTCCGCGCGGTGGGTCGCGCCCCCGGAATTATTTGCCCAAATTCGCGAATGCACCCTATCCTGGAGCGGATCGCAGACTGAAGACCTGGACAACATCGTCGCCGCATTCCGGCTGCGGCAGGAGGAGTTGGTGGCACTGGGTATAAAGATGTCTGTCGGGGAAGAGAGTTGAATTTCTGGCATCGCGGAGCATTCTACTAAAATATTGTGAGTTTAAGTCTATTCGTACTTCTGCTCGCGTCTAATATTATTCTATAGTGGTGATGCTTCATCTCTATCATTAATATTCCTCCTCTTGAACGATTTTGTTGGATGGCACTGGCTGGGTTTACGGGGGTATGCCTATCATTCCTGCCATTGATTACGAGTACTTATGTAATCATTCTTTTGATCAATCGAAATGAGGTTTTTTGCACCTGTGTTCATATTGTCCGCACTTAACCTTGCTAATGAATTTAGTGGCTGTGCTAGTAAAATTAGTGGCAGTTTGAAGCAACTTTAGTGGCTATGCTTAAAAAGGCTTCAAATTTTGTTACCTTGTAGTGGCTGTGTTTCCTCATGTAATGTAATCCATCAGCATCGTGGTTTCGATTCCCGGCGTAATCATTTTTCTGAACTCTCGTTATTTTTCTCCACCTCTGCTCTCCCTCTGGAACGAACACTCCGGCCAAGTCGGCCTCGATACCCCGAATTCCTACTTCGACCACCTTCGTATTCGCTGCCCTGGGTATGCCAAGTTCACCATTGGTCCATCGAGTGGTGGGAAGACGCCGCATATCACAAGTGCTTTGGCAGGATCCTTAAAGGCGGCAGCGTGTGGAAGCAACATGACCCATATGATGAAGCACCCAGACCGGAAGCAAAGCAGTATTTGTACAACGGAGCGTAAGCCAACTAATTGATTTCTTCCATGTTTTCCCCTTGTTTAACGCAAGCTTTTCCTTCAGGAGCCAGTGTTCAATCTTTCGCCCATGGCAGGGCTGGACGTCTATGTCGTCCACAGGCCCTGGAGAAGGGATGCTCCGTGTTCTGGCCATACTGTTGCTCGCAATGGCCTACTGGATGCTGCACCTTTTTTTCCGTGCGTGCGACCCGACATGCTCATCACTGAAATGGGAAGATTGGAATGAGCTCAATCTCGACGCGCCGGAATTCCCTGGCAGTCGGGTGGGGACTGGGCAAGAGCTTAATGATGCAACACATCCACATCTGCGGCTCGAAAGAACAATGATATCCATGCCGCATGTCGAGCCTGGGGACCAAGTTTACTGTATGCGCTGCCCCACTTCCTCCTTTCTTCTTTTCCTCGTTGTATTTATATGGGGTTCAAGGGCACTGCGATCTGATCCATGCTGTAGAAGGTTTCCATGGCGGGAAGGAAGACTCGTCGGTGATGTACATCCCTGCCGCCCCATTGACTTTGGGCAAGTACATGAATATTTCCTTGATAAATGAATCCATGGTCACATAACTGAATACCCCCAGTGCTATCTACCTCCGCGATCAGCGCACCAACTTCCTTGCAGGCCTCCCGGCACCGTGCGTCCTTTCCCTTTTTATTGCTTGCATTAGCCAATTACTTTCGCTACCGTCAGCGACTTCCCTGGTGGACAAGGCGAATCGGGATTTGCGGGCCCCGCGACCGTTGCGGACGTGCATCCAGATGGCCGTCGTGCCGTTGGGTCTGAAATATTTGCAATCCTGGAAATAGCAATAAGCTTTTCGATGAAGCAGATCAAATCCTTCTTACTGCTTATTAGGACTCCCTGTTGGCAGTTTCGCAAAGAGACTTGGTTTTGGTTTCATGAAGCTTGCTTGCCCGGCTTCCCAGCGGAAAATCAAGGCGAGTGGTTTGAGGTGCACAGCGATGTGGCCCTCAGCATCCATCCAACTAAGCGTATTGGCCTGATAAACAAGAGTTAGGAGATGGATGAAAGCGGGAAAAATTAACAGTGCACCGCAAGAAGGGGATACTTATTACTTGCGTGATAATCAAGTAGATGAAGTGCCGCACACTGTTCTGAAAAATATTCATGGAAATAAGTCGGGCTCCAACCCAGTGGTGACCAGTCCGGACACGTGAGCTTCAAGCATTCTGTCGGATCTTTACGCCAATCAGCTGGCACAGATCCGACTTCACGAGAGAGGCTTCCAAAAACGGTAGCACGAAACTCTCCTAAATTGCTCAAGCTTTCTGCTCGATCAACAGCACTGCAAGGAGATGAATTTAGGAACCTATCGGGCTCGGGGAGAAAGGTACGCACTCCGGGTTGACGAGAATGTCATATTTAGCATTCATCACTTCGATTAATACCGAAGGCTCGATAGGTCCAGGGGGCAGCAGCAGTAGAATGGGGTGAAGGACGCGGCTGTTCATGAGGAAGGTGACAGGCAAGACAGGGAAATCCCATAGCCACCCAGCGTTCGATCTTGATCGGAGCTCGAACATATAAGTCAACAAAGCATCAATGTTGTCTTATGTTTGGTAATTGTTCAGACATCGGAGGTTGCCCAGGTCCGAACCGCACCAGAGCCACTAATTTGTTTTTTTACCTACTACATACTTAGGATGACAAGGAAGCCCCAAACCGAATGCCAGGCTATTTGGTCCAGCCATCCCAACACGGCACCCCGCGACATTATTGTTGTCGAATATTAGGTGCTGCTTCAAACATCCGAGGGTGCCGGTGCCTGTACCTCACCAGGGTCGGTAATTAATATTTCTACCATCACCTAGGATGTATTTGAATGTTCAGTTCAGTTTCCAGCGCATTTGGTTCAACCATCCCAACATGGCACCCCGTGATATTATTTTGTACTTATATTGATTGATTACTGTCTACCGATGAATGATGTAAAACAAAAAGAAAGTACATAAGTACGAGTTTTGCCGGGCATCGCCACGGCCTCACCCCCAAGTCAGTCAAGAGGCAATCCCTCCTCAAAGCTCTGTTCACAGCATTCACCCGTTGGTTGTAGATCTCGTCATATGTAAGGATTTTATCCGGATTTTCAATCACACGGCTGAGGCGGAGTTTCCATATGAGTTGCCACACAATTGAGACAAGGATGGCGAACAGCCTTCCTTTTTCTGGAAGGACACGTCCTTTTGTTGAGTAAAATTTTACGATGTTACAGCCTAAAACCAGCCCCCAGTTCAAGTTGGGCCAGGCAGAGTACTTCTTGGACCGGAGTTGTTGTGTGAGGTTCCATATTATTTGCTGCCCGGGCGCAGGACACTTCAAAGCAATATGTTCTAGTGATTCTGGTACATCACAGACATGGCAAGTTCCTTTTATTTCCATAGTATCGGCGTGCCGCCAGAAGTCGCCCACTCTGAAAGTATTGTGAATGCATTTCCAGAAAAATTCGCGAGTCAATCTCTGTAGTGTTGTAGACCGTACTGATCTCCAAATGACTTCGTCAGATGGCGCGAAGTTGGAGATCTCCTCTACTGAGCATCGGATCCGATCCAGATTAACAAACGTAAATTTGCGGTGTCTAGGCCGTAACATCCGTATAATCTTAGTGTATATTCTCTGCGAGCCCTGTGATAAAGGTATGCCAGGGTATTCAAACATCAGGTCAATCTCCGTGTCAATTTGGATGGTACGTGTCCCTTGCTTGCTCAATAATTTAGCAGGGTTGACCAATACTTTCTTGAACTGGACTCGGGCTACCATCTCATTCAATTTTGCAAACACGGCTCTCAGTAGTCGGAAGTTAGGGTTCAGGATGTCATTTTCGAATTTCAGACGTTCCTTAACCATCGCTCGTAAAAGGAAGTCCGAGGAGGAGCAAATTAGAAGAGGGACGTTCCGCTGTGTGTTCTGCAAGGTATTCAGCAGGCCTCCCAATAAACCGGACGAGAAATTTAAAGGAATTTCTGGACGATCGAAGTGGAGCGTGATCGTCTCGCTCTCATCCATATCAACAGTCTGTGTTCTGATCATCAGGTTCAGACACGGCTCGAACTCTGGCGGATGTAGTATGTGTGAGTGGAGAAAAACAGTCGTCAATCCAGGTTCTTCCCCGGCTAGTAGTTTATATCTCCTCGCCGGGAGCTCACTAAGTGAGTCTTCAAAGGCAAAAATTCGGAACCCATCGGCAGCAGTTGACAACGAAAAGTCTGGGTTGAATGTCATGGCTCGATCTAGCTCTATGGGGCTCACATTAGCTTCCAGTTCCTCATCGGTGAGAGTCAGCTCTTGGCATAAGTCGAGGTTTTCGACAGTTGGATTCCATTTACCCTGAATACTATCTATCAAGAATCGGGCCGTTTCAATGCACTTTCCAGGATTTTGCAGCCAAATTGTACTCGGTCTGTATGGCAAGGTGGGCAGCCACAATTCTTTCGACCTATTCCCGAGGGGTTTACATTGTGAGGCCTTCTCACATTCACCGTCGTACGTGTTGCAATTTTCAGGGTATCCTCTACGGTGCGCACACCATGGTTCAACCGAAGGCATGTGGCCCCATCTCGTAGGCAGGCATGTTTATATCTCACAGCGTTCGTTCCCAGGTGCTTCCACATGGGCATGATTAGTTTAACGTTCTCACTGATTGACATGCCCGTCAATTTTAGTTTGTACTTCCGGGCAGTCTTTATCATCCGCTTGATGTCAGGAAGCGGGGTCCTCGATGAGATGGGGATGCAAATATCTTGCATGAAGACATTTATTATCTGTCCAGGTCGGAAATTCAGGTAGCTCGTCTCCAAGAATTTAGCTAGAATGTACTTGAACTTGAACTTGAACTTGAGTTCTATTACGCTGTACCTGGCCGTGCGGCTATGCAGCGGTACTACTAGCTAAACTAGTGTTGGGTATGTGGTATGTAATGGTATCTTGGTGGTTTTTGGAAGGCATTTTATACGTATAGGAAATGGAGAGAAAGAAAAGTAGCAAGCAGGCGGGGAAAAGGGAGGAGGGATGTAAGCGTAAGGAGTTGAGGTGGTGGCGTGCGTGTATAAAGATGGTATCATGAGTTGGGAGAGATTTGAGAGGAATTATCCGACAATTTAAAGTAGATGAAGAAAGAGAGGAGACAAGAGGTATCAGGAGGACTTATCTAAACCGACCAGAGAGCGTAACAAAGGCAATAACCGCTTTTAGAAGCTTCGGGTTGTTCAGGAGGGAGTGTACATCCACTGCACCGAGAATGTCGGCGTTGTAGGAGGCAGCTTGAAGCGGAGGTCGTAGGTGCTCATAGGCGGGACAGTGGAGGAGGTAGTGGTTACGTGTCTCCTTCGCAGCTCCGCAAGCATCACAGGCCGGAGATGGAGTGAGGCGACAACGGAAACGATGGGCGTTGAGCGTGGAGAAATCGGTCCGGAGCCGGCAGATCAGGGTGATATCAGCGCGCGCAGCAAAGGAGTTGTAGGGTGAGCGAAGGATTAGCGACGGTGGGGAATCGTCAATTTCCCGGAGACCGCGGCCCGTTGACGAGACTTCCCACAACTTCTTCCACCGTTCCAGCACCAGAAGGTCGACCTGGCGCTTGCAAGTCGTTAGGGAGAGGGGGACCGAGAGAGGCGCGGGAAGACGGGTAGCAGCTTTTGCAGCATCATCAGCGAACTCGTTGCCCGCAGTGCCAATGTGAGCCGGCGTCCACAAGTTGATGATACGCAGCGAAGGGAGGGTAGCCATGGCAGCGCGCACGATCTTGTCGTACAGGATAGCCCGAAATTGGCCTGCGCGCGCAGCGGTGGAGAGCACAGCCTTTAGACTCGCTTGGGAATCAGACACAATGAGGATCCGGTCTGCTCCGAAGATCCACCTAAGGGAGCACCGGCACAGGTCACGTGAGGGCCTCTTAGGGGGGGTTATGTTGTAGGAGCATAACCCCCCTAAGAGGCCCGCTGTAGGTCGTAGGTCGTAGGTCACGGGGGTGTTCTATTTTCATCTGCTGATAAATGTGCCCGCGTGAGTCCCCGGCATCTTCCTTCATTTTCTCACCTCCCCGGCCACCAGCAGCTTCGGTGGCTCCAGCACCTCCTTCACCTACATCATGACCTCTCCCTTCCTTCAATCAGGTGTTGACTTGTGCACTTGTAGCATACCTTCCACTGCTATTGTACCTATTTTATCCAGATGAATTTGAATGCCCATTCAATGGTCAGTGTTGAAATCCCCAATGCATCGGAGGCCTCCAGCATGCTGGCAGTATAAGATTAGTACACGATCAAGCTGATTCCAGTGGCTCCAGCTGTTCCCCACAAATGTCAGACAGACTGCCGCACACGGGAATCTTAATAGAACTGCTCGGGAGGTTTCCTGAAGCATCGGAGGCCTCCGGCAGGCACTCCAGTTTGATATTGGTGCATCATAAACAGAATTCCAGTGGATCTGGATGTTCGGAATGAACATTGGAAAGATTCCCCCCCAGAGCAGATTCATTTTCTGGGACGATAGAACTGCTCTGTGATACCTCCGACACCTCCGACGCCCATGTTTTGACCAAAAAATATCCTACAGTTCCTCCATATCATTCAGAAGCATTAGATGAACTATAAACAAAAGACAACTATGTGCAAAGCACAGCAGGTGCAGCAGTATGCACAAAAGGAGGCCTCCATCCTTCTACTGTTCTGGACCACCCACTCAATTTACCTCATCATATGCACCTGGTCTCACTGGTTCAATCTTACAGCTCGGATCCTTGCTGATCATGTCTAGGGGATATGGTAATATCTGAGCCAGAGCTACCAAGGGCAGGTGACCTACCTGCTCTATGTACCTGCTCTATGTATGTTGCTCCTGGGGTGGTAGAATTTCTGATTGGCCTCTGATTCAAATTCTTCAAGGTCTTCCTTTGAAATAGTTTGTTGGACCCATATGGAATGTCAGCTCTGCAAAAATTACACATCTAGATGTAGGCAGTCTTTGTAGGCCTCTATATTGCATGAATTGGTGTCCAGATGCTTGTATAGACATTATTATTTACATTCTCATGAGGAATTTACCCATTTCCCTTAACTGAATTCACCAGCTTCTGGGATAGGATGCTGCCGGAGGGCGTCGGAGGTGTCGGAGGACGTCGGAGGACGTCGGAGGTCACTATATTTGGCAGGAACCAGCCAAATGAGTGCCTAATTGCAGGCTTTCCACACTTGGAATGATGGAATATGAGTAGTTCAACATTATAGAGCCCGTCTAACCAGCCATTTTAAGATGTCAGAACAATATCTCCAATTTCGAGGTTTCACCCTCTAAATTTGGGCTCCAAGGCTCAAATCAAGTCTCACTTGTTGGCCCAATACCTACTATATGCCTGGTGCAGCTTATATAAAGAGATCTTACACTCGGAATTTTTTTAAGAGCCTTGAATCTGATGTTCTAGTGAAGTACGTATGATTCAACCACAGAAGTTGTTTGACTTCAGCTAATATTCTTGCACGGAAAATTCGCTTGAAGCAAGGAGCGATCTGTAGATCATTCATTGTCCGGGCATCCTACAGCTATTATATCGTCCTGGTTTCATGATATTTGATGCAGTATTGAGCTCACAGAAAATGTTTTACATTGAGCTCACGGTTATTCATGTTCTGATTGGTCCATCAATTTTCGGCCCGGGCTTCACCCGAGCCTTCGGGCATTACTATTAAGATGGTGGGGAATGGTGGGCCTCTTCTTTGCTCCTCCAACATGGCCTGAACCTGAATTGAAACAGACTAGCCATGTTGGAGGCCTGATGATATTTTTTTGGTAGGTGTGGGAGGGCTTCAATAGCCTTCAACGCCTCTGACACCTCCGACACCTCTGACACCTCCGACACCTCCAGTGGCATTGACATGAAAGTGTAAGTCTCTAATACCAACTTCAGGAACCATTCCCATGCCCTGGAATTATTAATTGCTGAATACTAGGACTTGAAACACAATGATTGAACCAAAAATGAAAATATTCCGGAATTGCAGAAAGACGGAGGCCTCCATCCCTGCCAGCAACATGGTTTCTTTAAATGTGCACAACCTGCCTGTCATGCTTCTCAATATGAGGGACATGGTTAACTAGTGCACTATCATATGAAGAAATTCAAATGGATGTGGTTGAGCCGTAGGTGTCATAGGTGTCATAGCCATCATAGGTTCCACCTGTGGATTGAACCCATCTTAATCTATCATTAATAATTTCCATGTCCACTATTCAGATGGAATACAGCTAAAACCTCCATGCTTTGATCCATTGACCTAATTCCCCAAATTCAGCTGTGGGTAGGAAGCTCAATATATGGTTGAATCCAAGTTGAATAGTCCTACAAAAAGAGATCTTATGCTCATGATAATACTACATTACCTTCAACATTCTCATTCCAAACATCCAGATCCACTGGAATTGTGTTTATGATGCACCAATATCAAACTGGAGTGCCTGCCGGAGGCCTCCGATGCTTCAGGAAACCTCCCGAGCAGTTCTATTAAGATTCCCGTGTGCGGCAGTCTGTCTGACATTTGTGGGGAACAGCTGGAGCCACTGGAATCAGCTTGATCGTGTACTAATCTTATACTGCCAGCATGCTGGAGGCCTCCGATGCATTGGGGATTTCAACACTGACCATTGAATGGGCATTCAAATTCATCTGGATAAAATAGGTACAATAGCAATGGAAGGTATGCTACAAGTGCACAAGTCAACACCTGATTGAAGGAGGGGAGAGGTCATGATGTAGGTGAAGGAGGTACTGGAGCCATCGAAGCTGCTGGTGGCCGGGGAGGTGAGAAAATGAAGGAAGATGCCGGGGACTCACGCGGGCACATTTATCAGCAGATGAAAATAGAGCACCCCCGTGACCTACCCCCTCCGACGCCTACAGGGCCTCTTAGGGGGGTTATGCTCCTACAACATAACCCCCCCTAAGAGGCCCTCACGTGACCGCGCCGGTGCTCCCTGGGGTGCGAAGATCAACGCTCGCTCCGTGGCACGAAGAATTCCCTCGATCTCCCCTTCCGCAACTTGGCCCTCACCCAGCAGGATGAGGATCCTTATAATCACCACACCGTTTGTGTAATCAACAAAGTAACACCAGTTTGCATGGTCCGGTCCTTGAACCAAGTATAGCTGGAGATTCCAGAGATCAATGGCTTCGTTTCTTGCGGGAATGTCCAATATATATTTTCCGCCATCCGCAACTCCTAGCATCAGTGTTTCATGTCCGACTCTGGCTCGCTTGCCATCCCACAGGAAAATGTGCTCTATGGCAATCAGGGAGTCTTCAATATCTTTGGGCATGCCTTGTACCCTGGTTAGGTACTGTGTTCTGCCGCCGATGACCATGTTGATAATGTGTCGTTTTCCTTCTAGACTCGGGGCCGAAGCTTTCCATCGATCCAGGTCCATTGTAATTTTCTCAAGTACCAAGGGCCAGGGTGTAATATACGGTGCCTTGTTTCCAATCCATGCACCAGCATTCGGCATGTCTGTCCATCTTGTATGATCCTGATGTCCTCTCCAATCACCCCTACTCGTGACATCTCGTTGAGACGACGATCCTTTATGAGTGTCGCTCTGTACTTAGGACGCCCGAAGGGGAGTATCATGATTTTATGGCTGTTGAATTTTGCGGTTGATGCTGCACACCATAGGTCCAGGATTTCCCAGAGCTTCTCCATTGAATCTTTCCAAGAGAGATAAATTGTGGTGTCGTCTGCAAATAGTGAGATGACCAAATTCTCGTCTTTTCCGGGGATCTTAATACCTTCCAAGTTTGAATTCCGTATTAAGCACGCGAGTGGTTCAATCGCAAGGTTGAATAACAAGCAGGAGAGTGGGTCGCCTTGTCTGACTCCTCGAGTGACTGTAAATGGCTCACTCATTTCCCCGTTTATCATGACTACCGTCTCGGCATTTGTGTAGAGAGTCTCAATTGTGTTACAGAACCCGGGCGGGAAGCCCATGTGTTTCAGCACCCTCAGAAGATACTTGTGGTTAACTCTGTCGTAAGCCTTTTCTTGGTCAAGGGCTACCATTACTCCGTCCTCCTCTGCGGCTTCCGCATAATTTAAAAGGAATTTTGCGAGCTTAATTTGATTCTCAATCTTCCTCCCTTTCATAAAGCCAGCTTGGTCTGGGTGTACCAGAGAAGGGGCGACATTCATTAGCCGTAAGGAGTAGGTTTTTGTCATGAGTTTGTAGTCGCAGTTCAGAAGGGTCACGGGCCGATAGTTGCTGTTCATCGCCCTATCTCCCTTCTTGAAAATTGGGCAGAGCCATCCAGTATTGAAATTGCACCCTTTTGTAATGCCGTATTTCCCAATGTCAGCGTAAAGTTTGGTGAGGAACCCTAGTATGTCGAAAAGCTCGTGGTTTCCCCGGTAGAGGATATCGAGCATCTTGTATAACTCATACGGCAAGCCATCTATTCCCGGGGCTTTGTCGTTGTTTGAAAGTCGGAGTGCGTATTTTATATCTTCCTCCGCCAGTTCTTTGTCCATTTCCTTGAACTCTGACTCAGACAGGCGTGCCTCGCATTGTTCAAGAGTAATTTCGGTTGCCATCAATCTTCCATACTCATCAGGCTGGTCTTTTTCTTGAATTGAATCATGGTAGTCTCGGGCCATCTTAGCCATTTGTTTTAGTCGTGTTTCGTATCGCGCGGGTCCGGGGTTCGGGTTCACATTAATCTTGAACTCGGCAATTGATCCTTTAGCATGATAGCCTTTGGCAGAATGTGTCCATGAGGTCGTACGCAAAGTCTCGCCTTCCACATCATAACGCGCTTCCGAGGATGATTTCTTTTTTTCTGACTCATCCCTCAAGCAGTCTCTGATCTTTTTCTCTAGCATGTAGGCTGCCAAATATCTGTCTTCCTGTAAAAAGATCAGAGACTGCTTGAGGGATGAGTCAGAAAAAAAGAAATCATCCTCGGAAGCGCGTTATAATGTGGAAGGCGAGACTTTGCACGGACCAATTCTTGGTCAATTCATGACTTTGGGGCCTTGTTTTACTAGTCTATTTCAGGGCTCCAAACAGAGCCACATGCGACCCTTTATATGGGCCGTCCTCTCGGAGAGATGCCTACAAAGCATTGAAATGCGGCCTCAAGCCAGACAACTTAACCACCCGCACAGCAGGAGAACCGTCCGAGGTACATGTCTGGGATTGGGCATAGTCTCTTGTCTCACTAAATGCTTGACCCTCATACCTATCCCAATATTATATCTTTTTTTTTCCTCTCTCACCGACCTTCAATACATTGAATCATCCAAATTCTATGGGTCGGACGGCAAGATTTTTTGTAGGGGGTGGGTAGTTCAAGTAGTGGAGGTAGGTACTCAGATATGTCTATATCCATCTTATGAAGTCATCTGTAACTTTTTTAGTCTACGGTGCCCTCTGAACGTTGCGCTGGGCTCGGTTAGTTACCAACAGTAATCCTGCCTTTTGCTCTCTGCTTCTGAATTAAATATTTAACCCCCACGAATAGCTCTGAATTTGGGTTTCAAGGTATATAAATGTCAATTAGTACCTCCAATTGGACATCAGATACGCCGCAACCGCTAATCTGACCCCTAACCGTGTCTTTGGGCCAGTGGTCAGGTACCCTGAATTTGGCTATTTTTGTCATGCCAGCGGAGAAAATTCACCATGGCCTCAAATCATCACCAAAATTCGACCCAATGGGTTTGATCGATTGGTAGGATGCATGCCTTCATCATTATCCCGTACGGACAGTGTAATGAAACTAGTGGTCTTTGGCCGTAGGCCAAAAGCCTTAGGTGGTCAAGTACCCAGTACTTAACAGTACATTATGTATACTACATGTCCACTCTGTATTCCGGAATTTCTTCGCAATTTTTGGAGCATATTTTGTTTAATTCCCGACTTCATCGACTCGAGTTGACCCGAGTCGACTTCAAGTGACTTGCGTGGGAGCAAGTCGAGTCGAGTCGAGCCGGGTGACGATTGAAGTCGACTTGTCGAGTCGTGACTCAACTTTTTTGAGTCGCAGCAACATTATGTTGGACTACATGCACGTACGAGGATTTTGTCATCTTCAATAACTCGGGCATCAATTCACGAACATTCTCCGCCAAATTCGAAACAGAACCAGAGATCCAACACACTCATCTCATTCGCCTACACGATATATACCCTAATCGTCTGTTGTTGGCCCGACTGGCAAAAGTGCCGAATGGAAGGGCAGTGAGTAAGGATCGACTCAAGGGACAATGCATCTATACCTAAAATGAGGAGCCCGGGTTTCTGAAGGTGACAGTTCTGGGTTGTCTGCCACCAGTATCCCTTACAACGTTGCCAAAGTATGCCCACTATGACGAGGATCTTAAAAGAGCAAGACACGAACAGCCAACTTGGACTCACGTTAAGAAAGCCTCCATCGCCGAGTAGTTGAAATACCCCTGCCCGGCAGGTGTAGACTTGGTATCTGAAGCAATCCATAAATCAGTCTGCGCATGAAGGAGGCGGCGTTAGAAATACCTCATGGAACCTAATCCCCACCAAACGGGCAGCGAGACAGTGGTTTGGGAAAAATCGTCATTAGGACGCCCTTCAAACCTGACTCGATGCCGCGTAGAGCAAATCACATAGTTAAATCGTGGATTGTTTCTCCGTAGATTCCGGACAATTGTCTGAGTGAACTCCGAACGACGCTGTCAAAAGTGTTATTTCGAACTGAAATGAAGAGAGGGGAGACTCGCCTGATGATTGCTCCAGTTTTGATCGACGATCCAACGGACAATTGAGACAGTAGCCGCCAAAGCAGTTACAGCAATTCCGACGGCAGCAATTGTAATAGCAAACTGCGCCGGCTCTTGAAGGGGTATGATATATTCATTGGCGTCGTGATCCACAGGGTCGTTGTCGGATTCCTGAGACTCAACCAGGCAAACCGCGGGGGCGGCAGCTCCTTCGACCGACTGCCAAAACTTTTCCCAGGAGTCATTATCTGCAGCCGAAAAAAGTCAAAGTGTGTACCATCCAGTGAAAGTGCCGACGTTACTAATACCTTCACCTTGACCCGAGGTTGTCAGCTCGGGGATCGCGAAGTCGGTTGTACACAGTGCAGCAAGTGTTTCGTCGGGGACGGGAAGGACGAGCTCGTTAAGATCACTTTCGTCCCTGGGCGGGGCAGGATCCGTGGCAGACATTGTGGTCATGGCGGCGTTGGTGAAATCAAGTTACTTATATAGTCCCGCAAAGTATCAATAGTGTACTCGGAAACGAGCGGTGGGGATGGAAGAACCCACACCGGCGGTGAAACCTGTCCCGTCCAGAGCTGCCGAACCGTTCCTCAGATGCTTCCGCCAGAGGGCCATATGCGCGAAGCCAGAATCGCGGTTCGAGTTTCCCATCCGAATTTGGAACACTTGTGTTCCTGAAGAGTACTTTGGCTCGGTGCCATAACCGCGAAGTTGACATCCTAAGAACGAACGTTCAAGCCCCCCATTGAACCTGTCCCATCCAGAGCTGCCGAACCTTCCCTCGGATGCTTCCGCCAGAGGGCCATATGCGCGAAGCCAGAATCGCAGTTCGATTTTCCCATCCGAATTTGGAACACAAGATGCCGAGGTTCCTGAAGAGTACTTTGGCTCGGTGCCATAACCGCGAATTTGACATCCTAAGAACGAACGTTCGAGCTCCCCCATTGAACCTGTCCCGTCCAGACTGCCCTCGATACTGTATTTTTTCGTTCAATTTGAAAGTCACGGAATCGTCCATCACCAGCCGGGTCAGTTTTGTGTATGCGACCCATGAATGGGAGCTTAAGCGTCTGAGCTCATAGCTATTCACTGGTGTGAAAATCCCGCAAAAGATTCGCGTTGCGGCCTTGTCGCCGATGATTGACAATTTGTGTCGCAAAATGTCTATACCCGGTTAACACTGAGTTAGGTGACGCCGTGGATGTGATGCTTATTGGTAAGAGAGCCGCTCATCTACATATATGGGGTTTGCGTACCAGAGCACACTGGCTACGGCTTGGACTTCGCTCGGGACGTGACCGGACGTCCCGGGTGGCGAGCGGAAACGTTTCAGCCTCATATTTCGGCTTGACTTCGGCGCCGATGTTCACACTATTGTAAGTGTAGCATATCCGGAAACTAGGTCAATGTAATGAGTATATGTAATACTAAAGCCATTCTGCACGGAAACCTCGATATTTGCCTGAAAAGGCAATTCCCATGTCCCCAAAAGATTTCAAAGGTGCAGTGCCCTCCGGAATTGAAATGTGAATCGATTGGTTCTACTTTCTAAACGGGAGAGAATTCAGTATGTTACGGCTGATCTCGTGAAAACATCAAATTTTGAGAAAAAAAAAATGGGCCATGCCCTATGTTCCGCAAATAGCTGTAATGAAGTTTCGAGCACTCGAAAACCTCATCCATGATTATTAAAAGAATGATTACATAAGTACTCATAATTCAACCTGTCCCATTGGTGCCAAGTTCTACCGGTGGTGCTGTGGAGAAATTCTCAGGGATTCTTCCAACCTACGTGATTGGGAGTCCAGAGTCCTACATTCCATTCCACCTGTCCCATTAACATCGAGGCAGTTTGGGAATCATTCACTCTGTAGGATAAGAAGTCATCCGCGCATGGCCTCATTATAGTGGCCAATGGCAAACCGATCGGAGCCAATCCCAAGAACCAGTGTGCCCGAGGATCATTCCGAATATTTATAAATTTAGTCGGACTCGGGGGAGTCGAAATTTGATCTCTTTTCACACCCAATTTTCTGGCTTGTCGAGGTGTCAAATTGGTTCCGAGAGTCATGTGTCACCCCCTTGTCAATTTGCGGACCAGTAACTGGAGAACAAATGGGATATGAGATTTCCGGGGAACCACACCGGAGATTGCCAAATTCAGGCACAACCGATGTGCAGTTCGAAACACAAAGTATCAAGTTCGACAAAAATCGGACTGAAATCTAAGCTGATTCAAGTAGTCTCAGTCTTTGATTTCAGCGCAACATATTTGCAACCTGATACATTAGGGTTTGAATAGCACTTCAGCTGGCCCTAAATTTGGCAATCTTGCCTGCACACATCTGTACAGGGGGGAATGGTGGGCACAGGTGTAGAGCCAGGCAAGATTGCGAAATTTAGGCATAACCAATGGGCAATTAGAAACACAAAGTTTCAAGTATGGAAAAAGTCATGCGGAAATCAAAGACTGAAGCTACTTGAATCAGCTTAGATTTCAGCTCAATTTTTTTCTAACTCCATACTTTGTGTTTCAAATTGCATGTCGGTTGTGCCTAAATTTGGCAACTTCCGATGTGAACCATAACCGCCTGACGGGGCATGATGGGGATTATGTAATATGATCAGCATGTTGCCGCACATTCAAGGTCCGCCGCTGAATAGGAGTGCCAGCCTTACCTTTCTTTCTGCTCCAATGGTCCTTGGCGCCATTCTTCAGCTGCTTGACCACATAAGCCATATCATGACCTTCAAGCTTCTTTACTTCATCCGCCATTGACCATGAATTGACAAGAGTACATACAACTTTAGTAGCATAGGTGTTCACTGAATGCCTAATACCTATTGATGGCAGCAACACCTACTTTCCAGTCCTTAATTTGATCGGCCATCACTCATGCCATTTCTCAAAATTTAGCACAAGTCCTTCCTTCAACAGCATTAATATACCTGAACCCTAACACTAACCAGCTCTACCCTCTAACCTCTAACCCGAACCTACTAACCGCCAACACAAACCACTAAGGCAAACCCCTAACCAGCCACCTTACAGCAATCATCGGTACACATGCAGTAAATTGATGTGTCCGGTTGATCGATAGGTGTTTGCACCATCAATAGTTGTTTGGATGCCAGTCTGAAAGCCTATGCTACTAAAGTCACACTGGAGATTGCCAAATTTAGGCACAACCAATATGCAATTTGAAACACAAAGTATCAAGTTGGAAAAAATTTGGGTTGAAATTTAAGCTGATTTGAGTAGTTTCAGTCTGATACTCAGCTTTGAGCATGACTTATTCCAAACTTGAAACTTTACGTTTTGAATTGCACATCGGCTTGCCCTAAATTTGGCAATCTGGAAGCTCACTGTTATATACAGGGGAGAAACACCAAGATAAAGACTCAGAGAGAAGGGACAAAAGAAGTAAGACCGTTGTGTCGAGCAGGAATACAAGATGGTGGTATGGAAGAGAGAGGAAAGGTGATGCGATGTGTGTGACTGTTAGTAGGTAAGCAGCATGTTTACACCCTCCCTGTCCATGAAAAATCAACCCATCCTTGCCAGTTGTCAACCAGAGAAGAGAAAAATAGGTAACATACGTAGAAATGTGTCGCGATGAGCGAACCCGACGTGGGAGCATCACCGGCTGTGATAGCCTTAGAAAAAAAATTGCCCTTTAACTGTGTCCTTCCCATCACGTCCGTCGGTCGAAATTTCAAGCGTCTCGCACTAACCAGCGGTCGAGAGTTTCGCAGTCAGCGACTTCACGGCCGGGGAGCCATTGGTCGCCCTCGGGGCCGTAGCCAGTGAAACGGACGAGGTATTGAATACTGTGTTCTCTCTTGTGCTCGTCGATGATGTCTTCTGTCTTCAATGAACCACTCTTCGTCCCCGTTGTCGTTGATGATTGGATCTGGTTCGGCCATTTTGGGCGAGGGGAACTTTTCATTGTCGTTCTCGATGTAGGGTTCTAATTCTTGTGCGTGAAAAACAGGGAAAACATCGGGCTGGTTGGGGAGGGAGAATGTGAATGTGGAGCACTCATTGTTCTTACATGTAATTGTGTATGGGCCATTGAAACGCTTCATGTACTTCGCCACTCGATGGTCTCCATTCTTCATATATGCGGTGTGCCGGTGGTCGGTCGATAACTTGACGCAATCGCCTATGTTGAGGACGTGGTCGGGTTTTCGGTGCTTGTTAGCTTGTTTGGCTTGCGATAAGGTAGCGGACATACAAACGCAGTTGCCCCACGTGATTTAGCCTTATTGAGAAGATTTCCCCGAATCCACCTTTTTTTGGTCCGAAATATAAATTCTGGCCCAACAGTATTGTTCGCATTGTTCAGGCCTACTCGCTCGTGGTTAAAGCTTGTGTAAAAGTGGAGAACTGAAGGACTAGTTCCAAATGATCAGAAATTGATGGTATTGTCGGCCCACATCAATTTCTGAACTCGTCCTTCATTTCTCAACCGAAATTCCCCAAAATATTTGGGAACGGTCTTCAGATACATTCAAACAAAAATGTTGAGCCAGATTTTCCACTCTCATCGTGCAAGCCTACAATCACTCCTTTTGGGCAGTCACGTGGGGCAACCACATGTGTATGTCCGCTACCTTATCTTCGTGGTGAGAAGGTTTTCCTTCGCCTCGGTGACATCGAGCTATAGGCATTGGATAATTTCGGCTGAGAGCTTCTCCTCGGATGGCATGTTGTCGGACAGTGGGCAGACGAGGGGGGGAATAATATGGGGGGAGCGGCCCATCCGGAGCTGGAAACCCGAGAATCTGGTAGACGCATTCACGGTATTCATCATGTCGAAACGTACCCGGGGCAAGGCACGGACCCAGCTGCGTTGGTTCCTAGCAATGTGGTAGCACACTGCCTGGTTCATGGTCTTGTTCGTTTGTTCACTGGTGCCATTGGTCTGTGGGTGCCATGCCATCGAAATTTTGAGTTTAACCCCAGTGAGTTTATGCAATGCCTTCCAGAAAGCCAAGACGAACAGCTTGTCGCTGTCCGAGACAATTTCCAGAGGTAGGCCATTCCCGCACCTAAGGGAGCACCGTCACCGGTCACGTGAGGGCCTCTTAGGGGGGGTTATGTTGTAGGAGCATAACCCCCCTAAGAGGCCGCTGTAGGTCGTAGGTCGTAGGTCACGGGCTTCTATATTCGGTACTCTTGCGCGCCATTCTCGGCACATCCCGTGGCATCTCCGCCTCCTGCCTCCCACAACGTGTGCCGTGTTCGGCACATCCCGCCTCCCGCACCTCCCACCCTCCCGCCTCCCGCATCTGTTTGCGCATCATGCTCAGCACGGAGCATGGCACGCTGCCTCCACCTCCTGCCTCCCGCACCTCTTTGCGCGCTGTGCTTGGCACGTCCCGTGGCATGCCGCCTCCGCCTCCCGGTGGCACCTCCCACCTCCGACGCGAGCGTCCGAGCGCCCGCCTGCCAGCTCACTGGCTCCAATGATTTGCAGCCAAATCACAATTATTTATAAGCCTCCAGGAGGCTGTATAACAACGAAGTAGGCTACAAAATGAACAACTAAGATATGAAATCTACAAATGATAATACTAGTGCTCGTCGTCTTCATCCCGCTGGTCTCAGGCATCAAGAGCGGGGGATATGAGGTCACTATCATGAGCCAGGCTGTCATCTCGGGGTGTGTGTGGTCGAAACCATCAAAAAGCTTGGGGCCGTCAGAGGTGTAGGAGGTGTAGGAGGTGTAGGAGGCGGGGGAGGCAGCATTTGGGCCAGGGGACTTGCTGCTGCCATGCTCATCGTTGGAGCCGTCGTTCGCGGCGGAGATGGAGGTGAGGGACGCGGAGTTGGCAGAGCCATGGGGGCTGCCCAGTGTGGCCGAGGGGGGCAGGGGGGGAGGGGAATTGCTTCGAAGCAATTGCTCTTGAGGTAAGCTTGAAATTGCACCGTGTTTAATGTTGTCGGCGGTGTCGAAGAGTGGGGGGTAGACGTTGGGTGCCACCGAGAAGCAGCGGATGTGGGCGCTCCTGGTCCAGTCTGAAAGGGACTGGAAGAGTGAGGTGCTGGGTGGCAGTGGTGAGGAGCGGCAGATGGGGTGGGCTCTCCCAATCCAGTCTGCAAGGGATTGAATTGGAAGAGCCGGAAGAGCCTGAGGGGTTGTTTGGAGGCCCCATCAGAGGCGTTGGAGGCGACGGAGGCGTTGGAGGCGCTGGCACCCGAGGCCTTGTCTTGGCCCTTGGTTTACCTGCGCAATACTGAGTGGGCCATAGGGTGGTGGGACGTGGTTGCATTCACATATCCTGTCTGCCGGCATGCTATGTGCACCAATTTCGGCTGCAGAGGTGGTGAAGGGAATGGGATTGATTCCAAGCGCTGCTTAGACAACTTGTGCGAACCTTAGTGTAGCCTCCTACATGCTGCCACCCATCCCACACCACCTGCTGAGCTTGTTGTGCGTTGAAGACCAAAAGGAGGTGAGGAGGTCGGGGAGGCAAACCCCGCTGCATTGCAGACACGTCGCCGCATTGGGGATGAAAAGGAAGGACAGGTCGGCAGCAGGAAGAGAGGAAGGTGTCCTAGCAGCCTTATACATCATTCGACGCTACAGGAGATTGTCAGGAAAGAAATAGACGGATACATTAATCTTGCTCACTGAAACTTTATGAAAGCGGGAGCTTGTAAAGAGACATGCATCAGTGGAAAAAAAAAACATGAAGGAAGGGATATGTTTACTTACCAGGGAGGTCGAGCAAGCGGGATGTTGAGACACAAAAAAAGCACGAAGGCGGGACCCCACTGCCCTGCCTTGCCGAATCAGAAAGTAAACAGGCCTAATCACATTATCAGCTAGGCAGCAACCTACTGAGCATAATGGCTCACCAGACGGCAGGAAAGGGACGGAGGTAGGAGGAGAGGGTGGACGTGAAAAGAGAGAGTAAGATTGGACCAAATATTTGGCACACCTTCGCCGCCATCGGCCCGAGCCTTACACGTAATCGGTGCGTCATTTGGCAGCCAATCAGAGCGCGAATAACTATGAGCTCAGTGCAATTTTTTATTATGGATGCACGGCTGCATCTCCCCCCTCTGGAACAATGCGGACATGGGTCCTGGATACTGCCCGGAGATGGTCTAGTTTAAATTAGATTTTTGCCTGCAGTTTGAAATCCGGTGCTCGAAAATGTGTCGAACCCATACAAGTCCTAATTAGGACTTGACCCTTGACTACCAGATCTTTCATGGGCCGTTGTGCCAAACACCTTATGGTTGCCAACCATCCTTTTGCAAATCAAAGCAGTGTTCATAAGTACTCTGCTACCCCTCAGTGAGTCTTTCCCAGTCCATGTTGGCTGTTTTCTGAAACAATAATGGAAGATTTCCTGTTGAGCTGGGCAAGGTGAATGAATACCTAGCACATTTATGCTGAGTTCCACCAGTTGAGAGAGTAAGCAATGGATAGGCACTATGTGCAGTGGCAGGTGCACATTATCTACCACCTATACCACTGAAATTCTTGGATTACGCAGGGGAGGGAGGCGTCGGAGGCGGCATTGGAGGTGCTGGAGGTGTTGTCGTTCCTTAAACTATTCAGTTTTTCTAGTGTTCAACCTGGAACTAGAGAATATGATACAATATGTGAACCTCAAGTAAGAATAAATACCCATATCGGAAGCCATTGTCATTTTTTGGTAGGTGTGGGAGGCCTCCAGTGGCCTTCGACACAACCTTCAACACCTCCTCTGATGGTCTTCGCCATCTCCACCACCTCCAGTATCTTGCTGGTGCACATCTCTGATATATATCTCAAGCATCTATCTTCGTAGGATGAAATCATTAATTAATAACTGTCATCGGCATTTGAAACACAACAAGTGAACCCTGAATAAAAATATTCCGAGAGTAGAAGAAAGCTTGAGGTCTCCACAGCCTTACACATTACCAATGTTTCTAGAATGCACAAGCTACTGATTATGGCTATAAACCTGTGGGACATAAACCTCTGTGCTTTGATCCCATATTCAGCAGATTCAACTGTAGGTAGGAGGTTTGCTATTGATTGAATTCAGGTCAAATCATGGTCCAAAGACAGATCCCTATATTTGTGGTGATAGTACAATACCTTCAATATTCATGTGGAACAAGTATATCTACAGCAATGGGTTTTACGGTGCACCAATATCAAACTGGAAGCAGGTTGGAGGCCTCCAACTCATCGGGAGACTTCCCGAAGAGTTGAAGCTTCCAACAAAACAGATTCCAACATGCGGGACCCCTTCTGATGGTCTATGTGAATAGCTACATTCACTGGAATTAGGTGTATGGTGCAGTAATATCAAACTGGGAATGATGGAGGCCTCCGACACAGCCTCTGACATGCTGGGAAGCCTCCCAAGCAGTTCAACTATCTCACTGGATGAATTCACTTGTGTGAGAATACTTCCAAGTTGCTTATCAATAGCTAAAGTCACTTCAATTAGGTACCAATATCAAACTGGGGATGGTGGAGGCCTCCGACACAGCCTCCGGCATGCTGTGAAGCCTCCCAAGCAGTTCAACTATCTCACCGGATGAATTCACCTGGGTGCGAATACTTCCAAGTCCCTTGCCAATAGCTGAATTCACTGAAAATAATTCTATGGAGCATCTAACTTGCCATGTCGGAGGCCTCCGATGCATCGGGAAGGCTCCTGAGCAGCAAAAAACCTCAGAAGAGATTCCCATGTGTAGAACCCCTTCCAATGTTCATTGTAAATAGCTGCAGTCACTGGAATCAGCTTTATAATACACAAATTTCAAACTGGGAAGTTGAAGGCCTCCGATGCATCCAGAATTTCAACATTACCTACGAACCAAGCAAGGAACAGGCATTGAAAGCAATATCAAGAAAACACATAGTATATGGCGCCCAAGAAGGAGCCTGATTGGAGGCTGGAAGAGCCCGTGATGTAGGCAGAGGAGGCCTGCGACGGAGGTTGCTGCCCTGATGCACCACCGGCAGCTAGGGTGGTGGGAAACCGAAGGAAGATCCCGAGAGCTCACGCGAGGGACATTTATCAGCAGATGACATAACTATTATTAATAGACCTACGCCCTCCGACGCCTACAGGGCCTCTTAGGGGGGTTATGCTCCTACAACATAACCCCCCCTAAGAGGCCCTCACGTGACCACGCCGGTGCTCCCTGGGGTGCATTCTCGCAGTACCAGTGTTTGAAAAAGAGTAGCGCCAGATTGGGTGCGGAAAGCTTAGTGTTTGTGGGAACTATCTGTATATTGGAGCCCAGACAGTCGGTGAAGGTCACCATGCAGTCGTGGCCTTGGTCCGGGGGCAACAGACCAATGAAATCGATAGCGACCGAGTCGCCCGTTGATCAGGAATGGATAAAGGGTGTAGGGGCCCCACTTTCTTTGCCATACGTGATTTGTTTGCTTGGCAGTCAGGGCAGGATGGAATGTAGGCCTCTTCGAGGTCCTTGCATGTATTAGGCCAGTAGTAACAATCGCGGAGAGACTTGTATGATTTGTCAAAATCGAAATGGCCAAGGCTGTCGTGTGCCAGGTGGAAAAGCATCTCGCGTAGGTTTCCGGTGCGGGGAATGATTAGTCGGTCGCCTACATACCAGAGATTTTCCGGTTGGCAACGTTCCAGCCCAGCCATGCCTTGCGAGGCCGATAGTAGTTTCTTGCACCACAGATCAGAGTCGTACCCCGCACGGATATTGTCAAGGATCTTCGAGTCGGAAGTTATTTTGAGGACGGAGGCAATAGGTCCCGCGGAGATCGGCGTAGTATGTTTGATCTGTGTCCGTGCCAAGCACTGTGCGGCCATGAAGGGCGAGTTGTTACCGACTGTGAACACCGCTGCCACGACCGGCTTGTTTGGGAGTCCCCAAGGCTCAGTGGTGTTCTCTTCGGCCGTGTGGCTGTCTTCAAATTTGGAGTGCAATAAGGCGTCAGCTACAGTATTGTCCTCGCTTTTTACATAAATAATCTTGCAGTCATATTGGGACATGAACTCCATCCAGCATGCTTGTCGCCAAGAGAGGTCCTTCTGTGTTTCAAAAATTTCAAGTATGTGGTGGTCAGTATAGACAAAGAAGGGTGAGCCCACGAGATCAACTCTCCACTTCCGGAGGGCTCTAATAAAGGCGAGCATTTCTTTTTTGTGCACAGGGTAATTCAGTTCCACACCTTTCAGAGACATGGAGTCAAAGGCAACTGGCCGAGCGGTCTCCCAGGTAGGGCCGTAGGAGAGCACCGCGCCTGTGCGCTTATCACTCGCGTGCAGGCAGTCTGCGCTCACCACAATTTCCTTGATAGCACAGGAAGCGGTGTCATGCGCGTTTGTCCACACCGGGAAGGATTTGTCACACTCCTTCATCTTCAGCACCTCGAGGACCATGGTGTGGTCTGTGAGGCCCGGGAGGAAGGAGGCGATGTAGTGGACCAGTCCCAGGTAAGCCCGCACATTCATAGCAGATTTAGGCTGCGGCCAATTTACGATTCGTTCGACTTTGCGAGGGTCGGCCTCGATCCCGCAAGTGGATACGCGGTGGCCAAGGGAATCGACTTCATAGCAGAACAGTTTGGTCTTCCGAGGGTTGCAATAAAGAGAAGCCTTTTTCAAGGTGCCAAAGACTTGTTTTATGTGAGTCTCATGCTCGTTCACATCGTTTGACCAGATAATAATGTCATCGAGGTAGACATGGCAGATTTCCCAGATGACTAATGCCTAATGCCATGGACGCCACACTACCCGTAGCGGTGACCCGCAGATTGCCCGCCAAGGGCGAATTTGATGATCAGGTATGTTCCACACTGCAATCAGGCATTTTCAGCGTCTAGGGAGAGGAGCGCCATGAGCACGACGCGGAGAGAGACGTAGGTATATTGAAAGTCCGACAACCTGCCGTCTATGCCGCCGATTTGATCCCGGCTGATGACCCGGAAATCCCAAAACCCACTCTTTCACGGTAACCGATAGGATACGAAATGTCATGCGGCAGTTTGCGGTTGTAAGTATTTCTTTGAACTTACTAAGTTGTACAGTGCAGAGGCCGAGGATCTCTCGAGCCCAAACTGGAGTACTGAAGGCCTGAAATTGTTGGACTTGTCGCAACTTGAAGGCAAGTTGTTGTTCAACTTGAAGTTGATCGGGCGGATTTGGCCATTCAGTTAGCCTCCGCATTAATCAGGGGTACGCCTGATCGTCGAGTCTGAATCTTGTCTCTCGCCCACTCGGCGGACGTAGCCCACCGCGAAAGTGTACCATGGACACCCGCCAGGTTAAATAGCCCACCAGTGCGACACATTACATTTCCTACGAGTGAGCGGATCTCAATTTCACACAGGTTCTCCGCATGTCCGTGGGACTGCTAATACAGGGCATCATATCGGCGCAGGTGAACCTCATCGGAGTCCCTTTAATTTCTCCTTTGTTTTTTTTGAGACAAGTGTTCCAGTTCGTAACGTACTTCGTGGGACACCGCTCGCGGGCAGACCCTGTGGCAATGAAACTGTTCACGTGGACCCTCGTGGTTCTCACCTTCGCACAATCTATGCAGAGTGTATGAGTCTTTGAATGATCTCCATGGGATTTCCATGATCTCCGCCTTGAGAGCGACTGTCTGGTTTGAGCTCATTTTGCACTGCGGTGACCTTGACGGGGCCACACTGGTCCAATACGGGCATGGTTCATCGGGTCAGTGCCGCTGACGGTAGGCGCTTTCAATCAATTTCGCTTCGCCCAGATATGCTTATGGAGGCGTGTGCAAAGGGACCGACGGTTGGATTCCAGGTCCAGAGCTATTTCTGTTCCCGGTTGTACGTGATTGCGCAGAACTGGTACGTCGCAGCGCCATTGTGGACTCTGTACGCCTCCACCTATGTTACGACCATCCTGGGAGTAAGTCGTGGCATTTCCTCCAGAATGCATAGTAACCAGAATTAAATCTTAGACCGACGAGAGGTTCCGAGGACTTGAGCATATACTCGGAGTGGAGAAGTGATGTACGCGTTTTCGGCATATTCTACCTTGCATGGAAGCTGAATTTATTGCGGCCAGTCGGCATATATATTCCGTCGGTTATGGGTCAGCAAACCTATATCCTTCAACTTTCTCTCATCCTCGAGCTGAAGTTCTCATTCTATAGCGGGAGACATCGTCCTCACATTTTCCACCGCCTATTACTTGCTCAGGACCCAAAAGGATGTTTCACCGCAGAGTGTGGGTCTCCTGAACGCCCTGATCCGTTGGACATTCCAGACGGCAGCGCCGGCCACCATCGCGTAAGTCATGAACGTCGTGAACTGTCGATGTCCCCCGACTTATATGAACTCGATCGTCTGTTCCGACGCCCTAATCAACCTCGTGCTTGCGCGCACCTTCCCGCAGTACTACCTGGGCTCGCGCGGGGCGGCAGCAGAAGCCGAGGGGAGCGTCATATCAAAGCTCTACACGGTCGCGGTGATGTGGACGCTGAACGCGCGCGCCGAAATCCGTGCGACATGTCTCACGGACGAAAATCAGGGAATTGCTGCCACGCTTGAACTCCACTCTGTCGAGCTCATGGTGCGTTATCCTGTGTATCTCTTCGGCGGGGAATTGACGGCTCCATGATTTTGAAGGGAGACACCGAGCGCAGGGCTGCAGAGCCGGTGTCTCAATTGCATGCCAGTATTACCGTCTGTCACCCTGTTTCTCACTCAGTATTTGCTCTTCTGACTTCTAGCCGCCAGGGGCCGCAATTCCATAGCATCCGGGGCCTCTGACGTGCTCCTTTATTGTGGGCCGAAAATTTTGCGCACCACCGTTTCGTGTAGCTCCCGACAGAAGCGATGCGTCGTCGCAGTCCGAGGAATTAGTGTTTGTTTCGCCGCATGCCAAGACACAGTGAGAGAGAATAAATGTACAGACTAGTGTGTTATTGTTTTTGTAGATTCGGCGTAGAACAGTCGAACTACAGCCACGGACGTTGGTCAGAGCTCAACCCAACATTTTGAACAGCATCAGGATCGTGGGAGTGTGTCGGGGAAAAGCCCGCGGATGCTATCGGATCGTGCGGTGGCTGTGCTATCCAACTTTCCCCTCAACTTCTGTGCCTTTGCGGCCGCGTGCTTGCCATTGCCGTTTGCGCTCAGGTTGCATTCAGGTGTAACTACGGTTGGCGACATGTCAACTTGATTTGTTCTACTAGTGAGTTGCGCTTCTTGTGGTGGTAGTGGTAAGTAGTGTGGATGCAAGGATGCTGATACAAATTGGGCGGGAGCTGCGTGTTGATCGGCTACCTTCTGACTCGTCCTCGCAAGCTCCACCCGCTGAATATTCTGCTCCGACCCGTTTCTGTTCTGCTCCTCCGTCACATGCGGAGCGATGCAAATAGGGTGCACACCGTCCCAGGCATTGTTCACTGCGACACCCGCGTCTATGAGGCACTTTCTGCGACCGTGAATGCCGCTGCGTCGCGGTGACGTGTGGCAGCAGGCTTTTGCGTTCGAAGGCTTCTCCCTGTGTCATCCGGTCTTCTGCGTGCAGCAAGCGACTGATTCACAGCAGGTTCCATCTAGCCCGCGGCGCAGCTCCCATGAACGGGCGAGCACATCGCTGGCTGTCCCTATGTGCTCGAGCGGTGCACGCGCGAGATGCATGACGCTGAGCCTGAGCGCTGCGCTCACGGGAGGTGTGACGCTACGAGCAGCGTTCCTCTCGCCAACTACACCACACATTGAGGCTGATACCCTGAAAGTGCTCGCACTGGTGCATGGAGCACGTCGAGCCGGGTAAGGAGCGATGGGATTGGCCGCTGCATACCGCAGGGCAGAGGGGGGTAGAGGACGTATGCACAGAGCATGATGCCATCTCGTGGCTGATTCGTGCTGCAGGGGCTCGAGGGGGGCGGCAGTGTGTCCAACAGTGATTGTGCGCGTGCGTGGTGGAAGAGGCCACTGCAGCGCTGGGGTAGGCATGACACCGGAGTGGTGGGACCAACCTCAGACATCCTCTAGGGTGCTCGGCCGTGGTCGTGAGCTACACCAATTCTTGATCTTTATTTCTCAGATATTTGGCCAAGATATTCCAGAAATATCCCTCCAAATATACAACAGAGGTCACCGGAATGTTTCAACATTTGAAGTCAAATATTCTCAGAACATCTGGTGAACGTTCTGGGAATATGTGCACGGAAATATTCACAATTTCGCGGCAAGCACATTAAGATGGTTTCGAGTAGGTCATACAATTAGCCTTCCTTGGGAGGTGTCCAGTGAGTTTCAGACACTACGACTTAATTTAATGTGCAGTGTTTCTCTATACAAGTTCAAGCAAAGTTCAAGTTGGGTCTCAGGGTTCGAGTCAGATTATGTGTCCGGATGCCTTGGGGTTGCAATTTATCAAGGATGTACCGCCGAGGACTGATAGTCGAGAAGCTGAGATTCCTAGGTCCTTAATTAATATAATAGCGGTAATTGTCTGGGGTCCGTGCGCATTGTTTGCGCTCGTGTGTACCAACCACGCGTGCATGTTGGTCAAGCGCACATTGCTCTCTCTCCCTTCTTCCCCAGCCTGTTCCCTCCTCCTGTGTCTGAGTTCAATATGATCCTCCCGGGAATTGCAGTCAATGCCACAAGCCATCAGCTGCCCGACGACACCTCAAGATGGTGCTCAAGACTCGCGCGTGATTGCCAGACCTTGTGCTGGACTCGTCTTCAAGCTTTGAGCCTCAAATGCTGGCTTGGGACTTCAAGATAGGATCCCAAATTGAAGACGGAGCCCTCAAAGTCCTCGCAACTTTGTGCATCAAGCTTGATTCAAGCTTCACATCTCGAGTTTCTGGCCATGGATCCTTGTCAGGCCTCCCGTTCAAGTTCACAAACCGTGCCTGCCGCCGGCTCAAGCACGAATGTTCCCAGTAAGATCGCAAGCACCCATCCTCTCAATGGCGAGCACACCTGCTTGCTCGCTGGAGATCTTTTCGGTAGTGATGAGGGCTGAATGGGGGAATCCGGAATCAGCCAGTGGGTATATCGTTCTGGCTTACCCACTCCTGCCACGGACTCAGCTGATGCCTTGCCCACACATGCCACATCGACACGGCGTGCGACCCGGCTGCTTCTGTCTCCGCCGCCTCACGTGCAACCTCTGAAACTCGACCTTCCAGAAATTAATCAGCCTACTCATCTGATGCACCACTGGCTGAAGGCCATGGGTGACTCGCAAATGAAACCACTGGCGAGCAACGAGCGACGAGCCGAGACAGGAGAGCATGGCGCATTGAGAGATGATGTACCGCTCCCAGCTCTGATTGAGGTTGATATATAACATTGATAATCTTCCGTTCCTCTTGAGTAAACAGTGTATGAATTGTGATTTCACTCAGTTTGAATGTATCTGAATGTCACTCTTCAATATTGTCTGGTGGACGTAACAGATATTCGGCAGAAGGTCAAGAAAATGTTCGCCGAGACATCTGAAATATTGTTCTCCAAAAAGCCTTGAGGGATTGACTTCAACATATTTCAGGGATGTTTGAGGCAATATTCAACAAACATGGGATGCAAAATATCCTAAAAACATTCTTTTCGAACGGTGGTGTACTAGAGCGAGGGGCGAAAGCCAGCGGATAGAAAGGTACGCGAGCAAAATTCGTATTTTAAGGATATTTTGGCCTCGGCATGAACAACTCAATCGCGCACGACAGTGAGAGCATTTGATCGCTGTGCCCCAAATGCGGTTAATAGAGCTCATCGTGGGCAACAGCGGCGGTAGCAACTAGCTGGCTGCCAAATACATGGAGGCCTTTCCGTACGGTGATATATTAGATCGGCCTCTAAGGTAGGGGTTTTTATACATCATCGCCGTACGACGATTAGCAGTCTCTGATATATCATAGGCCCAAGTACAGGTTGTGTTTTATATAGAAAACCCCGGCCTGTGATGTAAGGTTTACCCAAAAATCTCACACACATAGAAAGCCCTACAAGGACAATGGTAAAGATATTGTGTTCTCACTTTTTTCTATCAACACTACTCTTACAGAACCCCCTCATTTACATAATATGTCCGAAATCCAGTTGCCGATTTTCGACTTGCTCGACCGCAACTCTCTTTGCCTCTCGCGCATGTTTAATCCACATACTTGATCAAGAAACGCTCCAGCTCCCTTTTCGCCTCCCCTCTTTCATCCCAAACTTTCGCAATCTCCTTTTGAAGGCGTTCGATATTATTTCGAATCAACTGTCCTTCTTCTGAGTTCATCTTGGTCAGCAATTGATTGACCTCGTCCCGGAACGCTTCGACGGTGAACAGACTTGGAGAAGTGGCGCCATCAGAGTTTGAACTGGCCGCGAGGCGATAGGGTTTCATCATGCCCCTTTCGCCCGTCCGAACCGTCATCAACTCGAATCCTGCTCTATGCTCGAGTGTCACTAAGATCGCGTTCATGGGTTGGTCAGCACTGAGTGGCCAGAAGATTCTGTTGGTAGAATTTAAGTTTTGGACGCAATATCGATCATCGTAACTCACAACGGGACTCCATATCTGCATGACTCCTGCACGCTATTCCAACCTCCATGAGTGACGAACCACCCAGTTGCCGAGTGCTTCAAGATCATATCCTGAGGTGCCCAGGTGATCTCCAACCCGAAGCCGCACGCTGCGATTCGGGAACTGATATCCTCAGGGACGTCTGAGAGAGGTGAGGTGTGTGTGAAGAGGAAGGGTTTCCGGTTTGTGACGAGTGCATCGATTAGCACGTAGAGTTTGGTTGGTTCGAGCGGCCACCAATACGTCCCGAATGCGATCTGAGTGTTTGAGTTCAGATGATGCCGCCCTAAAGAGATAAATAGATGAACGTAAATGACTGAATTCACTCCAAATTCCTGCTGCATCCTATCCAGAAATACGACCACTTTTGATTCAACCTCGTTCCGAGGCCGCTCCGGGGATTGTATAACACCAGCGGCAAACCCAACAGAGATGAAATCCTTTCCTAGCCCGGTCATATATTCCTTCATCGCGTCTGTCGTGTCATTCTCCAGCACAGAGGTGGTCGCGGAGAGCGCTCCATCGGCTTCACTAAAAATTTCCATGCGTTTATGAGGAGACGAGCCGTGTATTTCTGGTCCTGGTCTTGTGGAAACCATTCGTAATCGTACACGGGGGGATAACCTGGGACTTGGATTATTTTTCCAGTGCTCGATGTATAGAGCTGATCGAAAAGGGAAACCGCGAAGTTAGGATATGTATTATTGAGAATAAAGAAGCCACGAACTCGTTCACCGATTCTCAAGGCATCTTTTTCACCGTAACTTTCCGCGATCTCCTGTTCAGCCTTCTTCCAGACCTCAGCGCGTCCCCCAAACTGTCGAGGACAAAACTCCCTCATAGTTCCGTTGACTGGACCCGACACCCATGCAAAGACGAGTAGCTCTGATGGGCAATGGAGTGTATTGTCTTCATGTCGCACCCAGCAAACGGCTGAAAAGATAATGGAAAAATTAACGTGAGGTCGCTCCGCCGTGGTCAAGTCTTACATCGATGATGGCTACCGTAGGTCGCGGTAACCCGCGAATTGATTTTCCCGAAGTATTACAGGTGACAGTTCCAGAGTGACACAATGCTTCAAAGGCAGGATAAAACCCGTACGAAGGGTCTATAAGCCCGTTGGCGTCAAAGGCTGGTGTGAACGTGTCTGGACCGTCTTCCAAATCCGGCTCGGCTGTGTTCCCTCTGATATCGACGATGCTGAAAAATGAATTAGCCGGCAAAGTTCAACCCTCAGAAACTAAGCAATACGCACTGAATGCGGTCTTGGAATCTCCTAAGCCTGTCTTCCGGTAATTTGGATAGCTCATCCATAATGTTTTTATACATTTCACCGACGAGGAATGTCACGATTATATTCTCGCGCGATTCGGCCATGCGTACAAGTATAGAAGTCAGAGGTTTGCTGTGGCCTAGTGACGAGAACAGAGGCGTTGAACTGAAACCCAGTGCGAAAATTTACGGTGAACTCTCACCCCATCCTGCCATAGCATGTAGAACAATGTGCTTCATTGCGGTTTTCGAAGTCGAGCTGTGGAAAACCAGAAGACTTGGGGGTTGGAGACGATAGCCGTCTCTCTTATCTTGTCTGCTCCCAAGGAGCCATGGGAATCGAGGCTGGAGCACGTGGTAAAGAAAGTGAGAGGGGAAGGAGGGAATGGAAGAAGAACGGAAGGTGTCGACGGCCTTCCGCTTCCTATTTGCACCTACCGTTTTCACATCAAATTTTGAAATAAGCGAACTCGACAGATCATGGCTTCGGGTAACTTTTAGGCGGACGTTCATTAATATCTCGGAAGACCGCAAGCCTGAGCCTTGTTAATATTAATACTTAGTAGGTGAAAATGCCTGATTTCTGTGGATCCTGCCAGGGTATCGGGTACCCCCCCGCGGATTGTATGCAGGAAATTGAACTGCAACCCCGGCACGTCCTTAGCCGTCCAGAAGAATACCCGACGTCAGCGGAGCCTCGGAATCTATAATACTTCTATACTTCTATCTATACTAAGCAGATGCCTCGTATCAGATTGCACCTGTTTACCAACACCTTAATTTGACAACTTTTTCTCATCCTCATCCCACGAGCCGGGTTCATTCGATGCTTTATTATGAGGCCACGTCAGTTGACCCTCTGAATCACATATTAGCTTTGGAAGCCGCCCGTGGCCGCCCACTATCACGGATGACTCATTCGGCGCATGGCACATGAGGAATAAATCAACCGCTCAACACCCGCTCAATTCCAAATCGATTGGTCCATGTTTGAAGAGAATCGGATAAAAACCGAGCTTGATAGAGGTATTAGTGAAACGATCTATTCATGAGAAAAAAAATGATCCGTGCCCCAAGTTCTGCAAATAGCTGTGAGTGAACTTGAGAGGCTTTAGGGCAGGGGTTGAGAGAGGGAAAAATGAATACTGGTAATCGTGTTCAGTTCAGTGAGCCTCACAGCCACTGAACCGGACTTTGGGTCTGGTTCAGGTTTGCCAGTGGTTCAGAACCTGACCGCGGTGACACTAGGCAGATATTCCAGCGCACAAAAGCCAATCTCAGATGGGAGAGAGAAAAAATCCAGGGCAAATGCGAGAATATGTGCCTTGAAATGTCCATACCTGTGTTCATCAAACGCAAACTCGGATCTGTGTTGATTTGACCCGTGAGTCAAACAGGTACTCATGGGTATTAAAATACTCATGAGTACTTGCAAGTACCTGCGAGCTTTCACAACATTTCACACACAAGCATCTAAAACAAGTGTTATTCCTGAAATATAGCAGTGCAGTTGTGTCCAACTCAGTGTTTAACTGGCCCCAAGTGCTTGGAAGGGAAATTGAAGCTTCCGAAGCTGCTGAAACTCAGTCAAATACCCGTGGGTTTGGGAAATTTTTCACCAGATTCCAAACCCGGATCCGTGGCCTACCCGTGGCCACGAGTACGTGACCCATAGGTTAGGTTTCCCATGAGTATTCCCACAGGTCAACCCGCAGCTACTTGTGGGTGACCTAGACTTGTTCCATGCCTTAGGAGAGTAGCTCTGATAGGCCATGCCATGCCACTCTCTAATTAATTATGCCTGTTTTCTGTTATATCCGTGCATCTTCCAGGTTTCTGAGCTTCTGAGCTTTCCAGCTTCCAGCTTCCAGAAGACACACATCCAGGTTTTTACACAATGAAGGACTACTGAGTGTTTCCCATTTATCCAAAATTTTACTTTATCACATTTTACTCATGGCAGCATTTGCCGCCCCGCATTAGATATGCTTTGCTTTGACTGTTCCAGATTACTTAATTAGGAAATGGACTTTATGGTCTTACACAATTATGACTTAGTATAAATATTCTGCATTCTTGTATAGTACTTCAGTTTGATTATTAACATTCTCAACTACTTGTCTTGCTTCCGAGTTTGTTCTGACATTCTGAATTCCGAACATCCAGAATGTCTTCATCTCTCACCAGCTCAGGTAGTACACACACCCTTATCATACTGTGGTGTTGCTATTGATCCACAATCCTTCCGGTCTTCCAAACTTCCAGTTCCGATGAAATGGTGCACCTAAGTATAGGCTGGAATGCAGAAAGGTCTTCAGATAAGATGCCAACGAACAGCACCACACTAAATCACTAACACACACACTACACACACAACACACAACCAATACGAAGTGCGAGATATTTGAGTTCGGGTCACCCTGCAGTATACAGGTAGGATGGAACTTCGTGGGACGGGATCAACTCAAAGAAGGATTGAATAGAACCTCTAGGAGCCTACAGTAGCTTGAAAACCATTAAAAGTGCACAGCTCTGACACAAGGTATCGGAGTTTAGGTAGATGAAAGCTTGCTCTGTGAACCACAGTAGGTTCGCGAACTGTGCACGGCTACGACCAGCCTACTAAACGGGGCTGATTCCAATAGCGGACACGGCTACGACCGTTCTACTAAGGCGGGAACGATTCCAATAGCCCAACTAACGAACTACAACCAGCCTACTATGCGTGGACGATTCCAATAGAACACTAGCCTGCCTCGTGCAACTTAACAGAGGACTTTTGCGAACTCGCTGTGACCCTCCACGAGATGAGGTGAAGTGATTGGCTTAGATGATCCTTTAAAGCTTATGGAGCCAACAAAATCAAAGCTTCTGTATTAATGAATCTACACAAGAGAAACATTTTATATCACAAATCTCCGCACAGATTAGGCTCGAATCCAGCCTGTCTACCGAAAGTAAACTGTCGGTAGACAGGCTGGTCGATCTGAGTTTGAATTAAAGGGTTGAGCGACTTACCATATAAGGTTATTCCGGACCGCATGTCCGTGCGTGTGCAAACAAAGACAAAACCTGCCCGACAGCTTCCCCTGGGCTCAATATTTGAGGGATCGCTTTCGGATCAACGCCGTTAGATTCAAAAACGAAATCTGAGTATCTTTGCCTCAGAGAGCTAAGGATTTTGAGGCACGGTTGTGGAACCCGCGAATAACCTTATTTGGCAAGCCGCTTGATCCATCAATTTAAACTCAGATTGACCGGTCTGTCTATCGACACTTTCATAGACAGACGGTCACCGGTCTACGCACAGATACAGAGGACACCAATGCCTTTGACAGGTGGCTTCGACTTCCATCTAAGCGCAACCAAGGGGGCAAGGATGAACTAGAAATCCATCTAGAAACATCGAGGGTGAGCTTCTGTAAGGCGGGTTCTACGTGGTCTTTTATATGTTTTCGATAAATACATGACAGATGACTATGAATAAGAAAGAATAAGAGAAAATGAGTAAACAGAGCGATTCGGAACAGAATAGGAATAGTGACACGGCCCTTTAGTGGTTACGGAGTATGCATGTTAAGTGGATGTAAAGATGCAAATCGCAAATTACACCCGTGTTTGGTACACAGCTTATCACCACTTCCCGGATCACAGGAAACAACTCTGTCTGACAGAGTTTGTGAACACTTCTAGGATCATGAAGCGGATCCCCTATGTTTGTAAGGACCGCACTTCTATGTCTCCACAGTGCATGCTAACCCCTCTAGCATCATTAATACACAGTCGGCAGTTCGGAGCTTACTCTGGCTCTAATTGTATACCACTGAACAGAGGTTCTTAGAATAATGCTAAGAATTGCGAAAATGCGTGATTACACAGGTGGTTCAAAACCAGTCGTATCACCGAAACCCACACTCCTGGATCACTCCATCCATCGGCTCAGTATATAATATAATCAAACTCACCTATCTCGGCTGGATATGTCTCACTCCGACTCCGTGGATGTTCCGGCTGCCATCATTCAAGAGCGGCAGCAGTGCAATCATTGAGAATCTCATCTATTCTCCCAAGCCACCCTTAGCTGTAACAGGAAGCCTTCAGCTGTGGCTGTAGCCTAAACATAATTTAACTTCCTGCCCGGCCTCTTCCAACCCTCACCCATTTTAGGCCTACCTGAGCAGTTGGCTACCTGTCTCACCAGTTAATAAGTCTCACGAGATAACTTAGTCCAAGATAATTAAATATGTTGTTAAGGTTAACTTAATAATACAATATATGTTGCAAACCCACTTCGCCAACTCAACACCAGTGACCCAAAAAGGAAATTATTAGTGCTCTTCCCCATTCACTCCGCCCGCTCTCCCCTGCTCATACCACCCTCATCATCTCTATTCCCCTCCTCCTCCCACTCCAGTACATTGTCTTCATCGATGTTCATTCCCAACAGTCCAGACAACACCTCAGCCACGAGGATGTCCTCCCGCACAGCCATGCATACCACCTCCACCGCTGAGGTTTCCCATGCCTTCTTGAACCCCCCAGGAGATCTCCTGATGCAGTGCTGCCTGCCACACCACATATGCTTCCAGTCCCATGCACAGCGCAGGCGATACCTCCGTATGTCTGTTCCCCCCACTGCTGCTCCCACCACCCCACATGCCACCACAAGAACTGCAGCACCTGCAGCATATGTACCTCCTCCTCCCAATGCTCCTTCTGTGCCTTCACTTTTGACCACTCTACATGCACTGCTATACGATCCCAACCCGTTGTGATGTGGACTGCGGTGCCAGTGTGTGATTTTGGTTTACACTGGCAACAGCGTATTCATCCTCTAGGGGATTTTGTGTGATTTTTAGGGGATGGCAAGGTTTGTTTGATTGCCCTTGGGTGGTGGTGGTAAATGAGGGTGGACCATCCTGTTGGGATAGTCGTTGTAGGGAGTGTGTGTGTGTGTGTGTGTGTGTGTGAATAAACTGGCGAGAGCCAAAGGGGGCCTAGGCTAGCTATCAACTTGTGAAAGAAGATAGGGTTGCTTCAGGAAGCGATGAGTATAAGCGTGGGTTTAAAACTTAAGCTGCAAGTGGGTTAGAAGTAAAATGCCATGAGGCAAGTGAGTGGTGGACTAAGGTACACTGCAGGACAGTGCAGTCCAAGGATTGACCAGGTAACAGCTGGGAACCAACTGGGAACAACTGACTACTGGGTCCGTTCCCGTCTCCCTTTTATACCTTTCCCCCTACCTCCTTTGGGTCGTGCGTTATGTGATGAGGGGCTGAAACGGGGTCCAACGGTTTCAGGTAGGTAACAGAAGGTGAATTGGCGAACACCTTTTTGGGATGAACTGCCTTTTGGCGAGTTCATGGCGATTTCATGACATGTGAGGGCATGGGCAACCAAGAGAGCTGTCCTGGACATGGATTCAAGGCCCTCCAGGTCGGTACATGGACAGGAAAAGGGTGCCTGCAAGGACCGGCTCCTATGAACGTTTGGTCGAAATGGTGATTCTGTCAGAATAAGTCTCCTGTGGCGTCATGGTAGTTTTGTCAGGTTGTACAGCCACGCTGAACGGTTGTGGAGTGCAATGAGAGGCTCCACCACATCCCTGAGAACGGTTGAAGGCTTGAGCGGCTCCGTTGGACGGTCCATTGCAATTCCATTTCTGGCAAGCAGGAAGCCCAATCGGGATATTCCTCGTCTCGAAGTCGTGTCATGATGACAGATCCGTCGTGACACATGTAGGGTGCATAGCACCCTCACACCATATTAGCATCACACACCGTTACTCATAGCAGCACAAACTGACAGCCATGCATTGCTTGGCTGTCATCTATCCCCAGCCCTCCCGCTGCAGTCCAAATCCAAGACAACTTCTTCTTCAACGACAGTGCAGGACCTTTGCAGCGCCACCTCAAGCCCACCCAACCCAACTTCTGTTGCACGTCCACCTCACATTTCTCATTGAGCTCCATGTCAGCAGCTTTCAGCTCCCAGGCCACACACACTTCCACCCCCCACAGCTTTATTAGCGCAGCCCTGCCCCACCAGTACTTCACTCCTGTTGCCTCCACCTGCTCCTCAATCCATTTCAGCAGCGTATAGGCATGTGTCACCTTGCACTGCCCCACCACATTGGTGTCACGGTGATATGGCTGGTTTTGAACCACCTGTGGAATCATGCATTTTTGCAATTCTTAGCACTATTCTAAGAACCTCTGTTCGGTGGTATACAATTAGAGCTGGAGTGAGCTCTGAACTGCCGACTGTGTATTAATGATGCTAGAGGAGTTAGCACGCACTGCAGAGACATAGAAGTGCGGTCATTCTAAACATTTGGGGTCTGCTTCATGATCCTAGAAGTGTTCACAAACTCTGTCAGACAGAGTTGTTTCCTGTGATCCGGGAAGCGGTGATAAGCTGTGTACCAAACACGGGTGTAATTTGCGATTTGCATCTTTACATCCACTTAACACGCATACTCCGTAATTATAGAAGCTATCGTGAGCTCCGAACGAGTAAGCTTAAAGCCACAGGGCTTAGGTCTCCCTAGGACAGGTTATATTGCGGTACCTCTACTATGGTACTATAAATATAACCTGACCGAGGCTAGACTGACTAAAACACGCTAATCTTTATTCGAGATTAGGTGTCTGACAGGCTGATAAACAAGGAGATGGGAAGGAAATATAAGTTCGCTTGCAGGTGACCTCAACCCACCAAACCGGGCTAGATTCGAGGGTTGTTTACCCATATTTGATGATCTGGATCAACGTGTTGGACCACATGACAGGCTAGCGGGTCTGCCCGAAAGAGCAGAACCGTCGGCAACAAGCGGTGGCAGTATAAAATTGTGATGGCTGTTGAACTTGGCAGTGCAATGTGGAATATCTCCACAACCACGGCACCTACAAACATGAGCTTGGTGTCTACAGGGAGTGAGGAACTACGAAGAGTACATGTCTCTGACTTGGATATTCAAATGCCCTCAAACACGGAGTCATATGACTCGGGCCTGACTCGAGACTGACTCAGCGGTTGTGGAGCAGCCAATAGGGGTGAAGGGAATGGCTAATATCAGCCCGACGGGATGGAAAGCTATCCGAGAGTAGAGTAATAACCATGATGTAAAGGGATTTCAGAGTAGTATAAAAGGAGGGTCAGAAAGCTGGGATCGGGAGCAAATTGTGCTGGGCTCTGTAGTTTCAGTGCAGTTATAGTTGCTCAGAGTCCTAGAGTTATGTTTGTACTCTTGAATTCTATATAAATACCATTGGATTGGATTGGATCTAATGTTTTGATTAAGACACTGTGGACGGCTTGATTGAGACACCGAATTGGACACTGTATCGAATTGGGACTGCAAAGAACCTAGAAACTGTGTTTAGAGTTGTGTTTGACTTGTGCTTGAACTGTGGAGTGATCAGAGACCCAAACTGCCTAATCTTGACTAGGTTAAATTCGTCTTAATTGACATAAACCCGCCGGTTCTTCGAAGCCGTTACCTAAAACATTGTCCATACAACCACTATCGAGTAATTCGATTGACCCGAGCGAACCCAGTGCTTCACAAAGCCTTGAAATCGCTCAAACGAACTATCCCACTCGTCTTAGAGTCTGAGTTGTCCAGTGACCTAATACTTGGTCTACTTCCCCGAACAAACACACACCTTGTCCACTCATTAAATAGGAGGAGTAGTTGTTGGATTTGTGATATATTGGTTGTTTTGTGTTATATTCATTCTTGCACTTTGCTCCAGTCTAGCATTTAGATCTTCCACCCACACCTTGAGTTAGGCAAAGTGTTCCAGTGGTAGTCCCACACTGCCCTCGGGCATGCGTAAAGCATCTGTCTGGGTGGTGGAAACCACTCCCTTGGAACTGATGTTCCAACCTTTACAGACCAGATGGGCTAACCAATTGTTAGTTGCTACTGGCCTATGTACCACCAAAAAAAAAAAAAAAATTACCTGTTGTTATCAAAGGCAGAAGGGAACAGATTGTTGGCCAATGTCTTCAGTGTTCACGTCTTTGGCCAAAATTAACAGTACTTTGTCTGACTCAGAACATGCGGCTGGGGGGCCCTGAGAGGACAAGGACTTTGCCAAATGGCTTCTTGATGTTGGACATGGAAGACATACTCATGAAACTCCCAAGCAATACTGTTCAATCAGTGATTGATACCATCTATCCTGGAATTTCAACCATGCCTGTGAATCATGACCAGGGTAAATACTTCTTGGAGCGCACAATTCTCTCAGCGCGCAATGATGATATGGATGAGCTAAATCAAAATTTGCTTGATAAATTCCCGGCAGAGGAGACAATTTTCCACAGTGCAGACTCCATGGTCAGAGAGGAGAGAGTTGATAGTGGTTTTCAGTATCCTGTTGAATATCTCAACTCAATCTGTGCTTCTGGACTGCCTCTGGCCAAGTTAGCATTGAAGGTTGGATGTCCAATCATGGTCCTCTGGAATTTTGATCCAGCTCATGGTCTATGCAATGGGTCTCGAGGAATTCTAACCAGGATGTCTCCCCATGTCCTTGAAATTTGACTGATTGGTGGAGAGCACAATGGCAAAAAAAGCATTCATCCCTCAGATCTCAATTATTCCCTTTGATGAACAGATTGCATTTTCTATGAAGTGTTGGCAATTCCCCATTCGCCTGGCATTTTCAATGACGATAAATAAATCTCAGGGTCAGTCGGTTGACCATGTTGGTCTAGACCTCCGCACAGATGTTTTTGCACATGGTGACGAGCGGAAAATTAATTTCCCTTGAGGTCTTTAAAAATGACTTTATTCGAAAGATTACTCAAGTGTTCGTCTTCTAAAAGAAATTTTTCCTTTCTTGGATTTCTGCGGTGAATCTGAATAAGGGTTCCTAGTCAATTGTGCGTGTCACAGTCACGTGACTCAGATCAAGTTCGACGCGAAGTGCGTGCAATTACTCGAACAGTAGGAACAGTAAAGAATATAACAGTTGTGAACTTATATAGGGAATAAAGATCCCTAGCTAAGCTTAATAACTGAAGGACACGCGTTAGTATGCGTAACAACTTTATTTTTAGCTACACAGGAGTGGGGTGCTAAAACTCCTATCGGGCGGTCTGAGCCCTCCTTATATATCCTCCATGGAATCCGGACCCGGGCCCAATATGACTCAGAATGAGTTGTTTTAACTCATTCTTGTCTGGCTCCGAGATGCCAGAGCCGGCAATGACTCATTCCCACGCTGAGTCATTTTTCCCATGGTCCCGAATATTGCGAATTTATTCCTATAATGTTTTTCTAGCCTAACACTTTTTAGACAGTACATCCGCGGCGGACGGAATAAATTAACTGCCCTCAGTTACTCGGCTCAAAAAACATATGGAATTACATTCGCAGGATTTCAAGAAATGACAATTTACATCCGTCAACTACTGAATATTGACATTGACTACGGTAGGAAGGATCATACGATGTTCAAAAAATACATTGGTGAAGGAGCGGAAGAGCATCTTGGCCTTCATTGTGAGCGTTGGGGGCTGCACGAGGTGGTTACGTAGCCGGATAAGTGTCCAATAGCGTGCTGGAAGATTAAGCCAAATCATATAGGTCCAGTCCTTCTCCCGGAACTTCCAGCTGGTCACGCACCATTCTCCAACCAACGTGCCCGCACATTCCATCACCATCCCTTCCTGAACTCGACTCCCAGGTCCACATTCGACTTCCTGAAGGGTAGGTTTCCCGTCAGGCTGGACAACATGGACAATCGTGGGCTGACGTGGGGCAGATTCGGTGTCGGCAGTGGTCACAAGATTAACCTCCATCGGTGTCGTCAACCCGGGCGGGGCAAAGGCTGCCTGGTGATGGAAGAGGACCATTGTCGCTACCCCTTGGGCTATGGCGTCGTCATAGGAGGGAAGGTGTGGCGTGAAGTAGGCAAAGGGTATGGCTCTCTCGGTGAGTAAATGCTGAAATCCACCCGTTGGAGTCCTCAGAACTTCAGGCGATGCTGTCGAAGCTCGTGCAGCCGCCTGATCGGGGAGGGCTTCCATAGGTTTCAAGAAGACACGGGCACTGACTTTTCATGGACGGACAGCGCCTAGTTCAAGGGAGGGACGGTCGGGTGGCATAATGGGGGAATGCTCCTCGGATACGGTGACCAATTCGTCGTCGTTATATGATGGGGCGCTGGAGTGGTCATACAGAGACTGGTTGATCTGTTCGAGCTCTTGCTCTAGGTCTGCGAGCGAAGGAAAGATCTCGGGGTCCTGCTGGTCATGAAGTCATGAGTTAACGTCTGTGTGTATGCTTAGTTATGAAATCACGCCTCTTACATCGATGGACAAAGGCGTATCCGGAAGCGAGTTTGGGTCCACATCGCCTCGAAAAACCACCATGCTAATGCCACTTCGGAGACTGCTAACAGGGGAATAGGACATCTGACAAGAGTTTGAGAAAAGAGAGAGGTTTGAATCGTTTAGAGCCAGATAAGTGGTTTCAGTGCGATAGAAAGGATAGCAAAAGTGGGCGGGCAAAAAGCATGAGAACCTCCCCACTATCTCTTATTTATGTCGCCCTTTAAATTTTATTGGAGATCCGCTACTGAATGCCCGTTCTGTAGATCATGTCGAGACCCTGGAAACTTCTTTTTCTTGGTTATAGACTTCCCTTTTTAGTCCTCCTCAGGTGATTCGAGAAGCTCTTCGTCATCTTCCATTGATTCCGAGTCATTTCCGTCCTGTTCCATCCAATTAGTTCGCATGAACCAATGGTCGCGGGTAATGTAGGGCAGAAGGCGGAATGCAGCAGTAGGGTTATTTCTAAATGGCGTTCCATCCAGTTCCTTGAGTATGTATCCGCCACCACGATTCTTACGCTCCGCTTCATAAGGCCCAAAATAGTGATCAGCCGTTTTCCTCTTTGCGCTAACTTCCATTTCAATTCCCACGTTACGAACCAATACTAGCTCTCCTCGCTTATATTCGTCTTTTTGTAACTTCTTCTTGAATCGCCGCTCAAACTGCTCCTTGGATCTGAATTGTGCCTTATGCAAAGTTTCAACAGCACGTTTTACATCTCTTTCATGTTTTGCAAGCTGTCGAATATGCAGAGTGAGCAACTCTGTGGTAGTGAGTCCCGATCTGAACCCACTCACCATAAACGTGGCTTCAGTGAGATCAAATGGCAGCACCGGATCCGCGGCATGGAGTAATTGAAATGGCGAGAATCCCGTTACACGACTCACGGTCACGCGATCTGCAAGCAACGCCACATGAAGTTTTTCTGGCCATAATTCCATTTTTCCGCCACATGATTTCACGATGGCTTCTCGGAGGGTATAATGACCCTGTTCAACTACGCCCGTCGCATGCTTATTATAGGCGGAAATTCGTACATGGGGAACCCCCATCCTCTGCATCAGCCGCTTGAATCCCGCCTTTACTTCTGACCCATTATCAGTGACTACCTTTCATGGTGTTCCATATTGGCAGTAAATCTGTTCCCAGAAGAAGACAGCCAGATCTTCGGCGGTCTTTGTTTTTAATGCTTTAGCTTCGCAAGTTCCTGACAGATCGTCTCTGGCAGCTACGATCATCCGATATCCCTGAGCCTCGGGCATCATCATAATATCTATATATACTGTCTGGAAAAGTGCCGCAGGCGTAGACACAGTTACTGGAATTTCCAATTTCTTGGTACTTCGGATCTGACATCCATGGCACGAAGCTACGTGATGCTCTATATCATTGTGCATCTTTGGCCAGAAAAATCTAATTTTTAGATGTTCCCATATGGCCCGAACTCCTCGATGCCCTATTTGGTCGTGGGCCTGAACGAGTATTTTTAAACGGTTTCTGGGCTCCATAATTACCACTAATGGTGGCCCTTTGCCATTCCTTCGTAGAAACTTCCCTTCATGAATCATATATTGTGTGGCACGCGTAATAAAACGCCGATGCAATTGGGAAGTAGCGAATCGAGGGGCTTCAAGTGTCTTCAAGAATTGGTAAATATCCCGTAATAGTTGCTCTTGTTCATTTCGTGCCAGATTGCAGGACGGCAATAATGCTGCTTGTTTTTCTATTTCATCTTCTGGAATAACTGTGAACAGTGCAATTTCATCCAACCAGCTGTCATCATCACTTTCTACCGTTTCTCCTTCTGCTACTCCTCTTCGTGATAACGCATCTGGTCCCTGGAATTTTATGGCAGGTACATGAGTAAGTTTGAAGTCAAACATCAATATACCTTGAATCCAGCGGTTAACGGCGGCATCTGGCTGTAAGTCCAGATTATTCAACAGACCCTGAATGTACTTAGCATCAACTTCCACAGTAAGATTCTTGATTCCGATGATATACAATCGCCAATGGCGTAATGCTCGATAAAGGCCAAACAGTTCTAATTTGGGCTGTGAATACCGAGACTCCCGCTCGCTCATTGGCACAGAACCATATCGTGCTGGCCGACGACGTCCTTGAGAATCTAACTGGGATAATATCATGCCGGTTCCTTCTTTGCTAGAATCCACAGCCAGAAAAACCCCCAGGTTTGAATCATAATCTATAGGGTGAAGAGCTGGTGCACTGGCTACTAACTGCTTAATCCTGCAGAATGCCCATTTGCGCCGCTGGTCCCATAAAAAATTCTGATTCCTCCTATATAATTCTGTTAGCGGTCGGATTATCATAGAATAGTTCAGGATCCAGATCCGAACTGTTCCACATAGGCCCAGAAAACGCCGTACCTCCTGAGGTGTTGTCAGATCTGGCCAGTTCAAAATCGCATCCACCTTTTTAGTGTCTGGAACTTGTCCCTCTGGCGTACAGAGCTGCCCGACTATAAGGGCTTCACGGCGACAACACTGAAGTTTAGCGGCAGAAAAGGTAGCGCCTGAACAGTTGACTTTATGCATAATCCGATGAACGTCTACAGCATGCTCCCACACAAATCTTCGAATTCCTGGGTTATTCTTCAATTTTTCAGGCTGACCATCTTTGTCAAGATAGGCGGACGCCGGGCCTTTTATGGGTAAATCATCAATAAAGATGTTTGCTACGTGTGGAATTTCATCTTGTAGAATGAACACCATACACTTTTGAAATTCCGCAGGAGAATTTGTGTACCCTGTAGGCATGGAAGTAATTCGTAACAGGCCTAATGGAGTCATGAATGCCGTCATGTCTCTGCTTTCCGGGTCCATTTTTCGCGCGTCAAAACCCCAATACAGATCAAAAACTGTATAACACTGCCGGCCAGCAAAACCTTCAATGAAGTCGTCTACTATCGGCAACATTCCTGCATCTCGGATCGAGACTTTATTTAATGGCTGAAGGTCATGCACAATCCTTAATTTCCCGTTCTTTTTCAGTACACAGAACCACCGAGATCGATATGAAGACTGACACATTTCATACACACCCGCTTCAATTTTTAGTTTTAATACTTCTATAACCTTCTTCAAGATCCCTGGTGGAATTGGCATATTCTTGTATTCCCAAGGCACGTGCGGCACTGTTGCAATTTTATATTGAGAAAAATACTCATCCTTAAAAGTGCCCCACTCGATGTCTTCAAAAGCGAGTGCCTCCTGATTCAACTCCATTACCCGCTCAATTAATCTTCTTCAGAGCTAAGAAATCCTCCTTCATTAATTTTTAATGACTCCAACCTCTCCTGAGTTAGCCGAGGTGTTGGCGTGAATAAAGGAGGATTTGGTGTGAGTTCAGGCAAAGTAGTCATTGGGTCAACAGGGATTTGCCGTTTTACTTCATACTCAGGCGAGAAAGTCGTTGATACTGGCCTTATTTTCTTGTCTACTCTTTTATACATCGTGAAAGCCTGTAACGTACGACCTTCGGAATTGATTAGTGTAACTGGATAGATAACCCCTGTATCATTTTCAGCTAATGCCTGCTGATCGTGTTCAAACTCCTGCTGCAAATTTCGAAATGACTCGTTAGTCATATAGTATCCCGCCGTACTAGATTCGCCGGCAAAGTAGCACGCCGGAATTTCCTGTTCTTTTCTTGTAATCCTTAGATTCCTTTCGTACATCGCGCGTTCCAGGATAATTGATACTATTAGAAGTACTAATGTAACAATCACCCGGATCATTAATATTACAACGCGTATCTCGTCGCTATCTGAGTCAAACGCGTACATCCGGTCGTTCATCATTTGTTCGTTAGCCAAATCAGACTGAATAGGGGTGGTTAGAATCGGATACAAGTACACCGGCGTTGCCGGACATCTTCCTGAATTCACGGCCTGAGTTGATGGTACATCCGCATTGAGCGGTCGGGTGTCCTTCGAGGACTTATTCAAAAGATTGGAGAAAACGGTTGAAGGCTCCGATCCCGCAGAGCGAAGTAGTCGTTGATATCTATTTTGAGATATAAGATTCGCGGCGGACGGACGAGCGTTAAACTCACCATCACGCAATTGCCTCAGCGGTAGATGCTGCTCATTCTTCCACACGGCATAAGTAGAAAACATGCTCATCGCTGCTAGGGCCGCCGTAAATACTAGACTCGTCCGCAAGTTCGGGAACCGGGCTGGCGCTGGACAGCGTGCGAACTTCATGTTCGGAATCAATGCGTTCGTCGTAGTCCCCAGGGTACTGCAAGTCAAGATCTTCGAAATCATCAAGCTCTGAGGAATATTCATAGGACTCATCATCCTCGTCATCGGAGTCTTCATCAGAGTTGTAGTAATACGCGTTGTCGGGGTAAGGAAGCAGCTGCCAGTATCGCAAATAAGCCGCCGGGTATTCCCCTTCCAGCTGTTGGGCGCTAATGAGGTGAGAAAGCGCGCAATCCCGATGAAGTCGGAGGTCAAGAATATCCTGTAGTAGTCCGGCCAATTCGTATCGTCGGTGTTGGACAAGGAAGCTGAGTACGGCATGAATCTTAGCGACTTCGACATCGAACAACAAGGGGTGCTGCGCTGTGATTGGGACTGCGGTGCTGGTGTGTGAATTGGTTTACACTCGCAACAGCTTGTTCGTCCTCTAGGGGATTCTGAGTATGATTTTTAGGGGATTGCAAGGTTTATTGGATCGCCCTTTGGGTTGGTGGTGATAAATGAGGGTTGGTTGTCCCAACGGGACGATGGTTGTAGAGAGTATGTGTGTGTGTGAATAAACTGGTCGAGGGCCTGTAACCTTCCTTTATCTGGTCGGAGTACTGGTGCTCTTCAGTACGAAGTCTCCGCTTTGCTTCCTCTCTCGCTTTTCCCCCTAATGATCGAGCGGGAGGTTGTGTGGATTACGCAAGTGCGATCTCCTGCGGAAGGCTTCGACGCCGTTCCTTGGGTTCGTTTGGCGGGGACGATAACGTGTCGAGGCGTAAAACGTTCGGCTGGGACGACGGTTTGCCAATGGGTCCAAGGCTAGCTATCAACTTTCTACAGAGCGTGAGCTCGCGAAGGAGGATAGAGTCGCTTTGAGAAGGGTATAAAGCGCGAGCTTAAGGACTTAAGCTGCAAAGGGGTTAGAAGTAAAGTGCTGTGGAGCAAGTGAGTGGTTGTTATTGGGTGTGGACTAAGGTACACTGTGGAACAGTGCGGGGGAACCGATGTCCAGGTCTAAACGACTGACTACTAGGTCCGTTCTCGTCTCCCTTTTATACCTTTTCCCCTACCTCCTTTGGGTCGTGCGTTATGTGATGAGGAGGGGCTGAAACAGGGTCCAATGGTTTCAGGTGGGTAACAGAAGGTGAATTGGCGAACGGCCTTCTGGGACGAACCGCCTTTCAGCGAGTTCACAGGGTTTCTTAGAGACGTGGGAAGCGTGGGTAACCGGGGGAGCCATCCTGGACATGGATTCGATGCTCTCCTGACCGGTGTGTGTGCAAGAAAAGGACCCCGCAGAGAGCGTCCCTTGTGGACGTTCGGTGACGTTGCGATCCCGTCGGAACAAGTCTCCCGTGGTGTCATGGTGGTTTTGTCAGGACGTATGGCCCATAAGGACGGTCGTTCGGCCCCAGTGAACAGTCGCATGGTGCCCTAAGAGTAGTTGAAGGGTTGAATGGCCTGGTCGGACGTCGTCCATTTCCGGTAAGCAGGAAGCCCAATCTGGATATTCGTTCGTCCCGAAGTCGCGTGGTGTCGGTAAGTCCGTCGTGACACATGTAGGGTGCGTAGCACCCTCACAGCATGTAGGCAACTGGAAGGTCTTTCTGATTATTTGGCGACAGTCGTTGGTTAGCCAGCTGTCTCCGGGCGTGCTCAAAATAAGCTCCCACCTCGGCAATGCCGTATCGATGCCATGCGGTGCCTTCAATTCGGCGTGCCCCTTCCAGAAACGCCAATCGTACTCCTGCGAACATGCGAACGATATCCGGATTGGTGATGTGCATGGCTTGAAAGGCTTCTCATTTAATGACTGCCCGCCAGAGACTGTCACCAAGCACCCGTGGCTGTAGCATTGAGGCTCATGGCCTGGCCCTAGCCAGATGCTCCTTTCACTGTACAGCTGGAGCCAGCCAGGGCCCCTCTAGCCTGCCCTCCCCTGCCATTTTTCGCTCTCGAGGCCTACCCTCGGCCTTTGCCGTGCTCCAATTATGGCCACTTCTGTGTCAATAAGCATAAATGGCCCAGTTTTCCTTGCCGCTGCACCCAATCCGGCCTCCTTCGCTTTTGGCCTTCCTGTCCTGGTTATCAGTCCATTATCTATCCTGATTATCCATTATCTATCCTGATTATCGATCTCGATAGGCATATCAGCACCAAGGATCACGATGCTGCCACTGCCGCTCTTATCTGAGTCTCATTTCAGCTCCCGCTCCCACCGTCGTCCCGCTGATAAGGCATGGATTTATCCAGGCCTGAATTCTTTGTTTTTATACACCATTAGAAAGTATTCTAATGGCCAAACCAATGAGAAGCAGAGGGTGCTAGTCAGCTCCCGAGACTGAGCATTAAACCAGGGTGCTTCAACTGGCTAATTAACAAGTGCCTACGGAAACTATCAACGGCTCTCTCTAAACCTTTAAGGGTTTGCGATAGTTCTCTAGAGCCATGAGCCAACCATAGGACTAACCCGGCAAGCTGTACCTGACCGGGGCAGCAAGCTCGGTTTCAATATGGGCATAAGGTGAACAAGGGATTAGATGAAGGAACATAAAGATTGTTGAGATTACTATGAATGGTTGAACCGGGAACCCCAGAAATTGAACTGTTATGCGAGTTGCGCCACTGGGCCGGACAATCCCGGAAACACCATGTGACTAAGTGTCAAACCAGTTGAACGAACCAGTTCACAGGGATATGGGAGAGTTAGGGCTTGCAGGCAGAGTTAGTCAGGCTGAACCACCTCACTAAGCATGACGGAGGCCAACTAGTTTGCCAAGGCTTTTAGTAACAGGATAACAAAGGCAAAACCGGCTCACCAGGCCACATTATACCTAAAAAGATGACCTTAGACTGCGTCATATATCTTGGCAGCTTTGCAAGCAGCATTATTCATCCTCTGACATCATTATTTAGTTTGTAATCTCTCTCTCCGTGTAGTATAAAAAGCCATGTATTAGAATTAATTAAACAGTGAATACCACCCCAGTTATTGGCACAGATAGCGGTTATTAGCACTTTAAAACAAGCTCTCAGCTAATCCCTGACCTTGGCTTTAGCTCGCGCCCCCAGTCCAGGCTGTTTAAACGGTGGTCCCTTCATCTCACCAGGGGATTGGCCTTTGCTGCCACAGTTTTAGGGTACTAGTCTAACTAGTCCGGTTATTTGGAGACACCTGGCGCCAGCCTAGGATTAGTGAAACTTGTTGAGACAAACTTCGCAGTGGGCCTTGGCGTAATAGCCTCGTTCGTTGGGAGTGGTTGGAACCAATTGTTGTATATTGGTGGGCCAACTATCTTCAAGGGAAACCTTTCTGAACTGTAGTCAAAGACTTCTAGTCAACTTGGGAGCCTGCCCGGCACCAGCTTTTAGCCATTTGGCGCAATATAAGACCTCCCCGTCCCACAAACAACTTAGGTGGTTTGACCACTAGTTGAAACTCTGGTAATCCTTTGAGAGCGAGTGCTTTTTGGATTGACGGTCGATACGTGACCTACCTCCCCGAACACACACACACGATTGGCATTAGGATTAGTTGGTTGTTGGTTGATAGTGTTAGTTGTTGAGTAGACTTCGTCTCTCAGTGTTAACACTAGATTTCACGGCCGCACTCCAGTGCACCGTTTCACCGCCTTTGGTGTGATGCCCCTCCTCTCGTCCCGCCGTTGCGCTCAAAGACGGTCTCAGAAACATAACCTATCTACATATCCCGAGTCCTCATACCTTCGTGCTCGTAACCCAAATGTACTTTTGTAGTATCCGTTCTCTTGGGCGCTGTACGTCGGTCGCTGTCGCCTGCCCGCTCGCTCGCATAATGATGCCAAGAGCAACAACTCATCATTCACATGCTAAATATGGTGTCTACGACAAAAGCCCCCCACCGATCCGAGTCCCAGGATATGCCTCAAGCTATGAGCGTAGTCAGTAGTGAATATGAATATGAAAGACTGCGTACCTTCCGTAAAAATGGACCTTAGGACAGGGCCTTCCTCGTCCTCAAGGGCGGTGATGGTCGCCGTCGCCACGTCAACGGGCAGACTCAAGCCATCCCGGAAGTGATCCGAGAGCTGGCGGTACAGCGCAGCCTGCTTGGCCGCGTACGCCTCCATACCATGGCGCGTCGCAGCCCCGATATCGACGCGTGCAGCTGTCGTCGCCCGGAGCTGCTCCCAGTACGCTACCTGCCACGCGAGGTAGCGTATGACGCGCCGCATCTCCTCCCGCAACAACTCTACCTCCTCGTCCCAGCGGCTCTTGCGTGCCTTGGCCCTGGCCCATTCCACGCGTAGCACTATAAATACCATGCTGTCAGTAACTGCCGCCCGCAAGAGTAAAACAAGGCTCACATTCATGCAAGTCCTTCTCCGAGTCGTCCAAAGAACCTTCTGCCATCCAAATCCAGGGCACGCCTGCCGGCGTCGATGACGACGCGTCGCTGCGGAGGGCTCGGCTGGCGAGGCCCGATCCGATCCTCCCCAGTTTCTTCTGAGCCTCCCGGTCGCTCTTCGCCGCCTTCCCTGGGTCCCTCGCTTCGACACTCTGAAGGATGAGGTCAGATGCCTTGAGTAGCTGGAGTTCGGGCATGTAGTCCGCCCCTTTCAAACTTGTAAGCGCCGCGTGCCCCTTCCAGTACTTCCGAGCCACTGTCTCCACGCGGTCGTCCAGTAGTTCGATTATCGTATGTGCGCGTGTCGCCTTCTTCTGCCCGGTAATGTTGTCGTCTCGAAACATGATGAGGAACCGTTTGGAGTGGAGAAGCATGCGGATGGCGGTCAGCGCATTTCTACACTGGCCCTCGCGCATCGCCAGCTCCATCTCCACGATATTGCGCTGGCACCCGTTGCCTTCACGCATCGCCGCTGGAAGGTCCGAGGGTAGCCAGAGGGGAATATCCTCCAGGTTCGGTGGAGGCAGGTCCGGGTCGCGCGCTGCTTCGTCGGCCTGCATTGCGCTCGTGGCGGCAGGGGTGTAGATCGCTTGAAGCTCGCGAAACTTCCGTAGCTTCGACATGAAGGCGACACGGTGTTCCTGGACCTTGCCCTCCCGATCGGCGGTAATATTCTTACTGGCGAGCTCCACTTTAATTCGTCGCCTATAGTACCGTCAGTACCTCGCCGGCTCTTGATCCTAATGAATACGCACTGAGTTTCTTCCAACTGTAAACCAGCGGACAGGAACGCGGTGGCGCTCGTTGCATGGAGGGGCACTCCACCCTTGGATATCGCCTCTTGTTCTTCCTTCTTCAGTGCAGCACGGATCTGGGCCTCCGTCGGGCCGTCTAGTGGGACATTTACATCAGTAACATCCTCTACACCCCGGTGGACACGCACCGGTCTTGCTGAGAATATATGGGTTCGTGCAGGTGTGGTCAGCCGTGAAGGCGTCAATGAGTTTTTGCCAATCTGCGCGCACGTCAGTCGAGATGGCCTTGTTGATCTCTTTCAACACTGCCACTTGACGCGCGCGTTCTGCGATGGCTACGATTAGTTTGCGGCGGAGAGAGTCCGCTAGCAAAAATGAATCAGCTGAAAATGTTTGCAAGCTGGGGCGTCCCAAACCTACTCACCTTGACCGAGGTTCTTGAGGAAATTGTGGGAGTCTAGTTTGTCTTCGATGGTGTCCGCCCGATTACCCAAACCCATCTCCTTCGATTGATACGAGCAAGAATTTAAGAACGCCCACAAGTGCTCGACCCCCTCGCCGTCACTCCGTCCGACCCCCGGGATGTAATTCAAGCTGTTCGTGCTCGCGCACAAGTCTTCGTGGGCCAGCGCGTGCCAGACGGGTAGGCCAGATTCTAGCAGGATGTCGTCGAAGTCGATCTGCATTTCGGAGGGGAGCTTTGCCATCCGTTCAGCGAAGTTTTTCTTCCATTGGCAGGCAATGTCGTAGGAGAGTGTCAGCTGCATCAAATCGAAGCCCGCGAGTGCCGACATCAGGATGTAGTCCATATTCGCGTACCTAGATAGTAGATACCGGGTCAGCTGAGGAGAAAAATCATCTGAATTCAGAACTTACCGTTCCCCCTTCTGCAAATCCCCAAGCCCGTTGGGGCGTATACACTCATGCCGAGTGCATACGACGCCTCCTACTCCGGACACTCGCAAACCGGCAGTGTTCCTCGTGTCCTTCTGCATAAGTGCTGCGAACGCAATACATGTGCTGATCTATTCTGGGTTAGCGTTCATCGAGACGGATGATCAAAGATGACGCTCACATCTTTCTCGCCTACGTATTTCCGGAGGTGCTTCTTGTACCGTTTCGGCTCCACGAACGCGCCCCACCCTGGGCCCAGCGAGGGGTCGTCGTGCTCGCGCGCGCGGATCCGATTTTTCATTTTAAAGTTTGCGTCCATAGCTAAAATGAGTCGAAAGAGGTATCTTTACAAAGGATACTCGTCAGTCGTCGGAATTGGCCAATAAATTATAACCTACCCAAATTTTGGGTCCACATCGTGCCAGTCCGCAGGGAGGTTGCGCTCAGGGTATGGACAAGTCCAGCAAATAACACTGCATTCGCCCGCCTTGGTCGCCTTGATCCCCGCCGGGTCGTGAGCCCGCCCCGCTCGCCTCAGCCTCTGCAGGAACGTGTACTGTCTTGAGATACGCAAGAAAACCTTGTAACGATTCTGAAGGAAAGTTAGCAATCATTGGTCGGGCACATAGGGAACGGCTACCCACCGGAAGCCATTTCAGCTTGGTTGCGGCAGTAACATCCGTGCGGCGCTCCAGAGTCGTAATGAAGTCTCGGGCGTTGATGTTACCGACGACGTTCAGGAGGCGAAATAGATCCAACACCGCTGAAACGGTGCACCTAAGTATAGGCTGAAATGCAGTAAGGTCCTCAGATAGATGCCAACGAACAGCAACACACTAAATCACTAACACACACTACACACACAACACACAACCAATACGAAGTGCGAGATAATTGAGTTCGGGTCACCCTGCAGTATACAGGTAAGATGGAACTTCGTGGGACGGGATCAACTCAAAGAAGGATTGATAGAACCTCTAGGAGCCTACAGTAGTTTGAAAACCACTAAAAGTGCACAGCTCTGACACAAGGTATCGGAGTTTAGGTGGATGAAAGCTTGCTCTGGGAACCACAGTAGGTTCGCAAACTGTGCACAGCTACGACCAGCCTACTAAACGGGGCTGATTCCAATAGCGGACACGACTACGACCGTTCTACTAAAGCGGGAACGATTCCAATAGCCCAACTAACGAACTACGACCGGCCTACTATGCGTGGACGATTCCAATAGAACACTAGCCTGCCTCGTGCAACTTAACAGAGGACTTTCGCGAACTCGCCGTGACCCTCCACGAGACGAGGTTGAAGTGATTGGCTTAGATGATCCTTTAAAGCTTATGGAGCCAACAAAATCAAAGCTTCTGTATTAATGAATCTACACAAGAGAAATGTTTTATATCACAAATCTCCACACAGATACAGAGGACACCAACGCCTTTGACAGGTGGCTTCGACTTCCATCTAAGCGCAACCAAGGGGGCAAGGATGAACTAGAAATCCATCTAGAAACACCGAGGGTGAGCTTCTGTAAGGCGGGTTCTACGTGGTCTTTTATATGTTTTCGATAAATACATGACAGATGACTATGAATAAGAAAGAATAAGAGAAAATGAGTAAACTGAGAGCTTCGGAACGGAATAGGAATAGTGACGCGGCCTTCTGGTGGTGGTGGGATAGGTGCCCGGCATCGGACAGTCATCAGAAATGACTTCGCGAACCGTTTCAGGTATATTTGAAATGTTTCAGTACAGGCCGAAGGGTTTCGCGACCCGGCCTGCCGCCTTGGCATACACGTCCCACATCGGCATGGTTGATAATCCACTGCTATGTGTCTGCCCTGCTCTCGTAAGAGTGGTAAATAGTCCGTTCAGCCGTTCGCGAACGCGAGGCCCTTCGGCTTCGGCTCAAGAATACTCCAATCACCAATATGCTTCCGCTTTGGCAGTATTTGGTCCTTGCGACTGCGTCGCGATCATCACATGTGGTCCCCTAGACCCAGGGCTGGCTACTGCTTGACCCAACTCTGGCCAGGCACCAATAGTCAGAGGTTCGCGAATGTCAATGTTCGTCCGCGAACCTGTTCCTTTGCCCTTTCAGTCATAAGTCCACTGAAAGTGAGGTTCGCGAATATTAATGTTCATTCGCGAACTCGTTCTGAAGCCCTTCCACATGGAAGTGGGGTTCGCGAACTGTTCCCTGCCCTTGTCTGGTGCAGTACAATCCACGAAGGGTGTCAAGGCTTTTGTTATATCTCCTGGGTATGGTATCTAGCCTGCAGGGCAAGCTGCTTCCCGGATCACAAGAAACAACTCTGTCTGATGGAGTTCGCGAACACTTCACGGATCATGAAGCGGACCCCCCATGTTTATAAGGACCACGTTTCTATGTCTCCTCAGTGCGTGCTAACTCCTCTAGCATCATTAATACACAGTCGGCAGTTCGGAGCTCACTCCGGCTCTAATTGTATACCACCGAACAGAGGTTCTTAGAATAGTGCTAAGAATCGCGAAAATGCGTGATTACACGGGTGGTTCAAAACCAGTCGTATCACCGCGTATGTCGCGCAAGTGTCGGGGTCGGTATTCGAGGCGGGAAACCAGGCATTTCGAAGTAACTGTACAAGATTGTTCGCCGTGTCACGGCGGTTGCATCCACAGTATTTGTAGTGAATTTCATGTATGCCGCTGGTGTCGATGACGGTGAGAGAGCGTTTCACGTTCTCCGGGAATTTGCATTTGAACCCGCTGTGGCCAAGTTGGTAGACCAGGCCCAGAGATTTGAGGGTGGTCCGCATCCAAAAAGTACCGTTCCATTCCTGCGTACCGCAGTCAGCCCGAAGCAATTGACGAGTAAAAAATCCGCACGTCGAGAAAGTGCAGTGGAAATAAGGCATGCCGCTCAAGACAGCATTCCATACATTGAAGAAACATCCCGCACTCGTCACACTGAAAAAAGCGTGCTGGCTTCATTGTGCCGTCCGGTTGCCGCGTAGGCGCAGCGGTGCCTACAGGAGAGTTGCACAGCGCGCAGGACTGGGCATCACACGAATAGCCCAATCCTTCGCGCCATAAACCCTCCTCAATAAAAAGCTGTTGTACGTCGGGAAATAGGGACATGGGAGCGTCCTGAATGACGGCATCTAACATTAAATAACTGGTAAAATTGGCCGTAAAGCAACACTTACCGAGCTAACATAGGTTTTCCGCTTCTTGGTGTTTGGGCCGGTTGCTGAGACTGAATCCATTTGCTCCGTCGGTTCGTCGCCATTGTCAGCCACGGGAACCCATTGAGCGAGTGAATCGTGGAGTCGGTTTGGATGAAGACGTAGCCGTCGTTTCTTGAGGGTGATATTGTGCAGATGCTCGGCGCGTCGTTCACCGTCGTTAGAAATAAATATACCACGGTCTCCAGTTATGTGAGAGCTACTGGAATCCTCGCCATCAATGCCAATGCACGCGTCGACGAATTTGGTGGAACAGAAAGAAAGAGTGCCAGAGACTTGTGGCGGCATATGCAGTGAAGGAGAAAGCTTGAATGTGATTTGTCATACCGGCAGCTGCGCCCAGTGCAATCTGCGGGAGACATGGCCCGCCATGTCAAATTGAAAAGAGGGTATGTTTGTCCCTGTTTATTTCAGAGACTATTGACTTCTACCAGTCAATCAACTCCTAACTACTAGTACGAGGACGCTGGCGCACTTCGAACGTCGCGCAAACGCCCATGTGGTTTAAACTCAACGGATGCCAGCCATTAGTCATGATCTGCTGCCATCTGCCCCACATCCCACCCATGTACTTGCCACACTCGCAATATCTGAGAGGTAAGGAATGGCAACCCATCATCCAGTCGATCACCAGCAGCGACGTCAAGTATCCTGGGTTAGCACACGCCCGCCCCTCATGTCCCATCTGGTACACGAATCCCACGTCTCTGAGCGATTTCGACTCCCAGAACTGGCCCGACCACCGCTGCAAACAGTCAGAACTTCTTGAGCCCAGCTGCACGAAATCGACGACGAAATATCTCACCTTAACAGTATGCAGAGGCTTCGCAGCGTGATCTTCGAGGCAGCAACTCGGGCACAGCAGTCCGCTCCCGCACTGGTCGCAATCTAACGTGCCCACGGGCATGTCTGAACCTGCGGGGGTGATGACGTCGCAACAGGAGCTGCAATGCATGGCGTATGTGCTCTGCAGCCCGGTCTCCGCCAGCGATTTTCGCCCCCATTGGCTATGCCAAATATCCCACTCCTGCATTTCAACATTAGTTTGTCTGTCATACATCGGAAACAACGAACTTACATCCACTCGGTGCTCTGCACCCCTAGCGCCGAGATGTATTTCATAGCAGCAGGCCTCGCAATGAATAGCCTCCTTGCAGTCCAGGCAACGGAAGAAGCAGCAAGGCTTGGGAGCATTCAGACCCAGAGCATCGCCGCAAAAATCACAGTTGCCGTATTGATCAATGTCGACCTCGGACTCGGAGTCCTCTCCGTCAATTGCGCTGAGGCTTTTGGGAGACGCGACATCGGTGCCATAAACAGTAGTGTCGTCAGAACCGAACGACAAGAGAACGGAGGCGGCGATATCTTCGTCCGTGTAGACGACGAAGTCCAAGTCAGACATACTAGCGGGGCAGGGGAGTTGATATTTCTTTATTTTTTCAGAAGTCTTTAACCCCCAAAAAAAATCGACTGAGACAGACTGATACCATCCGCGCCGAGATATCCCCACTGAGCGTCCACAAGAGCGCCATCTGGGCCCATATCTCGGATTCCTCGCTTATGTGCCCATCGGCTGTATAGCCGACAGATGATGATTTTTTTTTCGTTCTCTGGTGGTTTCTAGTTACCGTACAACGCGCTTTCTCAATTACTCTTCCTGTACAATGACCGTTTTCCAATTCCAATCCTGCTTACCTCTCCATTATTTGCGTCCGCGGGACCAAACCAGAGACAAATGAGGCGGCCCGGAAATCTTCATCAATTGCTTCCAATCCCCATTTGGCTTAACAAATTTACCCGTCATACGCACTCTCCACCATCTCACATGTTCACGGTGCCTGTTACAACCTGTTCCTATATTTCTCAGATCTATCGCGCAGGCAACTCAGGGTAGATAATCAGAAGAATAATTCCATTCGCTACTGTACTTCCCAGGGATCAAACTGTGAATACGACCGAGCAATCAATCGCCGGGCCCTTTCAAAGCCTAGCTTTAGCCTTCTAAAATTTGAGGATCAGTAATCGGCCAAGAAAAAGATGTCCAGACCGTACCATATGGCACGCGCATTTGCATTCGCGGTGGCACGCCTCGTCGTAACGCAGCGACAGAAAAGAGGTCTTTCGCGTGGAGAGCGCAGGCACGTAGTCGATGTGGGGGTAGCGCTCCCCGCGCTGCATGTCGTACGTCTGCGGGACTGGTGCGTGCCCAAGCCCCGGTAGGTACCAAGTCATATAATTGAAGTGTTCGACGGACTCCGCGCTGGAGGGATCAACGCGTGGACGGTACCGATTTTTACGCGTAAAAGAGCCGTCGATGGCAATGCACCGGATAGACCCGCTGCGACCGTTAGATCGGACAGGCCACCTAAATCAGAATAACATACAGTTTCAGCAATTCCTCTTCCGAGATCAGAGGTGGGACCTCATCGAGATCTGCTTCTAAATTGTACGGTTTCCAAACTGGCATGTAAACGACAACAGCGCGGCCTATCCGTGGGCGTCCAGTCAGTACACGAAGAAAGTAACAGAAAAGAAAGCAAAACAAAAAAAACTCACAGAGATTCGGCATTGTTGATTAAGTCCACCGGGTTCGCTGCTCCCGCAGGCAGTCGTTTTATACTATCACCCCCCAGCTATTCGCACATAATGATGCCCATCTGTACCCTGCAGCGATCGGTTTCGAGATGGAATGGGACTGTTCCCCATATGTTTCGGAAACCCTATCCGTGAAAATCAGACGCTATGTGAACGAGGAACAAGAGTTAGAGGCTGGGGCTCTAGCCAGGCTTTAGACAGACGCACCCACACGCTTGCGACCGTGTTTCCTACACGCCAATGGAGTCCTGCTTCCCTCCATGGAGTGCCTATACCCTCCCCAGCCGCGGCAATCTCGTGCTCTTCCAGTTTGACCTCGTAGACGTCCTCGCGGAAGAGTTGGCGATTATCGACAGCCACCGCCAGGAGCTTCTCGCGCGAGCAGAGGACGACATGGAACAAGATCTAGCGGATAGCGAGGAAGGCGCAGTATCAGTATACGAAGAACCTGATAACGACGACGATTCAGATTACCTGCCTTCGCCCACGTGGAGAAACACGGTCTCTGAGCAGTTCAGTCCGCACAGACTTCGACCACGGGCGACCCGCCCAGCTTCATCGTCGCCGGCCTCGATTCCGGCCGTGTTTTCCAGCAGCCTACTTATATCCCTGGGATTCCGGCGCATTAATTGGGATGAGTGCGGTTCTTGCTGAATAAACAGATAGTCACTCACGGATTCATAGCCCACGGGCCTTTGTCGATTTGCGCAACCGTGTGGGAGCCTTCTTCATCGGTCCCCCAGCCGAAAGAACCGCTTGGGAGCGCACCGTCATCCGAGCCAATCAAGACATGGAAGAGGTCGCCCAGTTCCTCGACAACACTGGCAGCGTCAAGAACAAGTTGCGCGCAGGGATTACATATAACCCGCACGCTCTTGGGGTGAGTTTTATGAATGCCAAAGATTATCGCTCACATATAAGCCCAGCGTCCTGAAAACATCTCGAATTGCCCAGACGATATCATAAACCTCGCCATCTTGCGTTCGTCTAGCGCAATTCAGGAAATTACTTCCTTCCAAAATGGTCAGCGCTATCTCCGAGTTCTCCACGCTCCGCCACTCACAATAGAGAGTTTGCGCAAAAGCCGCAAAAGCCGTACGCGGCTTTTTTGCATTGCGCAAAGCCGCACGGGGAAATCTCGCCTGTGAGCCCTGTAACAAATGTATATTAGCAGGATGTGTATACTTTTGCGCTGTACCAGCTCCCTTCTATGCCCAGCCAAGATGGGCTGTCATCGCGTGCGGGGGAAGCGTGTGCAGAATGTATTTCGGTCGTTGTTCTTAGCCTGTAAACGCGTCGAGCGCCATGTTCGGGTCGGAGAGGGACTGGCTTTGGCACGTCTCTTACCGCAAGTCATTGGAGAAACTGACACCTGAGGACTGAGTGGCTCACTGGAGCGAAAATCAATGCGGTATTGATGCGGTCACATGTTGATTTTTCCACGCTTGGGCCACCAAGGCGTCAACATGACATTGCGTATTATTACAGACCAGTTTCCAACTCCAAATACTAGTTTGGGATTGGTTTTAAAGGTAGCAATTTAAATCAACCCCGCGGCTTTGCGCAATGCAAAAAAGCCGCGTGCGGCTTTTGCGGCTTTTGCGCAAACTCTCTAATGTTACAGCGATGCTGAAGGAGATTGCTCCCCGCTTATGGGCCTCTGCCCATGAGACGATCGAGGCCGTCCTCGAGCACGACTGTCGGTTGCATATGCCGCTGCGGGTGCCTCGCCGAGAGACGCGGCAGCCAACCGCGTTCGCAGAAGTGACTTACGAGTTTTCCGTGCCCGACTCCATCCCACGCCGCCTCGCGCGCAGACGCCCGGCTGGCTGGGACGTCGTCACTTCCTTGGGTCATTACAACTCCACGGAGGGGGAGTTGATCCTGTGGGAGGACCACACCATCGTGAGGTTCCCGCCTGGGTCGACCATCTTGATCCCTAGTGGCATCGTTAGCTATTCGTTCGCGGGCGTCTCCGAGTTCTTCTCCAAACGCATGCTTATCGCGCAATTGCTCAACGGTAATTTGTACGACTATGTCGCCAATGGGTTTTATCCGGAGCCATTGCGCAAGCCACAATTCCCGACGGAGGAGGCGCGCCAGGAGGCTAGACGAGAATTGGCAGAAGACTTAATTGGGATGTATCCGACGGTTCCGGAGATAGATGGGGATAAGTATTACAATCACTAGCTTACGTATCCCAAATATTTTGCTCTTTCCCAAAACACTCCCACTGTGTCGCCGGCAACATGAGTGTCCACTAGCATGCGTCCGGCAACACATCGACCACTACTCCGGATGAAGCCCCTCTCGCGCACGAGTTGGGTCGCCCGCCGCCTAGGCGAGGTTTTTTTTTGGCCCAGTCTCGCGACGCGCGAGCATGTATTAAATCATTAAATGACCAGCCTTCTGTGATAGTCCCTGGACCCCAGGTTCTGTTCCTCGTATCACCTCGCCGAGACATAATAATTTATCTTCCGGTGTGTTTTCTACCCCCCTACACCTCACGAAGAATTACTCTTAAGTTTGCTTCAGGATCCTTACAAGAATTTTCTGCGAATGTCTAGACAGCACGCTTTTATGTTTAGGCCTAAATGAGCGAGACGGGGCGATGACCCAACGGAGGTTCAGTCGAAGAGGGCCATAGAATGCGCGATGGCTTGTCGGGCTTGCCCGGTGCCTGCTCCCGCTCGATCACGATTGCGACCATCCCGGGGATAGATTGTGATGTATATTCCTTTTTCCGTGCTTCTTTGAATCGTCTCAGCAGAAAAAAAACACTTCCAACAACTGATGTGGCGCGTGGCTGCTGAGTATATATCAGGTTTGTCTCGACCCCTCATTTTCGCCACCTTATTTTCGTCGCACTTGGCTCTCAAAGCCGCATCCAAGTGAGTCCATTCTTCTCCAGTCTGGCATCCAGCTTACACCGCGCTCCAGTTTGAATTCAAGTACCTCGATATGTACGAGAATAGGCCGCCTGACCCTGGAAGGGCTCTGGCAGCCAAGCCTTCGACCCCCGCCCCCAACAATCCCATTTTCGTCGACGAGAATGGTCGTGTGGTCTCCAGCCTCCGTGGGTTATCCTTGAGTTCCCTGTCCGTGTTGCTCAACCGTCCATTCTCTTCCACTGGGACAGACCGTCAACCCCGGGTCCCCTTGCCCACGTCGCCTACTAGTGCAGCCAACTTGCTAGCGGAGGCGTTCTCGCTTGTTCAGCGCTCTGGAACGTTGCGTGGCCCCAAAACTTCCGTCCGTAAAACACCTGTCGGTTCGTCCTGTCTTCCTTCTCGCTGAATCCAGTGTTTATTCATGGCTAGGTCGCGGGCTCACTATCTATCGTGCCCCCCCCTCCGGGATCATTCAGGGGGATCATGACGGTGGGATGCCCTTGACTCCTCCCTTGTCACGCAGCGGCGGTAGCAGCAGCATTCGCGCCGCTCGCGACCAGGCCAATGCGCTCACCGCTGTCGCAGGTCCCTCATCGGTGGTCTCTCAATGCGTCACGCGCCCCCGGCCCGCTCCAACTGTGGCCGCCGAAGTCTCGCGCGCCCGCACTCGTATCCGCCGCAGGCCCCGCATCACCAAGCCAAACGGATGGCGAATGCCAAGAGACGACGACATTACCGAGGACGAGTTGTACATTGGCGATGCCCGACCCCCGCCCCACTCGACCTCAGCCCTCCACGACTGCAGCATCTGCTTCAATATCAAGTCGCACCCAGTCAAGTACGTCCATCACCACATCACATCCTATTTTCCCTCGACTAATCGACGTCAGGTATGCGTGTGGGCATGGCAACTGCTATGTGTGTATCCGCCCTTGGCTGGAGTGCAGCTGGCAATGTCCCACATGCAGAGGACGTATGTACGCCGAGCCCGAACGTGCCTACGCCACGGAGGCCGCGATCGCCCTGGAGCATCCCGAGTGGAAGGACCCGAGCGAGGTGACATACAGTTGGGATGGGCTCAGGTTCCCGAAGCCCATGATCATTCCCTGCTCCCCGTAATCATTCCCTGCTCCTTGTACGCTCAATTATGTGATTTAGTCTTTCACACATGTATAGTCCGTATGCGTGACACAATATACATAGACTTCTCGTGTACATACTAGAATCTGATGCCCAAAGGCTTAAGACGAGCAAGTCCCATTGTCTCCAGAATCATCGGGACAACGAGCGCGCCGCGATTTCTTGCCTTGGCCTTTAGGTACTCGGGGTCGTACAGTGCGCCGTTTCCTGTCCTTCTCCTCCATCCGCTCAAACTTCTGCTGAACTTTTGCTTTGTAGGCATCGTCGCCATATTTCGCAGCATAGTGACTGTGTACCACAGGCAGTAGTTAGCGAAACACAAGGCCCAGATGAGTGAGGGACGTACTGCGCGCGTAAGCACTTGGCACTTGTGCGAAGCTCGAGCCGGTGACTGTGTACATGAACGGAATGTAGCAGGAGGAAAAAGTTGAAGGCTCACCTTTCTCGATACCGCGCGCGCGCCAGTCGAGCGCGTTCTGTTGCCGCTTTTTGCTCCTCCATGGGTAGCTCCTTAAGTTTGAGTCGGTATCTGGGCGAGTGCGAATAGGCGAGACGGAACGGAGATGAGAGGGCGGAGGTGGATACCTGGCCATGCGAGCGCGGGTCTTCTCTCGTTGTTCTTCCTTCTTGGCTTGCCTACGGAAGCTGGCTAAGTCAACCCAACGCAGGGGCAGAGCAGGGAAGATGCACATGAGCTGATACTGGGTCATAGACGAAGACATCAGAGAGGGCAGGAAACCACAATGTGATGATGAAGCCCTGATCTAACGCCTTTTCGTGGAGAGTGACGCCGGCGTCAAATCCACCTTTGCTCCTGCGAGGCTCTCAAATTTTGGGCTTGCGCAAAAATTGATATACACCATCTTCAGAGTAATTAGAAGATATCTGCCTCTGAGAATATAGACATAGCGGCCTCTCAACCCTTTAATTCAAGCAGGCGCTAAAACTCATGTATTTACATACAGAGCCAATTCTACCAGGTATCAAGCTCGGAGATGGCTCAGGAAAAATATAGTCCATATGTCCGAGGGCTAGTGAACAACAGATAGAGAATTAGGACCAGCGGGTGGAGAGATTTGACCAATGCGGTCGGCGATCGGAGATGACACCTTTGGCATCCATGGTGGGGCCCTACTAGCTCGTTTAACTCAGGTACGAGTTGATATGATCCTAATACACGCACCGATACACAATTCCGTGCTCAAGAACCAGTCCATCCGTCGAAAAGGCCGGATGAGCACTTTTGATAGAACGACGTGCCGGAGGCGGTTGGACGCGTCAAATGCGGAATAAACCGCGCGCTAGTCGAGGTAGGGCCGTTTACTATCAGATTGCGTCGAAAATTTGAAGGTGGTAGGTGGGTGAGTGAGCGAGACATGAAAGTGGCGGAAAGCAAAGACAAGTTTGGAGGCAAACACTTGATGCCTTCACCTAACACCTTTTCGTGGAGAGTGACGCCGGCGTCAAATCTAATTTTGCTCCTGTGAGGCTCTCAAATTTTGGGCGTGCGCAAAAATTGATATACGCCATCTTCAGGATAGTTAGAAGATATCTGCCTCTTAGAATATAGACATAGCGGCCGCTCAATCCTTTAATTCAAGCAGGCGCTAAAACTCGTGTATTTACATACAGAGCCAATTCTACCAGGTATCAAGCTCGGAGATGGCTCAGGAAAAATATAGTCCATATGTCCGAGGGCTAGTGAACAACAGATAGAGAATTAGGACCAGCGGGTGGAGAGATTTGACCGATGCGGTCGGCGATCGGAGATGACACCTTTGGCATCCATGGCGGGGACCTGGTGGTTCGTTCAGCTCATGTACGAGTTAATATTATCATAATACTCGCACTGAGACACAGTTTCGCGCTCAGGAACCAGTCCATCCGCCGAAAAGGCCGGATGAGCACTTTTGATAGAACGACGCGCCGGAGGCGGTTGGACGCGTTAAATGCGGAATAAACCGCGTGCTAGTCGAGGTAGGGCCGTTTACCATCAGATTGCGTCGAAAATTCAAGGGTGGTAGGTGGGTGGGTGAGCGAGACATGAAAGCGGCGGACAGTCGCTCATGTTTCGTAGCGAGTGACGCCGCAAGCGCGAAAGTCGCTGCACGTTCTCATTCCTGTCCAGCCTTAACGTCAGGGCATCGTGGCAACAGAAAAAACATGCATTGTACTATTTAGGCAGCAGATACAACAAGGGTAGATACTAGTATGACGGAGGAGAGAGGACTTTGACACGTCCAGCGTCGAGAGCGGCCTGATAATGCGCTATCGCCGTTTCCCGGGTCGACCACGAGTCGTAGACCGCTGATACGGCCTGGATACAACCAGCCGTAAATTCGTTCTTTTAGCGGTGTATTACGACTCCGCGGGGCCCCTGCCCGGTGATATACAATTAGAGTTAGAGTGAGCTCCGAGCTGCTAGCTGTGTATTGATGATGCCAGAGCATGTATCCAGTCGTGGACGCGCTAAGGCTCGGTCCTTTTACCATTGAGGGTCAGCATAGCGCTCCGCGGAGCGTATACGTGCACAGACAGAGTTATTCTTGTATTTCCGGGATATGGCTTGCCCTGTTGGCTAGATGCCATACCAAGGAGATTAAACATTAAAAGCCTAAGACGAACAGTTGTGGACTAGTAGTGTCCGAAAGCACTGGACTGACCAGTCCGCGGAGTGATATTGTCGAGTCCGCGGAAGCGGACTCTGACTAGATACCTGACAAACCAAGGGGCGAAGGCCCCGCGGACTGCCAAAGTTGACGAGTGAGAGCCCGCGGAGAGTTTCCGCGGACTCAGTACTCTGGAAATAGACCCATGTGACGGACGCGACGCGCCCGCGGGAGACCAAACAAGAGCATTGCAGCGATCGCTGATCCGAGGGATCGGACAGGCACCGTTGGCCGAAGCTGAGCTGTACACACGGCACAGTAGGACAAATACCGTACCAGCTTACTCGCTGGGAGATGACACAATGGCTGGGATTATCAACCATGCCGGCGCAGGACGTACCCTTCCGCGGGGCGGCCATGGACACGAATGTGTTCGGCTCCTCCGCGGGAATTTCAAATATACCCAAAACGGGTCCGCGGAGTCATTCAACATGACTCTCGACTGCCGACCCACCAAACTAGAGAGGCCTTGGCCGCGTGTTTCTTCCTATTTCGCTCCGTATTACTCAGTCTCTCTTATTTCCTGTTACACATCTGTTGTTTGTAATTTATTTAGAAAGTAGTATAAAAGCCCACGGAAAACCCGCAGTACAGCAGTTCATCCTTGCCCGCGGAGGTGCCCAGACAGTAGTTGAACGGCACCTGCCATTAACCGGCCTCGGTGTCCTCTGTATCAGCGCGGAGATTTGTGATATAAAACATCTCTTTGTGTAGATTCATTAAATTGAAGCTTTGATATTTGTTGGCTCTAAAAAGCTTTAAGTTCATCTTAAGCCTTCTACACCTCGCTTCGCTCCGCGGAGTTGAGAAACCGTTAAAAGAACCTTGTTAAGTGGCAAGGTCGGCTATTGGAATCGCTCCCCGCTTTAGTAGGACGGTCGTAGCCAGGGTATTGGAATCGCTCCCGTATAGCAGGGCGGTCGTATCCGAGTGACTGTTGGAATCGTCCCCGTTGAGCAGGACGGTCGCAGTTTGCCTTTGTATTGGAATCGCTCCCCGCCTTAGTAGGACGGTCGTACAATTGTGCAGAGATCCCAAGGACCCATAAGTTGGTAGTCCGAGGACACTTTCATATTTCCATACACCCGAAAATACCCTCCGCGGTATCAGAGTGGTCGACTTTTAGTGGTTATTTATAACTACTGCGCTCCGCGGAAGTCCTAATAAGGCTTTCTTAGAGTTGATATTGTTCAAACTACACGAGAGAAGGATCAATCTTACCTGTATACTTCAGGGTGACCCGAACTCAATTATTAGCACATCGTATTGGTTGTGTATAGTGTGTTGTGTGTGTTGGTTGGTTTTAGTGTGATTTCTCCTCGGAGTTTTCTATCTATATCTAGCTACATTTTGCAGCCTATACGTTGGTGCACCGTTTCACCGTATCAGCGCCGCGAGGACTGATGCAAAATTACAGCCCAAATCGACTTTAGTCAGATCGGCGATGGAATCTCGAAGCCAAGCGGGAGCGTCTGCGGGTACCGCGATCACTATGGATGGGGCCGGGGTGCTGATCGAGACTACTGGAGCTGACAGCGCCGCTGCAGGCGCAGCGGTGAGTGATGGGAGAGCGGTCAAAGCAGCTGACAACGGAGGCGGCGGATCTGCACTTGGCGTCCAGGGCGGAGCCGGTGCCGCGCTCTTTGCTGGGGCAGTCGAAGTAGAGGGTATGCCAGAAGGCGGGGACGTGTTCTCCGGGGGAGGCTGTAACGGTGCTGGCGTGCTGGCGGGCCCCGAAGGCAGTGCAGGGGTAGATGATGGCACTGGCGCGCTCGCAGCAGTCGACGGTGCTGCCTCTGGAGCGGCGGCTGGTGGCGTGCTTTGGGCTGGCGGCGCGCTAGCAGGGGTGGCCGGGTTTATAGCTGCGGGTGTCACTGGCGGCGCGCTCATGGCCGTCGAAGGTTCTGCAGGAATGGGTGGCGCGCTGGCGGGCCCCGAGCCGGATGCGCTGGCCGACTCCGGGTTCAGGCGCCGCGACTTTCTAGTCGGCGGCGCAGGCTCGTCGTCTCCGTCGCACGCTCGTTTATTCGGCGTCTTGTCCGCCGCTGCCGGCGTCGAAGGTCCCGGGTAATCATCCTCGTCGTCGCTCGCGTTGCTCCCCCCCTCGCCCCGGGTTTTCTTCCTCCTCCTCTTCGCCGGTGTTGCAAGGATGTCATTTTCATCCTGGGTCTCGTCGCTCTCGCTCTCGTCCTCGCGCGGACCTTTCTTCTTCTTCCTCTTCTTCCCCGGCGTCGCAGGCCCCTCGTCGCTGCCCTTGGTTCCCCTCTGCTTCTCCTTCCCCTTCTCCTTATCCTTCGCCTTCACCTTCGCCTTCACCGGCGCCTTCCCACCACGCTCCTTCGTTTTGGCAGCAGCGTCGTGGGTGGTGTCAGTGCCCCGCGACGCCGCCGCAGCCGGTGCGGCCTTCTTCGACCTTCCCGAAACCCCCACATCTTTCACTTTCTTTGCTGACGTCTTCTTCTTGCTCGCTGGCGCGTCTGTGTCGTCCGAGTCGGCGTTCGAGTTGGAGGATTCAGATGACTCCGAATCCGAATCGTCGCCATTCGGGTCGGGCGGGATAGTGTACTTGGCTCCTGCGAGGAGAGCCTCCGGAATCGCCGCCTCTTCTTTTTCTTGAGTACCTGCACAGTTTAATCAGTCATCTTTTCAGATAGCTACGCCAAGTCACGTACTGAAGGCGACGGTGAGATACTCTTTCATAAGGTCGAGGACGCTGTTCCAGCGATCCTTGGCCCATTCCGGGAAGTGCGACGCTCTCGCAGACTTGGTACGGCCATAAGAGACGCTGTAATAGGATTTAGACAGAAATTCAGCGGGCATCTTCTCACACGCACTAAATGGTCTTCAGCTCGCCACTGTACTTTGGCATAGGACCTCCGAGAACGACTACCGAGTGAAGCCCAGTCAGCTCCTGGATGCCTTGAAGCACCGGTGCCAGAAATGTCCCCAGACGATCGATGCAGCTAGATTATCGCCCGATCAGCATCAACGAAGTCTCGAGCAGCGAGGACTTACTCTTGTCGGTCCGCAGGGGCTTTGGAGGGAGGTTTCTTGAAGTCGGTGTCGTATTTCTCCCGTGCCGCCGCTGCTTCCGACTTAGCGCGCACAGCAAACGCAGATTGCTCTTCCTCTGGAAGCGCGGCAAACAGCTCGCATGCGACCTTGGCTCTGAAAGGTCCATTCGGGTCTTTTGCAGTTTGAACGCTGTTCCCAGGCGTAGCCGTCTCCGCCCATTTCTCGGCCACGACGGGCGCAATGGTCGTTTTGTGTTGTTTGTGCATGAATTGTTGGTAGCCCTGTCTTGCCTTGGGCGGCTGTTTAATACCGGAGAGGCGGGCTAAGAGTATCGCCCATGGGTCCTTGCACGGGTCGAGCCTCGTGCGAAGTTGTTTCCGGAGGCGGCGCACACGGTACTTGAGCCAACGGCGAATTCGCTGAAAGAGAGGTGAATGGTCATGGTCACGTGTTGTGTGTCACTCTCGTACCGCGTTCAGCACGTCTTTTCTCGCCTGCTTGACGGCCTGCTCTTCCTCGGACAAGACTTCCTCGGGCAAGACTGCGAGAGGATCGAAGTCAGGTAACGGAAGGTCTGGTTCTTCGTGGTCCTTTAACCGCCAGCTGATCTTTGCGTGAAATTCATTGCAGATATTTTGGACTGAATCACGCTCTGCTCGCCAACCACGCTCCAACGCGTCGGCATAGTCCTCGAGATTGGCGCTAAGTATTGTTTCTCGGGCCCCCTCCGCCCACAATCGCAAGTTGCGCCGGTTTTCTTTGGACACGCGCTGGCGGGGTTTCCTCTTGCCCTGTGCTGGCATGGCTGTCCTGGGGATGTAGCACACAATGGTCAGTTCTAGTCGTCAACGAAGGTCCTTTTTGCTCACCTTTTGGCAGTCCTAACGTGGTTTGAAACAACAGAAAGCGACCAAAACGACGTGTATTTGCGCCATCCATCTGCAAACAAGCCCCATCTTTCACGCCCACGCCCAGATGACCCTAGTCCCAGCCTGTATCGGACCAGATCTGAGCCGACCGCATGGTTTCACCAGCGGAGTTTCAATGCTCTCCGGATAAAAGGTCTCGTGTTTCTCAAAATCCCCAGTTTCGCTCTTTCCCCCAACACTCATCTACTACCAATGACCGATCTCAGCCAAACACCCGCTCCCGCAGCCATGCCTGTTGTGGGAGCGGGCGCTCCCGCTCCCGCTGCCTCGCTCGCGATGGCCATCCAAGAAGGTACGCCCCGCGCTCGCACATTTAACACCCTCCATTAATCCTCACCCAGTCACCAACGCCGTCGTTGTGATCACGGACGCCGCCGCCGCCGCAGAAGCGGCGGCGGCGGGTGTAGCCTCCTCTCCCGCTAACCTCAGTACGTTCCACTTTCTCGCTCACTCCTGTTCACTAACGTCCCCCCAGTGGCTGCTTCCCTGGACAATTTCTCCACGGCTCTCGCTGACGTCCTTTCTGCCGCCATGGACATTGGAGCAGCCGCCCGTATGCAAACTCTCTTCCCATGACCATCCATTTTTTAACCATTGACTCATAGGCGATCTTGTGGGCCATTTCCAGAACCCCCTGGCCCCCGTCAATGCCCCCGCGCCCGTCCCTGCGCCCGCTCCCGTCATTGCCACAGCACCCGCCCCCGCCGCCGCGGCCTCCATCGTGCGCATGACGGGCCCGTGGGTAGCTGGTACCCTTTACGGCGTGGTACCAGGAGCACCTCTGGCCGCCATTCCCGACTCTAACGAGAAATGGTTCGCCATTACTCGCGGGAAGTATGTGGGCCTCACCAGGAACTCCGCCATCTCGCTCAACGCAGTCACCGGGATCACCAGTGCCCTCAGCGACAAGTGCAACAGCCAGGCCGATGCACTCGACCACTTTAACACGGCGCTCGCCCTTGGCGCCATCGCGGTTATCGCTTAATTCTTCCGTAGTCACGCGCATGTCGTTTCATAGATCGTTGTAGTTTGTCCCTTGATTGCAATGCGCTTCGCGCCCTTTTTGTGTGCTCCATTTGTTCCCAAAAAAACCAATAAGCAGCTAGCAAAATACGCGTCGGCTGTACATAGTGCTTCTGTAAATGATCTACGATCTTCCTAAAAAGGTTCAGCTTCCATGGACATCAATCTTGCGTTGTCACTCGCCCCGTTTTCTCCATCATCCACTAATCAGGTCCAGATTGCCGTCACTTGTTTTTTCACATCTGCTGGTCTCTTCAGCCACGGGATGGCTCGACCGCCGGCCCGCACAGATAGGATACCCTTGCGCTCTTTGCAGCTCCTTTCCTTTCATGTCTTCCCCGCCCCCTCCATATGAAGACGCCGGATTTGAAGCGCTCATCACTGCTCTCGGCCGCCTCGAAGTTACTGTTGCTGCTCATCGCCCTACTGCCGCCGCCCGTCCCCAGCGTGCTCATCGCCCACCGCGTGCCGACATTACCCACTCTACCGCTACATCCCTGCCCGCACCATCTACCACCTCCACTGCGGTACCCCATGGCTTTCGCCCAGCTACTCCAACGTCCACCTCTGCATCCCACAACGAACCGCTTTACCGTTATCAATCACCCACTCAATCCGGATATACCTCTCACTGGTGAGCTTTTCCCCACCGTCGACCCTCAACTGATCCGGCTCCAGGGATGAGGCCGTGCAGGCAACGCAAGGCATCCCTGGGGGGAGTCCTCAACGTAACAATGTTTGACCCCGCGAAAGAACTCCCGTGCCCAACATAAGAAGAGGGCCGCCTACGTCGTTTTTTTCGGGCGCGTTCCTGGGATCTACTTTCACTGGTGCGCCCTTGCTTTTCTCAGTCTCTGATTCCGACTAACAGGGTTCCATTGAGGGATGACGTCAAACCTAATGTGCTCGGTGTGCACGGCAGTCTTTATCAGGGCTACATGTCCCAGGAATCCGCACAAGCCGCGTATGAATATGCCCGCCATCGTTCCTGGACCAGAGTATGTGGGCCGAGCCCCCGCTCTCCCTCTCTCCGACAGGCCCCCATCCCAGCACTCCCCTCACCTGTCGGCACATTCGACACCCCCAATCCTCTCCATGTCGACGGAGATGACGGGCGCTGGTACGTGGTCTATTGCGGGATCACACCAGGAGTTTATCAGTCCTCGTACGTATCCCCGTCATTTGGTGTATACCTACTAATAATACCTCCAGACTCGAATATAGCCTCAACACAGTCGGGCTGAGCTGCGCGGTGAAACGGTGCACCAACGTATAGGCTGCAAAATGTAGCTAGATATAGATAGAAAACTCCGAGGAGAAATCACACTAAAACCAACCAACACACACAACACACTATACACAACCAATACGATGTGCTAATAATTGAGTTCGGGTCACCCTGAAGTATACAGGTAAGATTGATCCTTCTCTCGTGTAGTTTGAACAATATCAACTCTAAGAAAGCCTTATTAGGACTTCCGCGGAGCGCAGTAGTTATAAATAACCACTAAAAGTCGACCACTCTGATACCGCGGAGGGTATTTTCGGGTGTATGGAAATATGAAAGTGTCCTCGGACTACCAACTTATGGGTCCTTGGGATCTCTGCACAATTGTACGACCGTCCTACTAAGGCGGGGAGCGATTCCAATACAAAGGCAAACTGCGACCATCCTGCTCAACGGGGACGATTCCAACAGTCACTCGGATACGACCGCCCTGCTATACGGGAGCGATTCCAATACCCTGGCTACGACCGTCCTACTAAAGCGGGGAGCGATTCCAATAGCCGACCTTGCCACTTAACAAGGTTCTTTTAACGGTTTCTCAACTCCGCGGAGCGAAGCGAGGTGTAGAAGGCTTAAGATGAACTTAAAGCTTTTTAGAGCCAACAAATATCAAAGCTTCAATTTAATGAATCTACACAAAGAGATGTTTTATATCACAAATCTCCGCGCTGATACAGAGGACACCGAGGCCGGTTAATGGCAGGTGCCGTTCAACTACTGTCTGGGCACCTCCGCGGGCAAGGATGAACTGCTGTACTGCGGGTTTTCCGTGGGCTTTTATACTACTTTCTAAATAAATTACAAACAACAGATGTGTAACAGGAAATAAGAGAGACTGAGTAATACGGAGCGAAATAGGAAGAAACACGCGGCCAAGGCCTCTCTAGTTTGGTGGGTCGGCAGTCGAGAGTCATGTTGAATGACTCCGCGGACCCGTTTTGGGTATATTTGAAATTCCCGCGGAGGAGCCGAACACATTCGTGTCCATGGCCGCCCCGCGGAAGGGTACGTCCTGCGCCGGCATGGTTGATAATCCCAGCCATTGTGTCATCTCCCAGCGAGTAAGCTGGTACGGTATTTGTCCTACTGTGCCGTGTGTACAGCTCAGCTTCGGCCAACGGTGCCTGTCCGATCCCTCGGATCAGCGATCGCTGCAATGCTCTTGTTTGGTCTCCCGCGGGCGCGTCGCGTCCGTCACATGGGTCTATTTCCAGAGTACTGAGTCCGCGGAAACTCTCCGCGGGCTCTCACTCGTCAACTTTGGCAGTCCGCGGGGCCTTCGCCCCTTGGTTTGTCAGGTATCTAGTCAGAGTCCGCTTCCGCGGACTCGACAATATCACTCCGCGGACTGGTCAGTCCAGTGCTTTCGGACACTACTAGTCCACAACTGTTCGTCTTAGGCTTTTAATGTTTAATCTCCTTGGTATGGCATCTAGCCAACAGGGCAAGCCATATCCCGGAAATACAAGAATAACTCTGTCTGTGCACGTATACGCTCCGCGGAGCGCTATGCTGACCCTCAATGGTAAAAGGACCGAGCCTTAGCGCGTCCACGACTGGATACATGCTCTGGCATCATCAATACACAGCTAGCAGCTCGGAGCTCACTCTAACTCTAATTGTATATCACCGGGCAGGGGCCCCGCGGAGTCGTAATACACCGCTAAAAGAACGAATTTACGGCTGGTTGTATCCAGGCCGTATCAACGGCTCGAGCAGGCGGCGGGTTTCGAAGTGGATGAAGGAGAACGCCAGCGTCTTTCTACGAAAAAACGGCCAAAGCAGATTGCGGAATGGATCAGAGGCGGACGCGGGACCAAGTCGAAGCAAACACCGAAGATCAAGTCGGTGTCTAAGTTTGCGGAGGAGTGGGACGCATGGTGGGACTCGATACAGCCAAGCTGGAGGAAGCGGGACGCGAACGGGAAGCGGATCGTCGGCGGCGAGTACGGCAAGGATTGGGGGCAGATGGATTGCTCCGGCCCAAATGGATGCCTGAGCGCAGCGGCGGGGCTCTATTTCTGGGGCTTGGCAGTATCGGGCTCGGGCGATGAGAGTGCGAGGTCGGAATGGGAGTGCGCGGTACAAGATGTCGTCTGGGTTCTTGAAGGAATGCGCGCGCTGTACAAGTAGTTCGTTGGCGCGTAAAACGTGCAGCTTATTTATTCTAATTTTGTTCCGTTCGGACTTGACGCAAAAAGGGTTTTGGCCCACGTGATAACTAAGGATCGAGGAAATGGCCAGAAATAAGTAACAAGCGTGAATTAACAATGTGTTCAATACATGGGTTAGCTAACTAAAGGAGGCGGAGGTATGGGCGAGCTAACTAAGGAAGACGGAGGCATGAGCGAGCTAACTAAAGCCCGGAGGCTGAGATAGAAGGTTGAGGGTGAGGAAACATCGGGAGTGAGAGACCATGACCCGCCTGGCGTACGCGAAGAGCGTGACGAGCGGATGGCGTGGGGGGGGGGGGGGAGGCGGGAGGTCTGCATTCCTTCCACTTTTAGCACGAAAGGGCGCGCGACAGGGAACGTAACGAGGAGTGCGGGGAAAGCGCAACAAGAAGCACGTTGAGCGGGAGCGCGACGAGAAGGGTGTGCTCGGAGAGAAAAGGGCGGGAGGCCAGCCGCGGGTGGGTACACCTGCCATGTCACCATCGGGGGGGGGGGCAAGTGGACACGCGACAAGTGATGCAATAGTGGATAATACGACGCGGGAGGCGCGATGAGGAGGGCGTGTCGAAAGTGGGAGGCCAGTCGCGTGTGCCACGTCACCGTCACAGGGACGGCGACTGGACACACGACGAGCGATGCGACGAGAGAGGCGCGACGAGGAGGGCGTCTCGAAAGCGAAGAGGAAACAGCGGGCAGGAAAGGGTGCTGCGTTGCGAGAGAGTGGCGAGCGGGGCGCGGCGAGCACTGGGCGACGGTCGACGGGGGCGGGACAGCGAAGGAGGCGGAACAGCGACGGGGACGGGACACGGCGGGCCGCGACGACCAGCGGAGCAGTACAGGGACCGCGTGGCGAAAGAGGAAAAGGGCGGAATGCGGGATTTCGGTGGGAGCAAGACGCAAGATTGATGTTACATAATGCAGTTGATGCGCAAGGGAGCGACGGTAGAGATTAAGAGCTATTAAGAGCCGATTGGGATCGCTTGCGCGCGTAGATAAGAGAGGAGCCGGGACAGCATCCCAGAACGGATGGATGTGAAAGGGAGGACCATCATTCACGGTCAAAAGGCAACAAAAGGGCTGATTTGTAACATTTGTGTGAATTGAAAAAGGGCCATTAAACGGGTGCCCGGCCCGCTAAAAAATCCCAAAATCGCCCCGGCCATGAAGGGTGTGTGACTGTGCAATTTGCCAGCTGCTGGCTAGCTCCAGTGTTGCATCGAAAGGGCCCCCTGGCTGCATCCATTAAATTTAGACTATATATTACTGCTACGGCTCCACCAAGAAACTTACGAAATCTTTTGCGGGGTCCCTCTTGAAATTCCCGGAGACGCTCTTCCATGGGCGCTTTACGCTTCAAACCCGCGTTGCCTTGAGTAGTCCCGTCTAGACCCGCCTCAGTCACATCCGCATCTGTTATGTTTGTCGGAAGGGCAGGGTCATCCGCAGGCGGCGAAGGCAGGCTAAAATCAAGCGATGTCGGGGACTGAGAAGGATCTGGTAGTGCGTCAGAGTCGCGCTGACCATCCCGGAGATCCAGAGAGAGTGGTGAAAGAGTCTGGGACCGCTGGAGACTGGTCGCCTCCACAGGAACGAAATCAACGAAATCGTGTAAAGGCCCACGCAGAATTTCGAAAGCGTGTCGAATGGGCTCACTGCCGACCGAGTTCTCCTGCGAATCATGACTTCCCATATGCTCCCGTCCCAGCACCAGCCATTGGCACATGACGTCTCGCTGCTCGCTATTCGACGCGTCGCCAAATTGGATAAGAAACCGGTCCCGGCGATCATGAGCCTCGTGCGATGTTACGGGCTCAATCGAAGGATCTTTATTAGCATCCATAATGTCAGCCGGTCCCTTCGCGCTGTTGTGCGTGGCGTCGACAGGTGAGGATTGTTCGAGCTCTGGATGTTCTGTAATGACCCTACGGACAGCATTGTCAATAATTTGCCTCGGGTTGATAGCGAAGTCACTTTCTGAAACTGACCATTCAGTTACAGGTGTGCTTGAGCAGTTAGTGAAAGGCGCGACCGGTACTGGGTGCGGGAGAAGCACAGCATCGTCAGAAGATGCATCTGAAGCCGCGGAAGAGCTGGACCACGTTTCTCTTGTGACGAGCCGTCCCTTGTGGGGATTAAATGTGGGGGCGTTGACTTGAGCGGCATGTGACGGAGAACTAAATCGGGCTCCGGAACGGTTGCTGCGGTGGCGGTGCTCGGATCAGCGGTTGCCAGCTTGGTAATCGCCTCTTCCATTTCACGCGTCGCATCCTCCAAAACCTGGACTCCATCCTCCGTGTATTGAGTCTCGATTTTGCGTGCTACGTCTTCGAAAGCCTCGCGCACTCGTCGAGCTGCATCCATCAAGTGAATGTACCACGCAGCTTCGAGAGGCGGCAAAGTGAATAGTGCATTCAAGGTGGGCGCTAGAGCGACTTGGTGAGCTCGTTGAAGAGCTGATGCGCGCTCATTGTCTACCATTCTCGATATCAACCAATGCTGGGCGACCACATCATCAAGATAGAATAACCCACCTTCTGACAACTCTGAATGCGCCGCGAGAGACTCGCCGTGGTCAGTCCTAATATATCTTGGGGCGCCCCCATGGTTCGTTGTAGCCGCAGTCGGACAATCGACGGGGAAGTGTTCCAATTCAAAACACACCGGACAAATACCTGTTCTAATCGGTGCCGACTCCTCCTCTTCGTCGGTGAGCTCCTCAGAAACCAATCCAGGGAGTCCGTCGTATGCCACATCAAGTGATTCACCAATCTCATTGGTGAGTTGTAATGCCACGTCCTTCTTGACGCGCTTTAGAATATCCTCCGCCAAGGCATCTACAAGAGTTGTGTCATTCGAGCTTGAGCCGGCCGCCGAGCTGCTCGCAGTTCCGCTGCTAGGCGGGGACCGATCTGACGAGGAGTCCGACCCTCCGCTAGATACATCGCTTGGACGGACAATACCATGACGACGCTGAAACCCGTAAGCTTCACCCTGTTGAGTCTCGGATAAATCACATACCAGACGAGCTTCGAGTCTCTCCTTTGCATTCATCATGGGCAGCGCGTGTTCCGTCGTGTGCATAGGAAAACCGGTTTCCCCTTCACGGGGTGGATCGTGCGGCATGATCGTAGTCATGGCAGAGCGGAGAAGGCGCGGAGGCGGAAAGGGGATTTCGAATTCCCATGGTTCATCCGGGTCGGTGGGTAGTTCGACAAAAATGCTAATTTCATGTCCAATAACACAGAATGGCCGACCCGTTTCAGGATTCATGAGTACCTTGAACGAGTCGAGACCAAGACTGTGATGCAGCCTCTGTCCGCCAGGGAGAGTGACGGCGCCGTAATATTCTGAGAGCGGTGCCGCAGAAAAGGTGGGTTCGCATGCCACCCCCGGCTCACTGTTACTATTCTCCCAGAACCGATTTATGGCGGCTTCGACAATAGCAATAGGATCGTCCGATGGCTTTGTTAGAATAGGTTCATATGGGTGGTGATGTCGCATTCGAGAAAGAAAAAGAGGAGGGCCATAATCTGTAGGTCGGGAACGGTGCTGACTGCTATTCCCAGATCTCAAGGGAGGTTCAATGATAGATGATATTTCGGGCGCGGGCGAACTCATTTCTGTAGCGTGTGGGCTGGGGAGTCGTCGAAGGCTTCCCCGCACTCTCCTTTCCCTTTTATACTCCCGTTCACCCGGACTTTCTGCATTCTTTTCTGACCCTTGTTCCAGAAACTCCTTCCCAAAAAAATCGAACCACGCGACGACTGAATTCAAGAATCGCGCACCCGCACTCGCAAGCCGCATCCATGACTCATGTTCTAGGTCTCGAAGGCGCTCCCTCATGGGCTGCAAGATGAGTTCCTCATTATCGTTTTCATTTCTCACCGTCCGCTCCCCTTTTCTAGTTATATTGCTTGCGGCCCCGAATCTTATATTTTCTTCTGCTTGACTCGCCGCCCACACGGGCTCTTCCAGAACAGTAAAAGACTGATATTGGCTAGTGTTTTCGACCTGGAATTCTGCCGGAGAACCATCATAGGGAACTGCCAAAAGCTCAAACCTCGGCCGTCTTGTTGTACGATCCTTAAAGATGAGATAAGTCCCTTCCTCTCTTTCATCGATACTCACTAAATTCCCGCACTGCCAAGGTCGACCAAGCAGCAATTCAAAGGGAGCTTTCTGCGAAAGCCACAGGTCCGCAACGGTAACGGCCCCTCCACAATTAAACTCTACGCTCTGAATTTTTCCCATCAACTGCCCCCGGCCCCCATTCGCATCACTCATACTTGTCCGCTGGTTCATGTCTACCGCCCTTCGAATTATTAGCGCGGCAATGTCGGATTGTACAATGTCCAATTGCGAGCCGGTATCTATGATGGCGCACACGGGCTGACCGCCCGTCTCCATTTCAACTTTGATGAGTACCCCTTCTGTTCTCGGCCATACCATATTTGCTATTAGTGGGTGGTCTTGAGTTTTCCCTAAAAGGACTGCTTTTACATTCTTCAGCTTTATTAAATCTTGCAAGTCGGATCTCAAGTCTTTTGAAGTTACCATAATTTCTCGTAACGACATATTGATCTGTGTGTCTAGAATGCGGTCCATCACTTTTTGTCTATCCACCGTGGACAAGAGTTCCGACTGGCATCCCACTACTTTGGCGGCCACAGCCTCGTCAACTTTAGTAAGTTCCTTTTCTTTTTCATCAATATTCTTTCTCAGGGTTTTCTTCCTAGGTTTATCTTTCGACAAATCGGTCATTTCCACTTCTTCGGGTCCTTCAAATCGGACCTTCCGCGCCTCCACCGGAATTATTCCAGGTAAGGGTCCTACTTTATTGGTTTTGCTCTTCTCTTGAGGCCTCTCAGGGTCCTCGGGGCTGGGTTGCAAAGGTAGCTCCGCCACAGGTGACGTCATTCCATTAGGCTTTGATATCCGATCCGCTGACACCCTCTCCGGGCTTTTCTCGCTGGCGCGCACTCGGCTCCGTTCTCGACTCGGCGGGTACACGCCATCAAACACCTGCCACCGCGCAGTGCGCGTGCTAGGCACAGTCCGGTCAACCTGCTGGACATACGGCGCGCCCTTGTGCTTCTTTCTTTTCGGGACCGTTAAATATACTTCCTCGTACTCTTCTTCACTTGAATTTGACAGCTCAGTTCCAGTGCTATTTTCAGGGTCACTGTACTCTTCGTCGGCGGAACTTCCATTACTCAGCTCCACAATACGTGGCCGTCGAGTCTCGGCTTGGTAAAAACTTCGCATGGCCTTTTCCTGATCCATCGAGCGGTCGATGACCCCAAACATTACTCGGGGCACATTTCCCGCCGCAGCCCGCTTGGCTGCTTTTACCAGTGACTCCCCGGGCAGACGGCGTATCGGTCCGCCTCCTGCCATTGTATACCGGCGCGTCTCTTCATCAAACGCGATCACATTTCGGTGCACCAATTCAGCGATCTGTCGACATTCAAAAATCCGATGTCCGTCTTCCAAGCAACCGTAGCATCCTTTAAAATCACTTCCGGGGCCATAACGTTGCGGCTGCCCCAAGGGAATATTGTTTGGAAAAGTTGCTGAGGACGGCGTCTCTGGCTTTGCAGCTGTAGCCGGACTCTGCGGTCCTCTAGTACGCGCCTCCACACGTTCTACAAATGGCGGCTTAACACATTTTTCAGCTGTTCCACTCTGATCCATTACCATCACTTTGTAATAAATAGGTGCGTACTCTGGATCATTTATGTTCATCGCGTTCAGTTTTCTAATCATACCCGCAATCTCTTCTTTGTTGCCAGAATATTTTTGTCGATCGCTTCGGTTGATATCCTTCTTTGCAGCTATCTTGTGTTTCTTTTCTTCCTTCTTCTTTTTCTCCCGCAATTTTCGCTTCCGCCGATATTCCTCATAGTCAGAATCATCGTCACTGCTGCTCTCTGATGCACTCTCCGAGTCTTCACCACTATATTCCTCATCAAGCTCTTCCCCCAAGTCGGCAGTTCTTATCATGAGTGACTCATAACGATTGCGTCTGAAATACCATTCAGCTGCCGAGTTAAGCTCCTTTGGCGAGTACTGGTCATCTCCTCTATAAGGATCTTGCTGACGAATACGGTTTTCTAATAATGGTCGTAGCTGACGATGTATTCCTATCTAAAATAATTCCATGTAATTGTTCTTGGACAAGTGACCTCTCGATAATGGTCCGCCCGCAATCGAATTGAATTTAACATAATACTTTCGCCACTGAGTTAAGCTATAACATTGGCGTTGTCGCATCTTGAGTGCATAATTTCGGACATCAGTAGGTTTATTGTGATACGGGGTGCCCGATCAAGGGACATATCCGAGTGATCCAAGGCTTAGATAATATTAGTTAGCGTACTTTAGATCTAGCAAGTACAAATAGCGATATATATTACCTTTTGCACAAACCACCATGATCGTCCTCTGAGAACAACCTCGAGACCGACCTGTGGGCCGTGCGACCATTTATATCAAGACCCCCGCCTCGCCTGAGTATGCGTCTCAACTACTCCGGCTCCGCATGCCGGGCAGCCTTGCTGCCTTATGCTCTGTGCGATGCAGACAGCATCGCAGAGGCTCGCTTCCCGCTTGCCTCTTCATCCCGGGTCAGGAGCGCGGAGGCCTTGAGCCTCCTGCTGCATACTACCCCTCTCGACTTCACACCTCCGACCGAAGGCGCACGAACACAGTTGTATCACATTTATACTTCTGCAGAGCCCGCTCTGCATCGAATTGTTTAAGAATCTCCCGCTTCAAACGAGCCCATTGTCCTAGTTCGAAGTATTCCATAGTTCGGATGACATTCTGAACATCAACCGTGCAATAATTCAATATCAAATCACATCTTTCCCTGTCACTAGTAACTCTGCATTTATTCAGTAGCTGCTCGAAATGGTCCACAAAACGTTGCACGTCTGTGTGTTTTCCTCTAAAAGTCTTAGGGGCGTCCTTACTCCCTTGAATCGGCATGTCAAATGTTGTCCTGAGCGGTGTATGGATTGAAACAGGAGGAGGTGGAGCTGTCATTCGCACTGGTTCGGGAGTAGATGGTGAGCTTCTTCGCCCAAGCCAGCTTGGTAATGAAGAATCTGAATCATTTCCATCACTATCCCTGGGTGGTATGGCGGAGAAATGTATAGGAGGTGCTCTTGCCTTACCTTTGTCTTGTGACTTGTTGGTACGTGGCTTGGTCAGCCCTTCATGCTTCGAGGGACCTGCCTCAGGCTGGGGAACCGGAATGTGAACGTAATTCTGCTGCATACCTTCTTCAATAAACTCTGTATACGTCATGGGGGTTCTTGTTAATCTGTTGGATAATCAGTCAGTCTGTCTGTCGGTCTGTCAGTAATCTGTCTGTCTGTCTGTCAGTAGTCTGTCAGTAGTTATCTGGCTGTTGGTTAGTTAAACCGTAGAAAGGAGTATAATTCTTTTTATAGAAGTATTTTTCCCCTCGCGGTGGGCTCCAATGATGACGAGCGGAAAATTAATTTCCCTTGAGGTCTTTAGAAATGACTTTATTCGAAAGATTACTCAAGTGTTCGTCTTCTAAAAGAAAATTTTCCTTTCTTGGATTTCTGCGGTGAATCTGAATAAGGGTTCCTAGTCAATTGTGCGTGTCATGGTCACATGACTCAGATCAAGTTCGACGTGAAGTGCGTGCAATTACTCGAACAGTAGGAACAGTAAAGAATATAACAGTTGTGAACTTATATAGGGAATAAAGATCCCTAGCTAAGCTTAATAACTGAAGGACACGCGTTAGTATGCGTAACAACTTTATTTTTAGCTACACAGGAGTGGGGTGCTAAAACTCCTATCGGGCGGTCCGAGCCCTCCTTATATATCCTCCACGGAATCCGGACCCGGGCCCAATATGACTCAGAATGAGTCGTTTTAACTCATTCTTGTCTGGCTCCGAGATGCCGGAGCCGGCAATGACTCATTCCCACGCTGAGTCATTTTTCCCATGGTCCCGAAATATTGCGAATTTATTCCTATAATGTTTTTCTAGCCTAACACTTTTTAGACAGTACAACGGACAGCTTTATGTGGCACTCTCCCGATGCACGTCCAGCCAGCGGATCAAAGTGCTTTTCAAGAACGATGCCAATACACTCACAAAAAAACATTGTCTACCCTGAAGTTCTGCTCTAACCATTGTGTGCATATTTTTAAATGGCTGTGAAATATCAAACTGAATTCCGTGTTGGCAGGTATTATGTACAGTAGTTTAATGTAGTAAAATATAATTTTCTGTATTTGCATTGAACTTCACAACTGAGATGTGGAGCCCACACCCCAGGGTTTGGGGTGGAGCCCCAACAAGCTGTCGCCCTGCTGAAGGCACGGGTCGTATAAACCTTGTAAGAATAAAAAAGGACAGGACTTGTATTGCCATGCGAAGCAATGGCCTTAAAAGCCACGTCTTTGTACTGTACCCGTCTCGTCGTGATCCGAATGTCTGAAAAATGCATTGATTACTGTCGTGAGTATATTTGTCTGTGAAAGTTGTGGTAGTAGCCTGCTGATTCCCGAATGCACTGGGTAAAAAAATTGAAGCGTTGAATCAAAAAAAATAGGAGAGAAATAAAATTTCCATCAATCCCTGGGATGCACTGCATTCAGACCCCCCCGTAGGCACAGGTCTGCCGGATCCTGATAGGCAGATGTGTAGGCCAACCAGTGCGCCGACCCCTGCCGATCCATCTGCTGATTCCTGCTGAGGTTGGTCTAGGTATTCTGGCAGGAATAGGCACACATAGATTCACATGGGCCAATGAGCCTAGCTAGGCAAATTCGAGACTTGGTATGGTTCGTACCCATCCTCAAAAAGGAAGACCACAGCCACATGTTTCAACTGTCACCAACCTGGACTTGGGTCGGCCAAGGTCGGCCATGATAGGTGCGCTGCCGTCGGCCAAGATCGTCCCACGTGGGCAGGCCTCACGTCGGCAGACGTGTTAGACCAACATCGGCCAACGTTGGCTTACGTAGCCACACCTCGGCAGAGATCGGCGTACATAGGCACATCTGTGCCTACAGGGGGGTCTGAATAGTCTCGGACCATCCTCTAATGACATCCCGTTCCAGGAACCCTGTCATGAGAGTCTGGGCTAAAGCCAGCTGATGGCAGGGACCATTGCACTATCAAAATTGATCGTATTTTCGGCTTCTTCCGTATCTCAAACTATGTGCCCATTTCACTGTTTTCGACCTGGTGTGTCTTGTTTTTTGGAGAGGTATATGGTTAGGTCGGTTCCTGAAAATGTCCTGCCTCCCCTGGAGGCTTGGAACGGCACAAAAAGGCTTTGCGACTTGCTGAGTGCACTGCCACCACACTGCCACTCTCTCAAAGTTTTGGCCTTTCCTCTCTTTCGTTCCCAGCAAATAAGTAATTTTGAGGAAACAAAAGACTTTATATTACCCTCTAGAAACTTTCACTCTCCAAACTTTGTGAGGAAAGGCCAAATAAATGCCCGAACGAGAGCCAAGGTAGGCTAAGCGAACCATGAGATTTTGCGATCAATTTTGATAGCGCAATGGTCCCTGCCATCAGCTGGCTTTAGCCCAGACTCTCATGACACTGGTGAGTAGCGGCAAGCGCGGTTCTAAAATCGTGCGCTGACTAAGCTTGATCGGGACCTTTTGATGGCAAGGCACCTTTCATGCACATTTTTGTCCTTTTCGCCCATAAGATAGGCCAACTACGGGGCGGGCGCTATACATGCTTCAAATTATGTCTGGCAATTTTTGCGGGCTTCAGGGCTTTTGTTTCAGCATAGGGCATGCAAATTGAGCTTTGTTTGTCCGAGTTTTCACGGTGATCCAGACGGCCTCAATATACGCTCCCACGGACTCAATATGGTCCAAGAAACAGGCCCAAATATTTTTTTAACCCATTATACATGTATTGTTGGGAAAACTTTTCCGATATTTCGCTCTGTAAGGGTGTTTATTTTGCCGATTTTCGACCAGAGCTGAGCTCCAAAAAATCTGTTCCCAAGAATACATGTAGAATGAATTTAAAGCATTTTTGGGCCCTTGATGGGTGCAATAGAAGTCGTCGTTGATTTTATACTAGAGCCGTCCACTGAGACTCAGATTTTGGCAGGGCATCCAAATCCGGAAGGCATGGTGATGCCATCAATTTCCTGTCAAAATGCCGCTACTCATGTCAATGACAGGGTTCCCGGAACAGTATGTCATGAGAGGATGGTCCGAGACTAGGGTCTGAATACAGTGACACAGGGACTGGAAGATTACCATCTCTGGGGGTTACAAAGAAATTGGAAGCCCAACGCGGCTCTTCGGACGCAGGGAGTCGAATCCCAAATTGCGCGCTACGCCCATGAGCCCCGTCTATTCTAGCCGCCCATTTCCCTTCGTTCCCCTCCTGTTTTCCGTGTCTTCGTGATCGTCATCAGGGACAGTACTGGGGAGGGCCGTTGGGAAGGGAGGCACCGGTGCGTGTTTCTCTCTCTCTGCTTTTGGTACGAGGCAGAGGCACGCCGCTGAGAGTGGATGGCAGGCCAAAAATCTGTGGACAATGTGTGAACTTATTGGACGCTGGAGGTGCGCTGTGAGCCATCACATTGTGATAGCTCCCGACATGACCTCAAAACACCGAACTCCGAGAACAACACCTTAAGCCTTCAACTAAAAATGATATCCGGACCCAACTAGCGGCTTGACAGAGAATTGAACTCCAAACCTTCCATCAGCCGATATGAAAACGTTAGGTACACGGAGCGCGTTACCATTACGCCACCAAGCCATGACCGGACTACCAAAAATGACAATTACCACTACGCTACCAAGCCACAAAGGACCATGACTTAAAAAATCATATCCAGACCCAACATGACTTGACGGAGAATCGAACTCCGAACCTTCCATCAACCGATATGAGAACGTTAGGTACACGGAGCACGTTACCATTACGCCACCAAGCCATGACCGGACTACCTAAAATGTCAATTACCACTACGACAACAAGCCGTAGGAGTTGAACACCAGCCAAGACAATCACCGTAAAAAGAAGGGTTTCTGTCGAAACGGCTCGACGGAGAATTGAACTCCGGACTTTCCGTCAATCGAATGTGCATATTTACGGAGTGCGTTACCATTACGCCATCAAGCCGTAGGAGTCGAACGACCAGCCAAGATGATCACCGTAAAAAGAAGGGTTTCCGTCGGAATGGCTCGACGGAGAATCGAACTCCGGACTTTCCGTCAATCGATATAAAAATCCATTGGATCATCACGGAGTGCGATACCGTTACGCCACCGAGCCGTAGGAATCGAAAGACCAGCCAAAACTATCGCCATGAAAAAGAAGGGTTTTCTTCATAATGGCTCAGCGGAGAATCGAACTCCGAACTTTCCGTGAAGCATACTGCGAACTACATAGGAATGCGGAGTGCGTTACCATTACGCCACTGAACCGTTCAAAAACGCGCCCTATCTTCTTACTCGACGGACAAAAAGAACATAAAGGCCCGTCGGAGATTCAAACTCCGGTCCCTCCATGATTTCAGTTTCCCGCCAGCTACGCGAACAGAGTGCATTACCACTATGCCACCGGACCATGTGTGCGAGCGATGCGAAGGTCCGGTAAGAGGTGCACGAAAAAGGAATGGAAAAGAGGGATGGCTCGACGGAGGATTGAACTCCGGACTTCCTGCAAAAGACGCGCTTGTGCAAGAACCATGGCAGGATGCGTTACAGTTACGCCATCGAGTCGCGAATACCAAACGGCCCGAAAGGATGGAACGAGGACTCCGGGTAATCAAAAAGGTGGGTAACACAGGAAAAGGGCTCGACGGAGGATCGAACTCCGGACTCTCCGTAAGTCAAACACTGGGGTGAAAGGATACGGAGTGCGTTTCCACTACACTATCGAGCCGTTGCAGGCGGAAGTTGGATAGAGTGTCCGAGACTAGGGCCAACAAGTCCGGGTTGCGGAATCGGTGCCGGACTGAAGATGGTGTGGGTAAGGGTTCACGGAGTTCTAGAATGAGTCATAAGCGAACTCCGGGGCGGAGGAGCGTGCGAGCGAGCAGGTATGGGACACAAAGGAACAACTCCGGCACAGCCTTGGGCTGGGGTATAAATACTACAGCTAGTCTACCAAAATATCATCTCAGTTTCGGCCCACATCCTCACCTTCTAAGCCTTAGCCAGCTTAGGAGTAGCTAAATATCCACCCCGAACATCACCTAGAGGTCACCCGGAGTCGAGTTACACAGTAAAACGACCCCGGTACTCCCCTGCCGCCGTCAGACAGCGAACGGAGTTTACATTTCGGCATAAAAAGTTCAGCGCCGGAGAAATCGAACCGTTTATTCCTCCCCTACGCAAGTAGGGCAGTGAAATCTCTCAAAACAGCACAACAAGGTCTTCGGAGTTTGTGTGTAGCTGCTAGCTAAGGAAGTTGACGGTGCAGAGCCCGCAGGAAGTCGCCTTCAGCAAGCGAACGGGTGAGAAGTAGAGAGAGGAAACTCCGTAGAGGCACAAAGAGGGGTAAAGGGAGGAGGAATTGCCGGAACATTCTTGCGAACACAAATCCCCCGGTCTTGCGATCTACGACTCAAAGATACTTCGGACGACTGTGGTTCGTGGTCCAGGAAGCCCCCAAATCCATATTTCACCTCGGACTTGACGAATTGGACCCCGCATCGCCTTCCGAAGCTCCTCCCCGAGGAAGTGTGGAACAGATTCAATCTCCGTTAAACCCGAGAAGGCTAACTAGGCATCGGAGTTCGCTCGGACCACCCTAGCTAGTAGGATTTTGAACCAACTGTTCGAATCCGGGTACGGATATCCCCACCAATATTATTTAAACCTCCCTACGTACTTGTCTACCGCGACAGAACAAATTCCCCCTAGAGGACGAGCATTAAACATAGCCCGGATCTCCCCACCATCTGGCAGTTTAAAGCACCACAGTCCGCATTACAGCGCGCAATGGGAGTCATAGCTGCGTGAGGGGCATTATCGTAAAGAGCACAGGCGCCAGCACCTGCTAGCACCCTAGCACCACTAGCATGGGTCCCTGTTTGCTAGCACTAGCGAGTGTCGGCTAGCGCAGTCAGTCAGCTAGCACTCGCTAGCAGGTTTGCGATCAAAGAACAGCACGAGGGGGATGCGACGGGTTGGCGGGTCGATGGCCGAGGATGTGCGGTAGGTGCATCTGTCGTCTCCGATTCAGGATTCAGGTGTGCAGGCCACGCCCGGTATGGACAATTGTCACAGAATGTAGTAAGGTTAAAGAAATACTCACAAAGGCAAAGTTGAACCACCACATGACTTGGGGGTGAGGCCATGGCAAAGCCTGGCAGACCTCATACTTATGTCCTTTTTTTTCCTTTTGAGGGGGGGGGGGGGGGGCATTCCGTTGGAGTGTAGAGGCTGAATTGATGTTTTAACTTGAATATTGAGGCAACATTCCGAGTGGCACAGATTATGTGTGTGTCCGAGCAGGTACACAGTTGCTGACGATTGACGCTTGCTCAGAATGTGCGTGAGAGGGGGGGTAGGAGCAATAGGCATGGATATGAGGGAAGACAACAGTACTGACTTCAGAGCGCAAGCCACTGCTTTCTGAAGAACATGAAACTTAGTGTATGTGAGAGCGGTTTTCGTGCGGAAGTCATGGGGAGCACTTGCTGGTAGTAGATGAGGACACCAAAGGATATGTGGGTCACACCAGAGGTGATGAACCTGAAGACTCCAAGGAGGGCAATGAGCTTGAGCACAATAAATACAAGCCCGAGCTTCTTGTGCCAGCTGTGCTGCTCCTAAGCATCCAGAGGCCCTTCGGGCTGGGCACATAGTCACGGCACGGCATATTGTGCGACTCGAGCTGTAGTGGAGCATGACCAAAGGGAGAGCCGAATATATGATGTCATCAGGTCGAGCTGAGCCACGGCATCTGGTACGTGCTCTTTCCACTTATGTTGGATCCCGACATTCAGTTGTCAAAAAGCTAGGTAAGACAGCAGTATATTGGTAGACCACATACTAGACACAAGCAAAGGAAGAAGGAGGTATCATATACCTATGCAACAAACAGAAATTTAACTGGTTTCGACCAGCAAGACACGCTCCAAGTCAGCATCTCCAGGCCTACCCAACAATAAGTTAGGATGCATGTTAGCTCACTCTGACAGTCCCTGCAAAGAAAGAAAAAGGATGTGGGGATCGGATTCGAACTCTCCTCGAATGGGGGAGGTATTACACTAGCAAGCACGGCCACAGCACGGCCACTAAAAAGTCACAAATTTTGAAGCCGTTCTTAGCATCGCCACTAAATTGACTTCAACCCTGCCACTATTTTCATTAGCACAGCCACTAACTTCCGTTCAAACTTAAAAGTGGACAAAAGGTTTCGGCCTGCGAAAACCTCATTTTGATTGAGTAAAAATGATTACATAAGTACTCATAACATTTCGGTTCCGGTCCTGGTCCGATCTCCGACGCTCTGTAGTCAACTTCGCCCATAGCAGTCCCCCCGCCTTAGCTCAGCTGGGAGAGCGCGAGACTGTAATGGCTCCCTGATATCTTGAGGTCCTCCGTTCGATCCGGGGAGGCGGGATCGTTTTGCCGTGGAATCTGAGGTTATTTTTCGCGCATTCATCGATATCGATATCCAATCTTGCAGAATCTTACATCCGACTTGAATCCGTTTTTTCGGCTTTGGGCAGGACTCGCCGCAGCACGTGAAGCTTGCAATTGTCTGAGTGTTTCTCAGCATGAACGCTCATTAATGCTGACCATTGGCCAACCAACAGGCTACGACTCGATCGTGCACCGAGAAAGCATTTCTGAGCTGCATGTGTTTTCCCTGGATGAATTTTTAGGATTTCTCCGCAACCTTCCGACGGAATTGACTCAGACTGCCTGTGAATGGCTGTGCTTGCAAGTTGTGGGTGCCGGGCGGTGTCTCGGCCGCAATCAAACTCCGATTCCATTGACACTGAACTTCGTCCCAACTACCACGACCGTTAAACTCCTGGGTCTGTTTGCGTTCTTATTTCCCAACATTCTGAGCCGCAGCGTCCATCCTCGCTATGCATGGTTCCGATCCCCTCGATGGCGTCGACTCGAAGACCCAGCGCCTAACCCAACCTTCCTCCCAAGCCCAACATGACTCGGCACCTAGTCTAGACACCCCGGTCGGGAGCACCACCTACCCAATCCTTGAACTGCCGACAGAAATTATGACAGAAATATTCGTGCATTGTCTGCCTTCCCAGGCTTCTGCCCCTAGAATCGACACGGCGCCGCTCCTCCTGGGCCGCATCTGCAGCACCTGGCGCACCATTGTCCTGGCGACCCCCGCGCTCTGGTGCGTGCTGAAAATCGCGCGGAGCGACATCCCTGTGGAGCTCATCGAAACGTGGCTGGCGCGCGCGCAGAATCGGCCGCTCTCCTTGGTGGTCGACTGTTTTCAATCGGACGGGAGGTTCGTCGACGTGCTTAAGAGGCACTCGCACACCTGGTGCGACGTGGAGCTCGGGCTTCCCTTCGAGCAATTCTACTTATTCGGGCCCGATCTACCGCTCCCGATGCTTAGACGCCTGGCCATCGGGGCTGTGGACTACCAGCCGCCGATGGATGCGCCCGTCACCGCGTTCCGGAGCGCGCTCGCCCTGCGCCACCTTCGCCTCCTGGCGAGCGTTCTTCCGGGAGATATAGCGCTCCCTTGGGAACAGCTAACCTGCTTCGAATCAGATGCTCTCAGCTCCGACGAATGTCTGACCATCTTAAAATACACCCCGAATATTGCGGAGTGCGTGTTCGGCATATACTTCACCGCGCTGGCCGGTCTCCCCGACGTGCCGCCGCTCGTGTCCCTCACGTCGCTGTGCATCTCTTCACACCTGCGCGAGGTGACGGATATCCTGGAGCACATATCCACCCCGGCACTGCAGGTGCTGGAGCTCAAACGCATCGGCATTGCTCCTCTCCACCGTTTCCTCGCCAAATCCGGGTGCCGGCTCCGCGAGCTGACCGTCCGGATTCAGGAGCCCGACGAAAGCCTCGTCAAGGACATCACAGAGTTTCTAGAAACCCAGCCCGGGCTCGAGAAACTCGCGCTGCGCAGCGTGTTGCCCGAGGTACTCACCGCGGTGGTCCGGCAACTCGGAGACGGCTCCGCGTTTCTTCCGTGCGTCTGCTCGCTCGCAGCGTTCGTGCACGTTGCCGCCCCTTTGCAAATTCATCGCGCGTTTACGACAATGCTGGATACGCTCGCGGACACGCTGGCTGCGCGATGGGGTAGTCCAGCGGGTGGGAGCCAGATTCGGACCTGCACGATCACGTATAGTAGCGCTTCCCATCGGGAGTTGGACTCTGTCGTCGATGCGTTCCGACCACGGTTGGAGACATTGGCCGAACTGGGCATCGAGATCTATGTGGGGACTTGATTTAATTAGGCATGCAGTGGCACTGCCCAGTATCCCGACATTTTCCTTCTCTTTCCGATTCCCCTTGTGCTAGAAGGTCTTAGAACTTGAAGTTAAGCTGGTTGTATCCCAGACTTCCGATGGTCCGAATTACGTGGGAATTTAAATGATTAATGATCCTCCAACATCCTTCAGGTTAACATTTTTGTTTCGAATGTTACCATGTTCATCTTGCGTTCATCTGCCACAAATTCCGAAATTCCAACCAAATTCCAACCGGTTAAACAATTTGAACAAATCGTTTACGTGCGGCACAGCCACGCCCAAACTCTCTTCTGTACTTTCCAGACACAACAGGCCACACGACAGGCAAATTCACTGGGGGCTGGACGAGTCATCGGTAGGGTTCTGCTTCTGACCCCCCTCGGGAGGACGACGTCGACGCTTGAGGCTTGATTGGCCTCCCTACTAAGTAGCGCCGCTGCGCCTCCACGTAGACTCCGAGTCCCGAGTCGAAGCGACACGATACAGGACTCGCTCGACAGCAGCTTTCGCATTCGGGTGTACGTACCTATGGCCTTGGAACTGTAAAACGCACTGCTCTGTCTGGGTATGGTAGCAGCTATCCCCGTCGCGGGTGCGAATGAAGCGCTATTTCTGCAGGCGTACCTGGAGTACGCTGCGGCACATACGCACGCAACTTGAATGCATACCCGGCGTGCAGTAACATATCCGACGCGTAAATCAATCGGGGTTGGCTGTCAGCCGGACTGCCAGTGGCCCACCGTTCTCTCTTCGCTATCGCTATCGGTCCAGCTCCGGCTACGTTTTGCGCCACGTGCACGGCGCAGTCAGGTCCCCGCTTTTCGAGGTACCCTAGAAGCTTTGTTATCTCGCTCCACGACAGGCTTGGTTAGCATCTTCGCGGCCTTGCTGGGTAACTTGCTCGGGGATAGCTGCTAAACTAAGCTGGTCTGGGAAGGGGTTTGGTCGCTGTAGCACCGCACCAACACCCGACTGCAATAGATTAATCCAATTCTGAGATGGTTGGCACGGCGGGCGTGGAATCGCCCAACGCGGGCACGATGGGTTTCCAACGAACGGCGACAGCGAAGTCTCCACGTGAGATAAAAGATGCATTATACACGGCAACTACTAAGTAGTATGGTACTTCAATGGTACGGTACAAACGGGATACGCGGATCCCGCGAAGAGGTACAGTAGGGTCTATGCACACACGCAACCCCTCAGTCCGTCCCGCAGCCCACTCACCCCCGCGCTCAGCTCGTCACCCCCGCCGGCGCCTCAGTTCGTCACCAGGTCCGCATGCCCCTGCTCGCTCTCGACCTCGCCCGGGATCTCGTCGAGCTGTCAAGCGCAATCTGTCAGCACCATGCCGTCCAGTCCAACACAAGGAGGGAAGGAGGGAAATATGACGCAAAGAAAGGGCGAGCGAGTGAAGAGGGAGGGAGCGAACAGGAAGGGAGGTAGGGAGGAGGGAGGGAGGGCGATACACAGCCACTTAGAGGAAGGGCAAAAGGGAGGAATGCGGAGAGAGACAAAGCAAACGCACCGTATCCAAATCCGCGAGACACTCCCCAATAATCCTCACCGCGCGCAGCAAATCCTCCTCGCTGATCACCAGCGGCGGCGCGAAGCGGACTCTACATTGCGCATATCACATTAGCCTCCGCGCGAATTCGAGGGAAGGATGCACAGAGGGAAGGCAGGGGAGCAAAGAAAGGAGAGGGACGCACATATTCCCATGCGTCGGCTTCGCCAGCACGCCCCGGCTCTTCAGCAACAAACAGAACTGCCACGCCGTCCGCTTCCTCATCCCCTCGTCCTCGTCACTCCCCTCGTCGATAACAACCGCATTCAGCAGCCCGCGCCCCCGCACCTCCTTCACCCTTGGCGAGCGCAGCGCACGGACAGAGGCGCGGAAGAGCTCGCCGAGCTTCGCGGAGCGCGCGGCGAGGTTCTCGTCGGTGAGCACGCGGAGGGCAGTGAGGGCGACGGCGCAGCCGAGGGGGTTCCTGTTTGTTGTTGGTGAGCATGCTGTGAGAGGGGAGAGGTTGGGAGGTGGGCGTGCGATAGCGGGGCGATGAAGACGGTGGAAGACGGGGGAAGCGAGTGCAACGCAACGAGCACGCGTCAGGGAACGAGGGTGGGCAACGAGGGAAACGAGCGCAAGGAAATGAGGGTGGGCAACGAGAGGAACAAGGGAAACGAGTGCACGGAACGAGCAACAAGAAAAACAACGCACCCGCCGTACGTGCTCCCATGCTCTCCGGGCTTGATGCAGAGCATGACGTCACGGTCCGCGAGGACCGCCGAGACGGGGTACACTGCAGACGCAATTTCAGTGAGCATTAGTTAGGGTTAGGAAAAACAGGCAGGGAGGAGGGGCGAGAACGGCGTCAGACGGTGGGAAGGGGAACGGATCGAAGTCAGCAGAAGGGGTAGGTAGGCGGGTGGGGGGAAGGAGGCGGAGGAACGGCGGAAACGGGGATGCGGCGGGGTCGGGAAACGCGAACGCGTCAATCAGCAGGAGGGAGGAAGGGGAATGCGCAGGGGAACGAGAAGAAAGAAGCACGGGCAGGGAAGAACCGCCAAGAGAACGAAAGAAAGACTTACCGCCGCCCGAGAGCGCCTTGCCCAGCAACACCACGTCGGGGCGCACGCCGTCGTGCTCGCACGCGAGCATCTTGCCCGTGCGGCAGAGGCCCTGCAAATCGCGATCGCAAGGTCAGCTTCAGCTAGCGGCAGAACGAAGTGACGAGCGGGGGAGGATGGAACGGAGGCGGAGGGGAGCGAAGATTAGGGGAAGAAAGTGAGGCAGGGATGGAGGGAGGGATGAGGGGGAGAGCGGGACGCACGGTCTGTATCTCGTCACAGATAAGGAGCACATTATGCTTCTTGCACAGCGCGTGCACCTCCTTCAAGTACCCCGCGTCCGGCACGACGATCCTGCGCGCCGCATAAGTCATTCGCATTCGCATTCATAAGTGGAAGTGGGGACAAACGCACCCAGCCTCGCCCTGGATCGGCTCGACGAGGAACGCCGCGACGTTTTTCCCATTCAGCTCGAGCGCGCGCGCCAGGTCGGCTGCGTTCCCGAAGCGGATCGTCCTTCGCTCTGCGCCGTCCATGAACGTCGGGCCCACGCCCGCGAGATAGGGCCCAAAGCCCGCGCGGCTCTCCGGATCCGTGCTCATGCTTGCGCGCGGTCAGCGGCGGGGAGAGTCAAATGTAAGTAGTACGCACGAGATGACGCCGAGCGTCCGCCCATGAAAGTTGCCCTCCACGCTCAACACCACCGCCCGTCCCTCCTCCACGCCCTTGCGCATGTAGGCCCACTTCCTTGCGAGCTTGACGGCGGTCTCGACCGCCTCCGCGCCCGTGTTCATCGGGAGCACCATGTCGTACTCGAATAATGCTGTCACGGCCTGCGCGAAGCGCCCGAAGACGCTGTTGTAGAACGCGCGCGAGGACAAGGTGAGCTTCCCCGCCTGCTCGCACAGCGCCGCGACGATGCGCGGGTGGCAGTGTCCTTGATTCACCGCGCTGCCGGTGGGAAGAAGAAAACGAGTCAGCGGGGCAAAGATTTAGAGAAAAAAAGCGCACGAGTAGGCGGAGAGCATGTCGATGTACTCTTTGCCCTCGGGGTCCCATACTCTGCGCACGCAAATCAGCCGTAATACAGAAGGAGAAGTTCTGGCGATGTTCTGGCTTTGGCGTCAGGCAAAAAAGCCACGGCTTTGGCTCGGCTTCGTCTGGCTTGCAGAATCGGAGGCCAGGCCAACAGCCAAGCCAGCCAAACGCCTGGCTTTGGCCTGAAAGCCAGGGATGGCTTTTGACTGGGTCAAATGATGAATTCTGGCTTTGGCGTGGGGAAATCTCAGGTCAGGCCAAAAGCCGACCCAGGCCATCGATTTGGCCTCGCTTCGGCCTTGGTACCAAAGCCAGAACATCACTAGGAAGGAAGGGCACGCACTTTGCGCCGAGGGCCCTGTCAAAGACGACCGGGAGGGGATGGTAGCTAGTGGCAAAAAGCACGCAGTCAGAAATAGGCGCGCGAAGAGTATAAGAAGACGACGGAACGGAGAACGGGGGATGGTTAAGGTTGTGCGTTTGCTCTGTCTGTTGGCTACCCGCGCTTGTCCAGGACGCAGTGTCGACCGGCAAGGGTTCTGTGGGGCCGTTGGGTCTGTCGGCGACAACACACGCCAGCGAGCCGACAAGGGGCAATACTCACTTGTGCGCGCCGTGCTCGTGCTCGAGGCGTATCACATCCGCAGAGGTCAAGTGCGCGCCATTGCCGTTCTGCGCCTTTGTGACTTGGTGCTTGCCGTTGCCGTTCGCGCTCGGGTTGTATACAGGTGTAATGGCGGTTGGAGACATGTCGACTTGGTTTGTTCTTCTGGTAAGTTGTGCTTCAAATTCTTTGTTGTGGTGGTGGTGGTGTGCGGGTGCAAGGATGCTGAAACGAATTGGACAGGGAGGAGCACTACATATTTGATCGGCTACCTTCTGACTCGTCCTCACAAGCTCCGCCCGCTGAATCTATTCTGCTCCGACCCGTTTCTGTCCTGCTCCTCTTCCGTCACATGCGGAGCGATGCAAATCTGGGGTGCACACCGTCCCTGACGGCCGGCCGCCGGTATTCACCCCAAAGATAACTTCATTTAGCCTCGACGTGCAGAAATTCGCCCGTGCCAGCCATCCTTCACGATGAAAACGTACGCCAAGAGGGCAAGTCCTAGGTACCGAGCGACCAAGCCCCTTCCTACCTTCGCTCTAATTCGGAAGCCAAGCGTCCCCGAGCGCGGGCAAGATAAATCCTTGCCTTGTCCTTGCCCACCTAGGCAGCGAAGATCATGAAGCGATCGCCTCAGGCTTCCAGGGTGACTCCAATTCGCACGACGGTGACCTGACTGCGCCGTGCAGTGGCGCAAAGAAGCCCGCACTGGCAGTTGAGGACCGATAGCGAAGATAGAATGGCGGGCCCAGTCCGGTGAGAGTCAAGTCCGATATCGATCTTGCCTGCGCCACCGGGGATGTTCTCTGTGTGGGTGCGACGCAGAAATAGTGCGTCAAACCTGCGGCGGCAATTGCTGAGTAGACAGACTCCGCTGTATATCCGAATAGATTGTGCTTTAAATTGGCAGCCAGGCAGATAATACTGCTCCAGGGTACGTATCCAACGACTCCTGTGTTGTCCTAATAGCCTTCAAGTCGGGTGGAGTCCACGTCCGCCTCCGCGTTGCTAGTCCGGCGTAACGGCGCCCAGTCAAGCCTCGGCGACATCTCTCGCGAACGGACGAGAGGAGGGATCAGATCTAAGCAGAACCACCGATAAGCCTTATCCATGCTATTCCAGCCACCCAGGTTCCATTTTGCCTGCCTGTGGCGCGTCCAAGTCGTCTTGTGGGAAGTTAAAGATACTCAGAGAACTTCAGTTCGTTTGCCGAACGCTGCCGTCGCAGTGTTCTGCCCTGGGCCGTGATCTGGCCATCGATCAGGCTCTGCCGGCTGATCCGATAATCGGCAGGCTTTACAACCCCACTTTTTATTTTATTTTGTCTCGACCCCGCTGGATATGATGCAATCTCAGTATACAGGTGTTTCTCACCAACCATGATCAGTTTCAATTGCCTTCCATACAAACTTACAGCTCTTGGCATACTATTAGAGACCCCTTAGTTGGCCACCCTACTTAGTTGGCCACTCGACTCCTATAAGACCAGGGCTTCATAATTATGACTGGGTATAATGTATAAACAGAAAACGACCTCCAACGAATGTTCAGACCAAATTTCAGCCGAAAGTGATGGGTTGATCGGGGGCTACGGCATCGCGGATCGGGATCCGAAGCGCGGGGACATCAATTTCTTATCAATCAGACCTCTCGCCTCATTTGCCATCGCCATTTCTTCCTCGATCCACGACTTTGGGGGCTCGTTCGGATCCCCCGATGCTGGCCTTCCATCTGAAGAGATACTGGATGGCAACTGACTGAACTATCACTCTTAATACACCCGGGAAAAGCACGACTTCATTTGTAGGCCAGTCATGCTGGCACCGTCGCGGTCCACGACATCGCCATGCCATCGGTCTGGAACCTTACACAGGACTTCTTAATATACAATCCTTCATTCCGAGACCCTTTTCGAGATTTTATCCAATGACCTCTGATTGCTCTGGAGGCCATTGTCCAAAATCACCAAATTTCAGTCGTGCTGATAGTCAGATTTTTGGAGGAGATGTCAGCAACTTCGAATGGAGTTGGGCATCCAGGTATGTCCAAATACTTCCCATTAAGTAGCCTGGATCATAATTTGGCCCATCGCGGCCTGTTTCTGAGTGGCAGAACACTTATTCATCCCGCGACCCTAATTTCGAGGTTTCCCGTCGATCGCAAGCATGTATTCTGCCCATTTCTATACCTCATATCTACACCATATCTGTTTTAAATAGTGAATATAACCTGTCTATATGATTCTGGGTACAGGCCACTGCCATTTGAGAGCTCAATACGTTAGTTGGCGGGGTGGCCAACTAACCTGTTGTTTGGCTATGTTGGACTGCTGGTCAAAATAAATTCCTTACGCACTCAAATCTTCGAGTATTTCGGTGCTGGCGGACTCGAACTCTTCGTAGGATGAATGCCCTCATTCTTATATAGTTTGGCTCGCATCGGCACCAGTATAACACCAGGGCTGTGGCATAAATGCTTAAGTGGCCAACTAACTGGTCTCAAATAGTAAAGGATGGCAGTTGCCGAAATTTACAAATAAGATCAAAATTGATCCGCCAACTACGCCAGCCCATTGCGGGCTCAATTCTGCCCCAAATTGTACGGGAGTATGTGCATTGGAATCGTCTTAACGAGGCGCATCAGATCGTTTCCATCTTAAAGGCCAATTCTCACTTTCTCTTTTCCCTAATTTTGCGGCAAAGCTCGGCAAGGGTGGATTTGGCCGAACTTGCCTAGCATCTGCCGGAAAGAATTGTGGTTCAAATTCCATGATCTGCCACTCATCTGGGAGAGTTTCATCAGGCTTTCTGGCTGTGGAAATCTCTGATTTTGAATTATGTTTTATGGTGGATATTTGCGAGTTTCTTTTGAGCGTCTCCTGCGGCAATCACAGGTGCTCCTCTGATGATAGTTCAAATAACGGTTTTGTATGGGCTGACAGCTTGTTGAAACATCAATAGATGCATAAAGAATTGGTAATTTCTGTCCACAATTGCTTCCAACAAAGCTGCACCAAATCCGTGCAGGGGCTGCCGTTGCCGGGCCTTGCCCCAAAAGTGATGGAAATTGAAACTTGCAATTAGGACATCACAGGGGTATCAGCAGAAGCGCCTTGGTCTTGCGATTCTAACGCATTTAGTTTCTTCTGATTTGGTTAAGATTTGAGCTCGAAATGGCCGGGCGTAGTTGCAACATCAAATTTGATCTTATTTCTCAAAAAATTAGTTACTGCCATCCTTTATGCAAACAGCTGTAAGTCCAGTCATTCTGCTCATGTCCAATTTTCCGACGATTCAACCGGCAGTCTTGAAAATTCAAGTTGTCAGTGGTTCAAGTTGGAAAGTCATGATGACTCGAAATATGTTTATTATTGACGAAGGCATATAACAGTAATCATGGTCTAACCATCTTTGGCAGCATGGTTGAAAAAAACATCTGGGGCACAGGCAGATCTCTCCTCCATCTGAATCGTTGGGCCTCACCGGCCACTTGACCGTGTGCATGTGGAAATGGGACAGCATATAGGATTTTCTATAAAAAAAAAATACAAAGTATGAGAAGGAGCAAGTGGGTGACTTCCCGTAAGACTAAAATATTCCAGCGCAATTTCTGAGCGGTGCCAATGATGTCGGCTAGAAATATGCTGAGATATTATATTCACTGCTGTTTCCCGTAAGGCATTTGGAGATTATTTGAGATTATTTGGAATAAACGCATGCTGCAAACATCATGCAAACAACGCGTCCCCGCACTCTCACTCTCTCTTGCCCAACTATGGATATCGACGGGTACATCCTCGCTCAGCAGGACAAGGATATGGAGGAGGAAGAGGCTGAGGCTGATTGGGAGCTTGCTGGGGCCGCAAGTGCTCTTATACTGATTGGGGCCGAGGAAGCTCGCAGATTGCGTGCAGAACGCAGGAAGCCCAGTCGCTTATATCTCTGCCGGCCACAGCTCCTTCGAAACCCCAGATTCGGCACTCCATGGCAGGTACTTCTCGCAAGCCGTAGTGACCGTGCTTTCATCACTACGATGGGTTTTGACGTCAAAACATTCGACGACATCATCGAGGCCGGTTTCGGCACATCTTGGTATTCCACACCAATCCCCCGCGAGGATGTTTGTACCACAGGGAACCCACGTCCTGGTGCACGCTCCTTGGACGCGCCTGGGGCTCTAGGACTGGTCCTGCATTACCTAAATTCCACCATGCATGAGATCAGCCTTCAGCAAATCTTCGCGCTGATTCCCACCACTGTCTCGCGCTACATCCATTTTGGCCTCAAGCTTCTGCTTGCTGTACTCCGAAAGCTTCCGGATGCAGCCATCCAATGGCCGCGCTCTCCTGAGGAGTTCCAAGCGTACAATGATTTAATCATTGAACACCATCCACGTCTCACGGGGGCATTTGCGAGCATCGACAGAGTCAATCTCCCAGTTCAGACAGCAGAGGATGAAGAGATGGAGAATGCGACATATAACGGATGGCTCTGTGAGCACTTCATTAGTTCCGTTCTCGTTTTCTCGCCGAAAGGTGTGTTTTTATAGTTTACATTGCATGCATACTTACTTCCGGGCTAGGTACTGTCATTGCTGCAAATCTCAATGCACCCGGCAGCTGGCACGATTCTCGTGTAGCCCAGTCGATCTACGAGAAGCTTCGAAGCCGCACTCCAGACCCATACTACCTTGTCGCCGACACAGCTTTTCCTCGTGGCACATCCCAAATCGATGGCAGAATTCGTGCACCTATCAAAAGCGGCCAAGCGATTGTCGGCACGACAGCTCAGATCGAGGAGAAGCTGGCGTTCGACCGGGAACTCCTGTCGTATCGGCAGACAGCTGAGTGGGGCATGCGAAGTCTTCAAGGCACGTTCGGACGGCTGCGAATGCCATTGGAGATAGGCCGGCAAGATGACCGAGGTGATCTGCTGGAGACATGTGTCCAGTTTGAACAATCTCCGTGCAGAACGAGTTGGGTTCAATCAGATTCGCACCGTATACATGCCTTTGTGGCGTCAGAACATGGAGGAGGAGGTCATTTGGTCGAATTTTGAGAACATGTTGTTCTCTGAGCAACGTCGCATGGACCGCGTATCTCGTTTTCATAACTTCCCGATGTATGACTGAACCAGTTAAATTGCATTGTAGAATGAAGTAGGACAATCAAGTACTAGTAGGGGTATGTAGTCAAATAATCATGGAGAGTTCACGCGGTACAGGAGAAGAAATAGACGTAGTATGGAAGGCATTTATTCGCGGCGAGCAGCGGGGCTGATGACGAGGGCGACGGCCGGTCCCTTGCGAGGTGTCACCGTGAGCTCCACAGCATTGCCGGTGACAGCGGGAGGAAGCATACTCGGGTGAGGAGGGCTATATGATGCCGCTCTGCCCGCAAATGGGGATGGCTCCCGGTGCTGGCGAGAAGGACCCGGAGTCGGAGTGCGACGACGACTAATTGCACGGTGGGAGGAAGTGTGACGGGAGCGAGGGCGAGGGTAGAAGTCGGTGTCATCATCGCGGGGATCTCCGTTTTCGTCGACCTCGTCCTCCGAATAATCTGAGATCCAGTAAGTTTGGGCCCCTCCCTCCAGATAAAACTCCTCACATCGAACCTTCCCTCTAACCCTCTCAACGCCTGGGACATTCTTGAAGTAGCTGCGACGGCGAGGACGCGAAAAGCCTTGTTCACCGCCGCCGCCACCACCACCATCACCGCCGCCGCCACCCCGAGTAAACTGCAAAAGCTCGAGCTTGAGTTCGTCACGCTCGTGCGCACGTTCGAGGTCGTGAATGCGGTTCTGAAGGACAGTGTTTTGAGTGCGAAGGCCCTCAGCGATCGCCTGTGAGTCGCGAAGTTGTTGGGATAGCGTAAAGATCTGGGTGTTCTCGAAAGACCGCTGGGAGCATGCCTCTTCGCGGGCCTTCTGAGCGTCGGGGTCAAAGACTTGGGCGAGTTTGTCGGCAAGATCCAACCCGTTTGCAACGGGGTTTACGGCGCAAAGGAGGGGTGGGAGCACGGCGTGCGACAGCGGTACGGACAGGGCCATCGACGACCTCCAGGTCGTTGTCGGATGGCCCCGGATCAGAGTCGCCGTCATCGAATTCGGAGTCGCTGAGGTCGCGGGTACCCACACGTTGGTTGATGAGGTCCTCGAGCTCGTGCATGCGCTTCACTTCGGGTGGACAAGTGGCAGATCCAGTCGGCTTTTTGATTTTCAGGTACTACACAGTGAACGGTGTAAACTTCAGTGAAGTTCAGAGCACAAATGGATACACACCTGTTTATACTTGCTCTCGAGAGACTTCGGAGAGCGCTTGGGTCTCCCTTGAGCACGAGCCCACTTGTTGAATGAGCGGTGGATGACCTTCCAGCCCTTCTGACCGACAGGAAGCTCTGCTTCAATGAGGTCAAAGAGGGCCTTGACATCTTCCTTTCCATAATTCCCGGCACCTGCGGGACGGCCTCGCTTTCGGGCAGGTTCGCTCTCATCCTCGGAGTCAGAATAGCGCTCGCGCTTCTTTTCCCTTCGGATCAGCTCGCTCCTTGCCTTTACGGCGAGCTCCAGCGACCTTTTCGGCTGCCTTCAACCCACGGGCCTTCGCAATTGTTGGCCCGTGAGTTAGGTCCAGATCAGGACCACCTGGCAGTGCGACCAAAGCTGGGTCAATCACACTGCCTGGGAAGGGATGGACAGAGGGTCCGGGAGCCGAGACGGGGCGCAAAGAGAAGCTGTACTGCTCCTGATCATCGTCAGTAGAGATATATATAGTGAATGAAGATTACACACCTGGAAAGCATGCTCGATTGGCGAGTCTGGTCCATCACGCCTCGCATCGCGGGGAACCTGCAGATGTTACATGAAAACAAGATGAGGAGAGCAAAGGAATGACATACAATAGGGGTTCCACCCGGGGGAGGCATTGCCGGGTGTTGTGCTTGCGAGAACTGTTGCTTTTCGGTGTGAATGCTCAACTGAACAGGATGCACAAGTGACTTACTGGAAGGGGACCATTGTAGGGGAGCCAGCAGCCATCTGTGTCACGGTAGAATGGGTTGCGCTCCGAGTCAAAGACGATCTCCGGCATCCGTGGATATGCAGTGAAACGGTGCACCTGAGTATAGGCTGAAATGCAGTAAGGTCCTCAGGTAGATGCTAACGAACAGCACCACACTAAATCACTAACACACACTACACACACAACACACAACCAATACGAAGTGCGAGATAATTGAGTTCGGGTCACCCTGCAGTATACAGGTAAGATGGAACTTCGTGGGACGGGATCAACTCAAAGAAGGATCAATCAGAACCTCTAGGAGCCTACAGTAGTTTGAAAACCACTAAAAGTGCACAGCTCTGACACAAGGTATCGGAGTTTAGGTAGATGAAAGCTTGCTCTGGGAACCACAGTAGGTTCGCGAACTGTGCACAGCTATGACCAGCCTGCTAAACGGGGCTGATTCCAATAGCGGACACGACTACGACCGTTCTACTAAGGCAGGGAACCATTCCAATAGCCCAACTAACGAACTACGACCGGCCTACTATGCGTGGACGATTCCAATAGAACACTAGCCTGCCTCGTGCAACTTAACAGAGGACTTTCAGCGAACTCGCCGTGACCCTCCACGAGACGAGGTTGAAGTGATTGGCTTAGATGATCCTTTAAAGCTTATGGAGCCAACAAAATCAAAGCTTCTGTATTACTGAATCTACACAAGAGAAATGTTTTATATCACAAATCTCCACACAGATACAGAGGACACCAACACCTTTGACAGGTGGCTTCGACTTCCGTCTAAGCGCAACCAAGGGGGCAAGGATGACTACTGTATGGCGGGTTCTACGTGGTCTTTTATAGGTTTTCGATAAATACATGACAGAGCAGTATGAATAAGAGAAAATAAGAGAGAATGAGTAAACGGAACGATTCAGGAACGGAATAGGAATAGTGACGCGGCCCTCTAGTGGTGGTTGGATAGGTACCTGGCATCGGAAAGTCATCAACAATGACTTCGCGAACCAGTTCTGGGTATATTTGAAATGTTGTAGCCCAGGCCGAAGGGTTTCGCAACCCGGCCTGCCGCCTTGGTGTACACGTCCCACACCGGCATGGTTGATAATCCACCCTGTGTGTCTGCCCAGCCCTCGTAAGAGCGGTAAATCGCTTGTCCGGCCGTTCGCAAACGTGAGGCCCTCCGGCTTCGGCTCAAGACTACTCCGATCGCCAATATGCTTCCGCTTTGGCAGTGTTTGGTCCTCGCGACCGCGTCGCGACCATCACATGTGGTCCCCTTGACCCAGGGTTGACTACTGCTTGAACCAACCCGCGCCAGGTACCCATAGTCAGAGGTTCGCGAACCTCAATGTTCGTTCGCAAACTTGTTCCTTTGCCCTTTCAGTCCTAAAGCTACTGAAAGTAAGATTCGCGAATATCAATGTTCGTTCGCGAACTCGTTCTGAAGCCCTTCCAGTCATAAGTCTACTGAAAGTGAGGTTCGCGAATATCAATGTTCGTTCGCGAACTTGTTCTGAGGCCCTTCCGTATGGAAGTGGTGGTCGCGAACTGTTCCCTGCCCTTGTCTGGTGCAGTACAATCCACGAAGGGTGTCAAGGCTTTTGTTATATCTCCTGGGTATGGTATCTAGCCTGCAGGGCAAGCTGTTTCCCGGATTACAGGAAACAACTCTGTCTGACGGAGTTCGCGAACACTTCTAGGATCATGAAGCGGATCCCCTATCTTTGTAAGGACCACGCTTCTATGTCTCCACAGTGCGTGCCAGCTCCTCTAGCATCATTAATACACAGTCGGCAGTTCGGAGCTCACTCCGGCTCTAATTGTATACCACCGAGCAAGGGTTCTTAGAATTGTGCTAAGAATCGCGAAAAAGCGTGATTACACGGGTGGTTCAAAACCAGCCGTATCAGCGGGGTTTAGCGGAGTCAAAGGCGGACGGTTGGGGATGTTTTCGGACATGGTGTAATGCAGAGGGGATACTGGGATGAATAGCTGAATAAGAAGTGTGCAAGGGAGGCCCACTGACCCTTTGTGAAGGATGCTCACCTGCTTTTATAGCTCTCAAAGGTCGGAAAAAATCGGACCTGTTGCTAGGGTCTGGCGGCCGTAAATTGCGGGAAACTAGGGCGATAACGCCTGGGGCGGGCCTGAGACAGCAGAGGCTCAGGATAAATATCACACTGGCCGAGCTGGAGGGCGGGGATTGGCCGAACAGCAGCGCCCAATATATTGGGCGGCCCGTCTTCCTCCGTAAAATCCAGGGGCATTCATTGATTGGCTAGCACAATATGCACCGAGAAGCCGACGGGCCCCGTAGAGGACAGTAGATTGTCCACGTTGTGGAAGAGAACAGTGGCTTTCAATCGAATTGACTTCGAACGGAGCCGGATGTCTTCAAGCAAGTTCTTGCAGCCAAAATGCTTTGAATTGAAGATAGGTAGGTAGATAAAGATGGTAAGCAAAAAAGAGTGGATGTTCTGGGAGTATAAAGGGGAGGAGAGCCCACAGTTCGCGCGAGAGAAAGCAAAAGGAAGCGGAGTCACTGTGTGACATGCATCGTGTGATTGCCCGAAACGGTCAATACGATTGATGGTGACTTTTCTCGAGTCTATTCGAGGGGTACCTACCCCTCGAATAGACTCACATAGATTCTGATTTATTCGGGGGTCTAAGCGAGATCTGAGGCCGATGGGGTCCTGATCGCACGTCGGCATCACGGCGGAAACTGCAGAAATATTCGCCAGGAATATTTAAATCTTACGGGAAGTCACCCAGTATAGAAGTATACTAGAAGCAAAAATAGGAAAGCAAACCATCCACTACTCATTCGGCATCATTTCCCTCTTAGGCGAATCAACCTGTCGACTTCTTATTCTCCTGGATGGGCTCTTCAGCCTCTGAGTTCTCCGCCACTGAGAGTGCCTCAAATGGTTCAGTCAGTACATTGAGTGTGCCAAGCTGAGCAAGTGCTTTCTGATGAGCTTGATCTAAAGCACCAAGTCTGGCATCAATTTGTGCTACATCCTTTGCCTGCAATGATAGTTCAAAGAGCGGACGAGCAGTGTGCCAAAGTTGCACCGCTTCATCCAAATGCCCTCGTCGCTGTGCCAAATCTCCTAGCCGTATCATGCAGTTGGCTCTGCTGTGATGGACATCCATAAATGTGAATCCATCCAACGCTACAACAAAAAGACTGTGTGCTGTCTCTTCATCTCCATTAAGAAGGAACATATCTCCCAGAAATTGAAGAGCCTTGTGGACCCCTAGCTTCTGACAGGTTTTTTCTTGAATGTGCCAAGTACACTACTATCCATTTTGATGACCAGTCAAAATCTGTGACTCCCCACTGAGTAGTATTGGCAAGTCTTTCCAGACAAAAGGACAGTCCTGGACAGAGCATCTTCAATCTTTCCCTGCGAGGAGTTGAAGCATTCCTCAAATAGAGTCTTTGCAGTCATAGTACTTCCTTCCCTCAGATGCAGGTCGGCTAAAACAGCTTGGCAGAAAATGAGTTCCCGTGTCTCTTCAACCATCTTGAAGACTTCCTTTGCTTTATTTAAGTTTTGGTGCACATCATGCTTGCATGCGCCAATCTGTACATCAGTCTCTGCAAGACTGAGTAGAGCAAATGCATATCTCCATGAATTTTCTTCAGGCAGAATATTTGGAGAGTTTGGATGTGGATTGCTCGGGCCTGGGCATATTGCAGATTTGGCTAGATGGACCTCTGCCTCCAGATTCATAATGTAGAAATATGTGGAACCTCTAGTTAAGCCACAGAGATTCATGAGCTCTCTTCCTCTGTTAAGCAAGAAAGTGGACTGCTTATAATCTCCCCTATGTATGCAACATAGGGCTTGAGTCCGAAGTGCTCGACTTTCCTCGTAGCAATTTCCAGACACCTGCGCCAGTCTTTGTGCCTCACAAGCATTAGTCCAGCATGTGAGGTGGTCTCCAGTATGCCAGTTGATAAGAGCAATACTGTGGATTATATAAGCCTCATCCTCGGTTTTTCCATGGGACCTTGCCAATGTTAGTGCTTTCTCCATGAATTGCATAGCTAATGATGGATCCTTGCTAGAATAATAATTTCCAGCTGCAGTATAAAACCTTGCTATATTGGTGCATGTTAGAACAGATATGAATGAACATTTGGTTTGAAACTCACACTCAAGAAGAGGATCAGTGAAGTGTTTGAAGTGACATATAGCCCGATTTATCAGGAGTTCTGGAGCAGATATTGGATGATCTTTATGTGCATTAAAGGTCTCTACAATGAAATGGAGCTCCAATTTGCGGTTGCACAGCGGTGGAAGAATGACCTCAACTGTATCCATCAAATCCAGCCATCCATTGTTAATAATACCACCAAAGAAATTTAATTCAATTGTGCACTGAATAGTAGCTGAGAGATGTGGATTATTTGCAGATAATCCTTGTCGGAGTATTTGTCTCAGATTTCCGAAGTTAGAGGTTATTTGATCAATCTTCGATGCTGTCTGCAGCCGGCCAAAGTACCTTTGGTATAGTGCCACAAGTGAATGGAAGTGTAGTCTGCAGAGATTCAATAAGACATGAGGAAGGTGGGAAAAACTGCAAAACATGTTCTCGGATGGGTACCAGGGACCTCAGTTGCTTTTTGTCATCAGTGTAAGCCAATGTGGTCCCAAGCAAAGTGGCTTTGCACCCTAGAATGTCCTGAATAGGGAGGCTGCATTGCATGAGCTCAACATCTGAGAGCCCATCTGGAAGGATTGAGAGGAGGCTCAATAAATCCATTGCACCTGGCGGGGACTTCATCCGAGAACTGGAAAGAGACAATGCAATAGATGCATCCAAACTAGATCGTCTGTCATGACCATCAGATAATATTGTAGTCTTCTCTGTCTCCCAACGGCTCAGGACATTGGAGCAGCCTTCAGCATCAACCAGATGGGCAATAATATCAACTGCTAATGGCATATTATCTGTAAGATGCAGAATGGTCTTAATATCCTCATTTTCATGGCAATCATCTGCAATATCAATGAATGTTTGCCAGGCAGCATGATCTGTCAAGGGTTCCAAGGGCTGCAGAAATGGCCAAGTCCAGCGGACTTTGGCTGGCCTTTGTGCTCCTCGCATTGTAATCTTCAAGGATATCAGCTTAATTCTGTGAGATGAATAAGGATACACTCACAATCAAGGCCAGATGTTTGATATCTGCAAGAAGAGACAGAAACTCTTCAACACCACCTCGGGACTCCTTTGGTTCCCATGGGGTTTCCAAATTATCCAAAATAAGGAGAGAGGAAGGCCTGCTGGAGAGATAGTGAAGCACAGGCTTTGTAAGGTCCTTTCCTGGCTCTAGTCCCAGATGAGCCCCCAGGAAGGCAGCTATTTCGACACCACTGTTGGCAGAATCACAGGTTATAAAGAGCCTATATTCATATTTGGTAGCAATGTCTGGATGGTGTAGAGCTGCTCGGGCAAGGCTTGTTTTCCCAATCCCCCCTGCCCCAAGAATTGCAATCCGTGGTGAATCCTCATGTAGAATATTGACAATGTCCTGGAGTTCAGATTCACGGCCATGGAATATCTTTGGCTTGGATGGTAGCATAGAAAATGACTTTGAGCTGAACAACTCTGGGGTAAGCATGATTCTGTACACGTAGGAAGCCTGTACCTGTTTCGTGAAACATTAGGGAATTCATATATCTGATCTCAATTGATGAGCTGAACTCCAGAGGGTGGCAAATTACACACAGAGGAGGATCTGTCAGAGAGGGTTCCATCAGATAGACTTGAAATTATTTCAAGCAGTTCCTTGTGTGTGTTTTCTGCTGTCTTCTTCATCTCAATAATGTCATTGAATATAATAGTGTCCATCTAATGAATAGTAAATCTCTGTGCCTTACATACAAGCAATGATTCACCTTGAACACACTCAGAGTCTGCTGTAATCCCTCATGACAATCCTTGAGCAAAGTGCTGATCTCATGCTGGCGCAAAAAGAGCCTGAACTTGTTTCCCTCCTGCTGCACTTCAACAAACATGTGGATCTTGTGGAGTGTGCTGGAAAAATGTTGTTAGGAAATACATATATAACACCATCCACATACTCAGTAAATTTCCCGATGTGATCCAAAGTTGTTGGAGGCAATGATCCTCCGGTTTCAGACTTAATATGCAACTTTATAACAGCATAGAGTAGTTGATGAATGTTTTCCATGAGCCGGACACAGTCTTCTTTGTTCCTCTTCACTTTCTAGGATTGGAATCAGCTTGAAAGGGCATCCAATTTGTTTTTCTTTACCTGAACCCTGGTAATCAATGAAAGAGTAGTGTTTGTAATCGCTTGCACAAAGGGGGTCCCAAATGCATCGTTTATGTTGTTCAAGAGTGGTATAGCAGCATCCAAGCAGGCTATAATGTTGTTCAAGCGGATTTCAGTGGTGGGTTGATGGGGCATCTTCGGATGATGGGGAGTGCTCAAGATCAGCTCATTTTATGTTCAGCATCCTCATCAACATCTATCCTTTTTCAATCACAATATATACTTTTCCAGACACCGGAGGGGATAGGAGTTAGGGATTCAATGTGTATGAACTATATTTACACCATTGTGCCTAGGCACTTTGGAGTTCATTTAGCCGATTTCATGGTTGGTTGAAACACTTGCCAAGCTGTAGAAGGCCCAGATGAGAATTTCACAGTGAAATGAAGAGGGCCAACGATGGGGAACTTCACTGTAATCCGGTAGTGTACATGGGTGAGAGTACACTATTTGTATACTACTCTCTGTAGCTACCATTACCAAAAAACTGTAGCAAGTACTGCTTCAACATGGCTTGACTATGTTAAGGGTTGAATGCTATTTTTCTAGCCTTGCAACTCCCAGCGGACTGGACCTCAACTTGAACCTGATCTTGATCCCAATTCCACCTTGTCTCATTGCCAGATTTTGCCTCCGCATTCATTGTGCATTCACGTAAAATAGGGGATTCCACCATCCTGTTCGCTCGCCCATATCCCCACGCAACCCACCACGAAAGTGCAACATGGACATCCGCCCAGTGAAATACTTGCTCGGCCCACCAGTGCGAAATGTTTGATTTCCGACTGCAAGCGTGTGGATCTCATTCGGGCTCTCCCACCCAGTTCGTTCACATGTGCATGGGTCTAGTGCTACAGGGTATCCTGTCGGCCCAGGTGTGCAGTCTGCTTTCTTCCTTGTTTTATTTGACAACACCATTCCAGTTCGTAACATATTTTGGGGGGCACCGCGCGCGGGCAGACCCCGTGGCAATGAAAGTCTTCGTGTGGATCCTCGTGGTGATGACTTTTGCGGAATGCATACAGACTATGTGAGTCTTTCAATGGTCTCCATTTTCCCTCTTTGCAACGCCCTTTGAATCTTCAGCGTGACTGCGTGCGCCGTGGTTCGAGCTCGTTCTGCACTATGGTGACCTTCAAGGGGCCATACCGCTCCAACACTCGCTATGGTTCATTGGGTCAAGGCCGCTTACAGTAGGCACTTTGTAGTATTTCGATCAAATTGACAGTCACGCATCACGCACCCCTGTGTCGGTGTCGAAATCTGGTCGGGGTCACGCATCACGAAAGGGTCTGTCGAATCCAAAATTTGTCACACCCACCCCAAATTGGCCTCAGTGACGCCAAAAGCCAAATTTTCGCAGCCAGTGTCGAAATTTTCGGTGGTGTCACGCCCAAGTTTGCGAGTTGTCGAAGTGTCGAAATGGTATTTTTGGTCACGCGTCACACCCCGTGTCGAATTGATCGAAATACTACAGTACTTCGCTTCGCGCTTAGGACAATGCGTGTCAAGGGAACGACAATTTCGTTGCAAGTCCAAAGCTATTCCTGTTTACGGTTGTATGTGATTGCGAGGAACTGGTACATTGCGGGGTTTACCGATGGATCAGCTGGGTGCACATAATGGTTATGTGCCACAGCCACTGATGGGCACATAATGGTTATGTGCCACAGCCACTGATGGGCACATAATCTGCACCTTCGTTCTCCACTTGGCTAGCTATTATAAAACTTAAAAACATTCATGGGACTACTAGACATGCTAATGATTTGATTTGTGAAAAATAACTACGAAAATTGAGGGAGGATAGACCACATAGTCTCGGAAGTTTTTCTCCGCCACATGTTAAGTGCCAGTGACGTGACAGTAACATCACGTTTATGTGCCGCTCGTTCTTCCCTCAACCATTGCTGGCCACGAGTGAGCCCTATGCTTGTGGAATCCATCTTGCATACTCCAACTGTGTTTCTTGAGACAAAGCAACACTAAAGACATGAAAATTCCTAGTTTCTCGAGCACAAGGAACAACTTTGTACGGATTTTCTACTTGAATCTTCTGTGTAGGGCTGTTCACCGTAACCGTCTTATGGCCGTAATCCAAGCCGTAAATACGGCTGCCATACCCGTACCGTATGGGTGGGTTCAAATCAAATGTACGGTATGGCTCTGCTACGGCTTGGGACCGTACTGAGCCGTACAGTAGAAGCCGTATACGGCTTTTGACGGTTGGGGTGGGCAATCTGGCAATAACTGATGAAATCATGGCCGAACTTGGGCCGAACTTGCTTCGTGACCACAACTGAGTTGATTTCCTGGAACCAATGGCGGCTCTTGGCGCTCGGGCCGGCATCGGTCGTGGTCGGCGGCCTATCGGCGCGATGTCAACACTACGCCCGGGGACCGTCGTTGTCTCCTAGAGGCTTTAACCAAACCAAATCCAACATCCCTCATACATCCATTGAATCATAGGCAAATTCCAGCTCCATGGCTCCCCTTTTGACAGGTTTTTGAGGGTAATCCTTGCCATTTGGCTGGGATAAACCGTATAGCTGTATACGGCCGTAATACAGTACTGTACCGTACCGTACAGCGTCCAAGATTCTTCCTGTACGGTACGGCTTCGGCCGGAATGGTGCCCGTATCACAACTGTCGGTATACGGCTGTATACCGTATATGGTACAGTGAACAGCCCTACTTCTGTGGCGTCAAACTGTCAAAATGAACGTCCTCTCAAGCCGCGGACACCCTTCAAGCTCGATATCCCTGGGACTATCTGTTCTCTGTGTGATTTTTTGCCAATATTCATGCTGAACATTGTACTTCCAAGCACTCGGACAGTTGACTAGCCTTTTTGTGGTCGGACTTGGGCAAAAAACCACCTTTCAAGGATCTTGGGACTTCTAAGTGTCATGCCTCTTCATGAATCAAGCTCTAGCTCACCTATTGACTGCCCAGTAATTTAATGCTGGCCCTGTCGGACACCAATCAAATTTATGTTATACCGTGTTGCACATTTCTTGGAGTCAATAAACTGTCATATATCTGCAGGAAAGCTTCAAGGGACATGTTGATGGCTAATCCATTGATCCCTGTTGCTCATCACTTGTGCTGTGATCAGAATATGACTTGCTCACAAATTGCAGCTTGTCCGGTAATTCTGGTCTTGTTTCTCCGTGGTCGGTGCACGGCACTTCCTGCATTTATTGATGCCTCTGGTCACACATGAAATTTAAAGGCACATCTTCCACTTTTACATTGGGTATCAGAGCGAAAATATATTGTTCCAGTCCGCTGTACATGCTCCCCTATGAAGTCCGGTTGAAAGAGGAAGTACCTGACAGATACTTTGAACAACTATAAGGCCGAGAAATGGTTGTTCGAGTCTCACAGAGTTTCCCTCAATCTTTTCTTTTCCTATTTCTTTTTCGCGCTTTTCCCCTTTTGGGGACCCAGTGCAATGGTCGGTAAACCTCCTTCCACCACCACCTCCTCTGCCTCGTCCACCTTGCCACATCCCGTCTGGTGATTATGCCAAGCGGTGCTAGCCCCCCTCAATGACTTCAAGAGCTGTCCTTCTGTGCCTTGCACTTTTGCCCTCCACCTCCTGCAAAACACCCTACGTCTGAGTCTGGTGATCACGCCAGACTGGATTCGGAGCGTCCACCGCGGCTGCGAGGTACGGTAGGTGAGAGCTACGCAGTTCGATTCCACGGGCTCGAGCTGGCGTGAGTTCAAACCCGTCATGTAACGACTTTTTTTCCACTCCTTCCACCTTCCACTGTCCAAGCTGAGTACATACGTCCAGCCCAAGTGTATGGTTTTGAGTAGCATGGGTTCAAACCCAAGGAGTGCCATCTTTTTTTGACCTACATAGTGAGTATCTGCTGTGACCTTCCGACACTTTTATGAGCCGAAAGCTGTCACTACGGACATTAGGATAGGTAAATCCGCGAGTTTGGCTCCTGTTCGGGCATTTCGCAAAAACTACGCGGTTTAGATGAACTGCAGGCTTTAATTAATTTCAAGCTGTCCACGCAATGTAATTGGCTGTGAACACATGAAGGGTTTAGGGTACACAATTTCTCTCTCTCCTTGGTGGATCCGTCGTAGTCCTGCATTTGACCTCACCAACCTCTCGGGGATCTTGGGGTTGAGTTGGTGAATTGTACTTTGCCCTTTCAGCAATATTTTAGTTGTTTGACCAGTGTTATGTCTGAACATAGACTCATCACCAGTCTGCCTATGAGTGGCAAGAAAATGTGGCAAGCACTTTGCCATATAACAAGCCTAGTCTGAACAGTGCACCTCACTGGTGGGCTCATAGAATTCTGTACAGTGATCAAGATAAATGATCAGTTCAACTTATTTATCTAGCCAATCGGAGCCAGGTATCGCTTGGCAATGCCCATCGACACCTACGAACCTGAAGGCAATCAGGCAGAAGTCAGGACTTGCAAGGGTGGGTCATCAATGTCAAGGAAGAACACTACGTCGGGCCGGGCTCCTGATCAGGATCCTCCAGTTGTTGATCGAATCTCGACCTCCGATAGAACAAGACCACACCTGCCGAACTGCCCCGAAAGACCACATCAACAGACACTGCCAGCCGCAATTGAAGATCAACCACAACTTGAAGCCGACGTGATCCGGATTTAAACCAGAACTCAAACAGCATTTGCCGCCTCATATAAAACTTCTCCATAAACTCCCAGGCATCAGATTATCTACATACTCGGCAATGCTCCGGAAAAACTTTTCCCCAAGGTTTGCCTCGCATGATCATCTAGTTTATCTGCGACCGGCCGGGTATTCGACAGCTCTTGTGGTTGAAAACGTGAAGCTCGCCCCAGGAAAAATTAGGGTTGAAAAGGCGCGGTTTAAATGTATTCATAGTTAGCTACATTGCTCGAGGACAGCTTGAAATTTAAGTCTGCAGTTCATCTGAACCACGTAGCTCCCGCGAAATGTCCGAACAAGGGCTAAACTTGCAGATTTACCTATCCTAATGGCCGTAGTATTTTGTTAAGACGGCTTTCGGCTCGTAAAAGTGTCGGAAGGTCACAGCGGATACTCACTATGTGGGTCAAAAAAAGATGGCACTCATCGGGTTCGAACCCACACTACTCAAATCGAACTGCGTAGCTCTCGCCTACCATATGCGAGGGCGGAGATTCAGCGAAGAAGCGCGTCGTGAGCGCTAGTGATTGTGTCGGACGGAGTTATATGGGACCACTGAGCTTTGACAGTACGTCCTCTTTATTTTCCTTTTGTTCCATTCAATTGATTTCCTATAGCACTACCGCTTCAGGTACTTTCCTCGGCTTGCGCATATGGTGCCTGCTATGTTCCTTGTACATTTGCCCTGCTGATTGTGTGTGCGATACGCTCTCCCCCTTTGCAGCGGTGGTTTCAACTCAAGATAAAGGTGTACTTTTCTCTTGAACACCCTATCCAAGTGCTGACTATTATTGATTTGTTGCATTCATCATTCTTCACTGTTGGTCAAACCCAGTGCGTACTTGCGTACTTGTCTATTTTCCACTGCATTTACTGATTTACCTATATACCATCGAACTCATGCATGGCCATGCCGCAGAAGATTTTTTTTTTTGGCCTCTCCAAAGCCCCGCGCCCGCACTCGCTCAAAACCAGGGGTCGCTCCGCGCAAATTTCAACCACATCCTGCGCTCAGAATATGCGAGACCCGGATAATACCTTTCCGTGATGTGAGCGGGCCCCTTTACTTGCGTCTAACCACACTTACGCGCTTCGAATAGAGACAGTCTGATCCGTATCATCAATTCCTGTAAATATGTCTTTCCGCTTCGACTTGTTCCCTCTGTCTAAAGTTCTTTCAGCCCTCCCCCCCGATCGACATCTCGAACGTGAGCAACATGCAGAACTTCGATGCAAACGACTAATTGATGCCCACGGACTAGGAGCCGCAGCTGTACGGTTAGCACACCACGCAGCTCGTAGTTCTCCTTGAGTTCTCCCCACAGGTGGGCGCAGGCACCTGGCTTGGAGGATGCGGTCAATGGACATGTACATTTGCGCCCTCCACCGATTTGAGCGCTTTGCTCAGAATACTGCTGCGCAGCTCAATGGGGGGAAAGCGGCGACCAGGGCGCGTGGTGGGGTGTTCGACATGCTTGGCATCAATTCGTGGGGACCACGGTTGTGCTCACAAGCGCTGGCGACACGGAGCACCGCCCAGTCTTGAGCGCGCCGCAGGGCTATCTTGGGGTTGCAGGTGCTGCGCGGGTGCGTCCAATCGCGAGCGCACGGACCTGGAGTGCACTGCTCCTACGTAGGGCCGGTTTACACGTGTCACTGCAGGCTCAAGACCGGGTGGTCCCACGCATGTGTTCGACGAGTCGTTCCGTGAGAGGTTGGTTGTGTGAAGGTCACCCCGGATACCTTGCAGGCTTGTCGGCGCGCGTGCAGGATGGGCACACGGGCGTTCAGGTTGCGGAACTCATCCATGCATGCTGGCACAAGTGTTGGGAAGGTATCACACTCAGTACTTGTGTTGTAGTAGCCGTGAAATGATATTTTACATTCATTTAAATGCCTTCCGAGACTGGATTTCTAAGTGCTAGAAAGCGCTAGCAGATGCTAGCAGACCGATCGCTAGTGGGCGCGAGCGCTAGCAGACCGACCGCTAGCGCTAGCGAGTGCTAGCAGAGCTGCTAGCAAACCTGCTAGCAAGCGCTAGCAACTGCTCACTAGCGCTAGAAAGATCGCTAGCAGTTGCTAGCAGACGCTCGCTAGCGCTAGCAGGACCGCTAGCAGATGCTAGCCAAACGTGCTAGCAACGCTAGCCGAGTGTGCTAGCCGACGCTCGCTAGTGCTAGCAAGTGGGCACCCATGCTAGCAGTGCTAGGGGGCTATCCGGTGCTCGCCAGCGGGACCAGGTTTTGCTGATGCAGATTGTATCTCCCCACCGTCGTCGGGCCTCACGTTGGGATTTCAACCAACTCAATTTGGCTTTCGCCTGCCAGTAGATTGGCGATTCTGGGGGACTTGGTCCACAACCTCTAACGGAATTGGATGCCAGTACGTGATTGAATTATTCAGCTGTGCTTTAAGTGGGCGGTGGAGTCGTGGCTCGTCCGACCGGAGTGCGTTTTGCAGTAGCCATCGTCCGCTGTGGAAGCGTTGACGTCGTTCAAAAACAGCCGTTGACAGGGTCCGAGGGTTCAAGGCCTGGAAAATCGGAAAAAAATGAATGGGATGAATCATGAAACGACGACACGGGAAATACCACGGTTGGGTTGGCCGGCAAGACGATCCCGCCTTCCCGGACATCGAGATATCAGGAACCGTTACAGTCTCGCGCTATTCCAGCTGAGTTAAAGTGGGAGGACTGCTCAGGACAAGTTGAGGTGAAAATACGGAACAGAGGGTCGGACTCGGAGATCGGATCGGCATCGCGGCGCCGGTTCAGCTTGAAGTTGCCTTTTATTTTTCTATTTCCCCTGTACAACTTGAAGACAAACTTGAGGTCCCCCAGGCTCCATCAAGAGCGCAACGGAGAAACCTGAAATTTTGGTAAATTCTCGCAGAACCCACCGCTGCAAGTGGTCTTCAAACTCCGAGTCCACATGCTGTGTTATGCGAGATCTCGTACAGTGCCGATTTGATCTCGTGCAGACTTTGCCGAGAAGGTTCGATGAGGTGTGAGCGCTTGCATACGCTTGATCATGTGCGTGTGGAAATGGAACAGCATATAGGATTTTCCAAAAAAAATACAAAGTATGAGAAGGAGCAAGTATAGAAGTATACTAGAAGCAAAAATAGGAAAGCAAACCATCCACTACTCATTCGGCATCATTTCCCTCTTAGGCGAATCAACCTGTCGACTTCTTATTCTCCTGGACGGGCTCTTCATTGACAGCCTCTGAGCTCTCCGCCACTGAGAGTGTCTCAAATGATTCAGTCAGCACATTGAGTGTGCCAAGCTGAGCAAGTGCTTTCTGATGAACTTGATCTGAAGCACCAAGTCGGACATCAACCTGGGCTACATCCTTTGCCTGCAATGATAGTTCAAAGAGCGGACGAGCAGTGTGCCAAAGTTGCACCGCTTCATCCAAATGCCCTCGTCGCTGTGCCAGATCTCCCAGCCGTATCATGCAGTTGGCTCTGCTGCGATGGACATCCATAAATGTGAATCCATCCAAGGCTACAACAAAAAGACTGTGTGCTGTCTCTTCATCTCCATTAAGAAGGAACATATCTCCCAGAAATTGAAGAGCCTTGTAGAAGTCTAGCTTCTGATGGGTGTTTCTTGAATGTGCCAAATATACCACTGTCCATTTTGATGACCAGTCAAAGTCTGTGACTCCCCACTGAGTAATATTGGCAAGTCTTTCCAGACAAAAGAACAGAGCATCTCCAAGCTTTCCGTGTGAGGAGTTGAAGCATTCCTCAAATAGAGTCTTTGCAGCCATAGTATTTCCTTCCCTCAGATGCAGGTCGGCTAAAACGGCTTGACAGAAAATGAATTCTCGTGTCTCTTCAACCATCTTGAATACTTCCTTTGCTTTATTTAAGTTTTGGTGCACATCATGCTTGCATGCACCAATTGTCACATCAATCTCTGCAAGACTGAGCAGAGCAAATGCATATCTCCATTTCTGTTCTTCAGGCATAATATTCTGGAGAGTTTGGATGTGGATTGCTCGGGCCTGGGCATATTCAGATTTGACCAGATGGACCTCTGCCTCCAGATTCATAATGTAGAAATATGTGGAACCTCTAGTTAAGCCACAGAGATTCATGAGCTCTCTTCCTCTGTTAAGCAAGAAAGTGGACTGCTTATAATCTCCCCTGTGTATGCAGCATAGAGCTTTAGTCTGAAGTGCTCGACTTTCCTCATAGCAATTTCCAGACACCTGAGCCAGTCTTTGTGCCTCACAAGCATTAGTCCAACATGTGAGGTAGTCTCCAGTACTCCAGTTGATAGTACCTATACTGTAGACTATCCGAGCCTCACGGTTGGCCTTTCCATGGGACCTTGCCAATGTTAGTGCCTTCTCCATGAATTGCATAGCTAATGATGGATCCTTGCTAGAATAATAATTTCCAGCTGCAGCATAGAAACTAGCTATATTGGTGCATGTTAGAACAGATATGAATGAACATTTGGTTTGAAACTCACACTCAAGAAGAGGATTAGTCAAGTGCTTGAAGTGAGATATAGCCCGATTTATCAGGAATTCTGGAGCGGATATTGGATGAGCTTTATGTGAATTAAAGGTCTCTACGATGAAATGGACCTCCAATTTGTGGTTGCACAGCGGAGGAAGAATAGTCTCAACTGTATCCATCAAATCCAGCCATCTATTGTCAATAAATGTGCCAAATGAGTTTAATTCCATAATGCACTCAATGACATCAGAGAGATGTGAATTATTTGCAGATAATCCTCGTCGGAGTATTTGTTTCAGATTTCCAAAGTTAGAGGTTATTTGATCCATCTCTGATGCTGTCTGCAGCCAGCCAAAGTATCTTCGGTATAGAGTGAGAAGTGAATGGAAGTGTGTCTGCAGAGGTTCAATAAGACATGAGGAAGGTGGGCGAAACTGCAAAACATGTTCGCGGATGGGTACCAGGGACTTCAGTCGCTTTTTGTCATCAATGTAAGCCAATGTGGTCCCAAGCAAAGTGGCTTTGCACCCTAGAATGTCCTGAATAGGGAGGGTGCATTGCATGAGCTCAACATCTGAGAGCCCATCTGGAAGGATTGAGAGGAGGCTCAATAAATCCATTGCACCTGGCGGGGACTTCATCCGAGAACTGGAAAGAGACAATGCAATAGATGCATCCAAACTAGATCGTCTGTCATGACCATCAGATAATATTGTAGTCTTCTCTGTCTCCCAACGGCTCAGGACATTGGAGCAGCCTTCAGCATCAACCAGATGGGCAATAATATCAACTGCTAATGGCATATTATCTGTAAGACACAGAATGGTCTTAACATCCTCATTTTCATGACAATCATCTGCAATATCAATGAATGTTTGCCAGGCAGCATGATCTGTCAAGGGTTCCAAGGGCTGCAGAAATGGCCGAGTCCAGCGGACTTTGGCTGGTCTTTGTGCTCCTCGCATTGTAATCTTCAAGGAGATCAGCTTAATTCTATGGGATGAATAAGGATATGCTCACAATCAAGGCCAGATGTTTAATATCTGCAAGAAGAGACAAAAACTCTTCAACACCACCTCGGGACTCCTTTGGTTCCCATGGGGTTTCCAAATTATCCAAAATAAGGAGAGAGGAAGGCCTGCTGGAGAGATAGTGAAGCACAGGCTTTGTAAGGTCCTTTCCTGGCTCTAGTCCCAGATGAGCCCCCAGGAAGGCAGCTATTTCGACACCACTGTTGGCAGAATCACAGGTTATAAAGAGCCTATATTCATATTTGGTAGCAATGTCTGGATGGTGTAGAGCTGCTCGGGCAAGGCTTGTTTTCCCAATCCCCCCTGCCCCAAGAATTGCAATCCGTGGTGAATCCTCATGTAGAATATCAATGATGTCCTGGAGTTCAGATTCACGTCCATGGAATATCTTTGGCTTGGATGGTAGCATTGAAAATGACTTTGAGCTGAACAACTCTGGGGTAAGTATGATTCTGTACACATGGGAAGCCTGTACCTGTTTCGTGAAATATTAGGGAATTCATATATCTGATCTCAATTGGTGAGCTGAACTCCAGAGGCTGGTAAATCACATACTGAGGAGGATCTGTCAGAGAGGGTTCCATCAGATAGACTTGAAATTATTTCAAGCAGTTCCTTGTGTGTGTTTTCTGCTGTCTTCTTCATCTCAATAATGTCATTGAATACAATAGTGTCCATCTAATGAATCATAAATCTCTGTGCCTTACATACAAGCAATGATTCACCTTGAACACACTCAGAGTCTGCCGTAATCCCTCATGACAATCCTTGAGCAAAGTGCTGATCTCATGCTGGCGCAAAAAGAGCTTGAACTTGTTTCCCTCCTGCTGCACTTCAACAAACACGTGGATCTTGTGGAGTGTGCTGGAAAAATGTTGTTAGGAAATACATATATAACACCATCCACATACTCAGTAAATTTCCCGATGTGATCCAAAGTTGTTGGAGGCAATGATCCTCCGGTTTCGGACCTAATATGTAACTTTATAACAGCATAGAGTAGTTCATGAACATTTTCTATGAGCCGGATACAGTCTTCTTTGTTCCTCTTCACTTTCTAGGATTGGAATCAGCTTGAGAGGGTATCCAATTTGTTTTTCTTTACCTGAACCCTGGTAATCAACGAGAGAGTAGTGTTTGTAATCGCTCGCACAAAAGGGGTCCCAAATGCATCATTTATGTTGTTCAAGAGTGGTATCACAGCATCCAAGCAGGCTATAATGTTGTTCAAGCGGATTTCAGTGGTGGGTTCATGGGGCATCTTCGAATGATGGGGACTCAAGATCAGCTCATTTTATATTCAGCGTCCTCAACATCTATCCTTTTTCACTCACAATATATACTTTTCCAGACACCGGAGGGGATAGGAGTTAGGGATTCAATGTGTATGAACTATATTTACACCTATGGTGCCTGGGCACTTTTGAGTTCATTTAGCCGATTTCATGGTCGGTTAAAACACATGCCAAGTCATGGAAATAAGCCCCAGACGAGAATGTCACAATGAGATGAAGAGGGCCAACAATGGGAAACTTCACTGTAATCCGATAGTGTACATGGGTGAGTACACTACTTTTATACTATTCTCTGTAGCTACCGTTACCAACAAACCCGTAGTAAGTACTGGTTCAACACGGCTTGACTATGTTAGGGGTTGGATGCTATTTCTTTACTTGCAGCTCCCAGCGGACTGGGCCTCAAGTTGAACCTGATCTTGATTTCAATTCCGCCTTGTCTCATTGCCAGATTTTGCCTCCGCTTTCCTTGCGCATTCATCGCAGTCGCTCGCCCACTTGCTCGCCCCTATCCCCCCGCAACCCACCACGAAAGTGCACCATGAACACCCACCCGGTGGAATACTTGTTCGGCCCACCAGTGCGAGATGTTCGATTTCCGACTGCAATCGCTTTTTTTGGGAGCCCCGCGCGCGGGCAGACCCCATGGCGATGAAAGTCTTCGTGTGGATCCTCGTGGTGATGACTTTTGCGGAATGCATACAGACCATGTGAGTCTTTCAATGGGCTACATTTTTTTTAATTATAACACCCTCTGAGCCCTCAGCACGACTGCGTGGTTCGAGCTCGTTCTGCACTTCGGCGACCTTCAAGGGGCCATAATAAGGGAATGACAATTTTGTTACAAGTCCAGAGCTATTTCTGTTCACGGTTGTACGTGATCGCGAGGAACTGGTACATTGCGGCACCACTGTGGGCTCTGTGCGTTTTCGCCTACGTCACGAGTATCATTGCAGTCAGTCGGAATTTTCCTCGAGACTCAATTACCTTGCTTGTCAAGGTCTCTCCACCCTCATAATTGGCACACTTTTCGTCGCACCCGGTGATCCTACAATCCCCGAGAGGCCCAGGTCGAGACTCAATACGTTTGTCAACTGTGACTACATCCTAACTCAAACTTACGTCTTACTGAGTTATTCTCAAAGCCGCCAGCGCGCAACAAGAGCCGGCGGTCGGCAACGAGCCGGAGGCACGGGCGGCATCGAAATGATTGGTCGGACTTTGAATGTCCTTAGCGGCCACTGAATACATTCACACTGCTTCAGCTAGAAGTTGGGGCACAAGTTGGGATGTTTGAAACACCCTAATTTTGTCCTGCAAGCAAGGTAAAGTTTGCCGACGCAGTCGGCGCTCCCTAGTGGTTAGACTTTGATAAATTCTAGACCTCCGAGAGGTTCCAAGGACCTAGACGGATCCTAGGAGTGGTGAAATGGTATACGTGTGTTGTCGCATGTTGCCTTGCACAGACTCTGAATCTATTATCAGTCGGTATATATACCCCGACGGTGATGAGGCAGCAACACTAGATCCTTCACCCATCTTGCGTCCTCGAGCTGACATTTCATTCCATAGCGGCGGACATCGTCCTCACATTTTCCACCGCCTACTATTTGCTCAAGACCAAAAAGGATGGTTAACCGCAGAGTGTGGGTCTCGTCAACGCCGTCTGGCATTCCGGACGGCAGCACCCGCCACCATCGCGTAAGCTATGAATTTCGCTGCTCCCGACTTATACGAGTTCGATCGTCCGTTCCAGCGCGCTAATCAACCTCGTCTTTGTGCACACCTACCCGAAATACTACCTGGGCTCGCGCCCATCCGTATCAGAAGCCGTGGGCAGCATCATGCCAAAGCTCTACGCGGTGGCGCTTATATGGACGCTGAACGCGCGCGCCGAAATTCGTGCGACGCACATTACGGACGACATTACCGACGAAATTGATGTAGTCGGCACCACGCCCTACCCTCACTCCATAGAGCTCAGGGCGCGTTATCCTGTGTATCTCTATGGCGATGGTCTTAAGGTTCATCATTTTGAAGCAGGATACAAAACGCGGGGCCGTGGAGCCGGTGTCTCAGATATTTCCTAATATCACCGTCCGTCGCCTTGTGTCTGAGTATTTTTGCTGCTTCTAACCAGCAGCCGCCAGGGGCCGCACTTCCATAGCACGGAAGAGATCACACGCGCCGATTTCTCCGGCGCGCGATCCAACCGCGCTCTGTCCAACGAGAGAAGTGATGTATCGTGACAGTCGGAGGATTTGGTGTTTTCCTAGCCGCATGGCAAGGCACAATGAGGGATAAAATAATATTTTTTGCCGTAAATGTATCCTGGTAAACGAAGTCTCGATTTGTAACAAGATAGTGGGTTTATGTAGAAGAACAAAATTCAACATGTTGAAATTGACGATCGTGGGAATGTCTCGGAAACGACCGAGGGTCTAGACTCAGTCGGATCAGGGAAACTGTGCTGACAACCTGGACCTCAACATTCACTTGCCTGATCTTTTCTCTGCTTGTAGCCTATTATTCGGCTTGTCCATCGGCCATATAAATCTCAAGCTGGAGTCTGGCACTACCTCCACCAAATCTGATGAAGGTGGGGCGATCTCCGGAACGGAACCTTAACGGACGGCAGAAGGCTCGACGGGGAGTGCGATTGGTTCACTTGCACCAGACAGTCTTATCGAGGCACTGCTCTTCGCTCATCTCGGCCATAGATGTCTCGATGCCCCTGGTTTCGTGAGTATAAAAGCTGGGATCATTCTGCCTCAACTTCAAGTTCATCAGTCAACCTCGACTCGACCTCACGACAACTCACGTTTTACGACCTCCTTCTACGACCTTTGAACGAACCAAAGTGCTGTCCTACTTCATCGCCCTCGCCGTCCTCAGCAGCGCGCCTCTCCTCTCGAACGCCTCGCCCATCTTGCCCGTTGTCATCAACGGTGGTGCAGCCGTCACGGTAACGGCCACGGCCACGTTCACCGTTTTCCAATGCCGGAACGCGTCTCCCGCCAGCGCTAATTTTGGCGGGCTTCCCATCGTCCTCCCGAGTGGCAGCATCCCGAGCGCCGCGAACAATGTGGTTTCCAGCGCGTTTAGTGCCGTCACTGGCCTCGCGAACTCCAACATCGTTCCCAGCGGTGGTATCCCTTCCATCGCCGTCAGCAGCGTTGTTTCGACCCCACTCAGCGTCGTCACTGGCCTTGTGAACCCCAACAGGATTTCTCCCCCGAACGTCGTCAACGTCGTCTCGAGCGTCCTCAGCGTCCCAGCCACCTCCGCCGCTGTCGACTCTGCCTTGGGTGCAGTTAGCGGTGTCACCACTTTCATTCGGGACCCAATCACCGTTCCCAACGGCGTCGTCCCCGACCCCGTCGTCCTTCCAAGCGGTAGCATCCTTTCGAGCGTCGTCAGTCTCGGCTCGAGCATTGTCGGTGACGCAACCAGCATCGTCCCTGTGCTGACTAGCTCAGTTCCTGGGGCCCTTCTCCCCAGTAACATCGTATCGAGTTTTATCAGTACGGCTACTGGTACCTCCGCCGACGCGTCCGCCATCCTCACTCCTCTTAGCCAAGTCGCCAGCTCTTTGGAGACCATTTCCAACATCCTGCCGAATCTGCTGAGCACCGTGAACAACCTGCTCAGTTCCCTCACCAATCTCTCTGGCACCGTCAACCAGGCACGTCTCTCTTGCGTCCTTGTTACGTTCAATCTCTGACAGTCGCACTTGCAGCTGACGACCGGCCTTACGACGCTTGTAAGCCAGCTCAATACCGCCACCGCCAGTGTCCAGTCCCTGAACTCCGTCCTCGTAAGCATTTCTTCATCAAGTTATGGGTGCGACAACTCACCCTCCGTACAGAGCGGTCTTTCCAGCAGCACGATCTCAGCCGCAGATGCCTCCCAGATCCTCGGCCAGAGCTCGGCCATTTCCCAACGCGTCGCATCGCTCACCACCCAGGTAATATCCCTGTCCCATCGTCATCGGCTCCTCATTAATCCGTTGTACAGATGAACACCCTTGTCTCTGGGGCCCACCAAAGCCAGACACCCATCAACCTGACACAACTCCGCACCGCCCTCCAGACCTTGCAGTCCCGCCTCCAGGTTAGCAGTGCTAACTATCTCGCGCCGCCGTCAAATTACTAAAATTGCCACAGACGATGTACACGGGACTGGTCCCGCACTGCGGTACGCAGGCGCAGGGGCAGGTTCTGAGCAACACGTGGGCGACGACGAACGCCGCCCTCACCACCTGCATTCTTAGGACCTAAGAGGTCTCTTATTCCACCGACTTCACGCTTTCGATTAGGTCGGCGTTCCGTGTACATAACTTTGTATAGATAGCTGTATCACCATTTTTATGTACTTTTATTCACGCTTTCTTCGATGGATTTGAGCACTCGTTCCAATTCGTAAAAGAAGGTACACATTCGTGTCAATCGCGGCTATACACCACCTTTCCAACTCGGACTTCAGTCGTATAACGAGTGGAGTAAAGAGGGGCGTTCAAATGTTGAACCGACTCCACAATACGAAAGATGCAATATGTACCTTATGAAAATCCGACTTGCACTCTGGATGGCTATCGAAATAAAAGACTGGACTGGGAACGGAATTTTAAAAGCTATGCGAAAGAGAAGAACTTTTGGAATCTAGAGAACACTGGTATCGAATCATTTCAAGTCAAAAGTAAGCGATCTGGGGAGCTAGGTGATACTCACGACGCACAGTTCAACACAGAATGCTGCGCGACGCCAGAAGTTCAACTTCGTTTTCTAACGTGCATCTTTATTCCCAATGCCGCCAGTTCCTTCTGGCGTGGTCGGAATGAGGCAACGATGCTGTCCAAGTTCGCAGTCCGCGATCGACTCCAGAATAGAGTGCAATTCCGAATTGGAGCAAATGATTCAGGGGGTGCGACCCATCGCGTGGACAGGGCATCGACGATGGCATCCAGCATCGCAGGAAACGTGGCGGTAAGCTCGTTGACGGAATAGTTGTGAGTGGACGCCGTCAGGTTGCCCAGGCGGGGAAGAAATGAGGAACCGTCGCTCAGGCGACGGCAAATTGCAATGAGAAGATCGAGCGACCCTTCGCGCAAGTTGAACTTCTCGAGTGCCGGCTGGGTCTCCAGCAGCTGGATGAGATCTTCTTCTCGGGGGGGTGCGTTCCTAGAAATGCGGATGGCCAGCGCACGAAGCTGGCATCTCGATTTAGATAAGAACCTGTGTAGAGGCGGAAGTAGTTCACTGCCACTGAAAAGACCCCAGACATCCAACACCCGCAGCGCGGGGAGGGAGAGGTGTTCAAGAACACTCATCACCTCTGGGATAAATGTTCCAAGGGTTAGCGTTGTGAGGAACATGAGCGGCGGAACGTCGGGGAAGCGATCCACTTCAGTGTCGTCGTCGATGGCGACTTTACAATGAACAATATTTGGGGTGTGTTGCATGATGGTCAGAAGCGCTTCGGGTCTCAGAACCCCGGCGCGGGACTCGAAGGAGGTTAATTGTACCCATGGAAGCGGGATGGATGCCGGATGAATGCCGGCGTCGAGCTGAAGGTGTCGAAGGGCAGGGGCGGTCCGGAAAGCATTCACCGGGAGCCCTTCTTCGTTGGTGCCATATGAAACAATTGCAAGACGCTCAAGCATGGGGAGATGAAGGTCGGCGCTCAAGAGAAATAGCTTTTCGAAGGCTACCTCGAGCGTGACGTCGCGCCATGTTTGCGCGTGCCGCTGCAGGATGTTGATATATGGCTCGGGGTCCCAGTTGTTGTGGGAGACCGAGACCCTGAGCACCAAAGTCAACGGGAAATTCCGAGCGCGCGACAGCCATATCTCGACGAGATCGACCGGAATACCAGCTCGATCGATTTGCAGCGAGGCCCAGAGCTCGGGCGAATCCAGCGCAAAGTTGCGCCAGTTGCGGCAGATACGGCCAAGGATGAGTGGCGCCCTATCGATTTTGGGACGAGAAGGCGAGGATGGGAGACAATGCGCGAAGATCTGTGCTGTAATCTCGGTGGGTATTGTCAGGATTGGGTGCGACCCGGGCGCGAGCAGACGATTGTCGCTCTGACAAGGCTGTGGAGTTCCCGGAACGGGAGGGAGGGCCAGGGAATTGCTGAGATCGGAAGTGGGCATGTCTAGAGGATGGGGCTCTACTGACTCGGATTGTCGACAGATCGGATGGAGCACTTACATGAGAGTCAAGGTTAGAATTGAGAGTCCGACATCAATCCATCAGCAATACCAAAGGTGGCCCGTTTTAATTTGCTCGCTTCCATGTCAGACATGCTTCACAAGAACTCCACAGCAAGATATGCAGACCCACCACTGGCAAGGTTCTATCAAAGGATCTTATGATAATTACATTCCAAATTCCAATACGCCTCAGGCTCACAAAGGAAATGTTTGGGAAATGTGCCGTTGCGGTTGGGTTGAAGTAAGTTTGCGCCCACTGTTAAATCGAGAGTACCCTCTCCTATGCATACGCTTCAACAAATGAATAAATCTACCTCGCCTGGGTTGAAAATCTAGAGCAGCCCGACAACTCGAAGCGTAAGATAGTATTTCATTTCTCTTTGTCAGAAATAGTTTTGCCAAACCAACCACACCGAGTAATTGGTCCCAGTTATACTAGCAAACGCCGTTAAAGGTTAACCTGATGATCCTAATAAAACAAGTGGAACTCACTTGACTCTGTCCAAGAGAACCAGGTCCTGGCTCTGCAACTCATACAGCGCGACGAATTCGAAGTCCGTGTCTGGGTTGGTGAGGAGCAGCATGTTCTTGCTCCCATCGCTCCACGACGCGAGGAAGCCTACTGTATCATCATTGGGAGTCAAAAGCGAAAAACTCGGGCAATCAGTTGATACTACTCACCATAGTCTGATACAGAATGCCCCGCGATGCCAAAGCTTCAACTTATACTTGCCTGGTTGACATCATTATACCCAGTGCTGCCAGCTCCTCCTGGCGTGGTCGAAATGCGCCGACGATGTTGTCCAAGTCCTCGGTCTCGCCTCCACTCCAGTTTAAATTGCATGTGCGAATTTGGGCAAATAACTCCAGAGATGCGACCCGCCGCGCAGACAGCGCGTCAACAAGGGCATCCAACATTGCAGGGGTCTGCTCGACGGGGTAGATGATGGGAGACGCAATAAAGTGGCCGAGGCGGGGGAGGAATGATGATGTGGAGGCCGAGCGAACCCTCGCGCAGCTCGAACTTCTCGAGGCCCGGCTGGGTCTCCAGAAGCTGGATGACATCGTCATCGCGGGGTCCGTCCCCGTCAATGCGGATGGCAAGCTCGCGGAGCCGGCAGCCCGGTTTGGATAGGAACCTGAACAGAGGGGGTAGAAGTTTCCGGCCGCTGAAGAAGATGCCCGAGAGATTTAACACCTGCAATGCGGGGAGGGAGAGGTGCTCGAGGATATCCATCACCTTTAGCCGGTATGTGTAAATGTTCAGCGATGTGAGGGACAAAAGGGGCGGAACATTTGGGAAGGGATCCACTTCAGTGTCGTCGTGGATGGCAACTTTGCATTGAACAATATTTGGGGTGTGTTGCAGGATTGTCAGAAACGATTCGCATGTCAAAACCCCGCTGAGGGACTCAAAGGAGGTTAACTGTGCCCATGGAAGCGGCATTGCTTCTGGATGGATCCTGATGTCTAGCTGAAGGTGACGAAGGGCAGGGGCGCGCCGGAAAGCATTGACAGGGATCTCTGCTTCGTCGTCGTTGTAGAAACCGATAGTAAGACGCTCAAGCATGGGGAGCTGAAGGTCGGGCCTGAAGAGAAATAGCTTCTCGAAGGGCAGCCCGAGCCTCACGTCGCGCCATGTTTGCGCGTGCCGCTGCAGGATGTCGATATATGGCGCGCTATCCCACTCCTGGTAGAAGATGGAGACTTTCAGCACCAGTGACAGCGGGAAGGCCTGCGCGCGCGAGAGCCATGTCTCGACGAGATCGATGGGAATATCAGCCCGATCGATTTTCAGCGAGGCCCAGAGCTCGGGCAAACCTAGCGCAATACAGCGCCAGTCGCGGCAAATGCGGCCAAGGAGGAGCGGTGCTGTGTCGATTTTGGGACGAGAAGGCGAGGCTGAAAGACAATGCATGAAGATTTGTGCCGTAATCTCCGTGGGTATTGTGAAGATCGAGGGCGCCTCTGATGCGACCAGACGATTGTCGCTCTGAATAGGTGGCGACTGCTGGGGGGTTTGTGAAACAGAAAGCGGCACAAGAGAATCGCCGGGATCGAGAGTGGGCATGTCTGTACACTGGCTCGTGTCAACAGATAGCAGGTACTTAAAGGACAATGGTGACATTTAGGAGTTAACCCGTGATCATCACCATCCGAAGCATAACGTCGGCAGCCTCAATGGCAGGAATGATAGGCATAAGTACCCCCCAAAGAATGTGCAAACCCAGCCAAGTGCCATCGAGCAAAATCGTTCAAGAGGAAGAATATGAATGAAGCATCGCCACTATAGAATAATATTAGACGCGAGGAGAAGTACGAATAGACTTAAACTCGCAATATTTTAACAACAGAATGCTCCAGAAACTCAGCTCTCTTCTCCGACAGACATCTTTATACCCAGTGCCGCCAACTCCTCCTGCCGCAGCCGGAATGCGGCGACGATATTATCCAGGTCTTGAGTCCGCGACCCACTCCAGGATAGGGTGCATTCGCGAATTTGGGCAAATAACTCCGGCGGCGCGACCCACCGCGCGGACAGCGCGTCGACGAGAGTATCCAGCATCACTGGAAACGCGGTGGTAATCTGTTCGGCGGGGTAGATGAAGGGGGATGCGATAAAATGGCCGAGGCGGGGGAGGAATGGGGAGCCATCGCTCAGGCGCTGGCAAATCGCGATGTGGAAGTTGAGCGAGCCTTCGCACAAGTTGAATTTCTCGAGGCCCGGCTGGGTCTCCAGAAGCCGGATGATATCCTCGTCGCGGGGTCCGCCCCCGGCAATGCGGATGGCCAGCTCGCGGAGCCGACAGCCCGGTTTAGATAGGAACCGGTGCAGAGGGGGCAGAAGTTCGCGGCCGCCCAAGAGGATCCCCGACAGATCTAACACCTGCAGCGCCGGGAAGGAGAGATGCTCCAGAATATCCATCACCTTTGGGATGGATGTACCAAGGCTCAGTGTTGTGAGGAACATGAGCGGCGGAACTTTGGGGAGGCGATCCGCTTCCGTCTCGTTGTGGATGTCGACTTTGCATTTCGTGATATTCGGAGTGCATTGCAGGATGATCAGAAACGATTCGCATGTCAAAACCCCGCTGGGGGACTCAAAGGAGGTTAACTGTGCCCATGGAAGCGGCATTGCTTCTGGATGGATCCTGATGTCGAGCTGAAGGTGACGAAGTGAAGGGGCGTGCCGGAAAGCATTCACAGGGATCTCTGCTTCGTCGTCGTTGTAGAAACCAATAGTAAGACGTTCAAGCATTGGGAGCTGAAGGTCGGGCCGGAAGAGAAGTAAGTTCTCGAAGGGCAGCTCGAGCATCACGTCGCGCCATGTTTGCGCATGCCGCTGCAGCACGTCGATATATAATGGCGCGTTGTTCCACTCCTCGTCGAGTATCGAGATTTTGAGCACCAAGGTAAGCGGGAAGTTCCGAGCACGCGACAGCCATATCTCGACGAGATCGACGAAAACATCAACCCCATCGATTTCCAGCGAGGCCCAGAGCTCGGGCGAATCCAGGGCAATGCTGCGCCAGTCGCGGCAGATGCGGCCAAGGAGGAGGGGCGCCGTGTCGATTTCGGGACGACAAGGCGAAGATGGAAGACAATGCGCAAAGATTTCTGCTGTGATCTCTGGAGGTATCGTAAGGATTAGAGGGGCGACCGGACTCTGGCTCTCGACGCCGCTATGCACAGGTAGCGCTTGTTGTGGGCTTTCAGAAACGGAAAGCAGCGCGACGGAATCGATGGGATCGGTAGTGGTCATGGCTGGAGAAAATGGAGCTCTCAAATATGAGAGGAGTGGAAGAGCTAAATACATAGGTAGTTTTGTTGGATCAGCCATATAATGCTGCCGCCCACCAACCGACTTACATACCTGCGGACATCAACCCATCGGTACACATACCGGGCTCGACGATGTACTTACAAGTTTTTAAGACTTTTAAGGAACTCTGTGCAAAATTTGAAAGACCCTCCACCACGTACGTAAGCCTGAGCGCGTGAGCGCGTCGCGCGTCTTTTTACAATTTTTTTTGCTCCAAGATGGTTATCCACAGATGGGCAGGCGACTTTGACTGGAGATGATGAATAGGTCGATCCGCGAAAACGTCCAACGCTGACAGTGGCCCAACGCCGGTGAAGTTGGTGATGGTTACCGGACGGCGGGAGTTTGGCAGCGACATTGGAACCAAACATTGGACATAGCCCCCTCTTCCTCAGTACATACGACCTGCAGCCAAACGCATATCCTTCCCCGCCGACTTATATTTTCCTTGACATTTCCGACTCTCTTGTTTCAACGGCAGTCTTGGCAGGCCTGAGCAAATAGAACAGCGCTCGCTGTTCGCTGTTCGATTAATAATCTCGGGGCTGTGTATTATTCCCTTCTCTTTTCATGATCCAACCACCACCACCCACATCGACGGCTGCCGTCTCCCAGGACGCTGCGACGGCTACCAACCTCTCCTTTGCTCAGGCGCTCGATCAGACTGGTCCGGAGGAGGTACGCCAGCGTCCAGCCCAGAGTACTGGCAATTACTCATTCCTTGCAGACCTCCATTTTCGTCGCAGCCCAGCGCGGTGATGTCGAGACCATCCGCGAGCTAATTGCGTCTGGGAAAGCCCATGCCACCGACCGCGACCCGCAAAACATCACCCCGCTCCACTGGGCCGCCATCAATGCCCAGGTAGCCGCCTGCCGTCTGCTACTGGACCAAGGCGCAGAAGTGGATGCACTGGGCGGTGACCTCGTGGCGACGCCCATGCAGTGGGCTGCCCGCGGCGGATACCTCTATATCATCCAGCTTTTGGTGGCACACGGCGCGGACCCCACCATCACCGACTCGCAGGGCTACAACTCGCTGCACCTCGTCACCCACTCCTCCTCGATCATGCCCCTGCTGTATCTGCTGCACCAGCCGGTAAACGTCGACTCGCGTGACACCCAAGGGCACACTGCACTCATGTGGGCCGCGTATCAGGGCGATGCCCTGAGCGTCGACCTCTTACTGCGACACGGCGCCTCGCCAACCACGCAGGACGACGCGGGGCTTACCCCGCTGCACTGGGCCGTCGTACGGGGGAACCGCGTCAGCATTCGTCGTCTCATCGAAAAAGGCGCGCAGCTCAACGCCAAGGACAACGAGGGCCGTACGCCGCGCGACATGGCGCAGGAGCTCAAGAGCCTGGGCGCGTGGAAGCGTGCGCTGGAGGAGGGCGGCTGGGACGATGAGGGCGTGAAGAAGTCGCGCCCGCTGAGCGAGCGTAACACGCGCTTTGCCATTTTCGCGATCCCCACCCTTGCGTTCTACGTAGTCTTCATGACCCTCGCCATCCTTCCCTGGTACACCGGAATCCTGCTGGCGATGGCCGAGTTTTTCGGCATGCACCATGTAAGTGACTCTATCTCCATTTCTGCCTGAATTAATCGGGCTCCAGATCGTAACCCGCGTCCTGCTCAACAAGTCTAGCTACACCGACAGCGTCCAGCAGACGCCGTACTTTGCGGGCATCATTTGTGGTTCAATGGTCTGGGTGCTCTATTGCTGGGTCACCCGTCTTGTGCACCGTACGTATCCCTCTTTTCATCCGAGCGCCGGCTGTCGTCTCGGGTATCACCTCCTCTCAGCGTTCCGACCTCCCTCTTCACTCTCACCGTTCGATCCGTCCACTTACGCACTTTGTAGAAACTCAATCCCACGCCTTCACCCACCTCCTCTTCGCGCTTTGCGTCGGGCTCTGCGCGTACAACTTCTTCCGCGCGGTCACACTCGACCCTGGAACGTGTCCGAAGCCCGCTAGCGATGCGGAGCTCAAGTCGGTGCGTCGTTCGTCTATTTTCTATATCGTGTGCCGATGGTATCCGTGCTACAGATCATCGAGGACCTCGCGTCTGAAGGGCGGCTAAACGGGCAGACGTTCTGCGTCCAATGCATGGTGCGTCATTCCTTCTGCATCTCAATATCATGTCCGCTGATGCGATAAAATGAACAGGCACGCAAGCCTCTGCGCTCGAAGCACTGCCGGGTGTGCGACAAGTGTGTTGCGCGGAGCGACCAGTGCGACGCGTCCGTATTTTCTTTACATGAAGCTGATGTCCACCGTAGCCATTGCCCATGGGTTTGGAATTGTGGTGCGTATTGGTCTCATCCAATCTGCGATTTCGGACAGGCAACTGACGTGGCGGTGACTGACAGTGGGCGCAAACAACCATCGGCAGTTCGTCATATTTGTGACGACGCTTGTGTTCGGAGTGGGATTGTTCGATTATCTGACATACGCCTGTGCGTTATCTGTTTTCTCTCAGCAGGATGTGATGCTAACGAGTCCGAATTACTGCAGTCTTCTCCTCCCTTACTCTCCCTGTCGAATCTGACCCCTCCGCACCCGTTCCCTCTTCCTCCTGCCCGCTCCCCGCCTCCCTCTGCGTTCTCACCGCATACGATGCGTTCCTCGTCTCCGTCGCCGTCTGGGCGACGCTGCAGCTATCATGGACCTCCGTCCTCCTCGCCTCGCAATTCTGGCAGATCGCGCGCCAGATGACCACGCTCGAAGTGTCCAATCTCGGGCGATACGGCTTCATGGGCGGCCGCGGCGGCGCGAGCCTCCACGGGCAGATGGGCCACCGCCACACGCACGCGCACGCGCACGCGTCGCCGGACACGCCAGACGCCGACGCGGGCGCATCGGGCGCGGCGCCGCCGCCGAGCGGCTTCCTCATGAACCTCCTCGGTCTCGACCGCTTCACGCGCGGCAAGGCCGTCGACGGACTCGCGCGCGCGGGGCGCGCGAGCAACCCGTTCGACCTCGGCATGTACCGCAACTGCCGCGACTTCTGGACGAACGGGCGCGAGCTCGGCGTCGAGTATGAGCGGCTGTATGACGTGCCGCTCGAGGGCTTCGAGGAGGCGCGGCGGCGGCGGGAGCGCGAGGAGGAGGAGGATGGGCTGTCTGTCGGGGGCTCCGGGGGTCGCAAAGGCGGGCGCAAGGGCATCTTCATGGGCCTTGGAATGGCGATGGGAAGGGCGGGCAGCAGCCGGGGTGGGTATGAGCCTATTAGCCAGGTATAACGAGCGGTTTGGGCGCCATGCCTTAAAACCCGCATTTATTTAATGGACTGCTGGTCGTAGTGATACCTACCACCCTATATAATGCTGTCACACTAAGTACTTATTGGTTTCCTTGCTGTAAATGCTTTGTATCGGATTGGATTGAAGAAACGATTTATACAGATGTGAAGAGTACATGTATGAGAAAACTATATACACCAATGTCCAGCAAGCATAACGACGGGCACCTCCGCCCCCGACTCACGCGCACGACTCAACGGGCAAATCATAGTCCATGGGCACGTCCTTGCGCTCCAGCCACGCCGCGTCCTCGCCGCCGAGATCTACGCCCTTGCCACAGTCGAGGTGGCGCCGGCACGGCAGCTCCTTGAGCTCGACGCTCCCGTCTGCGCCACGCACGACGACGTAATGCTCACCGTGCCACCCCAGGAAGTCGAGCGCGGGCAGCGCGGTCGCGACGCTGCGCGCGGACGACGCCCATATGTCCGTCTGCACTAGCAGGTCCTTCTCCGACATCAGATTTGGCTTCGGCCGGTGCATCGAGGTGTTCTGCAAGTGTAGGAACGCGAGCGACGGGAACGCGGTGAAGTGCTTCGCGTAGTCGTTCTGCGGCACTGTGAGTCGGAAGATCTAGGCTGGGACATGAGATGGAACGCACCAGCGGCCGGTCGGAGACGACCGTGGAGAGGTGGAGGGCGGCGATCGTGCTCGGGATGGCGTTGACAAGCTCGGAGGCCGCCTGTGCGGTGAGATTTGCGATGCGGACGCCGAAGACACGCAGCGCGACGAGGTCTGGGAGGACGTCGAGGACCATCTCCCACGGGCAATTGCCCAGATCCAGGCGCCGCAGGCGCTTGCGGTGCCGCAGGAACTGTGTCACGGAGCGGTACAGCCCCGCATGGTCGTCGTGCCCGACGAGCACGAAGCGGAATGCCTCGAGCTGCGGGAGGAAGGTGTGCGCACCGTCGAGGAAGTGATCACTCCCGAAGACGACGCCAGCGGCGCTCGGCTCTTCGAAGGTGCCGTGCAGCGTCAGACTCCGCAGGCTGTGCGCGTGCGCGATGCGCGCAAGGACGACATGCGAGATGCGCGTGTCGACGAGGTCAAGGTGCGTGAGGTTCTTGATCGTGACACTCTGGAACGCGCTATCCCAGGAGTGATGGCGCGCGAGGGACGCGCCGAGCACGAGGTGCCGGAGGGTCTCTGCGTTTTGGTCGAGCACCGTGCGGACCTCGCCCATGTCGGCGAAGCCGTCGTCGTCCTCGGCACGGAGCGTGAATTTGCGGAGATTGCGAAATGCGGAGACACCGACAGCGTCAAAGTGAAATCCGCTGGAAGGAACAAAGGGTTAGGCGCGCTGGGTATTCAGATGAAAGGACATACATCAGGCCAAGTCCGTGGAGATGCGAGTGTGTGGACAGGACGGTCTGAACCATCTCTGCGCTCATCTCGGGGTACCCGATCCATTCAAAATCTTGTAACGATTTGAACTCGGGGAGGGTGGAGCGGAAAATGCCTGAATGTCGGTTAATCACTTGGGAAGTTGGTCGACGAGGCCAAGCTCACGAATCATTAGATCCAGCATATCCCCCTCCTCATACGCCCAATGCAGCCGGAGAGATTTTACGCGGCTGGCAAAGACAGGATCTGCCTTGACACGGTCAAAGACGTCCAGGCCACGGTTTAGGGCTTCTTGATCATCCCCAAAGTAAAGATCCAGGGTGTGGAAGATCATCCGCACAGCGATGTCTCGATGAAAGGCGGACACGAAGAGCCATGTCCGAAGATGGTATCGCGGGATAAACCCTGCTATTCGCTCCCATACTTCGACCGGTGCACGCTGTGAGGCTGGGTCGTGGGCAAAACGGATTTTCTGCCAAGGGTTCAGCACGCATAGGAAATATCATAATGAGCCACTCGCCACTTTCTCTCGCCGTAAGTGCTGCTGGATTTCCCGGTTCGAGGGATCGAGCTTCAGTACCGCGCGAAAATCTATACATCTTCAGCTCAATTTCGAGCAATGTCCTAGTCATAAACACACCTTGCTCTGCCTTGGCCATCAAGTTTTCGCCGCCGGCTTTCCGTGCGTTCCCTCGCGCCAGTAGCGCCTTTACAACGTCGTTGCGAGGCAAATCTGGTGTTCTCAAATAGACCTCCATATAGCTCTCCACATCGGCTCCATACCTGATGAAAATATAAGTATTTGAAGACCCATGAGCACCGGACACGTACTGGCCAGCCTTGATGAGTGCGAGTGCCGTGTCCAGTAGCAAGTTAGCTTTCCGAGTGTTGGACAGGGATTGTACAGCGCCAAAGACTGTTGCAGTGAGCTCGTCTTGCGAGGACATGATAGAGATATTCAGTTAGGCCAGCTGGCTAGCACCATCTGTTATCTTGCTCTCCTCGTGGTGCGTTTCGAAGAACCCCGAGCGCAGATCGGGCCGACCAGGGGCAAGCCTGCGCAAATTCTCAGGCGGTCATTGGCCTGGTGAGAAAATCTCTGCTTGTAGCCTGCGCTAACTTGAACTTTAATTCCCTTCGTCGCCTCATCGGTATCCTACTCATCCAGCCGGATTGTGTTCAAGTGTGGTATTGGCAACTCTCACTAATATTCTGCTCAAAATTCTGTCAACTCAGACCAACTCAAATGCGACTTCTGCTACGGTGCTCCTCGACTTCTAGGCCAGAGCTCTAGTCGACTGCAGCACCTCCGAGTCTTGGCAGGCCCCGGGAAGCTCCTCTTTCTTGACAGACGCTTTATCGTATCTAACTCGTTCCTCGCTCGATGAACAAAGTGTCCGGAAAATCCCTCGAATTCAGCCTCGAAAAGCCACTTGCTTGAGGCTCGTTGACTTTGGGGCCTGAAAAAGCCACTTATCCGGAGAAGCCTTCGGGAGCTTCCCGGGGCCTGTCTTGGCAAATGGCACTCGGTGTTATAATATCATGCTCTCCTTCCAATGGAGCATTGGAGTCGCCTCTCCGATAACTGCGCATGCTTTCGCCCGCCCTGCACATCGGAGCTCATCGGGGATATCAGTTCCTAGTCGAATCCAAGCCTCCTGGCATGGCCAATCCATCGGCTGAAATACCCCCCTTCTCGCGCAACCGCGTTCAATTGCTGCTGCTGCTAATACTGCAACAATTTTCTTAGTCACCTGTCGAACTCTTCATCTCGGCGCCGTTTCAAAGTAATTGAACTTTGAATTGACTTGGAATTTCCCGCCCCACGCCAACCCCACGCGCACAACTGACCAGTATATCCAAATCAGTGTCGCACACAGAACACTGACTCGGAGGACTTGCTGAGGACCTACGTCTTGACGCGCTCAGCCTTAAGGTCCTATCCGCCTTGGAAACCTCTACCGTCGCATTTAAGGAATCCCCATTTACGAAATCCAGATCGTTCTGCCCCAATCGTTCTGAGGATTCGAATTCCCGGTGGGCCCCACTTAGACCGCTTGACCTACCTGGATTTACAAATGCAGGCTCCGCCATCAACGAACTACTGCATCCAGCACTGGCGGCAGATGGCGGCGTGCTCCCGTGATAGGCGCTTCCCTAGCGGTTCGGAATATTTCCGCGGGCGGACCCATGACCTCAGGGTATATAACCATCGCTTAAACATAAAATATTAAGCGTTCGCTTTCCCCAACTCGCAAATGTTTCCACTCCTGCGCATTCTCCCCATAGCGTGGCTGGGGCTTGCTGTGGCCCACAAGCACGATGGTTCTAGCAAGCACCATGTTCTTGTCGGAAACTTTGGGACGGACTACAATGTCACTGCCATGCTCGACGGGACACAGGACGTCGGTAAAGGTCTTCTGTACACACTTGTGGTGGATTCGGACGCGAAGTCCTTGACGCTCGAGCACACCTCCCCCGCCGCGGCCGCCCATCCCTGGCTCTCCGTCAACGTAAGGCGTCGTCCCGTTGATCCGTCACTCCTTCTCAATTCCTTTTAGCGCAAAGCGAACGTTGTCTACGGGTCGGGCTGGTCTCCGCCCATCAATGGTACAAGAACGTTCAGCTCGTACTCCGTGAAACCGGACTTTTCGGTGTCTTTGATCAACACCGTCACCTCGTGTGGAACGAAGCCAATTGCGAACGATTTTATTGCCGAGGCCGGGGAGCATGGGGTATTCTACGGCCTTGACTTTGTCACGCCGTGCGGCGAAGCCTGGACTGTCGACAAGAGGGGTGCAATCGTCTCCAAGATCCAGGCACTGGAGTTCGCGCCGGGGTCGACCCTGCACGGGTTCGCAACCACACCCGACCTCAAATATATGTATCTCACTGTGCGTCTCTTTCATCCATGTCCGAGTCTTTCACTAACCTCATTCGTCGCTAGAACCTGGGACTCAACACCATTCATTCATATGCCCTCAATTTCGCCAATGGCGGCGTAACTTCTCTGGGCAATTTTACTCCTAGTGAACTAGGAGCAGGTCCACGACACGCCGCGATCACGTCGAACGGCGCGTATTTTTATCTCATTGACGAGGAGGGCCTCCGCGTCGACCAATTCACCATCGACCAGGTGGCAGGGTCGCTCAACTACACAGACGTGTCGCTGGCCGTGACACCTTTCGGTAATTATGCTCGTAATCTTTTCGAAGCTAGGCTAATTAATTTTAGGCCTTACACCGGCCAACGCGTCGCTGTATTGGGGCGACGAGATCGTCATCTCTTCCGATGGTCTTACCCTGTTCGCTAGCACCCGTTCCCGCGACGCCGCCTTCCCAGGATACATCTCCGGCTGGTCGCTGAACGCTGACGGATCCCTCAAGGACACCCTCTTCGTCAATCCTACTCCCGAGGCCGGAGGGACAAGCAACATCCTCAGCGTATCGCCGTGGAGCGACGCGAGCAAGAACATGCTGCTCCTCACTGACCAAGACACCGACTTCGTCGCGCTGTACGAATTGCAGGGCCAGGATCTGGTTCTCCTGGACAGAGTCAAGTGAGCTCAAATGGTTTTTTTACGGTCATCGGCTCAACCATTAACGGCATTCGCTAGCATAACTGGTACCAATTGCTGTTCTGGTTCGGTGTGGTTGGATTAGCAAATAACTTGTGACTGAAAAAAAAAATGAAATACTATCTCGCGCTTCGAGTTGTCGGGCTGCTCTAGCAGGCGACCTACATTTTTCTCCTATTTGTTGAAGTGCTGTATAGGAGACTCGAGTACTCTCGACTCGGTGCAACTTTACGCAGACTTGTCACTTGTCACTTCAACGGCTCATTTCGTAGCGTGTGCTGGAATTCAGAATATAATTATCATTCGCCCCCCACTTTAGTTTGCTTTGGTGGGTATGCAGATCTTTCCGGACTTCGGAATTCTTGTGGAGCATGGGTAACTTGGAGGCGGGCAATGAATTCGAGCCGGGGCTTATTGCTGATGGATTGATGGCGGACTCTCAATTCTAACCTTTGACTCTCATGTAAGTGCTTCATCCGATTCGTCGACAATCCGAGTCAGTAGAGCCTCATATTTTCTAGACATGCCCACTTCCGATCTCAGCAATTCCCTGGCCCTCCCTCCCGTTCCGGAAGCTCCACAGCCTGGTCAGAACGACGATCGTCTGCTCGCGCCTGCCAGTGGGACGCACCCTTGGACGCACCCAATCCTGACAATACCCACCAAGATTACAGCACAAAATTTCACGCATTGTCTCCCATCCTCGCCTTCTCGTCCCAAAATCAACAGGGCGCCACTCCTCCTTGGCCGCGTTTGTAGCGACTGGCGCAACATTGCGCTGGATTTGCCCGAGCTCTGGGCCTCGCTGAAAATCGATCGGGCTGGTATTCCCGTCGATCTCGTCGAGATATGGCTATCGCGCGCTCGGAATTTCCCGCTGACCTTGGTGCTCAGGGTCTCGGACCCCGCGCCATATTGGGACCCCACGCCATATATCAACATCCTCCAGCGGCACGCGCAAACATGGCGCGACGTCACGCTCGAGGTAGCCTTCGAGAAGCTATTTCTCTTGGCCGCCGACCTTCCTCTCCCGATGCTTGAGCGTCTCACCCTCGATTTGTATGATGACGATGACGATGACGACGACGATGACGACGACGACGAAGAGCTCTCTGTGAATGCTTTCCGGTGCGCCCCTGCTCTTCGGCACTTTCGGATCGACGCCAGCATCCATCCGGCAGCAATGCTGCTTCCATGGGCACAATTAACCTCCCTCGAGTCCCGTACCGGGGTTCTGACAGCCGAAGCGTTTCTGACCATCCTGCAACACACCCCAAATATTGTTCAATGCACAGTCGCCATCAACAACAACACTGAATTGGATGGCTTCCCGGACGTTCCGCCGCTCATGTTCCTCACAACGCTGACCCTTTTCTCGTTTATCCCAGAGTCGGTAAATTTCCTGGAGCCCCTCTCCCTCCCTGCGCTGCGCGTGTTGATGGTCTGGGCCCCCGTCTGGAGTCTCTACAGCGGCCACGAATTCCTTCCGCCTTTACACAGGCTCTTAGCCAAATCGAGATGCCAGCTTCGCAAGCTGGTCATCCGCCTTTCTAGAGACACACTTCCTCCAGCAAAAGATCTCATCCAGCTGCTGGAGACCCAACCGGCACTCGAGAAATTCAACTTGCGCGATGGGTCGCTCGATCTTCTCATTGCGATTTGCCGTCGGCTGAGCGACGGCTCCCCATTTCTCCCTCGCCTCCGCCGCCTGACGGCGTTCACTCACAACTCCGTCACTCAGCTTGCCACCACGTTTCCTGCGATGCTGGACGCCATTGTCGATGCTCTGTCCACGCGATGGGTCGCACCCCCCGAATCATTTACTCAAATTCGGAACTGCACTATATTCTGGACTGAATCGAATATTGTGAACTTGAACAGAATCGTCGCCGCATTCCGACCACGCCAGAAGGAGTTGGCGGCATTGGGAATAAAGATGTATATCAGGAAACGTTCACTTCGATAGCCATCCAGAGTGCAAGTCGGATTTTTACAAGGTACATATTGCAGTAAATCTTTCCCATTGTGGAAGGAAGGAAGGAAGGAGTTGCCGGCAAGGTCCCTCGAAGGAACACCGTGGCCCGTACTACATACATCGCGTCTAATGGAGTCGGCCTGATTACAACATTTGAACGCCCCTCTTTACTCCCCACTCGGAATGGTGTTTATACGACTCGGGTTGGAAAGGACGCGTATACGTGGCCACGATGGATATGGATGTATGCCTTCTTTTACGACTTGGAATTGGAACGAGCACTCAAATCTATGGAAGAAAGCGTGAATGAAGTACATAAAATTGGTGATACAGCTAACTATACAAAGGTGTGTACACGGAACGAAAATCTAATCAAAGCCTGAATTGGGATGGAACGAGAAAACTCTCAGGTCTTGAGAATGCAGGTGTTGAGGGCGGCGTTCGTCGTCGCCCACGCGTTGCTCAAAGCCTGCCCCTGCCCCTGGGTGCCGCAGTGCGGGATAAGGCCCTGATACATCGTCTGTGGCGATGTCAACAATTTGACGCGCGAGATAATTGGCAATGCTAACCTGGAGGCGGGTCTGCAAGGTCTGGAGGGCGGTACGGAGCTGAATCAGGTTGACGGGCGTCGGGCTCTGGTGGACTCCAGAAACAAGAGTGTTCATCTGTAGCAACGATTGATAAAGAGGGCATGAAGATGAGATTAAAATAATACCTGGGCGGTGAGCGATGCGACGCGTTGGGAGATAGCCGAGCCCTGGCTTAGGATCTGGGAGGCATCTGTGGCTGAGGTCGCGCTGCTAGAAAGACCGCTCTGTACGGAGGTGGGTTGTCGCAACCAGAAATTGGCGAATTAATGCTTACAACGACGGAGTTCAGGGATTGGACGCTGGCGGCGGCGGCGTTAAGTTGGCTGACAAGCGTCGAAAGGCCGGTCGTCAGCTGGCAGTGGTTTTATCAGAGGTTGAATGGAACAAGGACGAAAAAATGACGTGCCTGGCTGACGGTCCCAGAGAGATTGGTGAGCGAGCTGAGCAGGTTACTGACGGTGCTCAGGAGACTCGGCAGGGTGTTCGAAGCGGTCTCCAGAGAACTGGCGACTTGGCTAAGAGGAGTGAGGATGGTGGACGCGTCGCTGGAGGTGCTGGTAGCGGTGCTGATAATACTCGACACGACGTTACTGGGGAGAAGGGCCCCAGGAATGGAGCCAGTCGAAACAGGGACGAGGCTGGTTGCGTCGCCGACGATGCTCGAGCCGAGGTTGACGATGCTCGGGAGGATGCTGCCACTTGGCAGGATGATCGGGCCGCCGGGGTTGACGCCGCTCGGAAGGGTGACTGGGTCCCGAATGAGGGTGGTGATCCCGCTGACCGCGCCCATGGCAGAGTTGACAACGGCGGAGGGGGCTGGGACACTGAGGACACTCGAGACGAGGTTGACGACGTTCGAGGGAGCGACGCCGCTAGGAGCGACGTTGGAGTTCACGAGGCCGGTGGCGGCACTGAGCGCGCTGGAGACGACACTGCTAGCGGCGATGGAAGGAATACCACCGCTCGGGAGGATGTCGGAGTTCGCGAGGCCTGTGGCGGCACTAAGCGCGCTAGAAACGACATTGTTGGCGGCGCTCAGGATGCTGCCGCTCGGGAGGAAGATAGGAAGCCCGCCGAGATTGGCGCTGGCTGACGGAAGGGCGGGAGTCCCCGTCGGGCATTGGAAAATGGTGAGTGTGGCCGTGGCCGTTACTGTGGCTGCTGCACCAGCGTTGACGATTGGGAAGATGGGTGAAGCGTTCGAGAGAAGAGGTGCGCTGCTGAGAACGGCGAGGGGAATGAAGTAGGACAGCATCTTGTTTCGTTCAAAGGTCGTACAAAGAGGTCGTAGAACGTGAGTTGTCGTGAGGTCGAGTCGAGGTTGACTGATGAAGTTGAGGCAGAATAGTCCCAGCTTTTATACTCGCAAAACCAGGGGCATCGAGACACTTTGGCCCGAGATGAGCGAAGAGCAGAGCCTCAAGAAGGCTGTCTATGGTGCAAGTGAACCATCCGCGCTCCACTGGAACTGAGCCTTCCGTCGTCCGTTCAGGTTCCGCTCCGAAGATCGACCCACTAGGTCAGATTTGATGGACGAAGTACCAGACGACCTGAGAGTTGGAGGGCCAATATCTAAGGCAGGAAGCACAGGCCACAGGCAGAGAAAAGACAAGGCAAAGTTGAGGTCGAAGTCTTGTCCGAGTCAGCACAGCTTCCTTGATCCGACTCTCGGGCCCTTCCGAGATATTCCCACGATCGTTGATTTCAACATGGCATGTTCAATGTTGAACTTGTGTTTCCTGCTCTTCTACCCACATCCACTTTACAAAATGCAAGTGTCCGCTGGCATGTAAATTGACGATATCTTGATCTGTCGTGGGCTCTTCCCTGACGCCAGGAAACACCAATTCCTCCGACTGTCGATCACGATCATGTGCTATAACCCTGCACCTATCATCCTCAAAACGCGCCCTCCATAATCCCCAACACGAAGAAAAGTTTTATAGAACCCGCTCTCGAACATCCATGACAGAATATATGTCACACCGAAGATTCTGCAAGTCAACCCTATCGGCGATCCGGCCTCATCGGGCCGTATGCCTCCGCTTAGCTCGGCCGGCAAATGTCTTCTCGCGGCCGCAACATCGCCTGACATCCAGAATGGAATTTATTTAAGCTGAGCGCTGACATGTCGCAGATCTTTTGTCTCGCCCTCTCTCTCCACTAGCAATGGCCTCTCCGCAAGTGCACGGCCTCGAAACAGAAAAACAATCGGTTAAAGACGTGGATTATGGAAAACATGTTGGTCGATAACCCTTCAACCTCTGAACTGCTGTCCTTACTGTGGATCCTCTAGGATTTTGAGTCGCAGACGGATTCCTACCTTTACGATGGTGCCGCCGAAGCGGCTCTTGTCCGCAAGCAAGATCTCCGTATTGTGCCTTTGTCCGCGGCGATTTACTTGTTGTGTTACCTTGACCGCTCGAATATCGGTAAAGAATCCAGGGATTTTTTGGGTATGGGAGCTGATTGCGCACTAGGGAACGCCAAAATTCTGAACTCGGAGACACACAACGATTTGCTCTCTGAGACTCACATGACGTCCTTCCAATATACGTAAACCACGGTTTCCCATTTCAACGACAATTTACTGACTCGATCGCCCAGAATTGCCCTAATGGTTTTTCTAATTGCCTACGCTATATTCGAAGTTCCATCAAACTACTTCCTGAAGAAGCTGAGCCCGAGTGTCAGTGGTTTTGCCCATATTCCGTCGAAGACGGTTCATTCTCAACCTCAATCCTCAGCGCTGGATTGCTTTCCTGATGTTCTCGTGGGGAGCCCTCACGATGGGACTGGGAGGCACGAAAAGCTATGGTGCGGTCACAGCTACGCGATTTCTCCTTGGGGCATTCGAGGCCGGTGAGTCGAGCCATTCATTAAGAACCCCGTTTTAAACCTCGAAACTACGCTAGGTCTCTTTCCGGGCCTTGTGTTTTACAGCACGTTTTGGTACAAGTATGTTTATAAATTACCCCTTGAGGATTGATCGAGCTCACATTCCTGGTGTTGCAGAACGGACGAGCGCTCCATTCGAGTGGCGATCATCCTTGCCTCCGCAACTCTGGCTGGCGCCTTTGGTGGCGCAATTGCCTTCGGCGTCGGGCATATGAACCAGACGAACGGGCTGTCCGCATGGCGTTGGCTCTTTATCCTGGGTAGGTGTCGCTAGATCACCCTCAGCTCTATTTCTCATCAGGACGCCGATGCATCACAGAAGGGCTTCCTTCGTGCCTATCTTCAGTCTTGGTGTTCTTTTACCTCCCGGACTACCCAGAGACAGCCGGGTGGCTCACGGACGAAGAAAAAAAACTTGCTGCGCGGCGACTGAAGGGTCAGAGCTCCCTCGGAACCAGCAAGGTCATGACATGGCCCGACGCAAAAGCCACTCTCACCGACTGGCGGCTCTACGCCCATTACGCTGTTTGTCTCAACCCTCCGCATTCATGCCTCGACTGACCGCGAATAGATTTACTTCGGGATATCTACGCCATTTTCCAGCTTATCGCTGTTCACTCCTTCCATCACGGCCGGCTTAGGTGGGCGGCAAGCTTGAGGTTCAAATCACGGCAAACTTGATAACCGTATTTTTAGGGTTCAAATCGCTCAAGGCAAACTTGATGACCGTGCCTCCCTACGCGTTGGCTTATGTCGTTACGATTCTTGTGTCCTGGTCTGCCGATCACTTCAATGCGTATGTAGCTGTCCCAACGCCCTCATTAAGCTTCTAAATTTTCCTAGCCGAGCGCTTCACTCCGCAATCATGTCCCTTGTGGGAGCAGCCGGCTTCATGGCGTCCGCTCTCCTTCCAGCAGACGCGTATTTGGTCAGTATAGCCTTCTTAATCTTCGTCTCAAGCTGACTGTGGCTCAGCACCGTTACGGCTGCCTGCTCGTAGCCTCGGCGGGATCGTTCTCGTGTATCCCTCCTCTACTCGGGTGGCTCTCGTCCAACGTCTACTCGACATCCGCGGCCGGCCTCGCGATTGCGCTGAACATATCCTTCGGCGCCCCTGGCCAGATCGTCGGCGTCTGGATATACAAGGCCAACGAGGCAAAGAGAGGGTATCCCACGGGCCATTGGACCAATGCGGCGCTGCTACTTTTCGTCGCAACCGGATGCCTTCTCCTTCTGGCTTATTATCGGAGGTTGAACAGTTTGATGCTGAAGCAAGGAGGGGAGCAGCGATTGTACAAACTTTGAAGTGCAATTTATTTGGGTAGAACCATGATGATCTTTTGAGTTTGGGCCTTTGGAGCTTTCGTGGGTGAATGAATACAAGTAGCGCGTTTGCAAACACACAACACAGGCACAACACAGGGAAATTGTACCTGGAATATCCGATATATGCCGCCCCAGATTTGTCAGGACGTGCAAAACCAAGGCCTGGCTGGTCGTTGATATTTTTGACAATTGAATCCTGCAGAGGGTACTAGTAGCGTCCAATTTGAAGAAGAAAGCCTTCGAGTCGAGCGTCTGACGACTCAGTGACGAGATTAATATTGTTGAATTTGGCAAAGTTCGGGTTCAATTTGAAGAGAGGATTGATGGCTGTACTTAGCAGGAGTATCCCAGCCTGAACAGGCATGTCTGAATCTGCCCAACCTTTGGGTGAGAGTGTGCTGGCTGTCGGCCGTGCTCCGAGCATTCCCCCGCCTTGATCCGAAGTTTAAATCAAGGATATCATCGGTGCTGTGCAGTGGCTGTACCATCTTCTTGGTCAATGGTTGCCTGTTGGACGAAATCTCTTTCGAAATCTGCGAAATCTAAACTTCTTGTACCAGCGTCTCCATGCCTACCCTAATGCCTGCAATGGGCCTCCTGCTTCCTCCTTCTTTCATGATTGCACTCGAATCTAAACTCTGAACCACTCAGTTTTCAGGTCGTTTCTTCAACGTCTTTCAAGTTCCCTCGAAAATGCCCGCAGCCCTGCATGCGCCTCTGTTCTCCGAACCGAACCTCCAGCACCGCTTTGTAACTTCCTTGGCACTACACCCCGGGCGTGTCGTTACCGATCTAAGATCTTACACTGTTCTCCCCCGCGGCCGCCGATTCCGGAACTGGCAGAAAGTGCCAGTGAGTCCGAGACTCCGAGTTGCTGGGCCCGGACGTGCTCCTCTATGGGGTAATGCGGAGAATGGTCTCATTGAACTGAATTGTCTACTAGTAGCAGGGCCCGGACCGCAGCTTGCCGAATAAATAGCCATGGAGCGATATTCCAAACGGTATGCGCATGCTACGGCGGCTGGACAAGGATCTGCTTTCCAGCTTCTGGCTCTGGCCAGACTGGCCGCCGGACTAATGGAATTCCAAGGTGTTTATTACTGGGCGCTGATATCTCAGATGCGCGCTTCAGGTTCGCGATCTTGGGGCGGGAGGGTGAGGCGCGGGGTGAGTCAAGTAACAGTTCAGATTCAGAAATAATTTATGACGGCCGCACGAGCACTGGTATGCACTGGACTATAATAACATCCCAATTCACACCCCTGGCAGTGATAGACAGCTCGGCGACGTTCTTTTGTTCGCGTCAAGAGGGAGCAAGCGGATCAGACGAGTACGCAATTAACCGGCAAACGGACGTACGCGCGTGAGAGGCCGAGCTGGAGCCACGACGTATATGATAAGTCCAGTATAGCTGCGACGCAGATGCAGATCTTCCAGGCGCAAAATGTCAAGACGCTGGCCGGGATCATTAATATTAATGTACTTATGCGGAGCTGTCCGACGGCCCAGAATCAAGATGTACATAGGTTTTGTTGTCGGTCTCCGGTCGGCGATGAGATATGTGCTCGATCCGGGCAGGGTGTAGGGAAAACAAGCCCACGATAAGTCGTCTTCGTCGTGACATATAAAGTTTGACTTCGGAATATTAGATTAATATTGAGAAGTTACACGCGAGCTATATATGTAGATGCTCGAACTGGACAGACAGAGGCGAAATATTCGAATGAAAAGACGGAGGCGAGATAGGTTATCTGCTACGGTTGACGTAAGGTGACTCGGGGTGATTGAGGTTTCAAGACGAAGACAGACACAGTTCAGATAGGTTCAGAAATAAATGACGGCCGGGCGCCCTGGGCCATTTTCGCTTTCGCTTTCCCCTGGGAGTGGCGGTTCTTTTGTTCGCGTCAAGACTCGGAGGGAAGGGAGCGGATCAGACCAGTACTCAATTAACTGAGTACACATACTCAATCAAGTCTAAAACGGAAAGGGATCCGGACGAGGATACGAGACGAAGATCGCGTCCTCGCGTGGGAGCCGCGTAGTACTTACTGCAGCCCGATCAAATACCGCAATGGCGAGACGTTGGGATGGATGGTTGGATGCTCTCCGAGGGGTGATGTGGTGCGTTAATCGATCCGATCAAGAATAAAAAGGGAAACGAACAAGACAAGACCAGTCGGCTTGCTGACATATGTACCTTATGTTGAAGAAGATTCAGATGCGGTTGGGCGAAGATTGAGAAGTACCTGAGTATACGCGAGGCCGATTCTTGAAACGAACAGAGGATTGATAAACCAACAAGGCGCCTTCGCGAGATGTATATGCGGCTTGACGAAGATTTGGAAGTGTATTTGATAACCCAACAAATCAAATCGCCTTCGTAAAATGGACGAACGTCCAGAAGTATACGCGAGCGATTCTTGGAACAGGGCGAGGCGAGGTGTGCGTAGACCTACGACGAGTGAATCAAGAAGTGGTAACTAAACGAGGAATCACGAAGTAAGCGACGGCCGCACGCCCTGAACCCATTAAATCTATCGCGCCCCTGGCAGTGGTGATAGTTAATGTAGATAGTTCGGAGACGGATCAGACTAGTACGTAGTCCTTAATCAACTCGAAGACGGAAGGAAGGAATTACGCGCGTGGGGGTGAGAGCCATGTTGGGTTTAGGTGCGACGTCAGATCTTCCGCAGCGGATGTGACGACGTTGAGAGAGATCATAGATGTTTGCCGAGTTCTTGTCATATTAATTACTGGCAGCCCAGTCCGGAATCAAGAGATACATACGGCTGACCCTCTGAGGTGTTTTCGGGTTGGTGATGCGAGAGGTCAAGTTGATCCGGGCGGGGTGAGGGTGAGGAATGGGGAAAAAGAAAAAAGGAAAAAGGAAAAGGAAGGAAACCGTCACGCCGTCTTCGTACCATATGCGCGAAGATCAACATCCAGAAGTATACCGTAACGCGAGCTGCGTAGATCCTCGAAACGAACAACTATGTACGATGTTTGAGCCTTGCTGGAAGTTTTTTTTTTCAAACGATTGAACAGAAGCGAGGTATTTGCGCCCAAGAGACCGGTTCGGGGTTTGATAATTTGATAGACCGACAAATCAAATCGGCTTCGGAACATTCATGTATATTATGGGGTTTGACGAACATAGCCTCGTGAGCGAGATCCTTGAAATGAATATGTGTTGGACGGCGAGGCAGGGCGAGCGGTTTGAGCTTTGCTCCCATCCGCAGAGCGGGAGCTTGATGAACTGACTGACAAGTTAGTTGTCTGCGTGACATACAAGATTTGAGGTCGACGAAGAGTCGGCTTGAGAATTCCTAGTACAGTATGCGCGCGGCAGATTTCAGGTAGATTTCGAACAGACAGTGACGGGCGAGGCGAGGTGTTCGTCGAGCTAGAGACCGGTTGGGGGTTTGATGCGCGTAGGCGGTGCAGGGAGGGAGGTGCGACAAGACAAGGAATCTATCAGGTTCAACGCGCGCTTCGGACGGTGGAGTGAAGTGAGTCAGTCACTGGGGACATTTTCGCACCCCTGGGTGGGCATGACAGCCCGAGTTCTTTTGTTCGTGTCAAGGCATCAGCTTTCAAAAATTTCAGGTATTAATATCATGGGCAGCGGATCAGATTGGTGCTCAATTAACCTGACGAGTACGCCGATGCACTAGTACGCCGGTCAGCTCCAAAACGACGAGCGCGAAAACGATGGGAACACGTTGGGCCAAGGCACAACGAACGGGAAGACGTACTCGCGTGTGAGAACCACGTACCGTACATATATGTGCTTGTAACTTGAAGTGCGATGCAGATCTCGCAGGAGCAAATGTAGAGCGAGTGCGCAGCTATGTCAAGACGCTGAGATGGATCATTGGATGTACGTATGCAGAGTTGTCCGACGGCCCAGAAATTAGCATCAGCATCAAGACATACTTACGTCGGAGGCGTTACGTTCGGTCTCGGGTCGGTGATGCGATAGTCGATCCGGGCGGGGGGTGGGGACAACAAGTCGTCTTCGTGACATATGTAAGGTGGCTGGACTTTGGAATTCCGAATATTAGATCCAGAAATTACACGCGAGCTAGGTATCGATGCTCGAGATGAACGGACAGCGGCGAGATATTCGAATGAGCAGACGGAGGCGGAGCCGAGATATCTGCTATTTGCTACGGTCGGCGTAAGGCGACTCGGGGTGATTGAGGTTTTAGGACGAATTGAGGACGAAGATACTGTTCAGATAGGTTCAGAAATAAACGACGGCCGCAAGAGCACGCCCTCGTCCAATGGTATTTTCGCTTTCGCACCCCTGGGAGCGGCGGTTCTTTTGTTCGCGTCAAGCGTCAAGCCTCGGAGGGCAGCGAGTGAGCGGATCAGACGAGTACTCACTCGATTGACTGAGTACACATACTTGATTAACTGAGTACACATACTCAATTAAATTTGAACGGAAAGGGACCCGGACGAGGATATACGGACTCGGAGATCGCGTCCTCGCGTGCGAGCCGCATACTGCACATGTAGCCTGATTTAATACAGCATGCGACCGATCGGATACAGCACTGCAGAGACGTTGGGATGATTGGATGTCTCGAGGGGCGATGCGATGCGTTAATCGATCCGGGATGGATGCGGAGGAAAAAGAAGACAAGTCGCCTTCGTGACATACGTACGTATGTTGAAGAAGACTCAGGATTCAGATGCGGTTTGGAGAAGTGCAGTATAAGCGGGGGCGATTCGAATTCTTGAAACGAGCAGAGACGAGATATTTGCGCCCAGGAGACCGGTTGGTTGGGGATTTGATAGACCGACCAATTAAATCGTACGTATGTGCTTTGACGAACATCCAAATTACTGAATATGCGAGCTGGAACAACAGTGACCGGCGAAGCGCGGTGTTGATTCAGAGCTTTTTTGCGCGGTTGAGCACTTGATAGAGAAACGACTCGGAGTCGCCTGCGTAACATGTAAGGTTTGACGAAGATTGTACGCCAGCTACAGAGATTTTTCGAAAAGAACAGACAAAAGGCGACGGGGGGTGGTTGAGCTTTGCTCTCATCCGTAGAGCTAGAGACCGGTTGGGGGTTTGATTCGCGCGGGCAGTGTAGGATCAGGTTCGCGGGCTTCGGACGGTGAAGTGAGGCTGATTGACGCCTCAGGCCCCAGCCAAGAGTACGCAGAGTATTGGGACACGGACACGGACACGCAGGGGACTCCTGGGGGCATCTATCATGTCCAGGTGAGACCGTACTTTTTCTTAGGCAAGAAGCAGGATAATATTATAGCCCGGCTAGTGCATCTATCAGGGGCTCGCGGTGAGCAGACACAGACGTAGGGCGTGTCCATCATGGTGGCGTTGGAGAGCGCAAAGTGCGCTGGAGACTCGGTTTTCGGCCTCCAACAGTAACAGAAGATGGACTGAAGCGCGATCGAAGCCGCTAGATACGCGAACTTGGATTCGACCACGACTGATGCCGCGTTAATTAAGCGTGTCCTGTACGCGGGGTGCCTGTCCCGCACACGCCCATCATTTTCGTGTCAAGTGGCCGGCCATCCGTGGGTTAGGTAGGATTTCGTACGGAAGATCAGGACATGCAGCGTTTTGGAGGTACACATGGGGTGATTGAGATACGTCGCCGTCGAGGCCCAAGGCAGTGAATGCGAGTGGAGGACGGAGAGACAATCAGGAAGCTCGAGTGAATCAGATGTTTGTTGCACCGTGCGGGGTCACATCACAGCGGGATGCAGCCCCCAACCATCTCGAGTATGGGCCAGTCCTGCGTGTCTGTGGGCCCTGGTTCTGGAATCCGGGATTTCGTATAAAGGCCCCGCCGGCTGCGCATAATCCAAGGCCATTTCCAATCGCGGCTTGTACCGTCGTCTAGACACCGTCCTCCTACCAATACACCATGTATCGCGGGGCCCGCCAGTACCAGCACCAGCCACCCGCGACGCGCACGTCGACGTCGAGCACAAACACCAGCAACAGTAGTCAGGGCGGATATGCTGTGGTGCGTGCCCCGGCAGTGCCAACTCTTCCGTAACCCCCATGTCCGCGTCCCCGTCCGGCTCACCTGTCTACGCGCAGGCACCGCGCAGCCCGGGCGACGTCCCTGCCGCCGTCCGCAGCTTGCTCCTCGCGACCAAGGACCTCACAAAGGCGCTCACCCAGTGGTCCCGCGGCCAGGCGTCCGAGACGCACGTCAGCGACGTCTACGTGCAGATCGGCACCGACTTTAACAACACCGTCCAGGCGTTTGCGCACCACCGCATCGACCTCAGGTGCGTGCGCTTGGTGTTTTATTGGTTACGCCGCGGACACTGACGACGCGCCTTAGCGACATCCACTCGGTGCCCAAGGAGCTGCGCACGGTGCTCGAGCAGTGTCTCGCGGAGGACCCCTCGCCCGAGGTCCTCGCGCTCTTCATGCCCGGCGTCAAGGCCGTCCTCGTCAAGCTCCTCCGCGGCCTCCAGGCCCGCCAGGACGCCTGGCGCACCCGCGGCGGCGCGCCCTTCGACTTTCGATGACGGGCCGCGCCGCACTTGACTCACATACGGCCTCACACAACACACCTCATTACGGATCTTCGAGCGAGACGAGACGAGACGAGACGCGCGGGGACCCAGATCTAATTCTAATCGCATCGCCGCGCGCAAAACAATGTACGATATCCATCCATCCATCCATCCCGCTATGCCTGTATCATCTGCTGCTACTGCTACCGCTACTACTGTATGCGCCCACACCCATTTTCCGGACACCCTACACCGACCGATTTTTCGGACGCCACCCTACACGGACGCATTCCTTTGTTCTGTTTCGCTCTAATACAGCCTCCGGAATTCTCTTTGTTCTAATACAGGTCTTCAGAGTTCTTTGTTCCTTCTACGCACAAAAATTTACACGCTTCGTAACGGGACGCCTACGCACATTGACAAAATTTACACGCTTTCGTACCGGGACGCCTAAATACCTATCTATCTATGTATCTATCTATCGCCGGCGGGCTAGCTGGCGTCCCGCATGGCGTTGGCGACTGGAGAGCCTAGAATATTCTCCGCAGAATAATGCATCCATTCCATTCCGTTCCCCAAATTTCCATTTATTCCATTCTAGAATCCATCCCAATTGCAAGCCGCACGTCGGCCGAAACGTGCGACTCGAGCGCGTCTTTTTTTTTTGTTCAAATTGGACGCGCTGACCGGACATCCCGCCCGTATGTTCATTTATCCGTTATTCGTCGTTTACAATCGTTTAAAATCCACAGTTGCATATCGAGTGTTGAGCTCCGTACGATTCTTTCCCCGCGCCTTGTGCGTGTTGAGAGTTACGCGCACGGCGTCCATTTTTCTCTTGGCCCCGGAGTCGTAATACGAACGGCCAGCTGACCCGCCAATCGGATTTACACACATACCGCATCCCGCAGACCCTGAGCTGACGGCTCGGAGGTACTTCGGCCCCGCGCGCCGGTCGGGGTCGGGCAAGTCGGGCAAGTCGGAAGGAGGTGGGGAAGTCCATGTAAGGAGCTCGAAAAGGAAGGACGGAAGGAAAGAAGGTAGGCAGCATTACACGGCACGGTCCCGCGTAGGAACGCCGAAAGGAGGAAAGAAGGAAGGAAGGAAGGGAGGAAGGAGCTTTTTCAAGGAGAAGCAGGGAGGAGTTTAGAGTCCGAGGCTTCTTGGGATTTGGCGAACTTTCGAATTCGGGGATCTTCGCGAAGCACGGCGCCGATTTGCGTGCTTATCGCGGTGGAAGCCTAGGCCTAGGGATCCTTGAAATTGAAAGAAGGGGCGGGGGGTATATGCATATTTATGGGCGCCTCTGCTCGGAGAGACGCCCCCGATTTACCGCAGGTGAAAGAAAATGAAGAAATGAGACGCGCCGCTGGTACGATGGAAGAGAGTTGGCGTCCAGAGACCAAGGGACGACTCCGAGTCGAACTCGGAGATATCAATATTCCCGCACACCTCTGCGCTGGACTCTGGATCCGCCGCGTCAGTACGTACGTGGGCGCCAGCTCGGGGGACCCTGCGTGGTCCGGAGAGAAACTAACGCTCCGCACGGGTCGGCGGCGCCGGCGCAGGGAGGGGAGAGGAAGGGGAAAGGGAGAGAACGTACGCGGGAGGTGCCGCGATCGTCGATGGGGAGAGCAACGAGTTTGACGGCCGCGCCAGTCCGCGTGGGGTGGTGCCTGCGCACGCCGCGGCGGCGAACCTGTGGCCATGGGCAGCGCCCGCCTCACTCTATCCACCCAACGCGCGCCAGGGCGGAAAGTCGCGCGCGACGCCGGGAGGGAAGACGGTTGAAGACGAGGGGGGAAAGCCGAAAGACGAAAGGGGGAAGACTCGGGATTCTGGGAAGGGCGAACGCGGAAAGACTTGGGTAAGACGAAAGCGGGAAGACGGTCCGGGATTTAAAAGAGGCGCGCGTGGGGCGCGCGAAGAGGCAGCTCTGTCGTAATCTGTCGTGCGATAATTAATTCTCGACCCGGGGCTGCGGTCCGTAATGTACCACACCGTTTGGACTATCGAGCTCCAAGCTATTTATCTGACAGGTTGCCGTACGAGCCGCGTCGTGCTTGGTGTATTCAATTCAATTCAATTCAATTCGGACTCCCGCATTACCCCATGGTGCACCAGCGAATCGGAGTCCCGGATGTGCTAGCTCAGGTTAGTTCGTTAGTTCGAGATTCGGATGCAGACAGACGGCGTTAAGATCGTTACGACGCGCCAAGAGACGGCGACGGCCCGGAGATCGGCGTCAAGTGCATTAGAGAGGCCGAGGAGGGCCAGCTATCATAGGAGGGAAGAGGCTGGTGAAGAATAGTATCTTCGAGGGAAGACGCCTCTTCAAACTTGCCTAAGCGACTTGAGGTTGACTCGAAAGTTGAGGATCTAGACGCTTCGAGTTCAGGATCTAGATTCGAGGCATCGAGCACCATCAGCCAGAAGGGAGAAAGACGATATCGCGGAGGCATTGTGGCGGATCTGTTCTAGGCAACACTGGGTTAGATTTCGTTAAAGTTAAACAGGTGGGGATCAAGATGCAACTATTGCACAGCCACTGATGTCACCCTTTTATTTGAGCTTCGGATCAAAGCGGGAGAGTTCCGCGAGCACCACGCTCTCACCCAAACCATCACGGACACGACTTGCAAAGGTTGGCAGATATAGGCAACCTAATCAGGCTGGGATACTTCTGTAAAGTGCGGCCGCCAGCCATATCTTCAGAACCTTGCTAAATTCAATTTCCAGCCGTAGCCTTTCCGAAATTATGGAGCGCAACCCTCTCCAGTATCCAATTTTCAAAAATATACAACAAGCCAGATCCTTTCGCTCCGAGTTTCTCCCGATCCTCTGCTTTAAAAGTCCATCGGGGCAAAGCATCCAGGTGGCAGACCTTTTGTTTCGCACGTCCTGACAAATTTGGGTCCGGGCGGCGTATATCCATTCGCCCACCAACGCTCCAACGGCCCAAAGGATGTATCACGTTTCTGCCCAAATAAATTGCACCTCAAAGTTTGTACAATCGCTGCTCCCCTCCTTGCTTCAGCATCAAACTGTTCAACCTCCGATAATAAACCAGAAGGAGAAGGCATCCGGTTGCGACGAAAAGTAGCAGCGCCGCATTGGTCCAATGGCCCGTGGGATACCCTCTCTTTGCCTCGTTGGCCTTGTATATCCAGGCGCCGACGATCTGGCCCGGGACGCCCAAGGATATGTTCAGCGCAATCGCGAGGCCGGCCGCGGATGTCGAGTAGACGTTGGACGAGAGCCATCCGAGTAGAGGAGGGATACACGAGAACGATCCCGCCGAGGCTACGAGCAGGCAGCCGTAACGGTGCTGAGCCACAGTCAGCTTGAGACGAAGATTAAGAAGGCTGTACCGACCAGATATGCGTCTGCTGGAAGGAGAGCGGACGCCATGAAGCCGGCTGCTCCCACAAGTGACATGATTGCGGAGTGAAGCGCTCGGCTAAGAAAATTTAGAAGCTTAATGAGGGCGTCGGGCAGCTACATACGCATTGAAGTGATCGGCAGACCAGGACACAAGAATCGTGACAACATAGGCCACCGCGTAGGGAGGCACGGTCATCAGGTTTGCCTTGAGTGATGTGAACCCTAAAAATACGGTTATCAAGTTTGCCTTGATTCGAACCTTAAGCCCGCCGCTCACCTAAGCCGGCCGTGATGGAAGGAGTGAACAGCGACAAGCTGGAAAATGGCGTGGATATCCCGAAGTAAATCTGTTCGCGGTCAGTCGAGGCATGAATGCGGAGGCCTGAGACGAACAGCGTAATGGGCGTAGAGCCGCCAGTCGGTGAGAGTGGCCTTTACATCGGGCCATGTCATAGCTTTACTCGTTCCGAGGGAGCTCTGGCCCTTTAGTCGCCGCGCGGCAAGTTTTTTTTCTTCGTCCGTGAGCCACCCGGCTGTCTCTGGGTAGTCCGGGAGGTAAAAGAACACTAAGACTGAAGATAGGCATGAAGGAAGCCCTTCTGAGATGCATCGGCGTCCTGATGAGAAATGGAATTGAGGTTGATCCAGCGACACCTACCCAGGATAAAGAGCCAGCGCCAGGCAGACAGTCCGTTCGTCTGATTCATATGCCCTACACCGAAGGCAATTGCGCCACCAAAGGCGCCGGCCAGAGTTGCGGAGGCAAGGATGATCGCCACTCGAATGGAGCGCTCATCCGTTCTGCACACCAGGAATGTGAGCTCGAGCACCTCACGGGGCAATCTATAAACACACTTATACCAAAACGTGCTGTAAAACACAAGACCCGGAAAGAGACCTGGCGTAGTTTCGAGGTTTAAAACGGTTTCTTTTAACGAATGGTGCGACCCACCGGCCTCGAATGCCCCGAGGAGAAATCGCGTAGCTGTGACCGCACCATAGCTTTTCGTGCCTCCCAGTCCCATCGTGAGAGCTCCGCACGGAGAACATCAGGAAAGCAATCCAGCGCTGAGGATTGAGGTTGAGAATGAATCGTCTTCGACGGAATATGGGCAAAACCACTGACGCTCGGACTCAGCTTCTTCAGGAAGTAGTTTGACGGAACTTCGAAGATAGCGTAGGCAATTAGGAAAACCATTAGGGCAATTCTGAGCGATCGAGTCGGTAAATTCTCATTTGAACTCCAGGGGAAACCGCGGTTTACGTATATTGGAAGGACGTCATGTGAGTCTCAGAGAGCAAATCGTTGTGTCTCCGAGTTCAAAATTTTGGCGTTTCCTAGGGCACAATCAGCTCCCGTACCCAAGAAATCCTTGCATTCTGTACCGATATTCGAGCGGTCAAGGTAACACAACAAGTACATCGCCGCGGACAAAGGCACAATGCGGAGATCTTGTTTGCGAACAAGGGCCACTTCGGCGGCGCTATCGTGAAGATAGGAATCCGTCTGCGACTCGAAATCCTAGAGGATCCACAGTAAGGACAGCAGTTCAGGAGTTGAAGGGTTATCGACCAACATGTTTTCCGTAATTCACTTCTTGAACTGATTGTTTCTCTATTTCGAGGTCGTGCACTTGCGGAGAGGCCATTGCTAGCGGAGAGAGAGGGTTGAGAGAGGGCGAGACAAAAGATCTGCGACATGTCAGCGCTCAGCTTAAATAAATTACATTCTGGTTGTCAGGCGATGTTGCGGCGGCGAAAAGATATTTGCCGGCCGAGCTAAGCGGAGGCATACGACCCGATGAGGTCGGATCGTCGATAGGGTTGACTTACAGAATCTTTGGTGTGACATTTACAGTTTTTAACCGAGCGAAACGCTCAGGCCGCGCGGCCAACTGTGGGCTAAATAGTGCCCCAATGACATCATACTTTGTTGTAGATCCGTTCAGTGTCGTCCCAGCTACCTGAAAATTCAAAGAACTGTGCGATTATGTGTTGTGCTGAGAGAGAACGAGGGCAATCTTTCGAAAGTCAAATATGGCCAAATCACGTGGAAGCGAAAACAGGGAATGTCGGAAATGGAGCTTATCCGTGCTTGGGATGGCGAGATTCGTAATCGCCGACCTCGGAAACCCCAGGTATACCCTGGGCTATGCATTTATCATGCGGGTCAAATTTGGTTCAAATCGGGAAAATGACAGCGGACAGGAACTTAGATAGAACAGGCGCTATAAAAGCTTTTTTCACAAATCCTTTTGTGACTGGGAGTTTAACAAGGAGGAGATAAATGTCCCAAATTTTTAGGCCTGCTGGCAACCTGCAAGGTGGTGAACGGCACGGCGTTTCGCTTCCACGTGGCGTTTCACTTCACGGTTAAATACTGTGTTCTGTCATGCATGTTTGAGAGCGGGTGCTATAAAACGTATCTTCGTGTTGGGGATGCGTTTTGAGAATGATAGGTGCAGGGTTATTTGTTTCACGCTGTATAGCACATGATCGTGATCGACATTCGGAGGAATTGGTGTTTCCTGGCCTCAGGCAAGGCACCACGACAGATCAAGATATCGTCAATGTACATGCCAGCGGACACTTGCATTTTGTAAAGTGGATGTGGATAGAAGAGCAGGAAACACAAGTTCAACATTGAACATGTCATGTTGAAATCAACGATCGTGGGAATGTCTCGGAAAGGCCCGAGGGTCTCCCAAGGCGATCAAGGAAGCTGTGCTGACTCGGACAACCTCGAGTCTTCGACCTCGACCTCAACTTTGCCTTGTCTTTTCTCTGCCTGTGGCCTGTGCTTCCTGCCTTATCTATTTGCCCTCCAACTCTCAGGTAGTCTGGTACTTACTTCGTCCACCAAATCTGACCTAGTGGGTCGATCTTCGGAGCGGAACCTAAACGGACGGCGGAAGACTCAGTTCCAGTGGAGCGCGGATGGTTCACTTGCACCACAGACAGCCTTCTTGAGGCTCTGCTCTTCGCTCATCTCGGGCCAAAGTGTCTCGATGCCCCTGGTTTTGCGAGTATAAAAGCTGGGATTATTCTGCCTCAACTTCATCAGTCAATCCGACTCGACCTCACGACAACTTACGTTCTACGACCTCTTTATACGACCTTTGAACGAAACAAGATGCTGTCCTACTTCATTCCCCTCGCCGTTCTCAGCAGCGCACCTCTTCTCTCGAACGCTTCACCCATCTTCCCAATCGTCAACGCTGGTGCAGCAGCCACAGTAACGGCCACGGCCACACTCACCATTTTCCAATGCCCGACGGGTACTCCCGCCCTTCCGTCAGCCAGCGCCAATTTCGGCGGGCTTCCGATCTTCCTCCCGAGCGCCGCCAACAATGTCGTTTCTAGCGCGCTTAGCGCCGCCACCGGGCTCGTGAACTCCAACATCGTTCCCAGCGGTGGAATCCCTTCCATCGCGGCCAACAGTGTCGTTTCGACCGCACTCAGCGTCGCCACCGGCCTTGTGAACTCCAACAGCCTTCCTATTGGCGTTGCTCCCTCGAATGTCGTCAGCATCGTCTCCAGCGTCCTCAGCGGCGCAGCTCCCTCCGCCGTTGTCGACTCTGCCTTGAGCGCGGTCAGCGGGGTCACCACCTTCATTCGGGACCCGATCACTGTGCCGAGCGGCGCGAGCCCCGACCCCATCGTCCTTCCCAGCAGCAGCATCCTTTCGAGCGTCGTCAATATGGGCTCTAGCATTGTCGGCGATGCAACCAGCCTCGTCCCTGTGCCTACTGGATCAGTTCCTGGGGCCTTCCTCCCCAGTAATGTTGTCTCGAGCCTTATCAACACTGCTACCGGCACCTCCAGCGACGGGTCCGCCATCCTCGCTCCTCTTAGCCAGGTCGCTAGCTCTCTGGAGACCGTTTCGAACACCCTGCCGAGTCTCCTCAGCACCGTGAGCAACCTACTCAGTTCGCTCACCAATCTCTCTGGCACCGTCAGCCAGGCTCGTCATTTTTTTTCGTCCTTGTTCCATTCAACCGCTGATAAAACCTCTTCCAGCTGACCGCAGGCCTTTCGACGCTTGTCAGCCAACTCAACGCCGCCGCCGCCAGCGTCCAATCCCTGAACTCTGTCCTCGTAAGCATTCCTTCACAAATCTCTAAATGCGACAACTCACGCTCCGTGCAGAGCGGTCTTTCAGGAAGCGCGACCTCAGCCACAGATGCCTCTCAGATTCTCAGCCAGGGCTCGGCAATTACTCAACGCGTCGCATCGTTTACACCCCAGGTAATATTCCTGTCCCATCGTCATGCGCTCCTCATTAATCCATGCTACAGATAAACACCCTTGTCTCTAGGGCCAACCAGAGCCCGACGCCCACCAACCTGACCCAACTCCGTACCGCCCTCCAGACCTTGCAGTCCCGCCTCCAGGTTAGCTTCGCCAATCTCGCACCCCCGTCAAATTATTAACACTATTACAGACGATGTACCAGGGTCTGGTCCCCCACTGCGGCACGCCGGCGCAGGGGCAGGTGCTGAGCAACGCGTGGGCTACGACGAATGCCGCTCTCAACACCTGCATTCTCAAGACCTGAGAGCTTTCTACTTTCACGCGACATCACGTTTTCCATTAGACATGCGTTCCGTGTACACCACTTTGTATAGATTGTATCATCGATTGTATGTATTTTTGTTCACGCTTTTGTGGATTTGGGCTCGTTCTATTTCCCAAAAGGATGGACCCATTCATTCGTCTAGACCGCGACCAAAGTTTCAACGCCACCACGGGCGCGGTGCCCCCGGTTACATAGATACTGTTCCGACCCGAGTGGAGGCGTTCAAACGTGGAAGTCAAGCTGACTCGGCAAGCGAGCATTCCTGCTTGACTTCGCAAAAATAGGATGGTTGGCGATCCGAACACTAGACATAGCACAGACATCATAAAAGCTATGCGTAAGAGAAGAAGTTTTGGAATCCTAGAAAACACTAGTATCGAATCATTAGCAAGCTAGAGCTAGGTGGTACTCACGATAGTTCGACACAGAATGTTGCGCGATGCCAGAAATTCAACGTTGTCTAACGTGCATCTTTATTCCCAATGCCGCCAACTCCTTCCGTGGTCGGAATGCGGCTAGGGTTTTGTCCAAGTCCACAGTTCGCGATCCACTCCAGGACAGAGTGCAGTTCCGAATTTGAGCAAATGATTCAAGGGGTGCGACCCATCGCGTGGACAGGGCATCGAAGTTGGCATCCAGCATCGCGGGAAACGTGGTGGTAATCTGTTCGACGGGGTGGATGCCAGGAGACGCCGTCAGGTGGCCGAGGCGGGGGAGAAATGGGGAACCATCGCTCATGCGACGGCAAATCGCAATGAGAAGATCGAGCGACCCCTCGAGTAAGTCGGACTTGGGATTCTGGGAAGGACGAAAGCGGGAAGACGGTCCAGGACTTAGAAGAGGCGCGCGTGAAGAGCTAGCTCTGTCGTGGGATAATTAATCCTTGACGCGCGCGCCGTCCGTAATAGAGAGTTTGCGCAAAAGCCGCAAAAGCCGCACGCGGCTTTTTTGCATTGCGCAAAGCCGCACGGGGAAATCTCGCCTGTGAGCCCTGTAACAAATGTATATGAGCAGAATGTGTATACTTTTGCACTGTACTGGCTCCCTTCTATGCCCAGCCAAGGTGGGCTTTCATCGCGCGCGGGGAAGCGTGTGCAGAATGTATTTCGGGAGCTTCATCGTTGTTCTTAGCCTGTAAACGTGTCGAGTGCCGTGTTCGGGTCGGAGTGAGACTGGCTTTGGCACGTATCTTGCCGCGAGTCATTGTAGAAACTGACACCTGAGGACTGAGTGGCTCGCTGAAGCGAAAATCAAAGCGGTATTGATACGGTCACATGTTGATTTTTCCACGCTTGGGCCACCAAGGCGTCAACATGACATTGCGTATTATTACAGACCAGTTTCCAACTCCAAAATACTAGTTTGAATTGGTTTTAAAGGTAGTAATTCAAATCAACCCCGCGGCTTTGCGCAATGCAAAAAAGCCGCATGCGGCTTTTGCGGCTTTTGCGCAAACTCTCTAATGTACCACACCGTTCGGAATAATATATCGAGCTTCAGCTAGCCATATATTTAACAAGTAGCTTGGTGTATTCAATTCAATTCAATTCGGATTCCCGCTTGATTCCCGCATTAATATTACGCCATGGTGCGTCCAGCGAATCTGAGTCCCGGAATGTGTTGGTTCGAGAATCGAGAATCGGATTCAGACAGGTGTTAAGATCGGTAACAACGCGCCCACGGCTCGGAGAGTGCATTAAAGGGGCCGTGGAGGGTCAGCTATCAGAGGCTGGTGCAAGATAGCATTTTCGAGGGAAGAAGCCTCTTCAAACTTGCCTCAACGATTTGAGGAGCTTCAAGTTGACACTTTAAATCAGAATCTAGCTTCGCAGTTTCGAGCACCATCATCAGCAGAAAGGAGGCTCAGGGAGATCCAGAGGAGGTTTTCTCGCGGAGGGGTTGTGCCACGCGGATTGGGCTGGCGCAACACCTCGCAACACGGGTACAAAAAAAGGTGAACAAGTGGGACGAAGATAAGTGAAGCCACTGATTGTATCCTTTATTTGAACTTCGGATCAAAGCGGGAGAGTGCCGCGAGCACACCCAAACCATCACGGACACAACTCGCAAAGGTTGGCAGATATGCCTATTCAGGCTGGGATACTGCTGAGGTGCAGCCGCCAGTCATCTCTTCAAATTGAGCCCGGGTGAGAACCTTGCGAATTCAACTTCATTTCCCCCTTGAGCCTTCTCGGAGACTTGGACGCTAGCCTCCCTCTCCAGGATCCAATTGTCAAAAATATAAACCGCCACAGATTCTTTCACTCCAAGTCTCCGACTCCCAATCCTCTTGCTTTCAAAGTCCATCGGGCAAAAGCATCCAGGTGGCAGACCTTCTGTTTCGCACGTCCTGCCAAGGCGGCGTTAACGTTTATTGATGGGCTTCTGGATATTCCGGGTACAATTTTCCTGTGGTATGTGTGCGTATACATCAATTCGCCCACGGACGCTCCAATGGCCCAAGGATGTGTCATGTTTCTGTTTAATTATTTAATTGAGTAAGTACCCATCCATCTTCGAGTTAACTGGGTACTCGTCTGATCCGCTCGTTCCCTATACTTGAATCTTGCCTTGACACGAACAAGAGAACTGTCGTTGTCAGTGTCGTGCCGAGGGGTTGGGATAACTGCGCAGGACGTACCCTTGAGGCCGTCGTGTTGTGAAGAGTCTGAATTGCAGTGTCGTTCAGTTTAGTTCCCGACACTAACTGCCAGTGTGTTTTGGGTTGAAATACATCTACTTGACTTGACTGGATCTGCGCCACGAGATGATTTGCACTTCGAGCTTGGTGCATGTCGTCCTGTGGGGAGGGGAGAATGGACGCAATTTCCACTAACCAGGGCGGCTGTACGTCCATAGTTGGGACCCGTTTAGAATTTAGACAAAATAATACTAGTAGCTGCAGGCATTTGTCCACCAGATGCAGTCTGTCTAGCACGCAAGATCCCTAGTCTAGATGGATTTAAATCATTAAATCGATGTGAATCGTAGATTACTCTTCTTATGTCCGTCGGGTCCGACCGCCTGTCAAGAAACGCTAATCAGCGATACTTCAACGTTCAATGATTCAATCGGAATAAGCAGTCGCCTCGATCGGTCTCAAAGGAGCCAGATGGCGGGGGAGCATGCTTTGCGCAGGAGACCGGACGCAGGCGGGTGATACCGCGATCGGATCCCCGACCGCACAGCCAACCGCTAGGCTATCTCGGGCCCGGGGACTTGGGAGGCCTAGGCGCGCATCTGATCAGCACTGAGTACTGAGCAGCTGTAGATAGGCGGGGTCCAAGACGACCCTCGTTCGTTCGATACAACTACATTGAATTGAATCAAACGGATGTAGCATACATACAACAAAGGAAGCACAGATCAGATCAAGGAATTCGAGGGAAGGAAGGAATGAGCGAGCGAATGTAAGGCACCTCGTAAGGCCACGTCCCACCCCATCTGGGCGCGACCGAAATAAATGCCTGTCGCTTCGTTCTTCCCTCATATTAGCAACTCTGCAGATGGTGGGCGTCCAGGTGCGGAGTGAATAAGCGAGGGTGCGGTAGGGCGTAAGTAGTTGGAAGGCTGAGTTGAACGGTAGGGAAAGGAGGAGAAGACAAGAAGCTATTGATTGATGATGTAGGAAGACACGGGTACTTGTTGGTGGTGGTCGAGAAGAAAGGAAACGAAATTTTTTTGCTCCCGATTGATCCGCTTTATACAGCATCCACAGCCACTGATGCGATTGATCCGATCGCTGGTCTCGGTCCGACTGCCGACTCGCTTCTTTTCTCTTGGTCAATGTCTCTCGCAAGTCTCGCCAACAACGTGCCAGGAAAGTATCGTATCGTGTATCCAGACGTGAATTAATGCTAATCGTAAAACCGCAAACCGTCGTAACCGCACGTCGTCTATGCCATTAAGCTGCACCATCCTGCTCTGGCTCTACGCCTTTTTCCTTTTCGGGCTCCAGCACGTTCTCCGCCCGTATGCGCAAGATATCCGCGCGCTGCAGGTTCGCCTCGTTGCACAGCGACCGGAAGATCGAGTCCTCATTGTCAAACAGGTTCAGCACCGTGTCGAACTCCGCGACTTGGCCCTGGTCCATGACGAGGATGCGATCGTAATATGCTACAGCCAGTTAGCCATCCACACGGAAGAGCGAGAGCGGGGGCTTCACCAATGGTATTGAGACGGTGCGCAATGCAGAGTAGCGTGGAGTCCGCAAACTCAGTCCGGATCGTCCTCTGCAACTTCGCGTCGGTCTCCACGTCTACAGAGCTGGTGGCCTCGTCCTGTGCGGTATTGTTAGAGAGCATCCATACGATACGACTACAAAGCGCACCAAGACGATGATGGGACTGTTCTTGACGAGCGCTCGACACAGCGCCAACAGCTGCTTCTCTCCCGCACTGTAATTTGACCCTAAAGAAGTTGTGCCTGTTAAGAGCCAATCGTGACGGCAAGAGGCAACATACCCTCATCCCCAATCTTCGCATCCAAGCTGAACTTCGCTTCAGCCGCGGGGTCCGGAGGCTCGCCAGCGCGCGGGAGGAGCCATGCGCGCTGGAGCACAGATATCAGCTCCGCGTCCGTCTTAGAGGCTTGCGGATCTCTGCACATAATACCGTCAATAAGAGTCCGCCGCGGAGGGTGTGCGCACGTACAAGTTCTCTCGCAAAGTTCCCAAGAAGAGGACAGAGTCTTGGGGAACGAGAGCCAACCTGCCCCTCAGGACGTCGAGCCCGACGTTGCGGATGTTATGCCCATCGATTTCGATCTTCCCCGACTGCAGCTCGACCATGCTATGAAGCAGCAAAGTGAGCGAATGCATATCAACTGGGTCGAGCGCTTACCGGAAGAGAGCTTGTAGGAGGGAGCTCTTTCCTGAAAGAGAGGGGATGTCGTCACGAGATGGTTCGTAGTGTTATAAAACTACGCACCGGCGCCCGTTCTCCCAACGATGCCGACCTTCTCGCCGGGTCTTATGTCGAAGCTGATGTCCTTCAGGACGAGAGGCAAGCCTTCCCGATAGCACATCTCGACGTTTTTGAAGCTGACTTCACCTCGGTCCGGCCACGAGCTAGGGGGGTCATCTGGGGTCGTGGCGTCGCCCTCGGCCGGCAGTTCAGCGTAGATCAGGATACGCTCGACGCTGTCTTCGGGGTGTCAGGAGGGGGAAAGGGACGAAAAACCGGAAAAAATCACTGAGATTTTGCTCATTCGTAGCGAACAAGGCTATCATCTGCGCTGTAGTCCGGCTTGTGAGCAAAGACACAGTCGCGGGAGCGTCGAGGATGCTTACAGAAGACTTGGGTTACTGGGGCACGATCAGAGATTGAAATGGAAGCAAGCTTTTTACTTACTGCTTAACGTGTAACTGAGAACGACACCGATCTGGCTAGGATTTACAGAGTTGCGACTAGAGACGTTGGGTGAGCTACAGTCTGAGTAAATCAATAGGAGACTAGCACGCACAAGCCAGCGGCGAAAAGGGCGATGCCGAAGATGAGTATGTTCCCAAACACATCTAGCCGGATCGAGAGCCAGCACTGCACTGCGGAAGAGCGGGTGAATACAGCGACCAGATAATAAAAACGGAAAAACTATCTTACACGTGATAGTCATTAGGTAAGCTCTGTTTTCCAGATCTAAGCCATGCTCCGCTTGTTTGATAGACTCGGCCTTATGAAGCGAACCGTCAGATTGGACCTTCCGGTTAGCATTGCCATCCTACGCACCTGTTCTCCGTAAGCCCGGATAGTCGCCAGACCGGTCAAAGTTTCTAGACGACTTATAAGCCAAGGCTCCATTGCAATGAAATCATGAGACTCGCCCGAATACGAAGCATACAGCGCTGAGCGCATCAGGGAGTCAAGACGTTTAGTCTCCACGGACGATCTCCGGTAGTACAGGGACACCAAGTAGTAGAGCACAGACATCGGCGCGAAGATGATACCAAGGTAAGGGAAAGTGTAGAAAACCAGGGCGACTGTGCCCAGGACCGAGCTGAACGTGGACAGGAGCTGCATCTACGAGTCAAGTCAGTGGGGGATGCGGGCAGCAAGGAGTTAATGGTAAATACAAGGGTCATAGATAGCTCGTTGTCAAGAGTGTCCTGGTCCTTGACCAAACGAGACAGGATTCGCCCTTGAAGAAAGATGAAGACTTTCGATAGACACAGAAACAGCGGCGCCTACCCATCGGTGTTGTATCAAAGAAAGATGCCGGAGAGCGCAAAACATGGGCTAAGGAGGTTTTGAAGAGACTCAAACTAGCCATTAAGCTCGCAATACTGCAGGACACAACGTCAGGGTTAGCAAGGCTCAAAGTGGTCCGCCAACGTACGCAAAAGCAAAACTCGAACAGAACGAGAAGAACGATTGAGCGACGCCGAGAGCTGTGTAGACAGCCATATAATCCCCTTGGTGGAAACCCTTAATACTGCCGGCAGTCCAATACCCGAGGAACAGATTGTTGCCGACTACCGCCGTATACTTCAGCGGAAGATCCCACTCTAGTGCAGGGAAGACTCACCCTGGGCTCCTTGCGAAAGTGTGAGCAGAAGTATGATGAATGGGGCCCACGCTACTCCGCCGGCGTACTTCAAGTACTTTCTGTACGTCTCCCATGAGACGGCGCCGGTACTGCGCTCTTCCGTCTGCATCAGAGCTGCTTGGTCCTTTTTGGCGTCGATCGTATCCTTGTCATCCGCCACAACAGCCGCCTTTTCGCCCTTGACAGTGGAGGCTTGTTCCTCCTGGTCGATGTTCCCGTAGTCCTCCATGAGCCGAGAAAACACGACGCCGTCCTTCATCAGCGTCTGGGCGACCCGTCAGCTACTCATTCGGGCCACAAGACGAAGGAACCACGCACCTCGTACGTGCCCTCCTCCTTGATAATTCCATTGTCCATGACCTGAATGTCCATTAGTCCGAGCGGGATTGGGGAAGCCGTCATGCTAACGTAGATGTAATCGGTTTTGTCCAATACGTGGAGGGCGTGGGTTACGAGAATTCGCGTGCGGTCGGCCAAAGGTCCGCGTAGAATACAGTTGTCTAAGATCGCTTTGCCGACAAACGAATCCACAGCGCTGAGCGGATCGTCCAGGAGAACGATGTCCGAGGTCGAGTAGGCGGCTCTGGCAAGCGAGACGCGGGCCTGGAGGAAAAAGACTCATCAGCGGTCGTATTGCGCGAGCAGAAAATAGGCCATACTTTCTGGCCACCAGAAAGATTGATGCCTCTTTCGCCGATCTAGTCCTCGCATTAGCGTAATTTCGGCTTGGAGAGTAGCCCCGTACCTCAGTCTCTTCCCCGTGGGGCAGCACCTTATTGAATCGAGTTACAAACGAAGAAATTGTCTATACAGATAGCACCCACCTCGAGATCATGCTCCAGACTACACGCGTGGATGATTTGGCGGAATCTGCGAAGGACATGCGTGAGTTGGCAAGGCCGATGTGCACGAGTCCAAGATATACTTCTCCTCATCCTCCTCCTGGCCGAAGATGACATTCTGTCGCAAGGTCGCGTTTCTAATCCACGCCGTCTGGGGCACGTATGCCAGAGTTCCGCCAAATTTAACCTAGCTCAAAGCCAGTCAGGACGGCGGGTAGGTAAAAACAGCGTCTGACGCACGGTCCCCGCTGTCTTCCGCATTTCGCCGATGAGCGCTTGCAGAATCGAGCTCTAAGGGGCGGGGCATCAGTTGGGCCCGCTTTCGAGGAACGGCCGCCTCTCACCTTGCCGGACCCGACGCGCCCGACGATTGCTATAAACGAGCCCCTGGGCATGCTGAACTTGAGGTCATTGAGCTCGAACGGCTTCTCCTCCTCGCCTGGCGTCACGGTCCCCGACGGCGCGTCCTTGTCGGTGGTGGTGGGCAGCACCTCCGCTCCCTTCTTTCCCTTCGCTTTGGTCTTCGTCTTCTTTGCCCGCCCGCCCGCCCGGCCCCCACCGCGCCCACGTCCCCCGGCCATCCCGCCTCGCCCCCCGCCCGCGCCCGAGGCAAACTTGGGCTCCTCGAGCTTCCCCGCGGTCTCCCACGCGAAACTCGCGTCGACCTCGACCGCGTTCTTCAGGTCGCCGTCGATGGGATATGGGTCCGGTAGCTCCTCCGCAGTGAGGAACTTCCCGATGCGGCCAAGCGCTACCAGTGCGTCCGAGAGCGCAGACAGCACGAAGGGGAGGAACATCAGCGGGGCGCGGATGATCTGGATTAGCGTCAGCAGGGACATAAGCAGCTCAATGCGCGGACTGACGTTGAAGAACTGCAGGGAGCTGAATATAATGGCGACATTGAGGTCATGTCCGCTCAACGCGTACGTGATCTATAATTACATTCTCAGCTTAGGGCGGGTTAGGGTTACGAGATGTCGCGTACAAACGACAGGATCGAGGCGAGGACCGGGATCAGCGTTACGAGCGCAATCAGTCCCGCGCGAGCAATGCTGCGGGGGGCTGTAAGCAAGTAAAAGGCATGACGAGAGAGCCACGTACGCAGTTTTCCGGATGGTAGCGATCTCACGTTCGCGCAGGCCGCCGATCTGGTGCGTGTAAAAGCCCTCCCACGCGTAATACTTGATGAGGCGGATGCCTTGCAACACCTGCGCGTACGACGAGTCAAAACAAAGCAACGCAAGTGACTGGGAGACGCTGCACACCTCATTCGACAGCCGGACACGCGTGTCAGTGATTTTTACCCCCTTCTTGCGTTGGGCGAACATAACCTTGACAAGGATCATCTGCAGAGGGAAGCCGAGGAGCAGGACGCCAACACCGACGAGCGCCGAGTAGCCCAACTGTATGGAGGAGCCTGGAGTTAATACAGGACGGAATGAAGTGCTTCGGAGGACGTACGTTGTTAATGAGGAGACCTACGCCGATGACGATCTGGTGGAATGTACTGTATTAGTAGACGAGAATGAGTGGACTAAGAGCTGCTAGTTACCTGAATCGGCGAGGTCCAAATACTTGTAAGGAGTGAATTAGTTAATGAAAAAAGAGTGACTAAGGGCCAGAGATGGCTCGACGCACTTGTGGCCGAACTGCGAAAAGCGATCTAGCCGCGCCGCATCGGTCGATATGATTGTCGTAGTCTGACCGACGGTGTGCTCTAGGCGCGCACGCGCGGACAGTCGCATCGATTTACGGAATACGCTGCCAATGATTCCTGTGCGCACAGACAGCCCGACCTGCATCATGGCTGCATGATGATTGTCAGAGGGATCGGTGTGACTTCAGACCACGCACTTTGCTGAGAGTGGTTCGTCATCAAACTCGCGATTTCTGCGAGGGGCTCGTCAGCGGGGACATCGGGCGACTGTGGACACGTACCTTGCATCGCGAAAAGAGCGCACCCGAGCCCAATTCCGTAACCGATCCCGCGCGGCTGCGGGAGGAATCCAGAAGCTTTCTCTGCCTCCGTGGCGTGGTAGTAGATGTAGGATGTAGTCAGCCATGTCAGGATGACTTTGTTGAGGAGAGGAGTCGTCGTTTTAAGTGTGTCTGGGACATACAGCCGTCAGCAGCGCAACATGCATTGCCGGCGAAAACAACGCACCAGACAGAAGCTTTAGAATGCCACCGCTCCAGATACGAAAGAGGAATGTGCGATGGAGGGCCAAGGACAGCGACGAGTCAAACTGCTTCTTGGGTTTCCGATGCCAGAATCGTTTAGGTTTCTCCGGCGATTCTTCCTTCGAGTCATTACCTTTCTTCTCCTTCACGGACTCAGCGGACTCCGTTTCTGCGATCGTTTCGTTGGACGTCCCACGGAATGCACTGGGGCGTTGCTCTGGGGGGCATCGGGGATAGAAGTTTGCCTCCAAAGCGTCGGTGGTCGTGGCGGTCAACCGCGACTCGGGTAGTTCCCATAAATCTAGGTGACGTCACGCCCAGCGCCTCCATGTAGGGGCTCGGCTTACCGTCTTTTTCGAGGGGACGTGAAAAGCCGACGTCGAGAAATGGGGTGAGCCAGTGTACGACAAGCTGCGAGAGGTATCTATGATACAATTATCGATTTCATTATCACAGTGAAAAAAAATCAGGTTGAACGTACGAAGCTGTGGCCTTGGGGACTGTCTTGCCCTTGCCAAAGGCTGGCGGTGCAGGAGGCGGGTGGAACGGATTGGAAAACAGCATGGTCGACGCAACTCGAGTCACTGCGTAACTCCTACCATGTCGTGTTATAGCTAAAAGCCATAAATAGAGGCGGAAGACCAGCCGATTCTGCGTGTCAGGGCGGCCGGGGTTAGCCAATCAGAGTCTCCGTATTTGGTCATCTACATTATTCAGCTGATTTCGAGTATCTGCGCCCGCAGCAGCGCAGCGATTAGCGTGATCGCCGCGGCGCACACCCGCTCGGGGCGAGATTGTCGAGATAAGTGAGCTGGCCGCCATGAGCGCCGCCACCACACAGTTCATGGATTGTGTCCAGATGTCGGGATGTACGAAACATTGGACGAGGTCCGGGACAAGTCCGGGGGGGGGGGGGGCGAAAGTAAAACTCGCGAGGTGCGAACGAGAATAGGTGGGAGGGGCGATCCGGGATCGTCCATGGAAGATGGGGATATGCTCTGTTTCTCCAACTGCGAGAAAGGCCAAGAAAAGCGTCTGAGCCCTGCGGGTCGGTAGGTTGGAAGGCTGAAGGAAGCCTCAAGCTTGAAAAAGCCGACGCGTCGGGAGTGACACAACTTCACAGTGAGTCATGAGAGTGACTGACGTGATGGTTACGTAAATCTCCAACCGAAAGTTGAAAATTTGCAACCTAAGGCCCAAACAAAAGAGAAGGCACGACAACGACACTACAAGAACGTACACAAATTTTCACACTTTCTTCTTCCCGACGCATTGCATCATACAAAAATGGAATTGGATACATCGATGGCTAGACGATACAAGCTCTCAGTATCGATACAACATACATCTAGCGCAATTGCGTCTTAATCTTCTCAGCCCAAAAATGCATCAACCCCGGACCCGCTCATGGGGCTCCTGGAACGGCACGTCCAAAATCTTAAATATCTCCTCCTCCGTCTCGGACGCCACAAGATTCCCTGTCGTCGTTTCAAAAAACGCGCACCAAACTGAGGCGTAAAATAAAATCCTGACCTTTGTTCAATTTCTTAGTCCGGTCCTTCGGGTCACGCACGACCCCCTCGAACAAGCCCCTCTGGTTGAGCGAATAATTCAGCTTGTTTGCCTTGAGCCGCATCGCGCGGTTGAACTACATTTTTCTCATCAATATAGGTATCAAAGAAAGAGAACGCGACGCACTATATCATCCCCCGTATAGTAGATCAGGGCTGCGCCGCGCGACCTATTCGACAGAATCATCAAAAACTGGGAAAACTATAAACTAGAGAGTCACGGACTTGTAAGGGATCGTCAAGAAGTCGATCCTCCGGCGGCGGGACCCAAACTGCGGGAGGCGGCACAGGCCGCGGTAGATAGCCTCGTCGTGGAAGGGATTATCAGGAAGCGCAAGGTCCTCCGTGATGATCTTGCGCTCATGGAGCGCCTTCAAGAGGTGGTGCAGAATGCCGGCATGCGTCTTGCCGTCATCGGGACAGCGGGTGATCATTATGTCGATATCTCCGCAATCGGCTTTACCTCTGCCGAAAAAAAAAAGAACTGAGTCGATTTCTGAACAGGGTATCGGGAAACGCACCGACGATAACTTCCCATGACTTGGATTTCAAGTTTGGGGTCGATGGAGAGCGCTGATTAAATTATGTCATTTTGCTGAACGCTGCATTCAAAGGGAAAGAAAAATACCGATAGGTTTGATGATGTCGAACAGCGCTTTGGCTTCTTCTCGAGGCATACGATCATTAATGTCTGCGCCCGAGGTCATCCTGTGCCCGACAGCGTTAATAATCAACTCACCGTCATAAAACTGGATGCCAATTTTCTGCGCGGGTGTCAGAACAACGCCGAACTTCCCAGCTTTGAGGTCGTCGAGTGTCCGGCACCCAGCCGAATACCACTGGTATGCAGTCGTTTGCCCTGTAGCAGCAGCCAAGTAAGTGGCAACCCGCGTCCGAAATGCTTGCATCACATACCAACGCCGTATATCCCTTGGAATATTTTGCGGACTTTGACGTCGTCGCTATTCTCGTATTTTATGCGGCGCAGATCACCAGTGTCAATGATCTCCATGATCTACGGGGCAATTGTTTTTGAGCGCTGGGGGATTGACCGAGACGGAATCGATCACCTTAAGCGCTGTCTTCTCGCCAACGCCACGGAGGAGTCGAGCCTCCTTGGCCGACTTGATCCGTGTGGGATGATTCCTCAGTGCTCGTGCAGCTAAAGCAACATTAGCCAGGAAATTCTACAGGACCAGACGACACTCACCCTTGGTATAATTCAAGACGCGCCAGTGATTGTCGTCACCCGGCTTGGCTCTGTGAAATTCCAGCAATTCCTCCAACTAGCAGAACGGGCATGAGCTCGAAGGTAAACCAGACTAAACATGCCACCCGCCTTTTTCGCAATAAATTCGTTGGGGCCATTCCTCCGCTGGACCTCCTTGTGGTCGCAAGTGAAGCCCTAGACCAAAAATTAAATTACGAAGATGCAACATACGAGGTCGACATACCCTCCTCGGTGCAGGCCCAGGATTGTGAGGCACCTCATCGTCGATGTCCTCAACGTCGGTTTCATCTTGATCAACGACTTCGCCATGACGAGTCCCCTAGATTAATCGATTGGATCATAGCGCATTGATTTAATAGTTGGGACGCACACTATTATCATCCCGCCACGCCTTCGCTTGCTCATAAAATTCCGCCAAGGGGTCATCGGCATTATTGCTCTCCGATTTGACGCGTGAGGACGAGGCCTTGCCGACGTCTACCGTTCGAGTCGGAGGCGACGTTGGAGATATAGGCGCATCGCTCCGGTGGCCAGCGTTCTCGCCAGGTTCGTCATCTTCAGAGTCGTGGATAGTTCGTCTGGGTTGCTTTTTGTCTTGAGTGAAATCCCTGCGTTGATGGTGAGTTGGTCAATAAATGTTGTTGGAGGGTGGCACGCTACGCACGAGATGCGGCTCAAGTTCGCGCTACCCTCCGGCAATGCCCGTTGTTTGCCTTTGCCCTTTGCCGGATACTCGACTTCGGGTATGCGACTGGAGAACGCCGCATATTCAAAAAGGGGGCCCGGGTCTGAACCGTCCATCCCAGCCGCAACCCACGCCCATCGGAGAATAGGGATATGAGCAGGGATTTCCTTCATCTTCTTCAGACCAAGGGCACGAAGCATTACCACGGGCGTAGTCGTTTCCGAAAGAATGATGTGCGTAACGAGCTTGCCGTCGAAGACGGGAAATAGGTTGCCACCGTACTTGACGACCTGCGAAAAATAAAATAGAAAATGACTTATTGGGGGACGACGACCTGCAATAAATGAAATTTACAAGATCCATTCGGCCCATTGTACGGTCAGAAGCCGTCGTGTAATCGCCCCCCGTATAAAATATGTTCTTGCCTTTGAGGAATTGGTCCCGCTTTTCGACGCGAGGCTTTCCTGCTGGGTCCGGCGGCGCGGCGAGCTGATCTATGAGCATTTGAGCATAGTCCTTGGGAAACATCTTGATTTTCTCTTTCTTTCCCTTCTTCGCCGGTGCCGACTGCTTTGGACGATCTCCAGGCTTAAGTTTAGACTTCCTGGTCGCCTTGATGGGCACGATGGCGTTCGGTTGAGGTTGAGGCGAAGACGGTCTCGATGGCGATGACGATACTGATATGATGGAGGAATCATCGCCAGCGATATGGTTGCTTGGACCAGCCTTGCTTGGACCTGCGGCGCTTTTGGCGCCAGGCTTCGGAACTTTAGAAAGCTTCCTCTCACGTTTCACAGCCGACTGTTTTTCCACTCGCTCCATCATCTCCACGAACTTGCTAGGCGCCGCAGTGAGCTTCTTCGGCTGCGTCGACGTCGCCTCTGGCTCGAAGCGGGAAACCAGGACGGAGAAATCAGCCTCTTCGATAGGAGACATGGAGAGATCGATCGTTTCGGGGACCGGGGCTGGTGGGATTTTCACAGTCGGCCGAGCAGCTTTATTGGTCGACTTGAGTTTAGTCGACGGCGGCTTCTTCTTCAAGGGGTTACTGGGCCAGAGAAGTTAACCGATGACTCTAGAAATCGATCATGGCGGACTCACGGAGCGGCTTCGATAGGTGAAGATGGCCGAGTGCTTGGATCGATTGCAGCTTTCTTCCGAGTAGGTTTCACTGGTTTAGTGGGAGACTCTTTCCGTTTCAAAATAGCTTTTGCATCGTGATTCTTCACGGGCTCGCTGCGCCACGGAGGAGTTAACAAATGACTCTAGAGCTACCTCACGGCGGACTCACGGAGAGGCTTCGAGAGCGATCGGAGACGACGACCGCGTGGTTGGGTCGATTGCAGCTTTTTTCCTAGAGGGTTTCTCCGGCTTAGTGGGAGACTCTTTGCGTTTCAAGATAGCGTTCGAATTGCGATTGGGAGACGTCTGGGGAACAGAAGGTTGAGGGAAGCTGCGCATTGGGCTAGGAGCAGTTCTTCGGGGAGACTTTCGGGTGGGGATTGGGGACAGCGGTTGCCTAGAAGAGCTGAGCAGCAATATTGGTCGTGTGAGACGACTCACAATTGTGGTTCTTTATCAACGTATTCGTTCTTTCTGCGATTGTCGCTCGGAGGCGCGAGGAACCCTAAAATGATTTCCTTGGGCTTTGGGCTGCGCCGGTATCAGTGGCATATCGTCATACCGGAGAAGGACTACCTTAGTGGACGGATCGAGTCATTCGAAGGCACTTCTCCATGCGTTTTGTCTGGGAAAGAGTTCGGGGGTGTCTTCTCTCCGAGAAAATCGAGAGAATCGTCCTGAGAAATAAAGGCCGGATGGCTTCTTTTGGACATCCTCGCCAGAAACTCGTCCATGTCATCCTCAGGTTCATTCATTCGCTCGTCTTGCTCTGACAATGGCGCGTCAGTTCCAGGGACGTGTAGAAGAGGAAATAACCTATTCGCCTGCAAAAAACGCGTCGACATCCATGTCCATGTCCAACATCCCGCCACGGTAGGAGGACGACAAGAAGGAGCCGAGTCCGAGTCACGGTGTGACGCAATCCCTGTCTGATTTCGGTAACTGTCATTGGCTTCCATTATTCCCACGTGTTGGTGCTTGTTCAACTTTGCCTCTGGACGGCTTCGGGAGCTCATAAGCATTGAAATGATTGGGAAACAAAGGCTCGCTGCCGACTGAGTTGTCTGTGACTCTAGACGCAATCAAGCTCTAGACGCAATCAAGGGGGGGGGGGGTGGGGGGGGGGGGGGGGGGGGGGGCAGGAAAAGAAAAGAAATAGCAAAGGAAACGGAAAGGAAGAAAAGGACGAAAAGACAAACTTGAATCAAACTGCAACGAATAATAGCCACAGGACTCGAAAGCCCTTCGAGCTGGAAAAAATAAATACCACAGTCCGGATGGAATCGAGAGCTCAGAACTATTGACTGTGAGCTGAAAAGAATAAAACCACAGTCCGGCGAAAGGTATCGGCTACAAACTGGCTACAATATACCGAGCCAAACTGGAATCCAGGTGTGCCCGGAGATATGTGACCCAACGTTTCACATCAGAGGGATCAGATCGGATCAAGCCCAGATCGCGTGCATCAAGTAAGTACGACTAAGCGCCCGTAAGCGCCCACCATGCCGGGGACCCACACCGCGGAGAATATCAAGAGTAAGACTGCGTCCAGCCACAAATCTATACTCAAGGTTATTTGATCGCGCAACCTTGGATATTTCCCCGGAGCCACAAGCTAACCCCGTGCCGAGGGCTCAACTCGGAGTTTACTGCCAGACTGTCCTGCGTGACGCAACATCATTACTGAACGGGCCCACGCCGCAACGTTGGCCAGAGATGTCAAATCTTGAGAAATCCAGTGACCTTTTTGCCCTTGTTTTCACCGGTCCGCTTGGATTGCCGTTTTATATTTTTGGGGCGCGTTTACGGCTTGTTTCGATCGGGGTCTGGGTCAGGCTGAGCGCTCAATCAGAAATAATGGTTGTAGCCAAGATTGGCCGGCTCTAATCAAAGTCAGGGTACCCGCAACAATCGGCAACTTGCGGCACAATGCTTCCCTCGACTTGATAAACCACTGGCGCTCTTGACCAGCTCTTTGGTATTTTCCCACTTCCCCATTTGCACGATGCCAGTTCCGGTGCCCCTCGACGAAGACCTCAACGCCGCCTCCGACGATGAGTCGGATAATGAACTCTCCTACCCTGGAGCAGAGGCGATCGACCCCGAGTTTGAGGAGCTGCAGCCAGAAGACTTCCCGACCTACTTTTCTGAACGCAACGGTCGGCTCTTCCATTCTCATGGTAGCGCACCGTATCCTCTTCCAGTGGATATGCCTGAGCTAGAAGTACGTCCGTCACTGCTTCTCTCAGCTCGACATATCTGTTAAGCTTTAGAGGATGAACGTCAACCATCTGGCGCTGTTCGAGGTGATGGGCGCGCCATATCCTGACTCTTGCCCCGTATCAGAGGTTCTCGCAGAAGAGGAGGGGCGACAGAAGTTCGCGTTGGACTTGTGCACAGGCACAGGAATATGGTATGGCTGCCATATCTTCAGGCCGCCCTCCTCGTCCTTATTTCCTGCAGGACAATGGACGTTGCCTGCGATTTCCCCCATGTTGCCTTCCACGGCATCGACATCGGTTGGCATCTACCGCCCTGGGCAGCACCAGCGACTAACGCCCAGAAGTCCCCATTGCTACCAGGTATCCGCTGGCCAACGTGCAGTTCAGCATACACGACGTCAACACGCCGACGACGTGGGCCACGGGGACCTTCGACCTCATCCATGGGCGCTCCGTCACCCTGGCGGTACGTCGCCCTCCCGCCGCCCCCGCCCCGCCCTCACGCCCCGTAGGTCACCTCCTACCCCGCGCTCCTCGCCGAGGTCGCGCGCCTCCTCCGCCCGGGTGGGCTCTTCCTCTCGGGCGAGTGGGGCCGCTACGCCGCCTTCCACCCCGCCTTCGCACCACGCACCCCCGCGACGCACGCCCCCGCGCTCAGCACCTTCTACGCACACCTCTACGCCGCGCTCTCCGCGCGCCGCATTCCCCCCATCTCCCCGCCCATTGCGCCGCTTCTCGCGCAGACGCACGCGTTCGACGAGATCGTCCCGCGCGAGTACTACATGCCGCTCGGGCCATGGCACCCCGACCCCGCAATGAAGCAGCTCGGGCGCGCGTTCCGCGTCGTGTTCCTCCGCTACACCGCTAGCGTGCGCCCGATGCTCGCGGAGAGCGGCGTGGCGTCGCCAGAGGAGCTCGCGGATGTGTACGAGCGCGTAGAGCGCGAGGTGCGCACCGTCGCCGGGCTCGTTGCCGTCTTCCACACGGTGCATGCACGCAAGATTTAGGCACAAGCGGTCGTGGTTGGGGCAGTCATCGAAATACACGCGGAACATTGGCAAAGGAACAGAAATGCGCAATAATATATTGAATATCCATCTGGCGTGTGTGTCAAAGCGGATCTAAGGACCATATGCCCCATGCTGCAAGGGGCGCGTTGAGGGAGGGACACGACTGCGCCGAATCACCACCGTCGCCCCGGTGCTCGCGGAGAGCGGAGAGCGAAATTCCACCGCCGAAGGAGCTCGAGGATGTGTACGAGCGCGTGGAGCGCGAGGTGCGCACCGTCGCCGGACTCGTCTCCGTCTTCCACACGGTGCATGCACACAAGATTTAGGTTCTACGTCGGGGGCAGTCAATGACTACATGCGGATCACAAGCAAAAGGAATACAAATGCGCAATAATACATTGAATTTTCATCCGTGTGTGTGGATGTAAGGAATTCATAAGTTATCCAACCAAGCGCCCGTTAAGTCTGCGCTGAGTCGCCAGCGCGTGCGCGATGCTCGCGGAGAGCGGCGTCCGATACTCGCGGAGAGCGGCGTCGCGTTGGCGGAGCTCGAGTCCGCGTACGAGCGCGTGGAGCGTGAGGTGCCCACCGTCGCCAGGCTCGTCTCTGTCTTGTGCGTGGTTGCGCGCAAACTTCTATTTGAGACAACTTAGTCCTCAGTTTCGCTCACCTGCGAGCGTTCTTCGGGTTTCATCAGCTTCTAAACTGCTCTGTCGTTGGAAGTTCAACGAAATAAATGCGGAACCCGTGCAAAAGAAATAGAAATGCGCAATGATACATTGAATGAATATCCGCGTGTGTGTAAATCTGAGTAATTAATTGATCATGAAACGCCACCCCATACAGCTAATCCAGCGAAGAGTGCGCCGATGGAGACGACTGCGCCGACGAATGCGGCGCTGTGCACGCCGACGCGCGGGAGAACCCACGGTGCGTGCAGCACGGCGAGCAGCAAGTGCGTTGCTGCTGCGAGAGCAACCAGCCCCAGGCGGTCGGCGCTGTACAGCGACGCGCCGAGGAGAAGAAAGAGCCCAATGGAGAACAACAGCGAGTTTACGCGTTGGAGGCACGGGATGAATACGGGGATACGCTGTACGGCAAAAATAAGCATCCATTAAATTAATTGCGAGGAAGGACACGCACGACGAGTGGGAGGCCGAAGACGTCCTCGAGCTCCTCACGGGCCTTAAGCGCAACGAGCTGCTCAATGTCGCGGTCGATTTCGGTGTCCGGGTCCGGCTCTGCGCCGCGCGGGGGAAGAAGAGGCGTGCGCTCTGGATCGCTCGGCGGAGGTGAAGGGGGCACAAGAACGTCGCGGTACAGAGCGAGGCCCGCGTAGCCCTGATACACACTGACCACTGGCCTCCGCAGCAGCCCAGCCGAGAGCGGCCCACCAGACACGAAAAAAGGCGAAATCGTGCCAGGTTGAGTAAGGATGCTCCGCGTGAGGACGGACGAGGAGAAGTGCAAGGGTGAAGAGACGCGCGACGACGGAAAGCAGGGTGTGCAAGGTGGTCGAGAGAAGTGTCGCGGGGAGAGGGCTAGCCACGAGGACCGCAGATAGGGTATAGACGGGGCTTCGGAGGAGATGGGAAAGGGAATAAAGGGCTATTGAAGCGAGGATCTCGGGGCAGGGAAAAGGGAGAATCCTCAAGTACGGGTAGGTGGACGGGTGGGGATTTGGACACCAATACGCGACGTAAGGCAGTACAGCGAGGAGCGCGAAGGCTACGAACGCGGTCAACGGAGCCAGGGTATAGAGAGCCACAAGGCGTTTGTATGAGCCTAAATGAGAGCATTATAGCTGTTGTGGTCGCTCTAAAAAGAAAAAGCCGAATACCTCTGTAATATCCTTGCTCCTCGAGCGCCAATTCATCCTCCAACTCCCAGTCGATATCGTCGTCACCAGGAGACGGTTCTAAGTCCTCAGGGACACGATTCAGGACGCCTCCGTTGTCGCCTAGTGTCCGGACCCTTTCTGGGCTACTGTGGAGTACGGAGGACATGGTTTCCGGTAAAATCCAGGATGGTGGCAGCGGGGAAGAAGCCTAAGCTCGAAAATTTCGCCTTAAGACGCCTTAAGGGGGTGAAGGAATCGACAAGAGGGAGAAACGCAAACTTCCGCCATTCAATTGCAATTTCAGGCTCGGAGGCTTTATAGCTCACCGGGTCACATGTTCTATTTTCTCCCAATGGCCCAGCCTGGAATCGAGCTTCTATGGACGGCAACAAGACGCAAACAAGACGGCAAAAATGTTTAAATTTTTTGGAATCACCACCATCTGCGACCGAGTGGGGCACCGCGCAACCTGGGCCGAATTTGAGCCGAATTTGAGCTGGAAATAAGATTTTTTGCTCCATAGCCATCATACTGACTCTTTTTTCAATTTGGGCATGGACGGAAGGATCAGGTCATGGGTCAGTCAGGTTGTTCGATTTGAGGCCGTTCTGATGGCAGTTCGATGTTCAACTTCTCAGATTATTTTGTGATACCCCACTTCATATTTGACAGTTCGCACTTGAACAGGTCTTGACTGTCGATGGCAGCCGCCAGACTCGGATCCCGAACCGGATGAGACACAGCATGCAAATCTTCTCTGAAAGAACCTGGTCCTCTAGAAGATTTTAGTCCGAGACTCCGGTGTTTTCGGTTTTCGGGGGATTCATTTCTCAACCATCGGCAGAACCGGCCGAAAGCTTCATTGTTGAAGCGGCTTTCGTAACCGGAAAGCCTCGACTCAGTATGTGTCCTTTCACCCTCCACCAAAAAGGATGGCATACATTCATTGTCCCAAATACTTTATCCTTCGTATTAAAACCAAGACTGCTGATAATGTTCCCCAACTCAAAGATACTCCCTCAAAAAATTGAACCTCTGGTTTGGCTCCGCGTCGTTGCACGGTACAAGCACGGGCGGCGCGCCGAGGACGCCCGTACGCTGGACGCACAGCCCGAGTGCGGAGTTGGCGATCTGGCAGGACGTGCCGAAGACGCCGCCGGGCGGCACCTCGAACGACGGGTCCGCGCATGTGGTGCAGCTGAGGAGCCAGTACTGGCGTCTGCGAAAGAAAAGCGGGGTGAGAATCGGTACGGGGAGGAAGGGAAGACCTATGTACTCGTCTGCGCCAGTGTTGTCGATGGGGTTGAGTTTGATGGCTGCGTCCGCGCGGGGGATGGTAGTTGCGTACGCGACGAGACTGTGATCCACTTGGTCCCTATATACAACGCGTCATCAGCTTCCTTCAAAATAAATTATGGAGCTAGGAGAAAGGGGGGGGGAGATGCATACTTGATGAGGTAGCTCGAGGGGAAGTGCCCCGAATTCTCGACGAGGAACTGCGGGACGCGCGCGGTGAGCGCCTGGGTGATCACGTTCGCGCCGACGGTGTCGCTCGTGGTGCCAAGTTCCTCGACGCCGCTCGCGCCGCCGTAGATGATGCTTACAGGGTGGCCCTCGAAGTTGGGCCCGCACCCACTGCTGATCTGGCGCGCAGGCAGGAGCGACGCCGAAGAGGAGACGGCCGCAAGCGCAAAAGCAAGCAAAGCAGTAGTGGATTTGAACATCTTCGGGATTCAGGATTGGAAAGAACTTGGCGAGCAGGCGCAGCTTTATAGCCTCCTGCTAGCGTGCGGATGTCAAGGGCGTGCCACCCATACGGAGAAGCCACTCCGTGAGCGCGTCCAAGCCCTTGAAACTCAATTAGTTCTGAGGCTGGAGGGAGAGCAGATCCTTGTCATGCGCTACCATACCAAATGAATCTCGAGTTTCAGCTCTCCATTTGACAGGTTGCGGTAAATCTGCGTGAGTTCAATACAATTCCCCGCATTGCCCCATAATGCACGCTTGCTGCTGCTGACACGCCGAGTGAATGCGACTCAGTTCGGGACGGCGTTAAGATCGTTAACGCGCCTATGACAGGGACAGGGATGCCATGTAGGTTTGGATGAGCCAAGAAGAGGCTCATCCAAGGCTGCGAATATTTCAGTGGGAAGGAGAAACGACTTGGAGGGTTTGAGGTGGAGAGTCGCTCAGAGTGTTGGCATCACCAGCCGGAAAGAAGGAGGTGTATGCGGCATAGGCACCATGGCAGGGTCCAAGCCAAACTGGCACCAAAAAGGCTAGATTCCGTCAGAGAGACCAGGTAGGACCAGGTCCAAAAGGCAAGAATCAAGTCAAGAGTCAAGTTCAAAACGAGAGATCAGCGATTGCACAGCCACTGATGAACCGCCCTTGCTTCTTCCCACCACCTTCCTTGTCCCTAACTTGACCAGAGCCTTATAACTGAACCGATGGGTCTCTCAGTGGGTCGATCTCAATTATTTCCCGATGACCGTCGGCTGGCCACCCTACTAGTTGGATAGGTAACGTTCGAGGCTCCGGTTAAACAAACACTCATGAAAGAATAATACCCCGGCGTAAGGATATTCCGCCCCAGCTGAGCGAAGAAAAAAGGGCCATTTGGGATTACGCAAAATCCTATCCTTCACCCCTGAACTCGTGCCAGGGACGTACCTAACAACCAATTGCCCGATCGGGTTACCGATTCTGCTACCGATCGCGCAATGATCTTGTTGCGATGTCGAATTTCGGAATCAGAAAAAGTTGCCATTCAGTTGGCATCCACTGGAAGGTGCTGTCCCTGACAGAAGCGCTGAAGGGAGGACTTAATGCGCCATGAAAGCTCCTCTCAGCATCAGAAATAGAGGGGTGTTAGCTCCCGGCCGAAGTATCGCTTGGGGTACATGCCGATCATATTCAAATTCGTTGCCTCCAGCGTATGCACCTTTCTCTTTCGCCCTCGACAGTGCCATGTCCCAGAACTCTACGGTTAGTGAAGGCGAGTACATTCATCTCGTCGAAGGCAGCCTTATCCCCCTCCACGTTGTCCGTGAGTCGCCATCCCATCATACCGCCTGCTGCCCTATTCAACGCGTCTACACGGCCCAGTCGCTGGTTTAACCTGGATAATACACGACTACTGTGAGTCTCCAATATTAGCATAAAGACCTCAATAATTCTAATGTCCCTATAGTCGTGACTGTGGAAGATGAGGTATGCTCCTCGAGTCCTTGCCACATTCCTAACATTTCTTGAATACATGAGCCGTTCCGCAGATACGATTTATATGGGTGGGACAATCTGGCCCCTCGTTTCCTTCGTTATCTGACTCGATCCAATTCATAGTCGCAACGGTTGACCTTCAGCAAAGCCATGTTCTTGTGGGTAAGCAAACCATTCTGTGCGACCAATTTTTCCTCATTAACGCGTCGCGCAGATACGGTACTACAGGTTCAGTGCTGCGCCCCCTTCCAGGTTACCGCCTTGCCTGATTGATTTTCACTCGAAGCATTGCGCTCTTGATATTCGATGCAATCCAAATCCATGTTTTCTCCGTGCCAGGGATCACGTCGGATCACCTGTAAGCTGGTCACCATTTATGAACATGATTGGCCGTGTTTACTGACTTTAAGGACACTAGATGTGTTGCGATGGACACCATAATACGCGTGGTTGGAGCGATATCATTATGGAGCGTCGAGATCATCATGCAGCTGCGAGTATACGCACTGTATCGTTGCTCGAAACAGGTAGGTCTTGTCGCTTCATGCACCTCCATAACTCACCCCACCTAGATCGCAATTATAAACGCCGTCTTGTTCGCTGGCTCCATCGCAGGATTCATATGGATCTTGGTGTACAACCACGCGAGACGCGCGGACGTTATTGCCGCAGCGATTCACTTGCCGTTGCCGGGTTGTCCCACAGTTCACTCGGGGTCAAGATCCGTCTCTCTTCTTCTGCTCCTCATAAATCTTACCTCGTTCGATGAAGGATCGAATGGGCCCAGTGGGTTCCAGGTAACAGAACTCAGCGGCGTTATTCCTGATACTTACAACCGGAACTAGCCACGCTCTATGAGGGTATCCTGTTTAGCTTCGCACTCTTCAAAACATGTCAATCGGCATCTGACGTTCTCCGGAAGAACCCTGGGATGTCGATTTATTCGCTCCTGCTCCGCGACAATCTAATTTATTTCTTTGCGTGCGTAGAACTATTCATAGGTTCCCCCCCGACTGACTCGTGGCGTATTCGATTAGTGTCGCCTGCCTTCTCGTGTTCAACAACGTGCGTTTCATGCCGTCGTTTGCAATTTGAACTTGTGTTCTAAAGTTGATCTTTCAGCTCATGGTTGTCGTACGTAACGAGCCCTCAAAAGTCACCGAATTAAATTAACCTCTCCACAGAGCGTCACCCATATTCCATGGTTCAGTTACGGGTCAGTTCGCTTCACCCTGCTAATGCGGTAACGGCAATTTCAATCTCACTCCCTGTTCTAGACCCTTTCACGCCGCCGTCGGCATCTTAACCGCGCGCATGCTTCTGAATCTCCAGAGGGCGACGGCCGTCGATGTCATCACCACAGCTGACATTAGTCTTCGGATTGTGCCTGGTCCAGACACTTCGACTTACACCTCAGCGATGCCTCCGATGGCCTTTGGCGGTGAACCTCTTGGGGTGTCCACCACGTTCATCGACGACACGCAAACGGACTCGGACAGCATCATTCAGTTTTCTCCGACTCGGCAGAAGAGGTCCTCGAGCCCACCGTGGCCCATTCCACCGGCTTTGACATAACTTAGCGCTTTTGTTTTTTTTTTGCTGTAGGAGCATGTACATTATTGCGCTAGTATACCGAAGGGAGCACTGCGAGTTATGGCTGACGACTCCCCTGCCCAGACGTCGAGGCAATGGCCAATTCTTTGTTGAGGAAGGTATGTATTAGTCTGTAAATGACTCGGGAGCTCAACAAATTTAAATGATACATAGCGTGTTTCGATCCATCCGGACAATATGTCTCACTGACGAGGGAAGAGCCGTTCCTCAATTGTGTCCTCCGATTCTTCCCATCGTTCTTCCTCGAGCTTGAGTTCGGCCCTAATATGCCTTTCGCTCGTGTCTTCCGTGACAATGCCGTCTTCTTTCAGGAGACGCAGCGCATCGAAGGTCCACGTTTGGCAATCGAAGGACGGCTCGTAGCGAATAACGGGAATTTCTCGCAACCTTTCCTTGAGCCAATCCAGCTTGTCCTCCGTGATGCTTCCCACTAGACAACCGCCTCGCAAATCTCGCAATCTCGCAAAATTGTGGATAACCGATGGCACGTAGGCGAAGGTGTCCGAATTTCCGACGACCTCGAATACCAGGGCGGTGTTCATGGATTTGAGGACTACGAGATTCCAGTGCTCTGAGCGCGCCGTCGTGTGGTTTTTAATTTTGTACTGAGCAACGACGATTGGGTATGATTCGGGCTGTGTCATGCCTGGCAGTTCCGGGTCAGTCGCGATGCAGCATGCTGAGCTTAAACATACATACTGATACAACAGTCGGATCCGTTATCGACCGTCCAGCGCGCGAAGGGGTAAGGATGGGAAGAGTGGAGTCGATGTTCTGAGGCCTTCTACCGAATTCGGTCGCGGCCAAAGCCTGCCGCCACTCTATTTACTTTCATGATGCTTCTAGAAGACGATGGCCCGACGCCCAAAAAAGGCAGATTTACACGAGGAGCCCCGAGATGGACTAGCTGTACGCCGCAATTTTTGAGGGCGAGGACGTCATGGTAGGTAAGATCAGAGTCGGTAGTCGGCCGCCCGGCTTTCTCGCGGCGATCACCGTTTACCTAACCAATTACCGTTCTCCTTGCTAGCTGCTTGTTCTTCAGCTTAGATTGTCTGGAGACCGTCTTGGCCAGCTCAATAACATCTCCCGGATCCTGCCTTAACAGTTTTTCGTTGTCGATTTCAGACGATTTCTTATCAAACCATCTGCATCGACTGCATCGACTCGAGCGCCTTCGACGAGAAGTCCTCGAATCAACTCCGTTCGGCGGTGCAATCTTTGTTAACTGGGTGGAGCCCGTTTGACGCCGGAGAGATCCAGCCACCGGGCATCTCACCTGAACCTATTTTTTGCCAGGCTTCCCTTCAATGTTCCGTTGATTGACGACCCACAAAACCGACGGGCAACGTCTGCGTCGAGTCTTATCGCTCTTCCTCTCTACCACCCCACACTTCAGCAGAAAATGAATACGTTCAACTCTCAAAACTGGCCAGAAGGCTGTACTAGTACTGGCCTCGATGCACCTACCTCTAGAAGGTGCAGCTATTCGCTGGCTATTCCCGCTGGCACAGCTGCCCTATCCGCTGGGGGATTAACTTTGAACTTCATTTATGCTCTCTTGGCAAAGAAGATTACTACTCGATCCAACAATTGCTCTGGAAAACAGGCAAATCACCACAGGGTCAACTTGGGCTTCGGGATCGGAAGGCTTGTGGGCTGTCTTGCACTGCTCGCACTTTCCATCGCAGATAAAACTTTCAACAGTCAAAATATGAACCTCGACTCGTCGACGGATACTAGCCTGGGCTTAACCTACGTCCGTCGCATCCGATTGATTAATCCGCCAATGTTTGACTCTCTGCTCACAGTCTTATATTTCACTCCTTGCGATCATCTCACTTTGCGCGCGGCCGCCGATGTGCGACAAGGCCACTCGGCACTCGAACGTCGTTCTTATTTCGACTCTTGGTGTATACCTATATCGCGAAGTCTTGCCGCTCGTCAGATTTTCCAATGAACCCCAAACTTCACCAAATGGCAACATTGGGTGGATCAGAATCGGTCTCCTTGGCTTCACGGGTCTCTGTATTCCTCTGCTGTCTCCTAGAAGTTACATCCCGGTCGATCCCCTGGTAGGTTTCCTTCCGTTGCGAGAGTCACCACTGATTCTGGTTTAGAATCCGATGAAAGTGCCCAACCCGGAGCAAACAGCCAGCATTTTTTCTCTCGCTTTCTATACGTTCCTTGACGACACAATCTTCCTGGCGCATCGTCTTACCCGCCTGCCATACGATCTGTTTCCTCCTCTGGCGGATTACGACTCCGCGCAGCATCTCAAATCTCAAAGCTTCCAGGTACGTCGTTCTCCGTAGGCGAGCTTCGCGCCCTCACAAATTAAAGCACATGGGTCAGAAGCGGCATCTGTTCTTTGGAATCATCCGTGTGCTCCGCTTGGATTTTGCTTTTCTGGCGGTTACATCGGGCGTCATTGTTCTCGGAAAATTTGTAGTTCCTGTAGGCCTTAAGCAGCTTCTCCGGTATGTGCGACTTTGAGATGCCACTTCGTACGTCTAATGGACCCAAAAGCTACATCGAGACCCAGGGCAAAGGAGCAACCGGAGCAACCGTTCGTCCTTGGGTGTGGGTACTGTGGCTCTTTGTGGGCCCTACGATCGGCACTCTCGGTGACCAATGGTATATGTTCATAGTCGTGAGTAGTCTACACAGCTTCTAATACCCGTCTCACTGGAATATCAGTCACGGGCAGGTGTCCGCCTGGAGGCTATTTTGACCGAGCTTGTCTTTGAACACGCGTTGCGCATCAGAATCAAGTCGGAGCCAGCAGGTCCTGCGCAAGGACACAACCTCCTCGGAAGGTTAAACAACATGATTACCACCGACATCCGAATCATCATTATGGGGAAGAGATTGCTACTCTCCGTCGTTTATATGCCTCTGCAGCTGATCCTGTCCATCTGGTTTCTGTATGCTATCCTAGGATGGAGGTAAACATGGCCAGCCTCGCCACGCCCGCTTTTCGCTAATGTCGCTTGTGACAGTGCCTTTGTTGGACTGGCGACGATTTTCGCTATGCTTCCTGTTCCTGGATATGTTGGGAAATGGGTGCAGGCTGCCCAGCGAGAGTTGGCAAGAAAGAGGGACGCCCGCGTACAAAGCGTCACCTGAAAGTCGGTTTACTACTTTCCGTTCGCGTCCAGATGTCTGACACGGGTCTATTTAGCTATCAACGTCCTCCGCATGGTCAAATTATTTGGCTGGGAGAGCAAGATGAGTGCGGATGTCGCCGGCAAACGCCAGGTTGAACTCGCTTACCTCTGGAAGCGCAAAGTCCTGGACCTCGTCAATGGATGCATCAAGTGTGTTGTCAAGAATTTGTGAATGCAATTCTAATAAGCTCTGCAGCATACTCGTTCCAATAGTAACCATGATAGCAACATACGCGACATAGTAAGCCGTCATTCACCACCCCGAATTGTCTTCTTATTATTTGTAGTGTGAGCTAATCCAGGATTGTTGCAATTCAGTCAACTGACGGTCTTTTAGACAATCACCATGAAGCAGGACTTGACTGCATCCACAGTTGGTAGTATAATCTCAAGAGTCAAATAATTAATTGATCGCTTCACCTGACAGGTTTTCAGCTCTATGACGGTTTTCAACATGTTGAAAACCTCGGTGCAAAGCATCATTTCCTCCTATACGCAGTTCATCACGAGTAAAGTGTCGCTGGACCGGATGGACGACTTTCTGCGAAAGGTAGGATTTTTTTAGTCAAGCGGTAAAATCTACACTGACACAGCTTCCAGACTGAGCTCCTTGACGTTTACTCCTCCGAACAATGCCTGGTTGTTCCTCCAGAAAACGAAGATGTTATCGGTTTCCACAAGGCGAATTTCTCGTGGGCGAAAGCTCCTGCGGATAGCATATCCAATTCAACTGCACGCAAGTTTTCCCTGCAGATCGACGACCTCGTGTTCAAGAAGGGTTGCGTCAACCTGATCGTCGGACAAACGGGGTCTGGCAAGTCCTCACTTCTGCTGTCGCTTCTAGGTACAAGTATGCCGTTGCATTGCAAGTGCGTGGCATTCAAATCTCGGTATTTCAGGCGAAACATATTTCATACCGTCGTCACCGGAGTCGTGGTACAACCTTCCGCGAGACGGTGGCGTGGCATATGCTGCGCAGGAATCGTGGGTGCAAAGTGACACAATAAAGGTACGTTCTAGAAACCCTAGTTTAACAACGTACTGAGTCAACTGAACAAGGCAAACATTGTCTTTGGCGCGGAATTCGATGCCGAGCGTTACAGAAAGGTAAATCTGTGTCCAGCTGGGATGGTATAAATTCTTGAGCGATCCAGGTCCTTTATCAATGCTGCCTTGAAAGGGATTTGGAACTGTTTGATGCCGGTGACAAGCAGGTCGTCGGTGAGATACCCTCCGGGAATCGAGCTTGTGGATAGAATACTGATTTCTTTGAAGGCGAGCGAGGTTTGACGCTGAGCGGTGGCCAGAAGGCACGGGTGACTCTTGCTCGCGCAGTGTGAGTTGATTGTTCAACTAAATGCCAGGAGTGGCACTGATATTTTCCCTGTAAAGGTACTCGAAAGCAAGTATCTTGCTCTTAGACGATGTCCTGGCAAGCCTCGACGTCCACACTTCCAAGTGGATCGTTGAAAAGTGTTTCGGCGGGGATTTGATCGCGGGAAGGACGGTTCTATTGGTCGCACGTCTCTTCGTAATTCGATGGCAGTTTGGCTCAAATGGGATCCCAGACTCATAACATTGCGCTGACACGTTCAATTTCACGATTCACCGTCTCCCTCGGTCTGGATGGCCGCATCATTAGCCAAGGGTCGGTTCAGGACGCCTTGGAGAATGACGCGAAATTAAGTATCGAAGCTTCGGAGGATCAAGCACGTCTGGAATCTTCTGAAGAGATAATCGACTCGTCTACTACAAGACCTACCAAGAAACCTGCTGCTGGCGGTAAATTGATTGTGGCCGAGGAGATCGTGGAGGGTAACGTCAGCTGGAGTCCGGGTCAGTACGCCTTGACAATTTGTTCGCTTTATTCATGTTCATCCAGTGAGGCTATATCTCGGCGGTCTGGGCGGCAAGAATCCTGGCCTCTTTTACCTGACGCTACTACTTGGATTGATCCTGCGGAACTTTGCTGGGAATTTCCAGACGTGGTACTTGGGTCACTGGTCCTCTGAATACGACACCCGGCCCGCATCCGAAGTTTCCGTCTTATAGTGAGCCTACTAAAATAATATTCAAGTCGTGGCTCACGCATAAATTTAGTCACCTTAGTGTTTATGGTTGGTCTACGCCTCGGGTTATTTCAACGCTTGTTTACTGCTGTTATTTTAGGTTCGATTCTTCTCTCGGTGTTTCTCTTCTACGCCGGTGGCTTCTTAGTATACACTTTCGGCATCCTTCGTGCATCTGAGATGCTTCACCGTCAACTTATTGATTCGGTCCTCGGCACGACTCTTCGGTGCGCTCCAGTTCGATTCTGGACAATCTCAGCTCAATTCTATCCCAGCTGGCTCGACACAACTCCCACCTCTCGTATAGTCACGAGAGCGACCCAAGACATGGGAATGGTCGATGGCCCAGTCGCGACCGCCCTCTGGAGCCTTGCTGACCAGACAATATCGATGACTGTCACATTTGGCGCGATCGTTCTCTTCACACCCATTTTCCTCGGCCCTGGAATCGTTCTCTTCCTTCTTGGAAGTTATTGCGGCAGACTATTTATGCCTGCTCGTATTTCCGTGAAGCGTGAAATGAGCAATGCTCGCTCGCCAGTACTTGGACAGTGAGAATTTTGAACTCCTCGCTGAGGGCACGGCTAACAAATTACAGTTTTGCGGCAGCAATAGCGGGTCTTAGTGAGTCTTTTCATTATTCTGTCGTTCACATTTTGAGGGAAATCTCTAGCATCTATCCGGGCGTACAGATGTCAGGAGGCATTCATCAATGAATCTCTTCGGCGGCTTGATCGCTACAGCAGGCCTGCCCGGTTATCCTTTGACCTTACTCGCTGGTCGTCTGTCCGGACCGAGATACTCAGCCACCTGTTCACGGCCTCCTTAGCCATCTATCTTGTCTATTTCCAACATTACAGCGCAGCAAACACCGGCTTCTCGCTGAACGCAGTGGTTAATTTTGGTTCAACGATCGCGAGTTGGATTCTGTCAGTTCTTTCATTTTCATATGAATCTTCTATGACTGAATTTGGGCTCATAAGGTGTCTTAACGATTTCCAATTGATGTGTGCGTGATATACATCTTGTTAAAATTGCTCCCTTACAAGACTTTAAATTCTAGCTAACAGGTCCGGAGGGCTTCCCATTATGAACACACGCTGACATGATTATATTCAGCCTTGAGCGAATCGAGGCGTATATAAATATTGAGCAAGAGCCGAAGTGGACGAAGAGTGGAGTGCCTCCTGCAGCGTGGCCCACCAGTGGCGAACTGGTCGTTGAGAATCTGTCCGCCAGATACTCGCAGGATGGACCGAACGTGCTCCATGATATCTCGTTTACTGTGAAGGCTGGGGAGAGGATTGGAGTGGGTGAGTAAAGTTGATTCCTCTCGACAGTTGGTAATTCTAAGGACTTGATTAGTCGGGAGGACAGGATCGGGCAAGGTAAATCTGAATTTTCTTTGATGTCCAGTTCTAATTAATTCTATCGGACAGAGCTCGTTGACGCTGGCACTTCTCCGCGCAATCGTCACGGAGGGTTCCGTGTTTTACGACGGGATTTCTACGGACTCGATAAACCTTGAAAACCTTCGTTCAAAAATAACCATAATTCCCCAGATGGTAGGTCCACCCACCCATCGTCCGCAGCCTCCTGTATTGAATTTCGGTGCAGCCCGAACTGCTCAGCGGGAAGCTGAGGCACAATCTCGATCCGTTCGATCAATTCAGCGATCCCAAATTGACCGAAGTTCTACGGGCAGCGGGACTATTTTCTTTGCAGACAGAAGCAGACAATCAGATCACGCTCGAGACGGTGATTTCCAGCGGAGGAAGTAACTTGTCTGTCGGTCAGAGACAAATTATCGCCTTGGCACGAGCAATGCTTGTCCAGAGCAAAGTGCTTGTGCTTGATGAAGGTGTGTACTCGAATTCTAGCTGCCTCAAGACATCCTCATAGTTGATTCTCGTTAGCGACTTCTGCCATTGGTATTTTCATTCCATCCTTACATAAAATATGTCCCACTGAACAAAATCCGGTCTTTAGACTACGAGACCGACGCGGTTATCCAAACCTCCCTCCGCAACGAGCTCGGAAGCGACGTCACGCTGATCACGGTTGCGCATCGCTTGCAGACGGTCTTGGACGCAGACCGGATTGTAGGTTATCTTACTATTTCTCTTTCGTGCTCTGCTAACCTCCCATTCTAGATGGTTTTGGACACCGGCCGGATCGTTCGTCGTTTCTTTTAAACACCATTTAACACCTTAATATTATTCAGGTCGAATTTGACACTCCCAAAAAGTTACTGGAAGTCGAAAATGGACATTTCAGGGCTCTTTTGGACGAATCTGAGGACCGGGATGCCCTGTACGCGATGGTTATTGGTAATGCCTGAAAACAGAATAGCGAGGAGGGCGTGGAGTAAATAGCAAAGTATTATCAGCGCTGATCGTATTATTTCCACTCAACTCTTTCTATGATTCTTGTCTTACTTCCATTCACCGCCTTCATTCGGGCCAAATAGAGAGTTTGCGCAAAAGCCGCAAAAGCCGCACGCGGCTTTTTTGTATTGCGCAAAGCCGCACGGGGAAATCTCGCCTGTGAGCCCTGTAACAAATGTATATGAGCAGAATGTGTATACTTTTGCACTGTACTGGCTCCCTTCTATGCCCAGCCAAGGTGGGCTTTCATCGCGCGCGGGGGAAGCGTGTGCAGAATGTATTTCGGGAGCTTCATCGTTGTTCTTAGCCTGTAAACGTGTCGAGTGCCGTGTTCGGGTCGGAGTGAGACTGGCTTTGGCACGTATCTTGCCGCGAGTCATTGTAGAAACTGACACCTGAGGACTGAGTGGCTCGCTGAAGCGAAAATCAAAGCGGTATTGATACGGTCACATGTTGATTTTTCCACGCTTGGGCCACCAAGGCGTCAACATGACATTGCGTATTATTACAGACCAGTTTCCAACTCCAAAATACTAGTTTGAATTGGTTTTAAAGGTAGTAATTCAAATCAACCCCGCGGCTTTGCGCAATGCAAAAAAGCCGCATGCGGCTTTTGCGGCTTTTGCGCAAACTCTCTAATGGTCGCGTGCCATATTTAAATTTCGTGCGGGGTCACTTGCATCTTATCGGCGTGTTTTGCGGAGATCTAGCTGGTATCCTTACTCTTTGAGTTCCGTCCGCGTCTGGATCCGTACCTCTTAGACGTCGGATCAGCGGTGTCTCCAGGAACATTACCCGATTTGGACGCAGGCGTTGTTTTGGTTAGTTGATGTGTTGATGGTCCTTGTAACGTGTTTTTTGTCGGCCGATTTACAAAAGCCCTGCTGCTCTTAACCACCGCGATGGCGGTGCCCCAGACATTCCTCCGTCAGAGGACCACTGCCGCTACTCCAGAAAGCCTTCAAGAATCCGCATCGGAAGACATCTCGACTACGCGAAAGCGCGACGAAGTTGTTTGGGGCAAAACACCCGGTGGCGAAGGCGAGTGAGGCCACAGCTTTGTAGAGATATCCGTGTTGAAGTTGCTGTAGTATTCCGTGTTCCGACTACACACGATGTCCTCACACTTTTTGATCCCTCGTATCCGAAAAGTCATTTGGATCTGCTAAATTTGGCGCTGCTCGGCCTGCAGCTCGTGATATTTGCTGTGCTTCCGCGGAATGTCGCCCGAGTTTTCTTCTTGGTGTACTTCGCCTTTTGGCGTGGTGCCTATGACGCTGGGCTTGGATGGATCCTCACCAAACAGAGCAAGAAGAAGTGGATTGTCCGCGAAGTGCAGAAGCTGGGCTGGCTCGATCCAAATCGCCGTCCGAATGTCCGCAACTGGATCAAGGCACAGCTAGTGGGGAAGATGGGCAAGGATTATTCGTTTGACGTGAGTTTGCCTCTCATCTGTCGAGACAATCCCTGACATTTTTTTTGCTAGGAACTCCCGCTCGAGTATAACACATGGCTATTGTTTCGCCAGGCAGTCGATGTAATCCTTCTCAAGTTCGTGGCATCCTTCATTTGATGGCGCAGCTAACCTCAGCTCTAGTGATTTCTTGGCGTACTGTATGTTTGCGTTTTCTTGCTTCCGCGTCCCGGAGGGTCTTTCGCTCTCCGTGCATGTCCTTAGGTGAGGGGCATGTCTACACGTATGTTACCCTTGCTCAGAGCTCTCCAGATGGGTCGGCGGTTTCCTGTTAATCGGATTTAATCTCTGGGTCAAAACCGAGGCGCACAATGTCGTGAAGGATTATGGGTGGTACTGGGGCGACGTGTTCTTCCAACGCGGCGCTCTTGTATTCGACGGCGTCTTTGAGCTGGCACCTCACCCCATGTATTCTGTCGGTCCGTAGCGTGCATTCTCCGCGACCATTCCTGACTGCTGTCCAGGTTATGCCGGTTATTACGGACTTTCTCTCATTTCGGGTAGCTATCCCGTGCTCTTTGTCAGTCTTGCTGGCCATGCAGCCCAGTTCGCCTTCCTCGTCTGCTTTGAGAACCCTCGTACGCGCTCACTCCCTACTACGTTTCCCGGACTAATCAAGTATAGATATCGAGCGTATGTATGGGCAGCGTAAAGCGATCGCAAAGCGGACCCCTGTGCGTCCTCGGACGAAGCCTGCTACCGGCACCTCCACCCCTTCGACTGAAGTTCCGTCGGCCCTGGACCTCGATGACTACACCTCATCCACCCCATCTGCCACGGAAGGCGACACTGCCACTGAGACCGACTTCGAAACCGAAACCGAACTCGAGGTTGAGGCTCCGGCGCCGGCCGGTCGGCAGCGCGCCCGTCCAGGCCATCAGCAGAAGGCGTCCAATGCCAGCTCCATCTCGGAAAATCTTCCCAAGAAGAAGAAGCCGATGTCGCAGCATGACCTGCTCACCAAGTATTTCAGACGCGACACGGTGATTCTTAAGAACATAGACCTCCTCCGGTACGTCGCAGCTTTGTTTGCCAAATGCACCTCATCCTCACGGATTCCTATAGCGCGAACGATGCGACCCTCTTACTTATCATCACGTACTCACTGATCATTTCCCTCCTCCCTCGAGTTTCGAGCCGGACGGCGCTTGGCCTTCACTTCGCCCACGCGCTGGCTTGGGGCCTCTTCCACTGCTTTGGCCTCGGGCTCCTTCTTCGGGCACAGAGCCAGAACAAGTTCCTCGTGCGGCACTTCATGAAGAACTACCACTACCCGGCGAACGACGGCGACCGCGGCGCAATCGTGGAAGCGTTCGCTAACTGGAAGGCCATCTATAACCTAAGCTTGTGCATGTCCTACGGTTTGTCTTCCCCATCGACTCAGAATACCACAGCGCTAACTGGTGCGGCCGGCTCTCAGTGTCTCTCATCGGCGTCGCCTGGCAAACTTATTCCATCCCGAGTGATTGGACCGTGGGGCACGAACTGCTGAGGCATACGTTGGGCGCGGTATGCGGCATGTCCTTGTCCTCCGTTTGATGGGCTGATTATCTTGAAGATGCTCGTAGGACTGCACATCTGGGCGGCCCAGGAGTGTTTCGAAGTGCTGGGACTTTTCGGCATGTCTGGCTTCTGAGCATCCGTTCTCCGACTCACACCCTCTTTTCCAGGATGGTTCTTTGGCGACTTCTTCATGGAGGAGTTCCCTTCTCACCTCGAGTACACTGGTATCTACCGGTGCGCAATCCTCGTTCATCTTATCAACCTCTACTCATCTCGTGTCCCCCCGCCCAGTTATCTCAACAACCCCGAAGTTATGGGTGGGGCTGCCTGGTTCGGCCTGGCGCTTATCAGCGGGAGCAAGCTAGTGCTTACCCTCGCCGTGATTCGCCACCTTTCACAGTGGTGGTTCCTCAGCGTTGTCGAGAAGTACGTTCGCCTCCTCCCTCCGAAGGATCAAACAGGCGCTTATGCTTCGATGGTTAGCCCACACATGCGGAAACTGTACGGCGATTCGCTCCGCAAGGAAGCCGGCTTTGTCAAGGTCATGAAAAGCGTCGCGAGCAAGAATGCGCGCATGTTAGAATGGCGTGCAGGACGCCATGTGCCTGAACTCAGCCGAGTTGCCACAGAAGTCGCTAAGGAGGTCAAGGGTACCTTCGATAAGGTGTACGAGGAGACTGCGGATGTCGTGGAGGAGTTCTTCGCCAAATGTAAACTGTCTTCGCAATTTGGGGCACAATGTCTGACGGATGGTCCTTCTAGCACGACCGAAATCTCGGGAGTGGTCCAAGACACGAAAGTGCTGCTGCAGCAGTCGCGGGAGCGCCTGGTTATTACGTGCGTTGTTGCTGTTCTCATCTGGACCTTATCACTGAAGAAGGTGCGATAAGGCGTATCGCCAATGACATTTCATCGCACGATGCCTCGAAATACAAGTTCGAGGCCCTGCCGAGCTCTGACGGGTCTTTGCGCTACCATCTCGGCGAACCCATTCAACTCAAGTGGGCGGCTCCCCACACCCACTCGCGGAAGGACTGGGTGGGGATCTACAGGGTACGTAGCGCCGCATCCTTCTTTCTGGTCAGTACTAACGTTTGGTGTAGATCGGCGCGAACAAGTCGACTTTGGTTACCCGGACCAGCTCGATGGGACTCTGGGTGCCGGTGCACGATGAGGAGTGGGACGGAGACGTCCCAGTTGGGCCTGGCTCGTCCTTCCGCAGGTGGCAGTCAGAACTCGGAGACCGAGAGTGGTGTGGTCACATTCAAAGGAAACACGCTTCCGTGGCTCGCCGGTCGCTATGAGGTGCTCTCCTTTCTGTTGCACTGCTACTGAGTCCTCACCTATGTTTATAGGTGCGGTACCACCACGACGGCAAGTACAATGTTATGGGCCTCGTCGCGCCGATCGATATTTACGGTCCGTCATTTCGCTTCCTGAGAACTGTCACTTGCTCACCTCTCCTTGTAGTCGAGAAACCGACTGAACTCACCTTCTCGTCTATCCGCGAGAATCTCATGCACGTAGTGCCGCTGTGCCTTGACTCTGACCCCTCCTTGATCCCTTATCGTGCAAGAGCCCGACGACGCCCCGCCTGGACGGCGCATCAACGTCGCAGCAAGGACGACGATTCCCCAGACGATCGCGACCCCGACGACTTCGCTTTCTGGTCAGAGAGGCAGGCGCGGCGCATCTGCAGCGCGATAAAGCAGACGTTCGATGTGGAGTACGCGCCAGAGGTGGTGGTGGCGGACGCAAACTTGTCTGCGTTGGCTAGACGAATTTTACTTTCAAAGGAGATATTAACTGGGGGCCCCTCGGATTAGACACTACACGTAGTGTAGTAATAGATGATGGCGGGGTAAATGCAATGGATTTATTGGCGGTGGGTGACCGAGTCACGATGATCGGCGCACCCCGCAACTTGCTCTCCAACTTGCACCTCCTCGTTAACCAGCGACTCTCCTGCCTCAAAGCTCGAAGCTCCAAGCTCATTATCCTTGACTCTGTTAAGAATATCTCAATCTGTGAGGCGATATCGAGACGACCCCTGAGGGTTCTGACTTGCCTGTAGCTCAATAACCATGAACAAGTCCCAGTTTTACCTGTCGCAGTGCGTCGACGCGGCGTCCAAGGTAAGGTCGTTCTCACTTGCTTTGCATTACATCTTACGCGGGCGGGCAGTCCACGATGTACTACAGGCTTGGCTCGGTCCTCGTAGGCCCTCGTCCTTCTAATAATGGATTGTTTTGCTGACTCGGATATTCGCACAGGTCAAGGGGGGCAAGGTCTTTCTTTGCTTGTCTTGCGCTACTGGCCTCGTTTACTGACAGGTAGCATCAGGTTATATCTCAGGGCTTCAATCACCAGAGGCCCAATTATGAGGCGCCGCGCAATGGGTTGCCTTTATCCATGCACGCTGAGATGGCGTGCATATTTAATGCTACCCGTGGCTTCGCCCCGGCGCTCAAGCAACAGGTAATTTTCCTATTCCCTCTCGCCCTTTCCCCCTTATAGTGTTCGCAGGTTCAACCGGGCAAGTGCACCGCGACACCCAAAACAACACGGAACCGAGATAGCGCGACAACAAAACCAGCAAAACGCACTGCAGCAAGTGGAGGAGCAGCACAGGGAGTTAGAGCGGCGGCGTCCCTCGAGTCGTGTTCCTTACCAGGGGAAGAAGAGGCGTGCGTTCTACCCGTCGTCTCATTATCATCAAGATCAGGGTCAAGAGGCCGAGCCTGCCTATGAGCATGGGCATAGTCCTGCCAGTCGCTGTCCCGGCGCCCGTGGCGCGACGAGGAAGCAGGGGGGGCGGTCACGACATTCGAACAGGGGTGGGCGCGACATTTCTGGGTCAACGCTGTACGTATGCCGGGTCACCAAGGATGGATTCGGCTGCTCCAAGCCATGTTGGCGTTGGTGAGTCGTGCCTGACTGATATGGCGGATGAAGACATTGACTGTCTCTGTTCTGCAGCGTCGACTGGTGTGAGTGGGCGGGCATAAAGCGCATCTTCTACTGGAGCGTGGTGGAGGGGCGGTTCCTATGCCTCAAGGTTGGAGCGCCGTCGGGGGAGTCCTACCAGACAATAGCGGACACTCGCATGACGCGTGAACGGGGTCCGCTGCCGTGAAAACAGACAAGGCACAACCATGTTTCTTTAATTACATTTCTACTATCACAGTCCGTCGGAGGCGGGAATATGATAAACTGGAACCGATCAGCGTTTCATGAACGCTTTTAGCTGCGCGACCTTCTCCACGTCGCGACAAGTCAAACTATACCTAGTAGCACGCTTAAGGGCCCCTCCTTCGGACATGACACGAATGGTGTCGGCCCCGGTAACCCTGTCCCAGTTGGCGATAGGAACGCCCAGGTCAGCGAGCCTGGGCGGCGCGTACAGCGTTGCCGCCTGTAATGATGTCTTCTTCAACTTCACGTATCCTGTGAGGATAAAGAAGATTAGATTTGGCAACGTTAACAGCGCTCACGACTCACGCATGCAGATGCGCGGAATATAGTGCGCGCTCGGAGATGACTACCGACCGAGGCTCAAGAAGGATCGATAGAACGGGGGCGGGGTCAATGCTGCGTCCCTCTGTTCTCTCCGGTTGCGCGTCCATGTCACCTCGCTTGTACTGGTAGTAGTGAAAGACGGAATGGGAACCTGGGGGGTTGACGTTACGCAAAGAAAAAATGACTAGAAGAAGGAATAGGAACCTAATGAAATTGTGGCGACCACTGGGAAATATGCGGGACCGTCTTCGTGAGGCTAGTGTTACGGAAGGGGAACAAGTGGCTGTCTGTGAATGGGGTGCAGAACGAGTTAAGCCCGCGCACCATGATTCCTTGGCCGTCGGGATGGTAAATGAATACAGGTAACGAATCCAAATGCCTCACCTTGGCCGGGGAGATACTGGTTTGTGAAATTTAATAAAACAATGCTGTCGTAGGAATCAAGATGACACACTTCATTCCTTAAGAGGGTATTCATTGGAGTTCAGAGAATAGGGAGAGCAGGCTGACATGATTATATGGTTTGGTTTTCCATGAGGAGATGCGCGGAAGATGCCAGTATCTTTAAGGCGGTTGATAATATCGGGACTAACAGATAAAGCGTTCAGGCTGTTGCGCTGCCGTGAAGATACTTACTAGGTATCGACACAAGGAGGCATCGGCTGTGCGATCAGGACATTTTTTGACGTCAGTTCACCCCCTGCAAAGGTACGGATCAACGAAGGGTCTCTACTAGACCAAAGACTCGATAAATGTAACTCACCCCATAGCTGTAGTCTACAGCAGCTGTTATCACAATACCCGGACACTGGAGGCCAAAAAAACGCACCTACGGTTCGCCAATTGCTTCCAGCGCTGTTGTGGATACTCTTTGATCTACGGCATGAGCATCTTTCAGCGAAGCTGACCTGATTTTGGCGCAGACTGTTCTGTCACCTTACGAATCAGATATTCTTCTTCGTCTTCCTGGATTTAGGTTAATTCATGGCCAACGTGGCCCCCAAAAGAGCAATAGGCCTACCGTTAAGAAATCGGGGATGTAATAGCATGCGTCAGGTCCAGGGATGCGATAAATTGACAGGTCAATAGACGGAGAATTTTGAGGCAGCTTTCCATCGTCCATCCTCGGAGTTGACTGGATGCAAGTAGATGGGAGAAAGCAAGAGTGGACGCGCTATTTTTCCATGTTTGTCGCCAACGGGTACGGGCCGAGAGCCGATTTCCCCATTCTAATTCAACTTCTGAACATGCGCCAAAGATATTGTGGAAAACATGGTCATTGTTGGGTCGATTCATCACAAGCCTTACCATTGTACTTCAGATTCCAATCTCCTCGTTCCTTCTGGCGCTAGGCCTTGTCGACCAACAGACTGGGAGAACGCCGCCGAATTTCTCCGAGCTTGCGCAGAATATTCTACTGGCGCTCGGAACTGCGCCGGAGGTTCACCCTAACATCAGTTAATCTCTCTGTGATCGCTTGAATTTAAGGATAGAATCGCAGGATTATGATTTTGCTCAATCAATTGATTCCGTCCTGTAAATCAGAACTCGAAGTTCAAGTTCTCTAATTTTTAGTGGCGCCTACCTTCGCGGCCAATTGGTCGAGGGAGGAATGCGGGGCTATTTCTGCCGCGTGGGCGATTGCGTTCTATTGGCGGTCAGGGTCGGTTGGCCAGCTTCTCGGAAGAATCACAAAGCGGTTCTTCTGAGCAGATTTTCGCCCTCCACCGGGCTTATGAGATACCAAGAGCGGATTTCGAGCTCTCATCGCGGAAGAAGATGCCTCCGAGAAGTGAAATATTCCTGGCTCGTGACCATGGCGCGTTACGACAGACGGAAGGCTCAAGGCTGAAAGGCGTGCACCAGACATCCAATCGCCAACCTTAAGTGAGCGCGATAGAATTTGATCAAGAGGGATCAAGTAAAACAATGGCGCACAGCGCGAGAATTTATTAAAGGGAATGTATGAACAGTCGATTTACACGATCGCAAATGAATTCTCTATCAGGCAACTTGAAGAAAACTATTGATACGGATTCGGTCGAACTTGTTTATCTGGGACCCTGGCCGGCACTGAAGCAAAGCGCCATTAGCGGGATTATGGGGGAAGAAGATGGATCGTACACGGGGACGTAGTTGCACGGATAGCCTCGACGGTTGCAGTTGGTGCATTGGGGCTTCAGGCCGTCTGCGACGGAAATGAATCAGTTAGGTGGCTGCCGCGCCCGATTGCGAAAGAGTGCGTACCGCATTTGAGCTTGCGGGCTGATGTCGCGATTATAGTCAGCGAATACCGAAATAAATTTGTGCCGCACGGACCTCGACAAAACTGGCAGGCCATGGGGGTCCTGCGAGGGGTGCGCGGACTGTCGTACGGGTCGTACTGGTACTGGCCGCCAGTGTTGTTATTGGACTGTGAGCGGGAGTATGAGCGTGAATGGAGATCATCGTCGAGGCGGACTGACCTGGGTGGCAGGCATGATGGGTTTGGGTGTAGGTGGAAAGGAGGCGGGATGCGAGTTGGGTGGGTTGGAGATGCGGTCCATCGACAATTGTCGCGGGTTTTTAAACTGTGCGGCGGCGTTCAGTACGTACAAAACCTGGACTGACCACAAGACGCCAGCTGCCTCTATCAGGAAAAGAAAATAACATCATCGATCTTGACCTGGGCAATGCCTTTCCAACATACGGGTTACCCGAATCGCCCAGAGTTGTATGGAAGCTTGCCCGGGTTGGACGTCATCGGCTTCTCAGATCGAGCTAAAGCCCCATCAAATCCATAAATTTGATATAAGAGAGCGGCCACGAGTTTTTGGAACAACTCAAGGCGATGCGTCCATAAAAAGCGTCCAAAATGAGGAGGATTTCCCGTCTGGAAGAACGAAAACAAACATCAACGTGGCGTTTAACATTAGACAAGCAAGGTAACTCACTTTCCATAGCTGAAGTATCTCTTACGGGATTCTTGAACCCTAGACCTGATCCGGTGAACAACAGTGGATATGTCTCGAGAACGAGGAACGGGACATTGGCAACGAGGGGAACAGCCGTCTGGCTTGCCAAAACACGGAGTTGGTGGTGCAGGTTACAGAGCGCCTCTCATGTTGTCGCCCGTGACGAGGAGGGCGACGTGGTGATAGGTACAAGGACCTACCGCTGTTTACTGATAAACCGGCGGTGTGTTGACTGCGGTTATGAAAGTGGGGCTGCGTCACATTCCGTGAAGTACCGTCCACTACATCCTACAAATAATCAACTACGCACCATATATCCAAGTGAACGCAATGGTTACTACCACAATGGAGGTGGATCCCAGCGCTTTTAGGTTTTGAAGAGCCGAGATCTCGACGCGATCGGTCCGAGTTCCTTGAAGTTTCGCGCGAGTAAAGATGTCATTCAGGTGATCCGCGACAATTTCTTTCTTGCTAGCCCCAGTAAGTCAAGTGGGGACTCGTGACAGATTTAAAATGCTCGCACGCAAATCAGGGAAGATCTCGTCTATTAGGGGAAGCGGCCTAAGACGTTTGAGGCTGCAAATTATGGGCCTCTCTGTAAGAAGAAAAAGTTTTAGGCTTGGAAGATCATCAGAAAAGATAGCACCCTCCAAACCCTTCAGCAGCATTCGAATTTTTATTCCCAGGTTCGCCTAGCTCGATAGAAGGCGAATCACGCGTGGAACACTATGGGAGCGACAAAGTGCCTTATCGTCGTGAGCTACTCCCCAAAATTTGGCCACTGGTGAAAGTCTTAGGCCACAAATCCGAATCAGCGGAAAGGTCCGAATGCTGCCAACGGAACGCGGGAGTCGAAAGTCGGGGCGAAACCGTCGGGTGCCACGGTCTGAAAGCCATACGTAAAATCACAGGTCGGCACGCGCGCGACGCTGCAGCCCTGAGTCGCCGACAGGCCTCATGCCTATTTGGATAGAGCCCAGATCGTCTGTAGAAACATCCATCATGAGCCTTTTGGGGTTACGAAAAAGAGAAACTTAGGCGCGCTGCTGCATGATTCAGAGACATTTTTCCTCGGCGCTGGAATTAAATCAAGGTGTGTTCATTCGAAGGAGCGTTAGCTCCTGCTCTTTCACAAATTTCACTGATAGGTTGCTTTTTTGTGGAGAGGCTTGGTCAAATTGGGGGCGCCAGGGTTGCCACGGGGGGGATGTAGCGCCGACGCCGCGGATAGAATCCGACTGTCCAGACCGGTCTCAAGGAAAAAGCCGGCGCACAGCAGTGGGTCAAGTTTAGGTGCTATAATTGAATGTCTCACGCCGGCTGTCCACGGAAGGTCTGCGCATCTTTCCGAGCGCAAAAATGATGCATTGGCAGTGCTTGAAGTTTTTTGGCGGGCGTAGCATATACTGACCGACGGCGCATCGAGGAGGGATCGTCGAGGGAAGATCAAGATCCAAGTTTTCAAAAATAGGCCGACTTCAATGATTCGGACTCGCCCGTACTTGGATCAAAGTCGGACGGCGAGACTCTGCATCGAGGAAGGTGTACGAGTAACCAAGCTGGGCGCGCGGCGGATTTGATTCGTCCGGCCGCCGGCGGATGCTAAGATTCGAGCCTGAGATCTGAACTCGGAATTCCAGAAATTTTTTGATCCAGCCATGTCGTTCATCGATATCAAAGTTGAGCCTTTGGGAACGTGGCCACTAGAAGCGGAAGCATCCATGCAATGATTCCTGCATCCCTAGGCCCTGTTTTGAGAGATGCTCAAGCATTGCACAGTCAGGGCGTCAGGGTTCTGCACAAGTTGCCCTCACAACTCAGGTTTGTCGTTGTGGACGCATGTGTACACTGTAGCCCGGTCTGTTCCCAAACAATCGCTCCGAAAAAAATGCTGTATAGAATAATAGATGGCGAAGAACGCGAAGTATCTACTGACGCCAATAATGATAGTAGCAACATGGAATACGGTCCGACGGGGGGCGGTGAAACCAGCGCAACTGCGTGTTCCGAGTCGCGGAACACGGTGATTGCTGCGAGTGCGGAACACACGGTAACTGAAACTAAAGGATCATGACTCGGACAGACGGGGCCTATCCGCGTCCGCATCCGCTGGCGATGGAGAATGCCAGGCACGGCGGAGGGGCGGGCCTATGGACCCACCCCCCACACCTCGAGCCCCACACACTCAAAGTTGACGCTCCCGCTCTTCAGCTCCGCACCAGAGCAGAGCGGCGCGTTGTCGAATGTGGGGCACCGCGCGGAGGAGCCGTCAAACAGCGTGTCGTCGAGGTAGAGCCCGTAATGGCCATCCCTGTAGTAAATGTATCAGCGCCTGCGATGGGGAAGCAGAGAAAAAAGGTGGTAAAGAATGGGGATAATGGAAACAGCAACGGCCGCAAACGTACCCTCCACCAAACGAAATAAAGCCATCCTCGCACAGCGCGACGTAGTCGTTCTTGCCCGTCCACTTGTATACGTCGAACTTGCCACTGGACGGCAAGTAGCGCCATAAGAACCTGATGCCCAGCAAATCAGTTAATTAATAACCGCGAGTTACCAGAAGCGGCAACGTACGACTCCCCGCCCCCATAATATCCGCCACGCGTGCTCCGCTTCAGGCCGTCCGCTACGAACGCGCCGAAGAGCGTGCCGGCGGCGTCCTGGATGACGACCAGTGCGCCTTTGGGGTGCGGCGTGCGCGACGAGGGCGGTGGGCCGCAGCGCGAGTAGAGCGTGTTTAGGGAGATGCCGTGCTGGTCGAGCGAGTAGAAAAGCGTCCATTGACGCGGGAGGCGGAGCAGCGCGGGCAGGTGGGGGTGGATCTGCGCCGGGACCACGAAAGTACGTATGTGAGCGGCGATATCAAGGAGAGAGGAAGCATAAATCACTCACCAGCGCAACAAGCTCCGGCGCCAAGACGCCCACGGTAGCCTCTCTCCGCCCCACCAGGTTGACCACTCCGCCCATCTTCTTCTCCAGAGAGCGCCCACGCCCACGCCCATCGTCCCGCCGTCGGGCGTTTTCTTGCGCTCGTTCCGGGGGTGCGACACGAGCTCCTCGCCCGGGTCGGAGTCTGAGTACGGCGTGGGTGCCGCGGAGACGCCGAGGTCGCGCTCGAGCGCGTGGGAGAAGCCCCGATCCCAGTCGTACGCCGACCCCCCGCGGAATCCGGGCGCACCGCTTGGGGGCACGTACGCGCCATCCGCATGGGAAGGCGCGAACGGCGTAAAGTGCGAGAGGTCTGGGACGCGCGCGGGCGCAGGCGCAGGCGCAGGATGTGGTGGGAGTGTGAGTGAGCTCGAAAGGGACGAGGAGGCGGAGGGGGTCGGGGACGGGGGAAACATACTCGTATTGGGGACGGAGGCGGCCGGGGGCGAGAGCGCGTTGGGGAGGAACGACGCGACCCATTTTGCGCCGGCGGACTTGGAGAGAGTGGCGAGGGAGGCATAGCTGTTGCTGCGCGCTGGGGCATAGTTGCGCGCGTGCGCGTCGAAGCCTGGTGCATCGGCGGAGGTGGATGGGGAGGCGAGAGGCGGGGCAAGGGTCGGAGCGGCGGTCACCGTCGGTGAGCGTGTCGGGGATCTGAGGTGGGAGGACGTTGAAGACGATCGTCGGTGCGGGGTCGCTTTCGCGTGGCTAGACGCGAAGAACTCGAAGTCAAGATCTGACAGCGAGTCGGTGAGGTAGGGGTTTGGTTTCTGGGACGGCAGAAGATCGTCGTCGTCGTCGTCTTCGGCGGAGACGATGTAGACGCGGACTGGTCTTTCAGCCAATACAGCGGATCGTCCTCGTGCATCAGCAATTCGTCGAGGAGGTCGTGCTTGCTCTCAGTCCGGTCTTTAGTGGGCCGGGAGAATTGGTCGAGAAAGTTCTCACTGATGCTGCGGGGATGATTTGAGCGCGCTGCGGATTCTGCAGGAGACGCTGGCTGCATCGGCGGGGGAAGGCCGAGCCCGGGAGTCATCAGTGACAGCGGATCCTGCGCCGCAGGGACCGACACGAACGATCCGAACTCGGAGTCAGGGGAGTTCTGGGCAGCATATGTTGATTGTGTTTCCGCGGGTAGAGTTAGAGGGTCGAGTATAGGCGACGCGCGGGGGGTCGGCGGAGAGAACAAGGTGGAGAACTTGTCAAAGGCCTCCTCTGTCTCTCGGTCCAGCTGGGCGCGTGTCTTTGCGGCAGACGGAGTGGGGGATGATGCTTTGGACGATGCCGGAACAGGAATGAGAGCAGGAAACGAATCAATGGGTGAGCCAGACATGCTTGGATGGTACAATGCTGATAACCTGGAGTAACTGGGTCAAAACGCGACAAGAAATAGGCACTCAAAGTGGACGGACGTGAGATGCGACGACGATAGATATGCGATTAGAGACTTTCAGTGAGAGTTTACGATTAAAAGAATGCTGAAATGCACGCTGCTTGTTAGTCATATTAAGCGAGCACACGAGGCGATTTCGCGCGCACCTGGGTCCAATATTAACGGAGTCGTATTCCTGGCTCGCCCAGGAATGTTCTGGATGCAACAAGAATCGTAACGGACCACGGAGAGGATGTGTCGTGTAATGGAGGGATGCCGAAAAACGGAGCAGGGCGCTTATGTTGAAGCCGTTGCTCAACACCGTCAAATAGGCGTTTCTCCGCTCTGCTGGTGTTCTACGGTCAAGGCAGGGAAGGACGGTGGAGTAGCAACACCTACCAAGGCCGTGGCTGGTCGTTTGAGTGACAAAAAGGGTGAACCGTACAGGAATCGCGAATCGATGAATTATGCTTATTTTCTGTGAGAACGAGGCAATGAAAGGAATGGCTTATAACCTCACCTATGCAGGGAAGACGCGCATACCCAAGGGCACGGTCAACGAATTTCGTGAGCCAGGTGAAGCCAATTAGAGGCCAAGCTTTAGCAGAGATGTGGCTGTACAACTTCGGCAATTGCCGACCTCTTATACCCAACTTCCACCACCAACGCAAGCCAAGCTCAGGAAGGGACGAACGGAACCGTCGGAGATGGTACCCTCGTTCGCAGCGAAACTATCGAAACAGGATTCCTTTTTCTAGTTGCATCTAAGGTCTAGCTCTGAATCAGACTGATTTTAGAGGACAATTCTCGTCACGAGAAACGGTGAGGTCTCTTGGAGTCTACAATGGCCTGGTGCCTTTTAAGTAGTGGGCTGTCATCTCCACCTCACTGCACCGCGCGAACGCGAGATTCCCAGAGGCCATACTCCATCAACACGGTAGTATAACAGTAATAACACCATCATGGCAAGGTCTGGGAGTGAGGTGAGTGCATGGACAAAAGATAGCGGAATTCCGCACCTCAGAATTCTAGCACTTATACATACCCAAAGCTTTAAACATCTTGAACCTTGACGATTATCTTCCCCTTCGCACTTCGTGCTATCATCCGGTCATACGCCTTCAAAAGCAAAATGAAACCGCCCGAGAGCCCTAAACGAAGGAGCACCGACCTTTAGCGCGTCCTCGAACTTCGAAAACCTCGTCGACTACGACGCGCAGCCGCCCCTCCTCGACCATGCGCGCGAGCCGCGCTGCCTTCTCGCCGTTCGGTGTTGTGCTAATCATCTTGTACCGCCGAGGCACGCCGCCAAAGATGCACGGGAGGTATGTATTCAGCAGCGTGCGCCATATCGTGATGCCCGGGCCCTCGAAGTTGCCCACATTGACCAGCAGGCCGGCCGGCGTGAGGTAGGGCGGACACTGCTCGAAGAGCGCCTGCGTGCCGATGCAGTCCAATATATATTCAAACGGATGGGCGCCGTACGCCTTCGCGAGGTAGGTCGGCAGAGGAGCGTTGGTGCGGTAATCTACCACCTGAGTCCCAATTACTCCATGCTATGGCCGAGGATAGCGCACTTACCTCGTCCGCCCCGAGGCTCTTCACCAACTCGGCGTTTGCGCCCGAGCACGTCGCAACAACGTACGCCCCCTGGGCCTTGGCAAGCTGCACGACCATAGTCCCGACGCCGCCACTCGCGCCGTTCACGAGCACGCGCGTCCCGGCGCGCAGCGTCGTCTCGAGGAGCATGTTGAACGCGGTCTGCCCGCCCCCAGCCAACCCCGAAGCCTCGGGCCAGTCCAAGGACGGTGGGACGAGCGCGACGCTCTCCGCCGGGATGACAAAGTACTCCGCGAGCGTACCCGCGCCCGCGACGAGCTTCGGCACCGGCAGGCAGCCGAACACGCGCGCGCCGGGGCTGAAGCGCGCGGGCGCCGCGGGCCCAGCGAGGTGCACGACGCCCGCAAACTCTCCCTCGGAGACGTACTCCGTGTTCCCGGAGACGAGGCGCCGCACGAGCGGGGGGATGGCCGCCATCGTCACGTAGCAGCCCGGATTGAGGCTGACGTGGGAGACACGGATGAGCAGGTCTGCTTTGGCTGGTGGGGGCGGGACGGCATAGTTTGAGTTCAATGCGAGTATTTCGCGGGGCAGCCCCCAGGAAGAGAAGGTCCAAGCGCGCTGGGATTGGGGAAGCGTGGCGTAAGTCATTCCCAGTACGCTTTCAGTTTCACGCTTTCAACTCCCATTTTTCAGGGGTAACGTACTTAGAAACCGCCATCAAAACACGATCGTAATAAGATTATTCTTGGTAGGTATGGTGCGCGCGGCGCGCGTGGTGATGGACTGAGCGGTCAAGCCGGGATCTCGCTGGAATTTTTCCGTGAGTGGAGAAGGAAGATTTCTGTGCAGCCTGTTCTTGGAAATGCCTATACAGGAGCAATGGCCCGTTGGTGAGAACTGAACCCCTTGCTGAACCCGAATCCCATTGCAAATTCATGTGGACAGACCTAATTTAGGATAATAATGCCTTTTCAACTCCTCGCTGGCCTGGGATAATTCTAATCAGCGATCCTTGCTGGCAGTACGAAAGTTGCTGCTATTCAGCAACCTGCTGATTGCCGATGCTGTTCATCAACCCTCCTCGGATCAGCATCCTGGTACATCTTGGTACATTGCGGTTGCTGAATAGCAGCCGTACTGTCAGCAAGGGGGATTGCTGAGAATTATCCCAAGTTGCCTTGCCAGTATCAGTGTTTCAAGTTGCAGATCGTATCATTTCACGCTTTGTCGAACTTTTGTATCGCGACGGTTGTGGGAATCCGAGTCGATCTGAGATCGCAGTACTGACTCAACATCGACTAGGATAAATATTGGGCTTTCGAAGTGGTCAATTGATAGCAAATACATTCATCAAGAAATAATTACTGTACAGTGCTTGCAGAGCGCATTCCACGTGTAACAAGTGTGTATAAATATGCAGGTCTATAAATATCCAGGGAAATTGGCTACTTGCGCCGAGTGAAGACGAGCTTGGCGGACGGATTTGGAATGGTGAATATGTTGAACGCGAAGGGCTTGGGCGTCTGTGACGCGCCGGGCGGGAACTCGATATTGTAGTTGAGCAGCAACTCCGAAACAATCACCTTGATCATCAGCGCTGCGCTGTATCAGGCCCATTCAGGTCAGCGTCCGCGAGGTAAATATTTGAATTGCCCAGGCTCACAAGAATCTTCCGGGACAACCTATCGAATGAGGAACGAGTTAGAAACGATAAAGCGTCTGTCAGGAGATAGGGCCAACCGTGTTTCCCGAGGCCGAAGACAATGTAGTCGTTGCTGAGATGCGTGAACGACTGTTGGACGTCGCGCGACGCGTTGTCGCCCGTGCGCAGCTTCGCGAAGCGGAACGGGTCGAAGGTATGCGGATCGCGGTACACCTTGCGTGTTGTTGTGCAGCGGCTTCGGCGCAAATGCGACCACGCTACCCTCAGGCAGGATCGTCCCATTTGTGATGGCTGCTTCGCGGAGAGTCACGCGCGACGAGCCCACTATCGAGGTCGCCTCAGCACGATGGATAAATCAGATTCAGAGGGAGATAACACTCACCGGCGAAGAGAGAGTGGAACCGCCCGATTTCTTTGAGGAGCGAATCGAGCTTGTGAAATTTCCGACTGCGTCTTTATTACAGATGCCGCCCTCGGAGGCGATTGCAGCGCGGATTTCAGCGCGGATCTCCTCGACCTGATCCGAGGGCATGCGCGCCAGCTCAAAGAGCGCGTGCGTGGTGAATATGCCGCTGTCAATCGCGTGAGATGTACTGTAGGCGAGGTGAATCCAAGGGACGAACGAGGTGTGAATTGCGGCCATGTTGAGATGCACCACTCGCACGGCCAGCTTCGGGACATCCTTGAGGTCCTCTTCGGGCGCGTAGCGGAGGAGAAGATCGGTTATAGTGCTCGGGTTGTCCTACGCGCAGTCAGTGCTGGTATTATTACAAGTCAAGACCTACCTGCTGGGCATATTCTATCCGGGACTGGACGTAAGGAGTAACCAATTTGACAGCGCCATCTTTGGCGCCCACAGTTACGCAGAATAACTTCCATACTGGCCTGTGAAAAAAATCAGAGACGAAAACCGAGAGGCTTTACACCAATTCAACGTACGGGCGGAGAAATACAGGGAACCAATTCAGGATCTGCGACATGGGGATGACTTCCTCGGCAACACTGACCTGTTTCTTCAGGAATTTTTCGTTGCGGCATCCCGGTGCACCTATCATCGCGCGGTTGGCAACACGCGCCACCAGATGCACCATTGCTGGGAACAGGGTAATCGCGGTAGAATTTCCTGAGCCCGTAATTTTGAGGTGCTCCGGAATTGCCATCTGCGCCTCCTCGAGCATCTCAGGGACGAGCGAACGGAGCGCCTTGGTCAAGTCCGACCGGATAATGGTCTCTAGGTGGTATGGGTTTGATGTAATATCTCCGAACATGACATTCGGTTGGAAGAGCTAAATTGAAGCAATGAGACACCGCCAAATTTTCAACCAAACGACATGGACTCTACCTGTTTCGCGCGCATGGGTGCATTGAACTGTCATTTATGCCTTTGATAAATTTGGTTTCAGCGCCGATGAATGGGACATACCACGGAGTCGTCCGACTTGCGCAGTAATTCCACGTCGTCGGGCCCGAGCACGATCCACTCCCCACTCATCGAGGGTAGAATGAACGGTTTCCCCCCAAATTTGCTCCAACCCTCCTCAACCAATCCATCACTGTCAAGGACAGAGCGGAGCACAGTCCATGCATAACCGAGGGGCCCAGCCCTCCCGACGCGCGGTAATATTGTGCGATTCCGCTTCACGAGGCGCACGAGGCCAACGAGGAGGGCCAAAGTTGCAATGAGAGTCGCGCTGTTCATTGTTGAAGATCGATCGAGGATTGGTGAAGAGAAATTGGTGCTTACGAGCGCTGTTTTGCATGTGAGTCCAATGTAATCTGGGAATCAGATGGAAGGAGGAACGCCATGCTTCCCATCAGAAGCAGTACTGTTGTGAAGTTCAATGCGGAATTGATTTCCCGAATGAGTAAGACGAAACATGACGACGACCGAGCTCCACAGAGGATTCCGATAAGTAGGAAGGAAGGAAGGAAAGAAGTAGTCAATGTAGCATCTTGTATCGCATGATTGCTGCCCGATCACCCCGGTCACTCTTATTTTCAACATTTTGATGCCAGTTGGGCAGACCACGCTGCTGGATTGTATTTAGCCAGTCAAAAAGAATTTCACAATTATTTCTTTCTTCCACGATGTTGGACTACGTCCGTTACACCTTCCCTTACCATCTCGTGCTTTTTTCTGCCGTCCTCTTTGGACCTCTCTCCCTCCTTTGTGTATTTCTTTTCTTCGTCTCCAGCTTGAAAGCTCGCAAGGAGCACGCTAGCGTGCCTGCATCGCTCCCATGGATGGGCACCAAGCCCCAGCTTTTCTCTGCCATCCGTGCGAATTTCCGCGGATTGGTCGACTCGGTCGCGCTTTACACCCAGGGTTACCGCAAGGTGCGCCTTGTATTCAACAGTGCACATTGCATTCCTGACAGTGCATCTGGCTTCAGTACTCCAAGGGCAACGAGATATACGTCGTGCCTACCTGGACTAAAGGGCCACAAATCATTTTACCCCTTCCATGGGAGCATGGCTGGCTACTCGCCCGGACGAGCTCCTGAATGCCAAGGACTGCACGTTCGAGACCGGTTCGTCGCCTCGTACGCATTGTGCGCTCGGTGCCTGATTCATCTTACCGCCAGCCCAATTCACATACACCGTGGGACACCCTGAAATCACCTCCAACGACATGGTTCGTGTCTTTCCCTGGAATTTCCGCCGCATCCTATACTGAGTGGGTCTGCCCAATAGATCGACCTTCTGATCAAGCGCGAACTCACGCGGACCATCGGGACCTTGAACAACGAGCTCCTCGAGGAAATCGATGGCTCCATGGAAGGGATCTTCGGGATGGACGGCGAGTGGCGTGAGGTCGGCGTGTTCGACGGTCTCACACGCACCGTCGGACGCGTCGCCAACCGCGTCTTCGTGGGCAAGGAACTCTGTGCGTTCTGTCTCCCGAGCCGACCCGTCTAGCACTGACCGCCCGTCCCAGGCTCCAACATGGACTTTGTCATGGCTGGCACGCACTTCGCGCGGGATATCTCCGTCAGCAGCTACATCCTGCACCTCTTCCCCAAGTTCATGAAGCCGTACGTCCACGAGCACAGAAATTGAACATGCCGTGATCTAATTTTCGCACGGTTAGGGCTGTGTCGTGGTTTGCGACCATGCCGAACCGCCGCCATTCGGGAATCGCGATGAAGTACCTCGAGCCAGTTGATTCAGGAGCGGGTCGATAATATGAAACGGAAGCAGGCGGATGCCAGCGTATGCATGGGAGGAACCTGTAGGTTGAACCAAAAATCACCTGAGCGTTTTATGACAGCATTGGGCAGAATGATTTCATCACTTGGATGGTTCGCGAGTCGTTCAAACGAACTACCGAGGACGAGACGTCGGTTTATGCTCTGGCTTACCGGGTCGTGCTGCTTAACTTCGCAGGTGAGTTTGCCGAACACATTTTGAACGTTGGAAATGATTTCGTCGATTTCACTTTCACCTAAAGCCATTACGTGAGTAAACTTTCCTCGCTCGTTGAATTGTTCTGACCTTCGCATTTATAGAACCTCCACGATCATGGCCACAAACACACTGCTCGACGTTTGGAGCGATCCCAACGCGGAGGAAATCGTCGAGTCCCTCCGCGAGGAGGCTACGCGCGTCCTGCACGAGCACAACGGCGAGTGGACCAAAGCCGCGGTCGCTAAACTGCATCGCCTCGACAGCGCGATCCGCGAAAGCGCGCGCGTCTCAGGCGTCGGCGGATCCGCGATGGCGCGGCGCGTGCGTGCGGCGAACGGCATCAAGCTCCCCAACGGCGTCGTCGTCCCGTATAACGCGACCGTGGGGGTTTCAATGGACGGTGTGCACTTCGACGAGGCGTACTATGACCGCGTGCACGAGTTCGACCCGTTCCGGTTCTCCCGCGCGCGAGAGGAGCCGGGCTACGGCGAGAAGCCGCGCGCGAACGAGGACCTCGTCACCACGTCTGTGCACTGGCTGCCTTTCTCGCACGGGATCCATGCATGGTACGTGAACCTCCATCCGCGCGCCGCTGGTGCGATGTATTTTGAGTTCTGACGCGGTGGTTGTATGTAGCCCGGGGCGATTCTTCGCGGCGAACAACATCAAGATGATCCTCGCGCAGATGATCCTTAACTACGACATCCAGCCATTCGCGTCGCGGCCGCCCAACATCTCGCTGGGCGACATCTCCGTCGTGCCGGTTAAAGCGAAGATGACGATCCGGCGGCGCAATGTCAAGGCGTAGGGTGGGGCTGGAGCACCTATCTAGAACTATTTATTTGTAAACTCTGAGATGCTACAAGCCTTATATTAATAATGTACCTGGCTGGTCGGTCAATGTTCAGTTCAACTTCAAGTTCATGAATCAACTTGAACTTGAAGTCGAGATTTGGTCAGAAAGTGAGCCGGTAATAACGAGGGGTTCTTCGGAGTGGAGTCATTTTACACGAGCAGTCCTGAAAAAATTCCAGTACTCAGCATAACCAGCAGCCGCGCGCAGGCAATAGTCGCCACTGCATTGAACTCACTGCACGGAGGAAATTTCGGGATCCATCAGGACTCCAGCCAAGATGTCCCATCCGGAGTCACTCCGTTTTTGTATGCCGAAAAGGCCATGGAGAAAAAAGACACTGTCAAACGGGGTGTACGTCATCCGGGGTAATTACGCGGCACGTCCCGACGGGGCGGCACGCTGGGCCGACGTTCCTAGATCTGTCTCCGTCGGGGCACAAACCCAGGTATCGCGGTACCTAAAACGGAGCGCACAGGGCGTCCCGTACCCCGGTTCCGGGTCGAGCTTTGAGCCCGAAGCCTGGGTAGATTGGCTGCGTTGGATTTTGGTGGGTGAATGAAATGTGCACGTTCCTGATCATGGAGGAGTTCAACCACCGACAAATGTGTGTTAGTTATAGGAAGTCAATATGAATGGCAGCTCGCTGGCAGGTGAGGGACTAATAGACTAATACGGCATCCCGGGGTAACGACGCGCGTCAGAACTGCGAAGCGAGCGGCCCACCGGGACCTGCTCCGGGTCATCCGTCGGCGCTCAGGCTGAAGAAGCATACTTAACTGGAGACTTGCCGGAGACTAGTAAACGTATCATGAGCTGAGGTGGGCGGTCTCCGCCGGGGTCCGATGGCTAGTCGAGACGAACCTCGGTATCGGAGGCGGCACCCCCTGGGCGCCTGCCTATTTTTTCTGCTCCGTTCGGCGAGGATGGTAGATAGCACCGGATATTTCCCAGGACAGGCATCCATCTCGGAGCAAGAGATCTCTTGCTCCGAGAAGGGAACAGTTCTGAACAGGAATCTTGACCGCGACGTTACGTTGCAAAAACCTCCAGGAACCAGGAGCGACTAGACTTGAATTTGTTGGCCGTGTGTTTATTTTTTTCGTCAAAGGGAATTATGCCCTCGGGTATCCTGCATTTTCAACGGAAGGGGACCGCATCGTCGGCAAGTTGTTGGGAGTCGAACGGAGTCGAACCACATCGCGTAACGTCACGTCCCAATTCCGGTCACGCTCAACGCTTACGGCATGATACTGGCGTCCGCAAGTTGTCCGCAAGCAATCCAACTCTGTCTTCTTCCAAAGTCCATTCATGTTGTTGAAGCCAAAAAATCAATCCGCAATCAGCTGTTGTCGAAGCCTCAGTCTGGCGCAGTCACTGCGGACTCAGAAGGTCATCTCTCGTCAACATCTTACCAAAGGTTGGCCGGCGACGCGAATTTGCCGGTGGCGGCCCACCCGTTTCTTTCCGGACGAGTTAGGAGACCTCCTTTGTCTTGCTAGACGCCCAAAAGGACGATTCTTGTCTCCGCCTGACACGAATCAATTTATCGTCAATAAGTAGGCCCCTGAGCTTTTTTAGGAGCGTATTTTCGACGGTCAGACTGAAACATTCGAGTTTGCTAGAGCGTCCAAGGACAACGGTCCGGCCTCAGTTCCGCCACGAGTTGGAAGCGGCCACTGCCACTGGAAGCGGTCAATTTAAATTACCCGACGGCACAGCCGACCCGTCTTTCCGTTCCATGAGGTTTTTCAGCGAAAAAAAAAGTTGTGGCGTGTGCTTAGGGCGCGTGCGCGGGACGGAGCGCGCACCGTCTGTAATATTGTATGACTTTTGTGGCTGGAAGCACGGAACTAGAGCGGATATTTGTGTGCCGAGAGGGTGACACATTTATGCTGACAGTAGTCGAGGAAGTGATCTGACAACATAGCCGATCTACGATTCGTCGTCTGCTACGCGTTTCTTCTTTCTCTTCTTGACCACCATGTTCTCCTCCCTCTCAAACTTCCTCCCCGCATCGCTGCATACCTCGTCCCCCCAGAAGGCTGACCAGATCCGCCCGGACGACGATGACGACGATGACCCTGGGAACAAGTCTGACGCAAACCCAGACGAGACGGGTGTACTCAAAAAGAAGAAGGACAAGAGCGCGAACGAGGTGAATGTGCTGTCTTTTTGTTTTCTCTGACTGCTCCTGGGCCTCCTGGAGTTGTCGATGCTGCGGATCGGCTGGGCGTGTGCCAGTGCCAATATGCGCTGCGGTAGACATGTTTCATCTGGCGCACGATTGGGTCTCGGGGCGCATTGTCTACGGGGCGCATCCCGACTCGCCGCGGTTGCTCGCCGCGCACTCGCGATTCTCAGGCAATGGTTCTCCTCGCTGGTTTTTCCGCCATCTCGTATTTACCTCGCGGTTTATTGCCGAGGGCTCGCGGTTTACTGCGCTGCGAATTAATACCTCGCTGAAATGGGGCACCCATGGTGAACCCGCCGATGTGCATGCCAGCGGGCCCACATGCCGCGCGGTGTCATGTCACCCACCCAGCGCCTCTTTTTCTTTTGCGCCATCGCCTCGGGGACACTGTTTCTCCGTCGGCGAGTAACTTGCGGGTGGGAGTCTGTCTCCTTCGCGGCTCGCAGATGACTACCTCGCGTTTCGCAGCTCGCGGTATATTGGGTCTGGGTGATCGCTGCTGGCGCATTTTTCACGAGGCCCGCTGTTGGTCCGTCTGCAGTGGAGATGCCTTGGGGCTGCACGTTGGGTGGTTCATGTGCAGACGCCTTTTGCGGACCCACATATTCGTCCCCACGTCACGGTCGCGTCATGTCTCGCACCGTGATCCTTGTCATGTGCGGAAAGGCATGAGCGCTCCATGGGCGCGTTTCGCGCTCACGTCGCGTTTTGGTGGCTTTTCTTCGCGCCGTGCTCTACTTACGCTGGGCCCGCCGAACTTTCTCTGCGCGCCTTGATTCTGGTATCTATCTTTCTTTCACGATCCGCTGACCTTCCCTTACCCAGACGTTCATCTTCGTCCGCCCCCCGCCGGCCAAGACGAACCACCCGCTGAACCTGCAGGTGCAGCTCGTCCCGCCCAACTCGCGGGGGCCATCGGGCCTCACGAGTGCTTCGCGCCAGTCGCTCGACATCAACACCTCCGCGCCCACCACCCCCGCCACCTCTGCCCCCACCTCCCCCACCGAGTCTGCGCCCACGACGCCCGTCACCGCTACCCCCGGTGCTGGCTACGAGTCGGGCCAGGTCCTGCGGCGCACGCCGTCGAACCGCTCCATCGCGTCTAGCACGTACTCCGCCTCCAGCACGACCTCCACCGCCTCGGGCTCGACGACGGCCAGCCGGCGGATGATCGTGCCGCTGTACAACCTGCAGGCGCACAATGTCATGACGAACATCATCGTCGACGCGGGCACGGACGCGAAGATCGCGCGGTTTACGAAGCGCGGGATCGAGATGCTCGATTTGGCAGTGCTGGAGCCGGTGGAGGTGTATGCGGGGGGCGGCGCGCCAACGGATGGCCTGCCGCCCGGGGGGAGCTCGGCGTTCTCAACTCGCACGGCCGGCGGGCGCCCGAGTATTAGTGGCGGGGCCGGGGGGCTCCAGGTTCCTGGCGCCGCCGGCGGAGGGAGCAGCCGGCCGACAACGCCCGACCCCGCGACGACCAACTCGTCGCAGGCGTCGCTCGCGTCGAGCAGCGCGCACTCGGCCTCCCACTCACACTCACAGCAGCATGAGATGCCACCCTCGGCCGCTCCGCAGACTCCGCAGAAGCGCAACCTCTTCGGGAAGCTGTTCAAGAAGAAGGATGCTGCTGGGGCGGACAGCGAGACGCCGACGCCCATTTCGACGCCGAAGAGGGGGCACACGCGCACGCTAAGCGCGGCCCTCGGCGGGCGGCCCGTCTCGCCGAACCCCGCAATAGCGTTGCCGCGCACTTCGCTGAGCAGCGCGCACCGCTCGTCGATCGACCTCCCACACGACGACGCGCCGCCGCCCATAACGGGGCAGCGCGCGCCGGTGCTGGGCGTGCAGCCCGCGGTGTCGGCGCCGATGCACCCCCCGAAGGGCCGGCCGGGGCTCTATGTGTGGGTCGTGAAAAAGTGGCTGAAGCACGAAGGCGGGGGGCTGCTTGCGGTTGCACGGGGGATGGTGAAGGGGCAGGGCGGAGAGGGGGAGCTAACGGCGGAGGTGGAGGTTAGGTTTGAGTGGAAGAGGGGAAAGGCGAAGAGAAGGAGGGAGAAGGAGGGAAGGGAGGGCGAGGAGAGGGCGAGCCGGCGGCAACCGAGCACGGCGAACCTGGCGGCGCCGGCGAAACGGCTGAGCATGGGCGGCATCTCAAGACAGAGCAGCTTCAGCACGGTTGCGGCGTCGGAGGATGGGCACGCGCACGACGCGAGCGCGCGGCGGCGGTCGATTGTGGCGTCCGCGGAGGGGGCCGACTCGGGCGAAGAGAGTGACCCGGAGGACTCGGAGACGCCATGGACATGCACGGTCAAGGTGCGCCGGCTTGCCGCGCACCACGAGCGCAGCTCTAGCGGACACCACCTCTCCTTTGGCCGGGAAGGGCGCGAGCGCGAGCGGGAGGAGCCGGACGAGGCGGAGCGCGCCAAGTGGAAACGGGAGGTGGTGCGCATCAAGGTTGGGACGCTGTCGCCGACGCCGCACCACCCTAAGGTCGTCGCGATGCTCAAGGTGCCGTTCCCGCTGCCAGATGTAGACGTGGAGCACATGGTTGTGCGCAAGCGCGAGGGCGGGCCTGGCTCGATCGGGGCGGGCGCAGCCCCGAAGCCGGGTGCGTTCGCTGGATACCCAGTCTAGGGTTCGAGTGATACTGACATGCTTTTGGCAGGGCACGGGCTGGTGATCACCGCAGAGGAGATCAAGGACGTGGTGTGCAGCACGGGGCTCTGGCTCGTCGTGCGCGAGGGCTTTGGCGGCATCGGCAAGGTCTCGCGCAAGGGCGACGGGTGGCGCATCCGTGGATGAGCGTGCCGCGCCCCACGCTAATGCTGCGTCTACTACGCGCTTTTCGATTATGGCCGATCTGGGCCGTACATACATCACTGGTTCGTTCGTGTCTAAACTATTTATTGCCCCCACCCCATCTCTACACCAACTTTTTTCTTTCTGGTTTCTACTACAATTATTTGGTTATTCCCTTCGTTCTTTCCCTTTCATTCACACTACTGAGTAGACTTGGGTGACGTGGTATGTATTTACCTGAGATGTACAAGAGATGTATGTACCAATCGAGTATTACGATTTCCAAGAAAAATTGGGCTCGCAGATGCGTGTTGAGGGTGTTAGGAAGCCGGGGACATATTGATGGGCAAGTTGGTCCGCTACGCCTGTTCGTTTTCGCGATCGTTCCATTGTGACGAATCGGGACTGATGGAGGCTTGAGTTTGGTGCTGCTTGGCTCTCGGGTATCGCCGTCCCGGATATTTCCGACCCCTTCAACATGAACTGGAACTTTGATTTTCCTCAGTGTACCAGGGAGTATCGATCTGTTCCCCAATGGCCCGCTCTATGCTCCCTGTCACACCAAGCTCGGGCACCCTGCAAACAGGCATCATGCCTACAAGTTAAACTTTTTTGCACTGATGGAAGCCCATCGATCGACGATAACTAACTTTGGCCGTCCTCATGTCTCCGCAATTCCTCCTGAAAAATTGCGCCTTAGACGCCCACCGATCGCAGAGGGCAAGCAGAAATTAGTCATGCTGGTCCAGACGCTCGAAATCGCAGAGAAGGCGGCCGAAGCGTCGGGAGTGCCGTTTTTGAAAGGCTCAATCGCGCTGGCTCTATCGGTAGCCAAGTGTGTCCAAGTGAGCCTATCAGTCGACTCTTTATAATGAGGGCTACCTTCATGCGAGCGACGCAGGGCTACAAATCGAACAACGAGGAGCTGAGCCGCCTCGCTCTAGACTGCGTGAAGTTGATGACAGATATCACGGACCAGCTCAAGAATGGGCCAGATGTTCCTGATTGCATGATGGCTCTCGTCAAAGATTTATTTGGGTGAGAGCGACATTCTTTCAGTGGAACTTTGATCTGATAGATGCAACGCAGGACTCTTGAAGGCGTAGCAAAAATGGCGAAGAAAATCGTGAATTCCGAGGGTCGAATTCGCCGGTTTCTGGTCCAAAAGGAGAACGCAGACCGCCTGAAAACACTCCACGATGATATCGCTAAAGCCCAGTTGAGATTCCTGGTGAAGTTCTTTTCTTCGTTCCGGCGGTGTGGGTCTGAAGATCCCTTCAGACCATGGCTACAATTGCCCTCGCAAAAGACCAAGCGCAAATAATGCAGGTTGGTCTTCGGCGACTGATTGTAATAATTCTGATCTGAAACCGATGACTCTAGGACGCCGTGTATTCTCACAACAGCATCGTTCTCGGTGACTGCTATGTAGCAGGCGACGAATGGGTTGCATTCAACGCCAAACTCATTGATAGAGAAGAAAACCTTATCGTCAAATGCTACAAGAGTGTCGATATATCCGCAAGAAAAGAATGCATCACTCGTCGCCCTCCAGCGTCCCATATAACTCATGTTCCCTGCAGGCCATGCATGAAGAGGATATCAAGGCATTCAAGGAAAATTGGTTTGTCCCTCGTACTCGGCGTCCTTGGTTGAAGCTGATTCTTTGCAGGCACGGAAACCTTTTGCAGTTCGTCGGCAGAAGTGCTCCGGGGTCCGAGCAGCCATACAACCTGCTCAGGGGAGGTATTACTTTCCTGCACTCGCACTTGGGTGTTTCTCAACTAGGACGCAAGTAACCTCCGATCATGTCAGTCATTATATCGCCGTGAAATTCGCCGAAGACAATCAACGTGGGTCGGTGGAAGCGTTGAAATTGGTATGCATCCTTCGTCGCTCGGAGATGTCGACATATCATCTCTGACAGAATTCCTAGTTGAAGGACCTTGCGGTACGCTGAGTTGTCAGTCATGGCCAGTGATTCTAAAATCGCATATTTGATCTCAGAACGCCCTCGCGTTCACGGTCGGTCGCACTAATTCTTCCTCTTTTGATGTGAATCAGTTCCGTACCGAAACATGACAATCCTGATTGGGTTCTAGATATCCAAGGTCCATCTGAACGACTCGGGCAACCTGGTCCTAGTCGACCTCGAACCATCCCTAACAGCAAAGGAATCAAGGAACGATGTTTGGTACTGGAGAAGCTGGCAGGAAATTTGTGTTGAGGCGTGCCATTTCGTCCACACTGTTTTATCTTCATATTGAATGTTTGCTCTTCAAGCTATTAGCGGGCGATCCAGGTTACGAACCCAACCCTTCAATCGAATACGACGCTGGTGAGTAGCAACTTACATGTGAAGCGTGATCTCACATCTCCAAGATCCCTCGTCGCACACACGACTCGAATACCTGCGACCAATCCTAGGCCATATCCACTGCGGGGGCGGACGATTCAAGGAAACAAGCATCGAGACGGCGTTCAAAAACGAAGGCCTCATGTTGTCCCAGGCGCTCAGAGAGTTGCGCAAGGCTGTCCAAAACCCGCTTGCGCCCCCTGATGCACAGGTACTGCGTGCGATCTGGCGCGGGTCACGCGAGCACTACGTCGCGCACTTCCGCGAACCGCTCCGCATCGACGTCGGCGACATCGGCTACGTGTCTGGAAACCCACCGCGGTTCACGCGGCTCGCGAATATCAGCGAGAAAATCACGGACGGGGTGTGCATTGGGTTTCCGCGCATAAAGCCCATTCGTACCGCTCCATACAAGCGCTGGCGTACCGTGGTCGTTCACGGTGTTACAAGGTGCGGTTTCCGCGCGACTGTTCAGCTTGAGTAAATGCATACTTAGCACAGACATTCGTTCAAATTTCGGGCCTCCGATGTCGCCGACCTGGCGGACTGGCGCGGAGGAAGACCCCGTTTAGAGAAGGATTTCTTGTTGAGGAGGATCAACGTGCCGAGCGAACCGGGTTTGGTAGTCGATTGCTCCAAAGCGTGGGCGGTTCTCGCAGACTCTGCGGCTCGGCTAGCATCCGAACAGGCCGAACCGCTCCTTAGTGCCTCCAACCTCATTCTCGGTGCGCCCCATCTCCTTTTCTTTCGATGCTGTACGTCGGCAGACCTGTGGTCAGTGGTGTATTTCAAGCAGCAATCCGGACATGCGACGTTCCGGCTCAACAAGGAGGTCAACCCGGACCAATGGCGCCAAGTTTGGGCGAGAGAGGGGTTTGCCTCCCCACCAGAATTCATCTACTTTTACGAGGCGCCCCCGGGTGGTCCCAATGGCGTGTGGGGGTATTTTTCGTTCTCACCAGTGCCCGGTACTCCGCATTTGAGATGGACTCCCGAGAAGGACGATGCGGGCGAGATGTGGGGCTGGACGTTTCAGTCCGAGGATTGGACCGTGGAGATTTCCAAGTGCGGCGAATCTCTCTTTCATCTGGTTTCATTTTAATGAACAGCGACTAGACCGAACGTGAAACAATACATACGCTATGTGCAGCTGTAGAATTTCGGGGCCGGGGCGGTGGTGTTCAGTAGGAATCAGATTTGACTATAAGCACGGGTAGCAGCGTCCAGATAATGCCGCCACGGTTCCAAGTTCAATGCCTAGACTTGAATGAAATAGTATTCGTGTTGGACCCGAGGTTTAATTGAACGCGACGTTAAATGACACAGTGAATTGCACCCCAGTGGTCTCCTATGAATACACGCAAATTCGCCCTCGAGCAGTCCCTAAACTTCCGTCCGACGATTTGACAAGTTGAATTAAAGGAATTGGAGACCTTGTTGCCCCAAGAACGCAAGAGCTGTACACGATCAATTTGCGGTTATGTACGGACCTCGCTGTAATGATGTAAAAGTGGAACAGCTTAAGCAATGGATGTCGCCAGAGCCAAGGCCAGAGCACGGCGCACGAATCTAGTAGTAGTGGAAAATGCTTTCCTAAAATGGGCAATGATGAAACATGAACAAACAACACGCAGCCTTCACCTCTGCCACAATCTCCTTGAGCCTGTTGCGAGGCCTCGTTCACTCGGAATCTGCCCAAATAATCTTACCTTCTCTAACGATGCCGACTATTCCAGGAGGTATGAAATTCCTTCTCGGACAAGCTACAGCTCGTCTGACTGCGCAATGACTTTAGAGCCGAAAGAGTCTCCCAAGCCCCAACCGATGGGTGGAAACATGCCCATGATCTTCCTCTTCACCACTTGCACTCTGTGCTTCTTATTCATCCTCTGGAGACGAGCCAGTGTTCTGCGTTCAGTCATCTCACATCAGTGCGTTGGAGAGCCATGCCTTTCTGAATATTTGACGATCCTATTTGGTAGGCTGAAAACAATTACTCACTCGCAAAGCGAGGGGGCCATACGGCTTAGCGAAGACGACGGCCCCCCTGCGCGCGAATTTCTGGAGGACGACTATGACGACGACAATGAAGGCTTGAATATGGACGACCATGGCGATGAGCCCCTGCCAGTGCCCGGTCGGCAAGCTGGAGCTGCTCATATACAAACCCCTCCTCTAGTACCTCAGTGGGAAGAACGCTCTTCATGAGTTTCGCTGCGTTTAATTTATAGGTTCGTGTTGTGCATTGCATACATCAGCTAATTCTGACGGTCTTATATGTAGCCTGTGTAGACACTTAAATATGTATCTGGTCGTACATTATCTTTGTACCGCTCATGGATCGAACCTCGGACCTTGAGCAAATTCGCCGGACCACCACAGAGGATTGATTCTACACCTCTAAAAATGCCTTGCCATACTACCTCCGTGATCGAGAGACTTGGAATCTTTCAGATAACGATTCGAAGCTCCACTCAATGATGCGCTGCTTGCACACCCGCTTCTCGCAGCGCACCCGATGTTATGCCGACGTCTACAAGGCCGGACATCTGAGCTGGTGACTATCCGCCTGACTGCTAGCCTTGTTGGATATTTTAAATTTACTTTGTCGCTAAATACTTTTAAACGGACGCGTTCTTGCAAAACTCTCCATCGATCGTCCCAGATGCTCCTTGTTTTCTCCGTCGCCATCAGCTTACTGGTCTCCACCGCACATGCGATAGGCCAGGACACCTGTGTTGCCTTTCAGTCGTCACCATCAACTTTCACAGTCGCAAGCAATGGGAAGGCTGCTCCTGTAATCTTGTCCTCAGACGAATGGCCTGGCGTCCAACGGGCTGCTCAGGATTTTGCTTCTGACATCCAACGGGTCACGGGAATAAAACCAACCGTCTCTAACGCCTCTTCCACCATACCCGCCCGCTCCTCGCTTCCCATAATCATCGGCACCCTGGGAAAGTCCTCCTTGATAGACCAGATCATCAACTCCACGAAACTCGACGTCTCCTCTATCGAAAACCAATGGGAAGCGTTCATGACCCGCGTAGTTTCGAACCCTCTTCCTGGAATCGCGAAGGCATACCTGATAGTAGGCGCTGACAAAAGAGGTCCGCCCCATCCTACTACTGCTAACACAACAGATTTCCTCACGTATCTTCGCAATACAGGTACGATATTCGCAATGTATGACCACTCAGAACAGTTCGGTGCGCTATAAATATGCATCACTTCGGTGTATTTCTATTTTTTAACATGTCAATCGTAGGTGTGTCCCCGTGGTACTGGTGCGTACTTCTCGACAAGTCATGGGTCCGCATAGCTGAGCGAGTCGCCCCGCAGGTGGGCCGATGTGCCGACGACCCAGCATTCGGGCCTATTTGTTTCGCCCAGCGGTTGCTTCCATGGCACGCCCTCCGTTAAGGTGCTGGCTCTCTTTCGCTCAAAAAAAAAATTCTGAGACTCTTGCTCCTTGAGTATCGCGCTATTTTCTTAAACGATGAACAACCGGCCTTGCAAAATTGGGCTGCCGAAAAATTCACGAACGGGACCGGGGCGCCTTTGACCGGATCGCCCTTCAACCATCTGTTCTATGCGAAGCTGTAAGAGAAAATGTCCACTTTGTAAAGTTGCTTGGTCTGATGATCCTAGGTTTGAATTAATGCTACGTTTCAAGGCGAACCATCTTTGGCCGGGTACGTCTGACGTTGCGAAGTTTGGGGGAGTTTTATTCATGAGGCTGTTCATTTCCAATAGCGCAATGGAGCAGGTAAGAAATCAAGACCTTATACTTCATAAATTCACAAATTCTAGCGCGTTTGGGGTCGACGACTCGCAAAATCAATTCATGGCCGACCAGTACGGTATTGTCATGGGCTCCAGGTGACTCTGTCGGCTCTAGAAGCGTTCCTCTCTAATATGTCGATCCTCGCTAGCCATGAGGAGCCGATGATGCGCTCTATCCCGGTTGAATGGAATCTCTTTGGCATAGGCCCTTGGGATTACGGGTATGTCAGTATTATTCCCGACGAACGACCCTGAATCTCGATCTTTATCCAGAGTCAATGCCCAGGCGAGTTTGACGAGTGTGCTGGCGATGTGGACCTCACGTTTCCCAGAACATCCACAATTTTTGGATCAATGGAACGATACGGTCGAAGCCATATGAGAATGTGTGGACCATTGGAATGCGCGGAAACGGAGATGGTATGTATCTGGCTTCCTTTACCTCTAGGGGCTTTCTCTGATTTTCTTCAGAGCCAATCACCGGATCTGCCCCCATCACTTTGCTCCAAAATATCACAGCGGACCAGAAGCAGATTCTCATGGACGTTTTAAACCTTTCTGATATATCGAGTGTTCCGCAGGTCGGTTGCAGTCTCTTCTAAAGCCTTCCATCAGATCTGACTCGGGACACAGGTCTGGGCGCTTTGTATGTACATATTCTTCGTACCTTGCATTTCCGTCCAACTCGTTCCGCAGACAAGGAAGTCGAAGGCTACTACGACGAAGGTCTAATGGTTGACGACTATGTCACGTTGCTCTGGACAGACGACAAGTGCGTTGTGTCCCGGATCGCCTTTGACTCAAGCCAGCTGATCTTTTCTAGTTGGGGAAATGTCCGTCGATACCCACTTCCTTCTGAGCGCAACAGAACTGGGGGAGCTGGCGTTTACTATCATGTACGTTTGCATTGTTTCAATTACCTGCACCGCTGATTTATTTTCCCTATCCAGATCGACTATGTGAGCGACAGGATGAGAATTCTAAGCCGAATGTCTAATTTTATGCATTAGGTTGGAGTAGCTAGAGACTACAAATGGATAACCGTACGTGTCAGCTTCAAAAGACCTGAACGCCTAATTTAAATTGCACCCAGAGCTCTCAAATCCCCAAAGTTAGGCGTCCTTCGCTTTGTTCTTCCACCAATTGACGCGGCTCTCAGATATTCGAACAAATGTCCATCGCCATCGACCGTGATGCCAGTCGCATTTGGGTCCTTAATGTTGGCGACTTGAAGCCATACGAACGGGAAACCGAGTTCTTCATCACATACGCGTGGAACGCATCCCGCTGGAATCCCGATAATCTCGATACCTTCGTCTCCAGCTGGGCAAAGCGAGAGTTCGACGTATCAGACTCGGACGCCACCATGATCTCTGATATCGTCGCGAACTTGACTCGATTTAATGCCCGGCGGAAGCCTGAGCTGCTGAACTCCACGACGTACAGTCTCATCAATTATCGAGAGTCCGTTTTGTCTTGCACACCTATAGATCCCTTGGCTGATAGGAACCTAGATCAGACAACATTCAAGCTGCCTGGAACCTCCTTCAAGACGCGTCCACGGCGATGTACAACAAGCTGCCTGCCGCGACCAAACCGGCGTTCTTCCAGCTCGTTCACCATCCGGTCTTGGCCAGCACTAATGTAGCGACCATGCTGATTGCAGCAGGCCAGAACAATTTGCGTGCCACCCAGGCGCGTCTCAGCACGAATGAGCTGGCCGATGAGGTCGAGACGCTTTTCGAGCATGATTTTGACCTGGAAACTGAATACCACACTCTGCTTGATGGTAAGCCATCCAGATATAAGCATCGTCTCTGAGATTAATCTCCATACGATCCGAAGGAAAATGGGACCAGTACGTAGGATCTTTTTGCCCGAGGCTGGTTGCTGACCACGATGGTACCAGCATGATGGACCAGACACGCAAGTAAAACGGCTTAGACCACGACTTGGCTGACGAGTTCTCCCCCAGATCTCGGATACCAATACTGGCAGCAACCCATGTGGGTTTCTCCTCTCAGTCGTCCGTGCTGCTTCTGACCATCCATCTGCAGGAGTAACTCGTAAGTTCTCTGAGTCGGCGGTTATAATGTGGCTTCACCTCCCCTCCATAGGATGCCTCTCATCTCACGAGTTCAGAAAAATAAGCAGGCCCTGCCTGGGGCGATGCGGATATCGCCTGAGGGATCACTTGCAGCATGGCAAGTGTACATTCATCCATTTGGGAAGGAAGGGTCTTATATTTCTTCGCAGGCCGGGAGACAATCAATTCCAGTGCGCTCAGATGTTCAGCTGCCCTCCGCCGTATGCACCTTCCCTTCGCTTCTGTCAGTTCGGCCCTAAGCATATGCCAGGACGATCTTCATCGACCAATTCGATCCTATCCCTAACCGATTCATCGACGTCGGTGCCGGCGGCCCCGTTCCATTCACCTTTAGCACGGCCGTCAATGCCACTTGGCTGACCGTTTCTCCCAGCCACGGGTCGATATCACCTAATCATACAGAGCAGCGTGTTTTCGCCACCGTCGATTGGAGCCAGCTGGACGAGGGGCTCAGCGAGGGCGCCATTAACTTTACTGCGGTCTCTGGCAACCCGCCGACAACGCTCCTCGTCCCGGTGTACATCGTGGTCAACAAGACCTCTGTCCCTTCCACCTTCAAAGGCAAGTAGCGCCTCTTCCCACCGAGGACGCCGTCTAATTAGTACGCAGGTTTCGTCGAGGGCGGAGGGGCGATTGCCTTCGAAGCAGAGCACGCCACGCGAAACAATTCCGTGGCCGGTATGGTCTGGCGGGTACTGCCCGGCTTAGGGAAGACGCTCTCCGGGGTCACGCCCTGGCCCCGCCTCGGAAACAACGAAAACAACTTCACGGCCGGGACCGGCCCCTCCCTGTGCGCACCGCCCCGTTCACTTTTGCCCTCATCCATTGACCCTCGTGCAGTGAATACGACTTCTTCAACTTCAATGGTGGCAGCATCACCGTCACCGCGCTAGTGTCGCCCTCCGGCAACGGGCTCGGCATGGACCGACCCCTGGGCTTCGCGCTCCAGGTCGACTCGGACGCGGTGCAGAGCAACTACTTCTTCCCACCCGCCGCCCCCGGCCAGGAACCCGCTGCGTGGGGTGGAAATGACGGGTTCGCCGCCAACTCGATCATCCCCGCGGCGAACACCTTCAGCATTGCGCCTGGGGCGCACACGCTCAAGGTCCGTCTGCGTTTCGTCTCCACAGGCGTCCGGTTAAGGATTCTGTTATGCAGCTCTTCATGATTGAGCCAGCCGTCGTGGTGCAGAAGATTGTTATCGGTGCGTTTCTTCATCGTTCCATGGCATTCCACGGCATTCATGGGTCTGGGACAGATACTGGCGGCGTGCGGACTAGCTATTTAGGCCCGCCAGAGAGCGTTTTGATACAATGATTTAAAGCAGTCGCACAAAAGTGTACATGTACACCCGTTCTAGCTATATGTGTATGATTAAGTGGAGGCGGTTAAATAGGGGGGTAAAATAGGGCAGTGCTCATGCAAGCTTGGCAAGCAATGCTTCAAACTCTCCGCTACTGAGGCCCCATCTGTCGACAGCGACCGTTGGGTACTTGGCCTTCTCCGCCTCAAACCAGGCCTTCAGCGCCTTCTTCTGCCTGGGACTGAATTCTTGGTCACATGCGACGGCATATGTGCGGAGGAGTCTGGAAGTAGGTGTCAGCACGATCGCGACAGCACAGGGAAATCGACGTACGCGACACCCTTCTCCTCGAAGTCCGCGTCGGGACCCGGGACGTCGCCGTCGTTCCCGGACGGGACGGGGTGAGTGAGGCTCGTGATGACGGCGTCGAGGATGCCGTGGGCTTGGAGCGCCTGCAGCGCGAGCGCGGACGTGTCCGTACGCCGGGGGTCCGCAAGGCTCGCCGCGTGCGAGTTGGGGTGGATGGGCTGCTGCGCGGCGGACGACGAGGCAGCGGGGGCCGCGTCGTTGGGGATGAGGAGCGTGCTGAGGAGGAAGATGGCCTTGCGACGGACACCCAAGTCGGGATCTTCACGAACGTTAGTCAGCGGGACGAGGATGAGAGGAGGGAGGTCATACCCTGAAGCGCCTGGCATAGTTTGTCCCAGCCGTCGACGTCAGGCCGAGACAGGGCAGCTACAGCCGGAGCGTTATGTCTCAGAAGGCCCGACATAGTGTAGATGGCTTTTGAGCGCGTCTGGGAGGTCGAGGACGGGGAAGGGGTCAGGAAGCCGGCGAGGACTGGGAGGGGATCATAGGCGAAGTACTGGAGAATCGCGTGAGCGCCGTGCAGTAGATAATATGCATCACGGATATACTCACGGCATCTTGGGCAGCAGGATTGTTCTGCAGAGCGGTGCCAATGACCCACAGCGCCTGGATCTTAATTGAAGACGTAGGCGCGGAGGTGATGAGGTTTTGAAGCGGAGTCCACATCTGCAGCTTCTCAATGTCTAAATATTATCAGCTCGCGCTAACTGCAGAGACATCGACTCACTATTCGCGTTGTCGATTTGCTCTATCAGCTAAAATTTAACGATATCAGCACCCGGAATTCAGTGATGAGAGAGCTTGCGTACCATTTCAAGATGGTCCAGAGCGTCAATTCTTGCTGATTCCGATTGCGAATTGTCCGTTGCGACAGCCATGTCTTCTTTCATTAGTTCCGCATCGGATTTTCCCAGAATCATGTCGATAATTGCTGGATCCAAGTCCTGCCGCGGTGCAGGAGGGGGGTTAGACGCGTCGGTCTGAGCGGTGGAGTTTTCTATTCCCCAGCGAAGCAGAGATTCCATGGTGGGCAAAGTGAAAGCAAGTGGAAGGGTAGCCCTTATAACACCAATATCAGATCAGTTTATATTCCTCAGAGAGAGAAGGGGCTTGAAGGTCGATGAGAGGACCAGAATTTGCTGGAAGGTGATTCCCGATTAGGAAGCGAATGATTGCCGGCGCGGCAACAAAACCATCCAGAGCGTGACGAAGGACTAGTCACAGCTTTTTCCTCTCGACCACCACAACGTTTTGCTCGTCTCCAGTGAGTACTACCCAACCACACTTCCTTTCATCCGCGCGTGATGATTCAAATAACAACCATACTCGCTTACCACATTCCGAACTCATCATGTGGAATACTTTATCGATTTCAGCCTTGTCTGACGCTTTCTTCTTTGCTCTTGTCTGGCTTTCGTCGTACGCTGACCGCTCATTTCGCAGGTCCTCACCTCACTGTCGCCTGGCGTTCTAGTCCCTTTCACCTGGTAAGCCTCTTTCCTCGCTTCCGTGGCTCCGAGCCCTTTTTTTTTTTTTTTGGATGAAACCCTGTCGATGGGCGGACACGAATGCCCATGCCCATACCAAAGTCTCCCGGTGTACAATGTGGAGGCGGGCTGGGTGCTTGTTGATATGCATCGAATATCTGACCTTATCATCGCTCTCTGACGTCGACATCTTGCTGATTACTTGTGTTTCACAGGCTATTCGTCCAAGCTCCTTTTTTGTTTGTCTTCGGTGGATGCTCTCATGCTGTACGAGGTGGATCCAGTCAGTAATGTATACTAGTTCTCTGCTTTGGCCTGCACCTTCATCCCGAATACATTGTGCTCAAAGTACTCTTGTGTGTCTGTCTGCAGTGTGGTCGTGATCGTCGTACCTCGTTTCTCCGCGCGCCCCAGTGCCAGTGCGCTGCAGGTTCTCGTTTTCAGCTGCCTTGCTGCATTTCCTTTTTTCTTGATTTTTTTTTTTTTTTTTTTGGGGAGGGGCGTTTCGATCATGTGACACGTCGCGTCTGATTCCGTGTCCAAACCTCACCAAATATTGGTCGCTTAATCACCGCGGTATCCGATTTATAAATGAGGGCTCGCCGCCTACGTCGGCCCAAGCCAAAGTTGCTTTACCATTGCGAAAGGGAGTGATCATTTCCCGCCGCCGTAATGGTGGAGGGCCTGACAGCGACGTAAAGATCTTTAAGATACTACAGTTCTAATTAGGGTCATTTTCACTAGGATACTAATAGTGCTATCGACTGTCAAGCACATGGTCATCACAATTCCAAGCAAGACCAGCAAATCAGCGCCGCGCCGCGCGTGCCAAATACGTCTGAACCATAGTCCACCAGTGGCCACCGCTAACACAAGATCCGTCTATGGACAGAAGCAGCGAGCTAAAGAGTGCTAGGAGGCTTCTAATCGCATTTTAAGACGCTTTAAGGTGCAGACGCCCGCTGAGCCCACCCTCGTCCCATTTCCGCCGCGACACCCTTTCAAACAGAAGAGAAGAGATGGCCCTATGGGTGCGCACTGACGCCTCGAGCTGGATAGACTGCCACGGCACCTCCCGGGTGGAGCCAATGAAGGTCCTCTCCCTAGGATTATCGCGCACGGTTTCTGGATGTACGTCCTTGAGCCGAAGCACCGGACATCTATCCCTTACATCGTCGTTCTCACCCAGCCATGCGCGCGGCGCTGAAGATCCTCGGGCGCAACGAGACATACCACACCCCGGAAAATCCGCCGGACATCGACATGTGGATCGATGCCCTCAACTCGCGGTTTTTCGGCCGGGGCCCAAAGATCGCCGGGCAGGAGTGGGAGCAGTTGCTCGGACATTGCCAGGTGCCGCCCCTCCCTGCACAATTCGTAGACTACACGCTCACAATCGCATAGATCTCCGCCGACTCGGCGGGCACGAGCCTCGCGCAGGAGCTGGTGGCCGTGACGACCAGATATTCCCCGGCGCGGTACGGGAAGGTGCCGACGGACGAGGCGGTCGCGAAGCTGGGGCGCAACAAGCCGTTTGTGGTCGCGTCGTGCCTCGACCCGCGCTTCTTGCGCCGGCTGCGCCCGTTCTTCAGGCTCGTATGGATGACGTTCTTCGGCGACTTTCCGAGCGAGGACATCGCGAAGAAGCGCTTCGCGGAGCACTATGAGGAGCTGGACGATTCGGAGGCTGTTCCGCGGGAGCGGCTCCTCGAGTATAAAGTCGGAGAAGGGTGGGAGCGGGTGTGCATCCTCCTGGACAGTGACGTTCCAGAGGAGTCTGAATACCCTGCGACGATCATCAGCGACACCCGAGCATTTGGGGAGAAGATGCATAAACTCACCTATGGCGTATTTCAGGGACTCGGTGGAACAGTTGTGATGCAGATAGCGCTGGTTGGCTCTGTGGGCATTTCAATTTCTTTCGCGCATAGGAATCTGTAGGGAGTTCGTAATTCCTACCTTCTATAAAGTACCTTGCTGAAAAACAAAAGAACTGGTCGTGGAAATTGCAGCATACCAAGCTTCGGTCGGAGGTGGGATTGATGCATACTAAAATAACTATACACAGGAGGGCCGGTTCAATTCTGCTTCTTCCGCTTCAAAATAATACTCTTCAGCGTAGATAGTCCAAATTCCCTGGAAAACAGCCAATCCTACGAGCAGTGGTCAAATGTCGAATCAACCAGATCAAGAAGTATCACACGCACAAATGCTCGTCTTCCTGCAAAAGTGTCGATGAACCAGCATATCCACGAGAAATTGCCCGTCCAGAACCACGCTTTGACATGATGCTTGAGACTCTGGGCTACAACCTGGCGAGCGTAATCCGCAGTGGGCATAGCTCCCACTGAAAGGTCTTAAGTCGATCGCACGAAATCCATCTTGTCTATTTTTACCTTGTGATCGTCCAACACGGCGTTCAGCAAAAATATCGGCGATTGGCGCATATAACGACGTGGCTGGTATCAATCGACGATCGCGGGAGATGTTGCTCTTGACACCGCCAGTGACAATCTAATATAATCAGTGGGCATGTCGCGATAGACGTGGTCTGCGCACCGTGATAACTTGAATACTGGTCGTGTTGAAAAAGTCAGAGGGCTAGTCTGGAATAATCAAGGCAGGATTGGACTTGCTTGAATGGCGCCAACTCGAGTCGGAGGGTATTCCCGTACGAATGAAGCGCAGCCTTAGAAGCGTTGTACGAGCTGCCGAATGGATAGGGCATGACGCCGGCGATGCTGCCTATGTTAACGATTCTTCCGTCCCCACTAGATATCAGGAGTGGAACAAACTCCTGCACCATGCGCATTACACCGAAGAGGTTAACCTCGAACACGCCCTTGACTTCGTCGATGTCGAAATCCGTCGCCGGAAGCGAATGTCCTGAGGATGAGCCACTTAGTTCAAACAAGTAGGCAGTCGATGGAGGGCTTTCCTTTCCCACTGTCACGGTTCCGGCACAGTTTAAAGACTGCTCACGACAGACATGTAGAAAGAACTCACGCGTTGTTAACGAGGATGTCAAGCGTGCCTCCGGTCATGGACAAGACGCGTTCCCGGCCAGCTTTAACAGATTCAAGTTTGGCCACATCCAACTCGAATGTTTCCAGGCCGAGGGCAGCTAAATCTTCCAAGGCTGCCGATTTACGTGCAGTCGCGATGACCCGCAAACCTAGCAACGAAAAGAAAATTATTTTGTTGCGCTTGCGTATTAAAGGAAGCAGTCAACCCTTTGAGTGATACTCTTTGGCCAATTCGTGGCCGATTCCACCAGGACTACAACTTTTGAACGACGTCAGTCAGACCCGGCAAGACCACTGGCATGGCCGAGTTGAGTGGATTCTGAACTAGTGCATACCCAGTAATCAGCACAATCTTGCGATTGGCGTTGGATGAAGGTGACATTTGTCTGTGTCCCGGGACTTGAAGGGAGGCACGATAGAGTCTATTAGAGAGTAACCGATAACGTGGGACGCAGTTGCCAAGACAAGTTTAGGGATGTTCCCACACCTGACTTGCCGAAATACCGGCCATCTTCGTTGACGCAAAACGTCCGGAAATGTCCGACAAAGTGCAGTAAGGCTGGAAGCCAGTGTGAAAAATGATGAAAGCTGTTCATGGCAAGTCTGTGTTATGATGGGATAGATTTCCGTACTTTTCAAACTGCTCGGACAATCGGGGAATTCACAGCCAGATTGTGGTCGTTCCGGAGCCAAGATTGAAGCTGTCCCACCAAAAATATGGGTCTTAGGAATAGCTCTTCTTATCCACTCATGGGATGCCCCAGGCACCGGAGTATCAAGAACCTGATGGGAAAAATCGTATAAGGGTGGCGCTTCTCAGAGGTATAAAGGTACTTCATCCTCAAGCAGGTTCTCCATCATCCCCAACGATGCCTCATCAATCCACGGCAACTGAAATCCGTTTGAACAACATCATCGCCTGTCTAGCTCCTGCTTTACCGCTCTTGAATGAGCTAAATGATGGGATCGGCACACCCTTCGTGCAAGTCATTTCAAATACTACTCTGTCTTTGATCACTGTGGTGCAGGTAAAGAAATCTGACTGAATGTGCTATTGAGCTGACTTGATATCCAAGAAAGTGAAAAGAAACAAAGATGATTGTTTACAGCTTATGGAAAATATTCATGAACTGCTCTATGCCATTATCAACATGCACATAACATCTGAAACTGGAGGATCCCTACCACCAACAACATTGTTTCACATTGGAAAATTCACTGAGTATGTGTATCATCCTCTATTTGAGTAATTGCTGATAATACTTTCCAGAACACTTCACAAGATCCATATGTTTGTTGAAGTGCAACAGGATGGAAACATGATCAAGCACATTTTCCGTCAGAGTGAAATTAACACTATGCTCAAGGATTGCCGTGAGGGAATAAAACAGGCACTGGAAGTGTTCAAGGTCAATATCTATTCTGATGAAAGGCATAGAAATTGACAATTTATTAGACCAATGTTACTATATTCCATGATATTACTGAACTGCAGAAGACAACTGAAACCATGCACAAAGAACTTCTTGAATTGATTTCAACTCTATCCGATGGAACAACCTCTGATCACTCATCCTCTGTGTGTAATCTGCAGCTGGAATCTTGATTTCAATTCACCAGTGGAGACCCAGATTTACCAAGATGCCAATGGTTCACAACACAGGTAAAGCCTAGACTTTTAACAATAATTATACTTACTCCAGAGTTTTCAAGCTCCAAATCTTTCTCTATGTTACCATCCAAGCCAAAGATATTCCATGGTCGTGAAACTGAACTCCAGGAAATAATGCAAATTCTCAATGAACATTCACCTCGGATTGCAATTCTTGGAGCCGGAGGAATGGGGAAAACAAGTCTTGCACGAGCAGCTCTACACCAGCCAGATATTGCTAACAAATATGAACATCAGTTCTTTGTAGCCTGTGATTCCGCAAGCACTAGCATTGGAATAGCTGCTCTGCTGGGGGCTCATCTCGGGCTGAATCCTGGGAAAGATCTTACAAAACCTGTGCTTCAATTCTTTGCTAGGAGGCCTTCCTCACTCTTGATTTTGGACAATCTGGAAACAGCATGGGAGCCAAAGGAGTCACGAGGTGATCTTGAAGATTTTCTGTCACTACTTGCAGACATTAGCCATTTAGCATTGATTGTAGGCACTCCTCTATCACTTTATACCAATTTGACCATTGGATGCATAGATCACAATGCGAGGGGCTGAAAGACCAGGCAAAGTCCGCTGGACTCGTCCATTCCTGAAGCCCTTGAAACCCTTAGCAAATGATGCTGCTTATCAGACTTTTGTTGACATTGCAGATGATTTTCATGAAAGCAAGGACATCAACCAGCTCCTCTCCCTTACAGATAACATGCCATTAGCAGTGGATCTAATTGCCCATATCGTTGCTTCTGAAGGGTGCTCCAGTATCTTGACCCGTTGGGAGACAGAAAAGACCTCATTGCTGTCCTGCGGTCATGACAAAAAATCCAATTTAGATGCATCCATTGCATTGTCTCTTTCCAGTTCCCGGATAAACTCCCAACCTGGGGCCAAAGACTTGTTGAGCCTCCTATCCATTCTCCCAGATGGGCTCTCAGATGTTGAGCTCCTCCAAAGCAACCTCTCTATTCAGAACATTTTAGGATGCAAAGCTACCTTGCTTGGGACTTCATTAGCATACCTTGATGACAACAAGAGACTGAAGTCCCTGGTACCCATCCGAGAATATGTTTTGCAGATCCACCCACCTTCAACCCATCTCATTGAATCAGCACAGAAGTACTTTCATTTACTTTTGGATCTCTTCCAGCGATACAATGGCCAGGTGCATATAGCATCAAAGATAGAACAAATCACTGGCAACTTTGGAAACTTGCATCAACTACTCCAACAAGCATTGCATCCACATAATCCGGACCTCTCAAATGCTATTGAGTGTACATTGTTGTTGAACTCATTTCACCGAGTTACTGGACATGGTTGGCTCTCCTTGATGGACACCATTCCCAGTATTCTTCCTCCACATTCTCCAAAATTGGAGGTACAATTCATCCAGGAGACTTTGAGTTCTGGCTACTACCATCCAGTATCCACTCCAGAACCACTGATAACTCAGGCTATATCTCACATCCACAACCTCAATGATCCACTTCTTGAATGTGAGTTTCTAACTATTTCATTTATAGTTCTTTTTTGACAAGAGTTATGCTTGCAGGGAAGTTTTACAGTGCAGCTGGGCAGTATTATTATGTCTCTAAGCATGATACATCTGCAGCCATGAGATCCCTGGGAAAGGCCCTCTCATTGGCGAGATCATCCAGAAGCACCAACCAACAGTCTGTGATAATGACCAGAGTTGCTGATATCAAGTGGATGACAGGAGACTATCTGGGATCCCAGATGGATGCTCGTGATGGACAGAGGCTTGCCAAGTTGGGTGCAAATTGCTATGAGGAAGCAAAAGCACTGCATATTGAAGCTCTGTGTCATTTGAGGCTGGGAGACAATAAGCAGAGTATCACCCTGCTGAACAGAGGAAGGGAGCTGCTGAAGCTTTGTGGATGGAGTGGACGTAATTTGGATTTAAAGTTCATGGATGTTCTGGCTGAGGTCTATATGCTCAAGTCTGAATATACTGAGGCCCGAGTGATCCACACCCAAATGCTTGACATAGATCCAGAAGAAGATCAATGTGCCTTTTCCCTGCTCAGTATTGCAGAGATTGATGTGCAAATTGGGGGAAACAAACTTGATGTACTCCAGAACCTGAACAAAGCCAAAGCAATATTTGAGACTCTTGAAATTCCACGTGAAATAATTTACTGCAAAACAATTTTAGCAGCCCTCTATCTGAGGGAGAGGGATACTATGGCCGCAAAAAACCTATTCCAGGAATGCTTTAACCTATCCTGGGGAAGGATGGAGCAAACTGTGTCCTATTGTCTAGAGAGATTGGCTGATATCAGTCAGTGGAAAGTCACTGACTTTGATTGGTCATCTAGATGGGCAGTGGTATACCTAGGGCATGCAAATACAACACACCAAATGTTGGGTGTTTACAAGGCGCTGCAATTTCTGGGAGATGTGTTCCTTCATAATGGAGATGAAGAGACAGCACACAGTCTTTTCATTGTAGCATTGGAAGGTTTCACCTTCATGGATGTCCATTGCAGCAGAGCAGGGTGTATGCTACGACTCGGAGATATGGCACAGAAAAGAGGACAGTTGGTTGAGGCTGTGGAGCTTTGGAGGAATGCCTGACCACTCTTTGAACTGTCATTGCAAACAATGGATGTGGCTCAGCTTGATGCCAGACTTGGGACCGCAGTTCAACATGACCAGAAAACACTTGCTTGTCTAACTTCACTGAATGCACTTACTGAGTCATCGGACACTCTACCAAATCATACTGAGATCAAGGAGGTGGAATCCATTTAGGAGGATAAGGGAAAGATAGTATGTCTCTGGTCGCAGTTGAGTTCAGTCAAGATGGAAAAGACGTGGAGTGTAATAGTGAAGGAATGTTTTTGTGTTTCTATGTACTATTGTCCTCACATATTTCCTATGTATTCAAAACTAACTAGTCCAAACAGATAAGTGTTGTAGGAGATAACTACCTCTCGCTCTTGTACACACGGAAAGTGCTTGGAAAAGAGATAGGGGGTTGAATCATTCAATTGAACAAAGATAATCGGGTTAAATGATTTGGAATGCCGGCTGAATTCAGAACGGTGGAACAGAAAAAAAAAGTTGACACTCATAAGCACAATGTACAAGGATCACCTTGTGCACTTTTGACACGGCGTTCAGTAAAAAGATCGGCGATTGGTTCATATAATGACGAGGGCGGCAGCAAGCCGTCCTCGCGATAAACGTTGCTCTTTACGCTGCCGGGTACGATCCAGTGGTTTCCAGTCGAATCGGAGGGCATGCGTGATGAATGTGGGCAGACCACCGTGATAACTTGAACACTGGTTGTGTGTGACGGAAGGCTTTCGGCTAGATAGCGTCGGCTAGATAGCGAGGGCGGTTCCGGCACACGAGAGTTCAAGATGTTGGATAGTCGGTCCAACGGGGAATAAGTGTTGTAGGTTGTAGATTGACTGAAGAAGCGTAACTACGGACAACTGTGTATATAAGTAGCTATAGGGGTTAATGTAAAACAAGTGCCAAGAAAAAGGGATAAATGAGCGTGATGGCGCCGAGCGCGAGCGAGACGGAAATAGTCAAGGAATGTAAGGAATGTGAGTAGTAAAATAAAAGAGTGGTATAGACGACATAGTCGTACCGTTACATCCGCCCTCCAGGGCACCGCTCCGGTGGCCTGTATAATTAGTCGGTAGCCATGACGTCGGCATTCTTCGCGACAGCGGCGGCGGCGGCGGCGGCGTCAGCGGCGGCGATAGCGGCGGCCTCAGCGGCGGCCTCAGCCTCAGCCTCGGCTGCGGCAGCCCTAGCGGCGGCGTCGAGAAGAGCCTGGCGGCGGCGCGTGAAGGACTCCATATTCTCCTTCGTGCCCACGGCGGCGGGCTCACCGGCACCACGCCTGCGCTTCTCAACGCGCTGTTTGTAGAGCCTGAGGTCGCGCTGCTGTTCAAGCACGGCGAGACGCTCGGCGTTGTCGAAGAACAGCTGAGTGACACCAACATGTCCCGGAGCCAAATAATGCTCCGAGATCTCGTGGTCGAGGACGCCGAAGGACTGGGCATCGGCGACAGACATGCCGTCCGTCCAGATGATGGTCTTCCCAGCCTCGTCGAGATACGCCCACCCAAAGCCCGAATCGTCGTAGCTGTTCATGGTCCGGGCGAAGTCGGTGTAATAAGCGGGAACGACCTCGGGGAATTCGTCGCGCATGCAGAGCGCAGTATTATAGTCCGTGTAGAGGCGGACATTGGCGGCGCTCATGAGAATCGTCTGGATCCCGGGCACCTCGAGGCGGAACAGCTCCGGGGTAAGTCGCTTAATAGCGGAGTGTTGACTGTTGAACGCCCGGTGGCGCTCCTTTACGGAGGTAGAGAGGAAATCCGTGCTGAAGATGTCGACAGGAGTATTAGTCTTGGGCGCCATGGTAGAAGTAGAAGGGAGGGAGAATTCCTCCAGGGCTGTCCTAATTAAAGGTTTCGACTGTGCGGCCCAGAAGCACGCCATTGCCGAGGCAATTAAGACCTCCTCTCCATTAACAGGGGGTTTACCCGCTCCGTACGGGAGCTCCGTGATGTCCGACGCCCCTATGGCCTCCAAATATTCAGGCAGGGCCTGAAGGCGCTTGGCCTGGTCGTACGACATCCAGCTCCTATCTCCAGACTTCCAGAGGATTTCGAACAGCGCTTTGGAACGACGGCCGTAATGGTTCGTAATTCGGTCCACTGCCCATTCGTTGGTCTCGTCGTCGAGCGAAATGCCCAATTGACACTCGAGGCGTCCAGGGAACCGGCGGTCGTCATTAGGGATATGAACCCTGAGTAATGAGGAATGAAATACGTCATGAATTCCCCTTTGCTTCATGTTAGCGGGTAAGTCCAGCTTAAAGGAGCTGTTACCAAAGTCTTGCAGAATGGAGTAAGGTCCAATATACTTGGGGATGAGCTTGCGGGCTAATCCCTTTTCAAACTTGATGTTCTTGGAAGACAGGTAGACAAGATCCCCGGTTTCAAAAGGAGCAACTTGACGCTTACGATTCGCGGACCGAGTCTGTTTGACGCGAGCGGCGATGGTGCTGTCATGGGCAGCCATGATGGCCAAGCGACGCTGAAGAGCGAAGTTAGCCACGCCCGGGTACTCCCGAGTGCGGTCCGAGTTCCACAAGAGCGAACGCGGCATCCGCCCAGTGTTCAGGAAGAACGGGGTATACCCGGTGGTTTCAGAGCGCGCGGAATTCATCGCGAATTCAATAGCCGGGAGCTTGCTTACCCAGTCTTTCTGCTTAGCGCCAATGCACTGGCGGATCATTTGAGTAACCGTGCGATTCACGCGTTCCGTGCTGCCGTCCGTTTCGGGGTGGTAGGCACTTGACATGCGGAGCTTGACTCCGATTAGCTCGTGTAGTCGTTTCCAGAATACGCTCGTGAAGAGCGAATCGCGGTCACTAACAATAGACTTGGGAAGACCGTGGTGTTTGTAGATGTGCTCGAACATGAGTTCGGCCATCTGACGCGCCGTGTAATTGATGCGTGTCGGAATAATGTGTACCATGCCTGTCAACAAGTCAATCACGACTGCTAACGCGTTAAACACGCTATCGCGGTTACGCGACTCGGGCAGCGGCCTGACGAAGTCTACACCCACGGAGTCCCAAGGCTCCAACGGTGGGTTTAGAGAATGCAACAGCCCATGGGGCTTCTGGTTGCTAGGCTTACTGCGTTTACACGTCGTGCACGACTCGCAGAAGCTCCGAGTATCCTCGACCATCTCCTTCCACCAGAAGTGGTCGCGGAGGTAATCCAGAGTCTTCCTCAGCCCCAAATGGGCGAGGATCGAATGCGCCTCAGAGATGACTATCTCGCGAACGTTGCGTCCGCGGTAAGTCACCTTCGGCACGCAAAGAACCCGATAGTCAGACTCCCGCAGGTATACCAAGCCATTATCGACCTCGAAGTTCCGAAATGTCTTCGGGGCGTCCAAGATTTGCTTGAAGAACGGATCATCCCCGTAATTGTTAGTCAAGAGTTTGACGAGATCAAGACCTTGCCATCCAGAATTAACGACATTGAGAAGCGAGTCGTCGAGCCGCTCGAGTTCGTGTTCGAGCAAAGTTGTAGGTCCCAGCGATGGTTGATCACCGGCTACCAAATTTGGTTCCGCGGGATCTTTCCGTCGATCGTTGATCAACGGATCAGCGGACTTGGCGGCGTTTCGCCTCTTTCTCTCACCACCATCCGCCTCGCCAGAGTTGATCTTTGGCGAAGCGTTCGAGTCCTCGGTGACTATCGCCGGGGACCCCCGCTTCTTTCTATTATCGCGTTTTTGCTTTGTACCCCCGCCCTCCTTTGGGGGCACACCGGATTTGGACCCAAATATACTTTGGTTTGACTTTGCGTCGACCAAGCCTGACTTCGCGTCGGCGCTAAGGCCTGACTTTGCATCAGCCTCCTTCGTGGCGCGAGCCATTGAACGCGTTACCCGGTCGCTGGAATGCGCCATTGCTTCCATGCCCGCAAATACAGGCATGGATATAGCATCCGTGTCGAGATCATTGTTGCTAACCACGTCATGGTAGGTGTACTCCGAGCGAGCGCGCACTGTCCCAGGCGCTTCATTGGAATAGATGCGAGATAATGCATCCGCGAGGACGTTCTCGGTCCCAGGTATGTACTGAATATCAAAGTTGAAACTGGATATCTTCTCAATCCAGCGCGCTTGCCTCCCAGACAGGTCCTTTTGGTTCGCCAGGTGAATTAGGCCCTTATGGTCTGTAATCCAAGTGAACTTACATCCCTGTAGGATGTCGCTATGCCGGAGCATCGATTCGACGCCAGCAAGCATCTCGATTTCATGCACGGTGTAGTTCTGCTGTGCAGAATTAAGCTTTGCCGAAAAGAATGCCGCGACATGCGCATTCTTCCAGTCCTCGCCCTGGCAGATGACTCCGGAGACCCCAGTCCCGCACCCGTCCGTTACGAGCCAGATTCGGGGCGCCGTAGGGCGGTAATCAAGCGGCTTGCGGTGGTGGTCCCGGTACTGATTCACCAGCCGCTTGATGTCTTGGAACGCACGCTGCTGCGTGTATCCCCATCGAAATGCGACTCCGTCGCTGGTCATTTCGTGCAATATGCCCATTGGGACCTGGACGCCAGGCACATCTCCTCCAAGGTACGTAACTGACCCGAGGAATCCGCGAAGTAACTCACGGTTAGTGGGCGTCTTCCAGTTAACCACCGTGTCGACCTTGTCGGAATCCATCCGGATGCCATCATCGTCGATGACACGGCCCAAAATGCTGAGCTCCGGCTTCAACAACTGAAGCTTGCTAGCGCTCAAGTAGAGCTTCTCGCGTTCCAGTACGTCTATTATCTTTTTCACATGAACAATGTGTTCCTCAAGAGTATTTGAGTAGATAATAATATCATCCAGATAAACGTCCATAAAGACGCCGATGAACTGCCCGAACAAGTAATTCATCAAAGACTGGTAAGTCGCGGGAGCGTTACAATCTCCCTGCTGCAGGACGAGGCTGACCATATTGCCATCAGGCGTGCTAACCGCCGTGCGGGCGACATGCTCGGGCACAACGCGGATCTGCTCATAGGCATCCTGCCCATCAATGAGCGAGTGATATTTGCATCGCGCGGCGCGCCTCAAGATCCCCTCCATATCAGGAAGCGGGGAGGTCATCTTCTTGGTGTTAGCGTTGCGGGCACGTAAGTCCACAACAACACGAAGCTTAGGCAGCGATGTTTTAACCTTCGGAATCAGCAGCATCGGGCATGTATTACCCGAGTTCGTAACCTGCCAGCGCCCAGCCGTCAAATAAGTCTGGCGCTTCGAGTCCCACTGCGCCCTCAAAGCTTCGGGACATCGAGATGGTCTCCAAGGGTATATCTTCTCCTTGTCGATGAGGGGAATGGTATGATTAATTGCACGAAGTGGAGGTAATCCCGTCTCCGCGGCCGTTTTACAGATAGGCTTAGCATATTCTAGAAGCTCATCTCGCGCCGCCTGCAACGTGTCTTCACCCAATCCCGCGGCTCCAGCGAACACCCGAGCAGTAGCGACTCCTTCAAGAGGGACGGCGTCAGCGCTTCCAACACATACGCGAGCAGGATTAATACCAACGCTCACCTTGTGCTGGAAGAGCCATGCCGTGCCCAAAATCATGTCGTAACCACTGAGGTTAGCCACTAGGAAGCTTCGCTTCTCAGCGATATCCTGGTAACTAAAATTCACATCCACAGAATGGTTTATCTTGGAGCGCGATCCTTGAACCGCAAGCTGCAAGGTGATTGGGCTCTCCAATTCCTTGCGCTTCAGCTTAAGCTGATCCACCACAGAGCTGGAAATCAAGTCCCCCAAGGACCCAGAATCCACTAGCGCGCGAACAGGTTCGCCGTTCACGCGAACGACGATAACCAGCGGTCTGGCGACTACGCGGTCCGAGACACGCGGAGTAGAAGCGGTGCGCGATATGCCCTTCACACTATCCGCCGGGATCTGAGCGCCACCGCAATACAGGATGTACTCGCCCTCCACAACAGGCTCTGGCTCATCAAACAAGGAGCCGAATAGACTCCCCCGGTGCGTACGTTCCCAGCAATGGCGAGCGTGATTCTCACGCAGCACACACTTCAGGCGCCGCTTCATTACCCACCCGACCAGATCCAGTCGCGCATTGAGCAGTTCCAGCTCGGAAATGCGCTCTTCCAGCACACCATTCCCAAAGGGAATCTCAACCAAGAAGGTGTCGGGCCCCTCAAGGTCGTCCGGCTCCCGGAGCACTCGAGCGACGTTCACGCCCTCCAGACCGACGAGGTCTAGCCCCACATCCCGGAAATACTGCTGGACCGAGTCCGCAAGTAATTCTTCAATGGGAAATTTATGGATGGGTAAAGCTTCCGCATATTCTCGACCCAAGGCCGCAGAGCGCTGACGCGCGTACCAGTCCAGCAGGCGGAACGTCGGCTGGCGCAGGTATTCGAGAGGGAGCACAGTCACCTCATCAAAATATGCGTCCTCAATTACGAGCACCTCATCTCCGAGTTTCTGCACACGGAAGCGAACAGCGTCGCGACGATCATCCGACCAGGGGATTTGCTCATCCCCCGGATATGGCTGGAAGAAGTCCAGGAGCGCGGCGACCGTATTCCCGAGCACGTCGCCGAGACGGCGCGCCCTTGGGGCCACAATCCCGCGCTGCTCGCAGTCCTCGGATGCGCGAGCCCATATCTTGAGGCGGTCCTCAAGAGTCTCGTTCGGGTCTCCGTACATGGCGAAGACATCGCCCGCAGAGTCGCCGCTCGTCGACCCGCTGCTAGAAGATTCACCCGACTCGCTACCAGAAGACGAGCTAGGCGGGGCGGTCTTCAGTCCGGGCATGGACGCGTGGGTGCCGCTGTCGGACCCATCATCCGTGGTGGACGCGCACGAGTCGCGCTTCAGCCCGGGCATGGACGCGGGGTCGCTGCTGTCCGACCCGCTGTCGGAGGACGAGCTCACGGTTCGAAGATCCGGCAGGGTGTCCCCGTCATTCGACGACCCTCGCCGCGACGCACCACGCACCGATTCGATGACCGAGTCCTTGCTGTCCTCTTCCCCTTCTTCGTAATACCGGGAGGCGGCGTGGTCAAACCACCAATCCAGATCGAAATCTGGATCGCGAAGTAAGGACCTCGGCAGCGTAATGCACATCGCCTGAAGCTTATACGAAATCTTCAGGTCCTCGCCCTCTGACCATACCTCGTAGACGTCCGAGTTGACGCTCTCAAGGTTGACGGGATCGTCCTTGGACTTATTATGGTAACTATGTTCCATTTTAATCTTGACTGCGCTGACTTCGACGTCGCCCAGTTCCTCAAGGTATCGCGCTTCGCTCACGGCATCATGGGGTTCCAGGCCCATCTCTTCCAAGATCGCCTGCGCATACCACAACGCGGGCATAAAGTCTGGGTTATGCAGGGACTCCTTACTTACGGTGAGCTCAGAGTCCCGTTTTCTGTCCATAATGACATACTCATCTTCTGACACGGAGTACAGAAGGAATCGTTGCTCCTCAAAGCCTTCGTCTGGCCCACACGGGCTCGAATCTCCTGGGTACGGCTGCGCCGACTGCAGCATCAAGGCCGCGTAAAAGGCGTATAGATCCCCGATAGGCTGCGCGTCGCCTCCCTCGAAGCACCAGCACTCCGTGTCGGAGCACCAAGGCTTCCTTTTCTTCAGAGGTGAGTCTTGCAACTCAGAGTCGGCGCTCTTGACTGATTCTAATTCAGATACCAAGTCAAAGCTTTCGGAGTCGGAAAAACTCTCCAAAGTCTGTAAGGGTTCCCCGCCCTCCTCGACTCCGTCCAAGTCGAATCGCATCGCCCCGACGTGCAACGTCTCAAGCACCGCGGTACTCTCGAAGAGCGTGTCACGCGAGGCGGATCCCGACTGTAAGCGCACCGCGTGCGTACTCAGACCCGGAGGCTTCCCCTTCTTTTTAGAAGGGACGGAGTTATTCTTAGGGCAATTACGAGACAGGTGGCCAGCTTCCCCGCAGGTAAAGCAAAGCCCCTTTGCGAGCATTTCGTTTCGCTTCTGCGGAGACAATTGCTCACCCGCCCGCTCAGGTTTCCCAGCCGGTACTCCAACGGATGAAGTCCTCAAGACCTCTTCACGGGGCCGTGAAGACCCGCCGAAGCGCCCTCCACGTCCGCGTCCGCGGCCTCGGAATCCTCCGCGGGAAGGCGAAGGTCTTCCTTGACCTTCTCGCTGACGTGTATCCGTCCGGGGCGCGTCTTGCGCCGGCGTTTTCGACGAACCATTCTGGTTCTTGGTAATCAGTCCGAGTAGAATCTCGGCCTGCTCAGCGGCTTTAACCACTTGCTCCCATGTAGCCACTTCAGCGTCAATTTTATCGCGATAAATCTCGCCTTGAATGGCTTGGTTGAAGCTATTGAAAAGCTTAACGACTTTCTCCTGGGTCTCCTCCAGGCCGATGGTGTTATAAATCGCGGACCATTCCGCGACATGGGCGGCAACGTCTTTCGAGCCCTGATAGCATCGGTCCAGACGCTTCCTCTGCTTGATGCGGAAGTCCGCGGGAAAACAGAACTCAAATAGTTCTACAAAGAACTTTTCTAGCGCCCAACTCTCATCGTCAGGCTCCACGACCTGGTTGTAAAAGTCCAGCGCCCGGCCGTCCAAGTAATACGACACGAAGAATACCTGCTCGTCAGCAGCGACGTGCCCCATTTTCACGTAGGCTCTGGATTCACGCGCGAATCGCTGTATCGCGTTCGCGTTCGACTCGCCGTTGTAACGTTTCGGCGGGATAGGTTTCAGAGTCATCTTCTGCTTCCTATCGTGGCCGCGCTTGCGCTTGGAAGACAATCGCGGGCTCGCCGCTCCTGATCGCCTAGATCCAGATTCGTCCGCGGTCGAGTGATTGGAACTTGCGTCCGAATCAGAACTCGAGTCGTCAGACGGCTCGGATGGCGGCGAGGCCGGAACGGCAGAGGTCGCAGTGCCCCCACGGCGCAGGGACTTCTTAAAGAAATTCTCGGCAGCCGTTCTCCCGGGCGTAGCACCTCGCGGGAGAGGCGTCGTGGTGCGTGTTCGCGCTGCGCCCGACGCGCTGAATAGCGGCTCATCTGTGCCCGAATGGTTCTTACCCTTCTTCGGGTGAGCGCGCTGCTTTGTATCAGCTAACTGGCTAATACGATCATTTAACAGCTTAAACATCTCTTCCATTGAGAGTTTGGCGGGCGGCTCGTCGCCGCTCGCGTCAGCCGGTGCGCAACCGGACTGATTAAGCTCAGGTGTTACAAACTGAACCTTAGCAGCAGGTTGGACCGGCGGAGCGACCGCAGCAACAGGATTTGGCACAGCGACGGCGGGAGCAGCTACAGTAGCGGGCGCCGCCGCGGTACGGTTTCCCGCCTGCGACTCCTTGGTCCTCTTTGACCTGGGGCTCTTAGAGCGCTTTCCGCTCTTCTTGGCCTTTGGCGTCGATGCAGGGACATGAGCGAAATCGACCAGGAAGCCGGTAGGAACAGATTCTTCCTCCCGCTTAATCCGGTTGATTTCCTCATAGTTCGCGAGCATCTCGCGCTGAGCATTTAACTCCTCCTCGGAGAAGGCGTCAAAGTCACTAATGCCTCCCCAGTTGCGCGGGTCCGGGCCCTTTCCCTTGGGGTTCGAGGGTCCAGCGACCGGGCTGAAGCTAATGAGGTCGCTCTCGTCCTCAAACTCTTTGCCCATGACACCGCGCGACTTCGGCGCGGGTACGGAGGCTGGCTGGAGGACCGGCTTCGGCTCGTTTATCGAGCCGCTGCTTCCAAGGCTGCCGACCTTGGCACTCGGTGCGTAATTATAGTTCTGCATCGAGCTCTTGGCCTGACTAATTTCAGGTGCCGCCTTCCGCGCCAGACGGGTGCGGAATTGCTCGGCAATCTGCTCATGGCGACGCATGATGGCCTCGAGCTCCGAATGGCTCAAGTCCTCTGTCGCCTTAGCCACGGTCGACTCCGTCCCTGACTCAGACTCCGACCCGGACGTGCTCGAAGCAGAAGCGGATGAATTAACGGTATGCACGCTTCTATTCGAGCTGCCGCGCTCGCGATGCGAGTGCGAGGTCTTACTAGTGACAGGGGTCCAACCCTCGTCAACGTCCTGGTCCATCGTCGGCGACTCAATGGCCGCGCCGACGTCCAAGTTGCTCATCGTTAAGATGGGCAACCCGGATGAGAAGCCTCCGTCGCTGGAAGCGGCGGGGCTCGGAGATCTCGCCACAGGAGTGGCAAGTCTGACCTCCGCCGAAGCGGAGGAGGGTCTCGCCGCCTTAAAGGCGGCGGATCCCATCGCCGAAGCGAGGGAAGGGATATCGGTGGCTCCGGCCTCTACAGTCCCAAAGGCTAGCGCTTGAGGGCTAAATAGGGGCGCGGGAGCGGGGTGGTGTCCACTGCGCACAGCAGAACGGGTATACACAGTCTTCTTATTGTTGTCCATAGTAGGCTCTTCAATAAGTGTCGCGGCGGCGGTATTCGAGGTTGATCAGACCAGGGGGAACCAGCAAAGCAGCGACGAGCAAGAGCACTTAAAAAGATGTGACGGAAGGCTTTCGGCTAGATAGCGTCGGCTAGATAGCGAGGGCGGTTCCGGCACACGAGAGTTCAAGATGTTGGATAGTCGGTCCAACGGGGAATAAGTGTTGTAGGTTGTAGATTGACTGAAGAAGCGTAACTACGGACAACTGTGTATATAAGTAGCTATAGGGGTTAATGTAAAACAAGTGCCAAGAAAAAGGGATAAATGAGCGTGATGGCGCCGAGCGCGAGTGAGACGGAAATAGTCAAGGAATGTAAGGAATGTGAGTAGTAAAATAAAAGAGTGGTATAGACGACATAGTCGTACCGTTACATTGTGTCGAAAAGAAAAGTTATTCTAGAATAAAATGGCTTGCACGGCGCAAACTCGATCCGGAGGGTATTCCCGTACGAGTGAAGCGCAGCCTTGAAAGCGTTGTATGCGCTGCCGAAAACTTAAGGCATGACGCCGGTGCTGCTGCCAATATTAACCACACGTCCGTCCCTGCTAGCGATCAGAAGCGGCACAAATTGCTGCACCATGCGCATTACGCCGAAAAGGCTCGAACATGCTCTTCACCTCGTCGAGGTCTATATCCGTGGCGGGAAGGGGATATCCTGAGTCCGAACCAGTCAGTTCAATCAATTGATAGTCGATAGGATGGTGAGTGCTTTCCTTTCCCACTGTTACACAATTCAAAACATTGCTTGCGATAGGTATGCAGGAAACTCACGCGTTATTGTACCTCCTGTCATGGACACGACGCGTTCCCCGCCAGCTTGTACAGATCCAGTTTGTGTCACGTCCAGTTCAAACGTTTCTAGGCCAAGGGCCGCCAAGTCCTCCAAGATTACCGGGTTGCGCGCGGTCGCGATGACTCGCAGACCTGGGAACGAAGATGCAGTCGTTCTGAGAGTCGGGTATTAATAGGAAGGAGTTGACCTTTTGCCTGATACTCTTTGGCCAATTCGTGACCTATTCCACCCGGGCTACACCTTTTGGACGAGGGTGTTGTTGAGCTTGGGCGGGCCCGAATTACTGCCACATACATACCCAGTGATTAGAACAGTCTTGCGATTGGTATTGGAAGCTGACATTGGCTTGTGTCTCGGTGGGAGGAAGGAGGAAATAGAGGACCAGGGACAACCGTGTCCATAGAAGATGATGGTGATGGAGGCACATGGAGACAGGCCAACCTATATAAAAGCGTACCCACGTATGCTGACGTTGGAACAGACGCGTCAACAACCGTACCACAAACGATCCAACGCCTCCAGATATCCGGAGGCAAGTTATAGCCAAGGTACAGTTGAATTCCACATAACCCATAGTCCTGATAACCCATAATTCCACATACCCCATAGGTTTTGGGTTGACCGACCCGCCGTTTTATCGTCTAATTGCATCCTCATAACCCATAATCCCTTGTATCCCATAGCTCGGAGTTCAAACCGAGGACTATGGGTTATGTGGAATTCGACTGTAGACCCATCCGATTCTCAATGGCGATTAGGCGACAGCCGAGGAAGCGCGCGTTACTCGGAGCGGCAGTACTACTACTATAATTGGTTAGCAGCGGCTAATGAAAATGATTTGATTTCCCCTCCGAGCAACCATGATGCTTAATTCGGAACCGAGAGCTCACACCGCATCCGTTAAGCATCCGGCGCGAAGCAAAATAATAATCCTAACCCGCACCTCGTTGGAGCCGGCAGAACGAGGGCCGGATCCAGAATTGGCCTGCCTCAAAATCGGGAAGGTTCAGCACAAGGATCGGATTTTAGTTTGATACCGCATGACGGTAAAATATCCGAGATGGTTAGTTACATTTGCAGATCCGCGCATCGAGTACAAAAATCCCGAAATGAAAGCATCACACTGGTGAATCGATGAACGACTTCCCGCCCGTCGTTGACTCGGGCGAGCAGGGCTGCGCCATCGCCAGTGCGGGCAGGTCGTACGTTCCAATGGTCGACGTGATGTTCGGAACCTGGACCTATGACGCGCAGGTGAGGCTCGAGTGTGGAATTCAAAGTTAGGGCAAGGGGGCCGCACCGACAAGTGCAGCGGTATGGGCACCGTCTTGGCCATGCCTGAGTCTGCCACGGGCTCACTGCGCCGCCAGCCGCCGCGCGCGTTGAGACTGCTCATCAGCGAGTTGCTGTAGAGTTTCGCGAGGGGGAGGTTGAACAGCAGATGCCTGTTGGTACGCGTCAGTATCGGCGCGTGCAACGATGGTGTAGCCTACATTCCGCTCGACTAGTTTCGGTTCGGTTCAGTTCTTGTTATGTGGCAATACAAACACGAAATAAACAGCGCACATCACCGAGGAACAAGCCCAGGTCAATCACCGAGCACAGCGATGTGACCATTCCCGTCTGCAGGACGCATAGTTAAAATGCATTCAAATGCATGAGGATAAGAAGGCCGAACACACCTGGATCGTCACTGCAACGGCGTCGATCAGAGATTGACTGAAGACCCTAAAGTGCTGCCTACGTACATCGGATGATCTGATCCACGCGCGTGTCCGTCGCGCTGCATCCGGTGCGGTGGTTCTTCTGAGGCCGAGGTCAACTTTTATAAGCCTGTCTCGGATTAATTGGATGACAAGTCGAACTCACGAAAAACTGAACTGTAGGTGGGTGCGCTTCGTTAACAGTCGAGCACACTCATCCAGGCTCGAATCAATTAAGCACCTAGTGTCGCCGTAATAATCACGTCCCCCACCTAATAAAAAAAGAGATCGCATTCGGCACATACGTCGCTATTCAACTTAGGGAGCAGACGCACCGCAGCGCTCATAAGCCAGCAGATCACAGTCACCTGGAACTCCTGAAAGCGCGAAAACTGCGGGACGAAAGCGATGGCCGCTGCTGATGCCATCCCGCCGACTTGATCCCATGCCTGCATCAGCATAACACGGTACAGGAGGAGCGGAGAAGGGCATGAAAGAGGAGGGGGATGGGGATGGGCTTACATGCGTTGGTGAGCGCGCAGACTGAAATGAAGGCGACGATCCAGAGGTTGCCAGTGAGCGTGTGGATGCGCCAGGCGTAGAAGAGCTGCACCATCGCGCCAATGATACCCTGTTTATTTTACGTATGTCTGAATTTAGTTTGACGTGCGGTAGAAAATGAAGGCACACCGTCATGGCTGGATCTTCGGCACGGACGGACAGGTGAGCTGGCGACGTAGTTTCATTTCCCCAATGTCATTGGCTCACCAGTCGCGAAAACTGCGAGGCGCGCGGTCAGTACAACCACTGCCCCTAAAATAAGCAGAACGCACCCCAATTCGCGTATTCCAAATACGTGAGATCGTCTGTGGTACCCTTGCGCGTCAGCGGACGAAACACCGGCGGTTCAGAGCGGGACGGGGACGAACTGAAGTGGATTATGAGAGAGTCGTACAGATACGCCGTCATGAAGCCGGTGTTGAGCGTGTCGGCGAGCATCAAGACGGCGACCTGCAGCGCGTCAAGATCGATCCAACATTAGTACGAAGCGAGCGTTAAGATGTGGAGAATGATGGAGGGGAATGCGTACGTAGAGTTTGATGTACAGCGGGTCGCTGCATCGACAGCTCAGACACGGGGAGAGTGACGCGTAATGGTAAGTCTCTACCGTTTGTAGGTCGTCATGTAGAGATATATCTTTCCAAAAAAGAAACAGAAAACAGAAAAATTAGTTGCGCTGTGGGCGCGGTGTATCCAAGAAGGAAAATATCGTGCCTGTATCCACATGATGCCGTAGAGGAGGATGTTCATGGTTAACCTGCAAGGCGTCGGGGACCGCACTCGCGTATGTATGGAGTCTACCGTGGACTCACCCGAGGAACATCGGTCCGTGCCTGTGCGGGGGTGGCGTCAGACTTAGTACCAGATCGAAGACACGGGCGGGCGAAGACAAACGCGATCTCAGCAGGGCCTCGCATCGCCATGTTTTGCGTCGGACGAATAGATGAATAGGGAGACTGCACACCGGACACAGCACACAGGATGACGACGCCCCAAGTGGCATGATCCCGGGGGCCTTATAGAGGCCCGGCGCGTCTTCGCTTCCGTGCAAGAGCGCACTCCGAGCGATATCAACATTGCTACCAGCGGGCCTTCGAGAATCGAGGCTAGTGGGGCCCGCCCATGAACACGGCGTACCTGGATCAGGACGGCACTGGATTCGGAACCTGATAGCGTTCGATGAGGTAGGCGGGTTCGCTGGAATCGGAGGTGCGGGCACTGTTCGGTACAATCCGGATCCTTAATTGGGGCGTGGAGTTCGGTTTGCCGGTAGAAAGGCGGCTGAGGACCATAGGGGTGAAGTTAACGTTTAAGTCCAGGGAAGAACTGGGCCTTAACAACCTTCATGAACTAATCCGATCGGCGTGGAGGGGCTTGAGGGAATTTCGCGCAAGGGAGATCACGAATAGAGGCTAGCAGGAAGAAGTCCCTTCAATGTCACGTCGGGATGCGCTGGCTTTGCCGCCTCAATGCCCGAAGTACGAGCCTTATGAGCCTATATGTTTGCCAACCGCGGGGGCGTGAATACCGGGCTGCGCAGGTACGGTGCGGCATTTCGATCGAGCTTGAAGCAGCAGTACCAACGTCAAAGCAACGTCCGTCCATCGAGTCGAGTTCGGAACTTCGGGTTCAAACAAGCGCAAAGTCCGAGAAGGCATTTGATGCAAGATGCACTTCGGCACTTGGATTGGGGCTCGCTATCGGACGACGAGAAAGGGATACTCACAGGACGAGGGTCCAATATCAAGACGACTTCCAGTCTGAGGAGTCGCCGACCTTGAAAACCGGCTTGCCAGTGAACTTGAACGAATCCCACTGGCTGCAGATACCGATGAACCAAAGAAGATGTCAGATAGACGTGAGAACATATGCGAGGAAGCTCTCACCTTGTCTTGTGAAACGAGGAAAGAGAGATAAGTGGCCGACTCGGAGAACTGTCGAACAAAACCTATGTACTAGCAAAACATGGCGACAGGAAGCCCTTTCGTTCGTTTCCAGGGAAGACCATACGGTCGGATGAAGGTCGAAAGTGAAAGAACACTGCAACCTCGGTTCAACAAGCTTATCTTGATGGGCACGATGGCGTTCGGTTGAGGCGAAGACGGTCTCGACGGCGATGACGATACTGATATGATGGAGGAATCATCGGCAGCGACACGGTTGCCTGGACCAGCCCTCTCGAACCTGCGGCGCTTTTGGCGCCAGGCTTCGGACCTTTGGAAAGCTTCTTCTCACATTTCACAGCCGACAGTTTTTCCACTCGCTCTGAATCCATCATCTGTACGAGGCTCGCTGGGCGCCGCAGCGAGCTTCTTCGGCTGCGTTGAAGCCTCTGGTTCGAAACGGGACACCAGGACGGAGGAATCGGCCTCCGCGATGGGAGACATGGAGAGATCGATCATTTCAGGGACCGGGGCTGGTGGGACTTTCACAGTTGGCCGAGCAGCTTTATTGGTCGACTTGGGTTTACTCGACGGCGGCTTCTTCTTCATGGGCTGCGCCACGGAGGACTTAGCCGGTGACTCTAGAACTCGTTCACGGCGAACTCACGGAGTGGCTTCGATCGTGAAGACGATTGCAGCTTTTCAACGTGCCACATCAGAGGGATCAGATCGATTAGATCGGATCAGGCCGAGATCGCGCGTATTAAGTAAGTACGCACTAAGCGTCCGTAGGCGCCCACCATGCCGGGGACCACACCGCGGAGAATATCAAGAGTGAGACTGCGTCCAGCCACAATCTATACTAGGTTATTTGATCGCGCAATCTTGGATATTTCCCCGGAACCACAAGCTAACCCCGTGCCGAGGGCTCAACTACGGGTTTACTGCCAGACTGTCCTGCGTGACGCAACATCATTACTGAAAGGGCCCACGTCGCAACATTGGCCAGAGATGTCAAATCTTGAGAACTCTAGTGACCTTTTTGCCCTTGTTTTCACCGGTCCACTTGGGTTGCCGTTTAATATTTTTGGGGGCGTGTATGGCTTGTTTCGATCGAGGTCTGGGTCAGGCTGAGCGCTCAATCAAAAATAATGGTTGTAGCCAAGATTGGACGGCTCTAATCAAGTCAGGTCCCCGCAACAATCGGCAACTTGCGGCACAAAACTTCCCGGGACTTGATAAACCACTGGCTCTTGACCAGCTCTTTGGTATTTTCCCACTTCCCCATTTGCACGATGCCAATTCCGCCGGTGCCCCTCAACGAAGACCTCAACGCCGCCTCCGACGATGAGTCCGATTATGAACTCTCCTACCCTGGAGCAGAGGCGATCGACCCCGAGTTTGAGGAGCTGCAGCCAGAAGACCTCCCGACCTACTTTTCTGAACGCCACGGTCGGCTCTTCCATTCTCATGGTAGCGCACCATATCCTCTTCCAGTGGATATGCCAGAGCTAGAAGTACGTCAATCCCTGCTTCTCTCAGCTCGACATATCTGTTAAGCTTTAGAGAATGAACGTCCAACATCTAGCGCTGGTCGAGCTGATGGGCGCGCCTTATCCTGACTCTTGCCCCGTATCAGAGGTTCTCGCAGAAGAGGAGGGGCGACAGAAGTACGCATTGGACTTGTGCACAGGCACAGGAAAATGGTATGGCTGCCATATATTCATGCAGCCCTCGTCGTCCTTATTTCCCGCAGGACAATGGACGTCGCCTCCGATTTCCCCCACGTTGCCTTCCGCGGCATCGACATCGGTTGGCATCTACCGCCCTGGGCAGCACCAGCGACTAACGCCCAGAAGTCCCCATTGCTACCAGGTATCCGCTGGCCAACGTGCAGTTCAGCATACACGACGTCAACACGCCGACGACGTGGGGCGCGGGGACCTTCGACCTCATCCACGGGCGCTCCGTCACCCTGGCGGTACGTCGCCCATCGCCGCCCCGCCCCGCCCTCACGCCTCGTAGGTCACCTCCTACCCCGCGCTCCTCGCCGAGGTCGCGCGCCTCCTCCGCCCGGGCGGGCTCTTCCTCTCGGGCGAGTGGGGCCGCTACGCCGCCTTCCACCCCGCCTTCGCACCGCGCACCCCCGCGACGCACGCCCCCGCGCTCAGCACCTTCTACGCGCACCTCTACGCCGCGCTCTCCGCGCGCCGCATTCCCCCCATCTCCCCGCCTATTGCGCCGCTTCTCGCGCAGACGCACGCGTTCGACGAGATCGTTCCGCGCGAGTACTACATACCGCTCGGGTCCTGGCATCCCGACCCCGCAATGAAGAGGCTCGGGCGCGCGCTCCGCGTCGTGTTCCTCCGCTACGCCGCCAGCGTGCGCCCGATGCTGGCGGAGAGTGGTGTGGCGTTGCCGGAGGAGCTCGAGGATGTGTACGAGCGCGTGGAGCGCGAGGTGCGCACCGTCGCCGGCCTCGTCGCCGTCTTCCACACGGTGCATGCACGCAAGATTTAGGTTCTAGCGTCGGGGGGAGTCGATGACATACATGTGGATCACAGGCAAGAGAAATAGAAATGCGCAATAATACCTTGTATTTTCATCCGTGGGTGTGGATCTAGGGAATTCATGAGATCACATATCTTATCCAGCCAAGAGCGCGTTAAGGGACACGACTGCGCTAAGTCGCCAGCGTGCGCGATGCTCGCAGAACGCGGCGTCCGATCCTCGCGGAGAGTAGCGCCTGATACTCGCGGAGAGCGGCGTCGCGTTGGAGCTTGAGGACGGGTACGAGCGCGGGTAGCACGAGGTGCGCACCGTCCTCCGTCCTCTACCTCTAAGCACACGGTGCATGCGCGCAAGATTTAGATTTTGCGTCGAGGGCAGTCAACGTAGGAGCTGACGCGGAACACATGGAAGAGAATTAGAAATGCGAATATCCGAGTGTGTGTGGATCTAAATCATGAAACACCGCCCCATACACCTAATCCAGCGAAAAGTGCGCTGATGGAGACGACTGCGCCGACGAACGCCGCGCCGTGCACGCCGACGCGCGGGAGAACCCAGGGCGCGTGCAGCACGGCGTGCAGCAGATGCGTTGCTGCTGCGAGCGCGACCAGCCCCCAGCGGTCGGCGCTGTACAGCAACGCACCGAGGAGAAAAAATAGCCCTATCGAGAGCAGTAGCGAGTTAATGCACTGGAGGCACGGGACAAATGCGAGGATACGCTGTACGGCAAAAATAAGCGTGCATTAAATTAATTGCGAGGGAGGGCACGCATGACCAGTAGGAGGCCAAAGACGTCCTCGAGCGCCTCGCGGGCCTTGAGCGCAAGGAGCTTCTCGATGGCGCGGTCGATCTCAGTGTCCGGGTCCGGCTCTGCGCCGTGCGGGGGAAGAAGAGGCGTGCGCTCTGGATCGCTTGGGGGGTAAAGGGGGCGCGAGAACGTCGCGGTACAGGGCGAAGCCCGTTTCGCCCTGATGCACACTGACCACGGCCTCCGCAGCAGCCCAGCCGAGAGCGACCCACCACTGGCAGACACGAAAAAAGGTAAAGTCATGCCAAGTTGAGTGAGGATGCTCTGCGTGAGGTCGGACGAGGAGGAGTACAAGGGTGAAGAGACGCGCGACGATAGAGAGCAGGGTGTGCAAGGTGGTCGAAAGGGAATAAAGGGCTATTGAAGCGAGGAAACTCCGGGAAGGGAAACGGGAGGATCCTCGGGTATGGATAGGCCTACTTATAGGCCGACGGGTGAGAATTTGGACACCGATACGGGCTGTAAGGCAGCACAGCGAGGAGCGTGAAGGCTACCATCGCGGACAACGGAGCCAGGATATAGGGAGCCACAAGGCGTTTATATGAGCTTAGATGAGAGGTCACAACTGACCGTACTAGAAGAAAAGGCGAATACCTCTGTAATATCCTTGCTCCTCGAGCGCTCATTCATCCTCCGACTCCCAGTCAATATCCTCATTACCAGGAGACGGCTCGACGTCCTCTGGACGCGAGTGAAGTTAACCATGATAAATGACGTGTGATCTCGGATCTAGCCGTCTCGGCAAGCGCCGAATGATTACTCCTTGCTCTTGACCGCCACCATACTATTCTCTCCCTTGTTGTTCCCTTCTATTTTCCGGCATACTAATCCTATATCCTATCTTCAAGTTAGCTGTTCAACCCCAGTGAAAATCCCTTGCGCTGGGATCTGCCGAAATCTGTTTAGTGTTGGTCTATTGAGTCCGAAGTCGTGAGCGCATGCACTGCGAACGTCATCCTCGTCCCAATGCGCCACCTTGGCGAGGAACGAAAACCAGGTGATGGCTCGTTCTGACGCGTCGTTTTGTCTGTCGCAGAGGGGTTATCATCTTATGCGTCGCATGAGATGAACTTGAGAATAAGGTGAACTCGGACTACGATTCCGGACCTCTTCACTGACTTGCCAGGTGCGTCCGCGCATTCAGTCATGCTTTGCTCTCAAGGATTGTTTAACGCTTTCTGAGGCTCTGCACACCGCGTGAGCCCCCACCATCCTCCAGCGATTCCGCCGTGCGTCTGTATTTCACATATTGGACTGTACTCATCTCCCCCACCGAAAGGACGCGCGTTGCCATTCCCAGCGCTCTCGCTGCAGGAGTTCGCGGTCAGCGAGGAGGATCTTGACGGCATAGTGAGTTTGTCAATTCGATAATTCATGCATACTATACTAATCACTTTGACCGTTTTGGCGCCCCCAAACCGTTCCTTCGACTGGCGCGCTATTATGTGTGTCACCCTTTGTGTCCTTCCCCGCACATCCTAACCTTGAATTCTCACAGCGGCATGTTCACTCTTCGCCGCCCTTCCCTCGATTCCTTAGCGTCGCACCCGTACCACTTTGCTCTCGGCTAGTGGGTGTGACGGGGCTCTCCGATTCACGGAACTCGGCCAACGGCGGCCGCGCTGGAACTCTGGAGACGGCTGTGATGGTGCGGCATTTGGTAGTTTACTTCTAGTAGTAGTCGATTGAATAATATCAAATTTGGAAATATTTTGAAGCAAGGACGCGGGGTAATAGTAGAGCATATATAAGCAGCCGCCGGCTGCAAGACAGCAGATTGAGCTCAAAAACTTATGGTATACAGTCTTTAACGGTGAAGAGCAACGCTCTGATTGTTTCGTGAATATCTCTGCCGAAATAAACCCAAATCATTCAGTCCAAGTTATCACTCGAATGGCCAGGATCTATAGTTCATCCCAAACTTTACTTCCAATAGATAGCACAACTGGTTGTTGAGAACGAGGGGAATCTTTCATGAGACCTTGAATTTGCCGAATCACGAGGAAGCGCAACACCACACCGCCGCCCATTATGGGCCGTGGCTGGGAGATTTCGGAGATGGGACTTGCATATCCGTTTCTACGGCCTCATAAAACATAATGTCCGCCTTCACTACCAATTTTGGGGTGGCGAAACAACTAAAGAATCAATGATGTTCTGGCAGCCATCAGTGGCTGTTGATCGTGCATAGAAAAAATTGATTATTTCTTTACTTTTGCGGGGTCGTTTTGCACAAATCCTTGTTCTGACAGCATTGTGTGAGACCAGGCTGGGCTCCTATCAAGTTTTTGGGATATCTGATTGCGTTAAACTAACTAAAATTCTAGTGTTGCTCTTCCTCGTTGTGTTGCTCTTCGCCGTTAAAGACTGTATGGCCAAAAGTATGCCCAGATATATGCTCATTCTGCCACATTTTGGGTGGGCAGATTTAAGCAGAGCTGAGCATACCTCAGCATAACGGATTTTCACTGGGAACGTTCAACTTGAACGCGACGCGATCACGTGAAATACAGAGAACTAATAACTTGTTCAGTTCTGATACTCGGTATCAGTTTGCACTGGCACGATGGATTTGTTCCGAGAAGCAGGGTTCTTAAGCTTCAGTATTATCCCCGGCGACATCACCTCAGAATCTTGCTCTAAAAGTGCTCTATTCTACAGCGGGATAACCCTCGAGCTCTTTCTCTGTCCACTCATAAAGCTGGACTGCCAGTTTCTTGTCCACCAACAGATTGCAATTCTTTCCTAACACCCCACCTGACACATAGACCTCCCTATTAAGAAAAGTAACCATTGTAGTACGCTGCATACTTTCTGGTCGACTAGAAGAGGAGTAGGGTTGCGAATGCATAAAAAATAGGTACATAGATAGGTAACAACACCATAGAAATGAATGAACAGAATAATTGCGGTACATAGAACAGTCCCTACTCAGTATCAAACTTGCCATGAGTTTTCATGCAACTCTGACTTGGTTCTTACTGTGTTCTTCCACTACACTTTGGGGCACAGCATCAAGTCTTTCGTCAACAAGAGCAAGCTGTTTCAACTGTGATGATCGTTCAAACAGTGGCCGTGCATTTTGCCAAAACTCCACTGCTCTCAGCAGGTCTCCACCACCATGGGAAATGTCTCCAAGTCTGAGCATGCATTCTGCTCTGCTCTTATGAATATCCATTTGCGTGAAGCCCTCGAGGCCAACACTGAAAAGACTGATTGCCGTGTCCGTATCGCCCTCAGCTAGAAACATATCTCCAAGGAATTGGAGAGATTTATAAACTTCTAGCTTCTTCTTTGATCTGAGGGCATGGCTAAGAAATAGTGCTGGCCACATAAGCATTTGATGCCTAGTGCCCCAACGACTGACATCTCCAAGTCTCTCCAGACAGTAAGTGGCAACATCATTGTTCTTCCCCCAGGATATTTTGAGACATTCTTGAAAGGATTGGTGTGTGGTTACCAGATCACCTTCTCTGAAATTGAGATCCACCAGAACAACATCACAGTATGCTGCTAGCCTCAACTCTCCCATGTGTTTGAACACCTCCTTTGCTATAGTAATATTTGTTTCAACAACATCTTTTGGTACTTCCAAACATACATCAATCTCTGCAATGCTGAGCAGAGCCAATGCATGAGTGCATGGATCTTCTTCAATGTGAATTTCATCACGAATCCGAATGTGAATGTTGGAAGCCTCAACATACTCCGATTTGAACCTGTGGACCTCTGCCTGAGAGTTCATGATTCCATGGTCCAAGTCACCTCCTGACATGCCACAAAGCTTCAGAAGATCTCGTGCCTGTTCACATAGGGCAATGCTTTTTTTGTAATTACCAAGGTGAGTCCAGCACATAATTTCCGTCATGAGTCCATGTGCTTCCTTAACCAAATCACCAGAAATCTTGGCCACTCTCTGTGACTCATATCCATGTATTTGGCCTTTCGAATAGTCACCACATTTCCAATTAGTCCATGCCAAATGGTACAATGCTTCAGATTGCCCTTTGCTATTTCCAGCCAGAATTCCTAATGAAAGTGCAGTTTGAAAATAGTTGATAGCTGCAGGAATGTTGTTATTGTGATGCAGATAGTATATTCCTATCATAATGTGTAGCCTGCCTACCAAATTCACATCAATGTTGAGCTAGAATATTAATCGGAGAGCTTACATTCAAGTTCTGGATTGTTGATGCACCGGAGATGTTCCAGACCTTGATTAATCAGGGTCTCTGCATCAGGAATAGGGTGATATCTCCATGATTTAAGTAGTTCTGTGATAAATGCACCTCGTAGCAGATCAGAGTTGCTAGAATAGGGGAGGACTTTTGGAATTTGATCCATTAGTGGAGTTCTTCCATGCCCAACCAACTGGCGGAATGAATTCAAAGATAATATAGAGTAGATGGTATCCACTAGATCTGATGCATCCTGGTTTAATCCATTAAGGAGGATGTTATGAATGTTTGCAAAATTTGATATTGTGCGAGAAATGACACCAGGACCTGATAAAGTGCCAGCAAAATCCTTGCAAACTTCCAGTAGTTGGTTGAAATGTTTCAGGAGTGGGTGAAGAAGGTAAGATGGGGGTGGATGATATTTTCGCATATATTCCTGGATCGGTACGAGCATCTTGAGCCGTCCATGATTATCACTGTAAGCGAGAGCAGTTGAAAGTAAAGCAGCTTTGCAGCTCAATATATTGTCAACAGGAAGGTTGCTTTGCAGCAGCTCTGCATCTGAAAGGCCATCAGGCAGTACTGCAAGAAGACTCAAAACATCCTGTGAATGAGGCAAAGACACAACTCGAGGGCTGGAGAGTGACAGTGAAATAGACAAGTCCAAGTTTGATCTTCTGTCATATCCTGCCGAGACTAAGGATGTCCCTTCTCTCTCCCAGCGGGACAAGACACTGAAGCAGCCTTCAGCATCAACCAAATGGGCCATAAGATCGATCGCAATTGGCATGTTGCTTGTCAGTGATAGTACTTTGCAGATGTCTTCATTACTGTGTGTATCATCAGCAATATCAATAAAAGTTTGTCGAGCAGCATCTTGAGTCAATGGCCCTAAAGGATGTATAAATGGTCGAGTCCATCGCACTTTGGCTGGCCTTTCAGCTCCTCGCATAGTGATCTAATTAAATATAAGTTCAAATTGTGGCTATAGAATGAGGCAAGAGGTGGGCGGGCCGAAGCCTGGCGATATCAACCTCCGAAGTCTGAAAGAAAGGAGACCCCCCCCCCCCCCCCCCCAGCACGCGAGCGGTTGATCGGACCGACCGGCTACGGACCGATATCCGCGCCTGCATGACTGCAGCAACGCTCGCCCTTTTTGCCTTTATTCAAGCTTCCAGCCGACCACAGAAATGCAGGTGCGGGAATCCTAACAATACAATGCTATTATAGATACACAAATGAATGGATAATTTACTTGGAACCTGAACCACTCGCAGTGACCACAGCCTCACCCGAGTTTGCTTTCTGCTTTTTCTTTGCTCTTCCGCCCGCTGCCGGGGCTGGTCGAACCGGGACCCGCCGGACACCCAACTGCTGCCCACCTTCGTCTACCCCCTCGTCGGGTCCTGCCACACGAGAAAACTGCGCGGGGATTTTGCTGAGCGGGATCCCGAGTGCAACCTCCTCCCCTTCGCCCATCGCCATGCTGGACCAAACGTCATGGGGAAGTCGTTTGATACCGTCGGGATTGCGTGGTGATGCGTATTCGGGGTGGGCCTGCTCAAGGTGCTCCTCCATGTTGTATCGCCACTGCGCCGGCTGGGAGCGGCTCTCTTTCCCAGCAGTGAGCGTGCTGGGGCAAAGTACGCATACAACTGGAACATTGCGGCATGGGGTGGCCTGCGAACCACGCTCGGCGTATGCGTACTTGAATGGCATTGCAAGCCGGCAGTTGGTTTCGGCTGTAGCGGAATTTTTCTTGACTTGCAGGTATATGCTGCATGCGGCGTGTCCCGATTCGCCACAAAAACCGCACGGTAATGAATCCCCTACCTTGAAAAATGTGACATACATCAATTAAAAATTCGGGGTTGCGAGGAACAGAACACCAACCGGCTTGATGAGTTTTTCTTCAACGCCACGGAGTTTGCGGAGGATGTGTGATCCCATGTGGGCGCGTTGATTTTCAGCTTTCTCACCGCAGAGCTCGCAGAGGCGGTTGAGGCGTTCACCATGCTCTTGAGTCAATTGCTGGGATGGCACGAGAGAGAGAAGAGCAGGATTTCCTAGACAAATAGTCAAAAATGGTACAGAAATACCACCAAGGCACTCACCGTCATCAAAGGCATACGGAAAAGTCCCGGACACTTTGACTGTATTAATCGACCCCGCCGCGACGCTGTTCTTGACCGCCTGACCCCATAAGAGCTCAGCCACAAGTCCCAGCTGCTTATCGTCAATCTCCCAAGATTGGCCGAGCGAGTTGATGCGGGAAGCCGTTAGCTCGCCAAGTCGAATCGCTGCATCGACCATCGTCGGATTGACGAGCTCAGTCAGGAATCCTGGAACCGAAACGAGGACGACCTTGTCTGTCGTCACTTTGGTGCTGCCGGACGTCCCTCGCATGACCGAATCGACCTTCAGATATTCCCCGTTCCAAATCCAAGCCCATTTCGACTCTTCCTCGCCCTCCAGCCAGTCCTTAGCACGGATAGTCGCATCAGTTCGAGTAGGTCCAATGAAGTCCCAGTCGGTATCGGCAGTCTTGCGCACAAGGGTCATGGAATAAACTTGGCCAGTTACCTTGACCTTGGCGGCAGGGTTCTTAATCGTCGCTGAGAGTATGCTTGAGCGAGAAACACCATCCTGATGGATGGCAGTAGTACGGAGGACGGCGACAGACACTTTCGTGTCCGTGCGAAGGAGAGTGAGGATGGGGTCGCCGACAAAGAAGGTATCCTTCCCCAGCAGAGTGGCAGGATCGATGTGGGTGTCATCACGGGGTTTCGCGTTCACATTGGCATGCCCGCGGACGCGCAGCAAGCGAACAATCGAGTTGGGTTCAAAATCCTTGCTGATAACCAGACGACAAATGCGTTGTTTATGAACCCATTTGCCGTTGACGAGGAGGTAATCCTCGGGAGTAATTCCCGGGCCAGACGGAAGCTGGAGCTCGGGTACTGTCTCGGGGTCAATGCTCTCTTCGAATGAGATGCCATCGCCTTCGTCGTCAGCTTCGGGATCTTCTGCGGATTCAGTCATTTCGACATCATTGGGAGCAGCAGGCGTATCGGAGTCTGGAGTAATCATGGACCGGTCAGGAACCGACTGGTCGAAGTCGATGCCGGGGTACTGTCGGTTCCCAAATGGGGCGAGCATATCTGTTGCACCATCAGCAAAAATTATTTCATAGTCATACTCTGCTGGAGGAATAGCGGATTTCTTCAAAATCCCGATGGCAATGTCGCGACCGTCAGCCCATGCACTCGGCTGATGACAGGAACCTGCGATGAGATTGCCGGTGAACGATTTCATAGTCAGATGATCGACACCTTCTGAGCGGGACATGTTGAGCCGCCGTTCGCTCTGGTCAAGGTCCGGATTGCGCATGAATGCACCTTGGAGATCCGACGCGTGGCCTAGCCGATCAATTGCCTGGGCATAATTCATGGCTGAGTTGTGCCCTCCGAGCATCCGAAGCTTGCCAAAGAGACGCTCCAGCGGATCGTCACCGACTTGGAACAAATAGAAGGGTTCGGTTGGGTCTAGCTCGTTCTGCTTCGCCAAGCAAAACATGGCATTTTTTACCATCGTCTGACTATCCCCGTAGAGTTGGTTTGACATATAGTTGCGGGAGACGCGGAAGAGAGTGAAGGAGAGATGTGCGTATGTTGCAAGGGATGTAACTTGTTCTGTAAGGCTCATCCCAGTGTTGATGAATGGCTCGAGGATAGATTTGATAACTTGGCCAAGGAGTCGAAGAGCGTCAACGTCGGAACATGTGTCCGCGTCCATGATGCCATAGTCTAGGTCGCCCACCGCGACGACAGCCTGAAGAAGCTCAATTGCTCGAGGGACGTCCTGGGGATCATGCGGAAATAACATTTGCTGTACCGATTCGGGTGTTTGATCAGGAAGCCGGACAAGATAACGAGCAAGCATTGCAGGGTTGATGATACGGCCGTTATTCAGAACGATCCCTTGAGCAGAGCGAAGAAGAGTGCAGATACCTGTTGATCAATTAGATGCAGTCCCCAATATTAGCAGGCTTAGACGTACGTTTAAAAATGTGCTTAAAATCAAAGTCGAGTGTAACCTCGTTGAGGCCGGTGTAGAGGTTCAGCCCAGCCATCCCGGCGAGCGTTCCGTAAATTGGAGAAGTGGGGAGAAGTTTCTGTGCAAGAAAGTGCTTATAGCCAGATACGCGCCGTGTCATATCGCCATCCGTTGCCCATGACCAAAGTGGACCGACTTTAGCTGCTCCGTGACGATCCCAAGCCTCGGTTACCACTTGGTATATCGTCTCAGAGTCATCTGCATTCATCTTTTTGCATGCGGGTAGAGCTAGAATGGGATACGTGCCTGCTTCTCCAAAGCAGGACGCTGCCACGACGGTCATCTCCTTTGCGAGATGAGCTCGACCGGCCTTGATATCTTGCGCTAATTTCAGTGCCGCTTCATATGTGTTGAGTAGCAAGTTCACTGCGGGCGAGTGACGCCAGCAAATACCACCGACCCGATTGTTGTGTCGGAAGTGAACTGCACGCTGTTCCAACGCCGTCTCATCAATGAGAAGGCTGACGCCGCGAGGTTTAGTGCGACCCGCGGCTGCCCTCGGTTTTAAGACGACTTCTTCTATGTTGTGGGCTATGTCCGATAGAGAAATGGTCCCGATAGTTGGCATAATACGAGTGAAAGCCATATGGCGGCGAAGAGTACGAAGGGAAGGGAGACCCGAGCCGTGGCAAAGGGCATAGAGAAGCTTTCTGCCTCCAAGAATATATGCCATGAGAGAAATGTCGATAGTTCGAGAGTCTGTCGATGGGCGGGGTGTGTATTTAACGGTGCCTTCTACTACATCACCAAGCAAATTGATAAGTTTTCGGGGGCTAGCACCGTTGCGCAAGCCGGCGGAGAGGAGCTGGGTAAGTCTTGGATAATTCGATTCCGCGACAGCAAAAGCTAGGCGCCGATAGTCAGTCAGCTTTTTGATGCAGTTTCCGAGCTTGCGCGTTAGATTTGCACACTGGTCGAATAAAGTTTCAGCCTCGTCCTGGGGGAGCAGCAAACAGCGGCGTACCTTGAGTCGTATTCTCCGAAGCTCAGAATCCTTGTCCGCCAAAAGGTTTGTTAGTTGAAGGTAATTCAGAAATCTGTGATTGGTATGGGTTTTCGGATTCATCGCATATCCTTCCAATTCGAGGAGGCGGCCCGGAATCTTTTCGCATTCGACGCATATATCTGCTGCAGCTGTGGGACCGCCACATTTCTTTGAAAACGCACGAGTAACTCCCTCACGGTCAATTTCGACGCGAAAGAACTCGGTCTGGGAATTGCCGCCCTGAATAACGCGATGCCACGGAAAGGTCCATCCCGCTGACCCGGCTGCAATATTCCAGTTGACAAAGACTCCCGAGCACGGACGAGGGGTGTCGGCTGAATTTTGGGACTCAAAGGGGGAGTTCGGGGAAGCAGTCTGACGAGGTAGGTCGTTGAGGGTTGGGTGTGTCGTATTATCAGTGGAGTCCGGCGGTCTTTGGGTACTAGCGGTGCGAGATGCAATGTCTTCAGGGGGTGCAGAGGACGAACGGCCGTACCTGTTGCAATATTTAGCATATAGGAATGATTTAAAGAATATGAAACGCACGCAAAATCGAAATCATCGTCAATATCCATCGCATCGTCAGGTTCGGTGTGGGCGGCAGGCGGGGCTGTCGCTCCTCGCACAAACTTGGGGCTATACATACACTTATTGCCAGTCTGGTGTGACTCGACACCCGAGAATTGACCCGACGAGGAAAGCGGTGTACGCGTGGGTATTGATGTCTTGACCCAATGAGTGCAGCGGTTACATTGAATTTTCCAACAGCCATTCTCCCCAGCTTCTGCAGTTACATGTCCGGCCTTGTATAATTTCAGCAGACGAATCGCGCCATTCTGGCTTTGAATATCTTCCTCTTCATCATCTTCTTCGTCATCCGAAAGTTCGCAGTCGAATAGGTCTGGAAGATCTTGTGGGTATTGGGGATTCCGACTGCGCTGGTCGAGTGGAGATGCTGGTGAGGGTTGAGCGGAGCGGAAGCGGTCAAATGTACGAGTAAAAGCGGGTGTTCTATGGCCAAATGCGGAGCCGTAGCCACTGTCAGGTGTTCCAGCCGACGCTGGGGAGTTCAGTGTAGCAGAGAAACCGCGAGGGATGTGAATGGGAGTGAGATGCGGGCGGGATGCAGATGCAGCTCCTGGATACGTTGGGGGAGGGATTGGAGTAGCGGGAACGGGGGCTCCACGTGTAAATTGCGTGCCAGTTTGATTAGGGTCGTTGCGGTCGAGTCCCTGAGGTCCGGAAGAAGCTGCGGAAGGTGTAGTTGCGCCGGGCAAGTCGAAGAAGCCCGCAGGAAAGTTGACGCCGTGGAAAGCCATAAGGAGCGAGAGGTTTGAGCTAAAGCAAAGTAGAGAGCTGGTCAACAGATAAGAAAGCGGCCGAAGGTCGAGCGGGCGCGAGACGACGCGTCGAAGGAGAGGACGCGCAGGGAGGCGTGTTGTTTGCGACGACCAAATACCGCATGTCCGGTCCGAGCCATTTATCGGACATCTTCGCTCTGGCTCTACCGAATATTATGAAAACTATCTAGGACGCTCCGGAGGATACATAAATGGGGGGGTTTCACTACTCAATTTTACGAGGAGACGACAACTACGGGCATGAAACGGAAGTCGAGCGAGACTGCTGCTCAAGTCCAAAACGTGACTGAAAGTCATTTAAGCGGAGTTTGAAAGGAGGTCGATATCACGGAATCTTCCGGCGCCCACCTCTTGGAATGAGGAGAAGGGAATCAAAAATAATTTCACTCACGATCATTGCCAAATGTTCTACTTCGGTGAGGAGAGACAAAAACTCCTCAATTTCTGTGCGATATTCTCTTGGTTCCCACGATGTCTCCATATTGTCCAAGATTAAAAGACAAGGTGGGTTGCCAGAGAAATGGTGGACAACTGGTCGGGTAAGATCTTTGCTGGGCTTTAGTCCTAGATGTGCTCCAATGAGAGCAGCAAGCTCCATTTTGGTTGAGACCGACTCGCAGGCCACGAAGAACCGATAGCGGTCATATCTGGCAGTGATTTCTGGGTGATGAAGAATAGCTCTGGCCAGAATAGTCTTGCCCATTCCACCTGCTCCTAAGATTACAATCCTGGGCACCCCTTCTGTAAAGGCTTTCAGAATGTCAAATAGCTCTGATTCACGACCATGAAGTATTTTCGGTTCAGATGGGAGCATGGAAATCGAGTTCGAGCTGAGAAAGTTTATCGAGTGAGTGTTGTTGGGAATTCATAATATTTACCTGTTGTAAGGGGTGGAAAACATTCTGGTTCCCTGCGCAAAAAAAAGAATTGGGTACTACACTCGCTCGAGAGGGAGATCACATACAGATGTTGTGTTGACCGAACTGCTTGAATCGGAGCAGCATTCAATCAACTCGAGCACTTCCTGGTGTCTCTTTTGTGCATACTGTTGCATCTTTGTAACATCGGCTACAAGATCGACAGTTTCAATCTACGTGATTTCTCTCTTTCAATAATCTGTTCCACCACTCGACAACAAAGGATACTTCACCTCAAATATTTCGAGTGCCTGTTGCAATCCTATTTTGCATTCTTTAACCAGGGTGCTCATTTCCCCATGACGGAAAATCTGCTTGAATCTGCTTGTTTCCTGTTGGGCCTCAACAAAAGTATGGATCTTGTGCAGTGTCCTTGGACATAATCAAATTAGTCAGTACTCAATAGACAGTGTTGCGAGGCATTCACTCTGTGAATTTCCCGATATGATGCAACATACTTGGAGACAATTCTCCATCGGACTCTGACTTGATATGAAGCACAATAATCGCATAGAGCAGCTTGTGGATTTTCTCTATGAACTGGGTGCATTCTTTTCTGTTTTGTCTGACAGTCTGTGAAGGCGGCTAAGTAATCTTCATACTATGGAAAATTCATCATACCTGCACAGATGTTACCAGCGATTGAGTTGTGCTGACGATGGCTACCAAGAATGGTGTGTTAAAGGCAGTACAAAGCCTTTCTAAGGTAGACACCGCAGTAGCCAAACATCCCAGAATGTCATTCAATCGAGTTTGGGTGATGTTCGAGTGGCGGGGCATACTGACAATGATCCCAGATGCTGCATGTGGGTTGGTTCTTTTATCTATCTATTATTTGCCTTCATTCCGTCAATTTTTCGCAGATGATCTCATTGCCATGTGCAAAATCAATATGACCGCTCTGTCCTTCCGAAGATTTGTAAATTGCGTAATGTCTACTTTCACAAGACCTCGTCTGCAGTTCCGAGAATCCCAAACCTGAGCTTTTGCACCCGGTTTGCTCCCGGACACTGCACCCACACATACTCCTTCGCAAGCTTTTCGTATACGCAACCTTCTCATTGGGCTATCACAACAAGCAGCTAGCTCACCTGCGTGTTGTGCACCACTTCCTTCTGTACCCATTTAGCATAGCGAATCATATCCCACAGCCTGCGAAAAAAAATATTGTACACAATCGCACGCAGCTCAGTGGACGAGGTCTTCGATGCTCTTCGGCACATTCGAGCGTCTCCGCCGAATCAGATTATGTAAAATTGAAATGGAACAGAAGTTATATAGAGTGGAAATCGAACGTGTTGAGTACAAACACGGTCACGTGGATTGAAGATCAACTGATTACCTACGTGTATTTTGGGGCAAAGGCGAGTTAATGTTGAAGGAGACCCGTTGTTACGTATACCCGCCATCAGCGCCATCAGGCGCATGTTTCTTTTCTTATCGTTGCTTATATACGGCGCTGTGCACCTTATCACCTCAGTCGTTTTCACCCCTGCATGTCCGACTGAGGTGAGCCTTACTTATTTTATTCTACATTCACAATGCTGATAGCTACATGTAGTTCTCACTTATATTGTTCTTACTTTAGGTAGAGTGCGACCCAATACAGTCGTTTTCACCCCTGCGTATCCGACTGAGTTCTCACTTATATTGTTCTTACTTTAGTTAAGTTATGAGGGCTCGTTTGTACAAAAATCGCGCGAAAGAAGCTTGGTTGCGTGCGACAGAAATGTGAGTCAGACAGCCGGTGTCATCAAGTCGAGCCGAGTACACTACTTAGTACTTACTATAGTTTCCTCGTGCGTCCGCCATGTATACTTCACCCACGAATACGGATTTCCACATGGCAGCATATCCGTTAGTCCTCTGAATCTGCTCTGTCAAACCTGTGTATGTCATATTATAGATCCAAAATGTGTTCGAAAAACCTCGGGTTTCCTACTGCTCGACATTGGCACAGCAGGATGTGTAGAATGAGCGATTAGGGAACCCTGACTCCTATCTCTTCACCCTTGCTGTCTTACAGACTCCGTTGGCAGGGGTTTCGATGTGAACTTTGGGAAAAACCTCCCAATCTAATCTAATCCAAGATATCTGGCTAGATCATCATCCCGATGTTTGCCGAATCAGATTCTCGAATGTCCTGAACCTGTCTGGGCACTGGACGGCACGGAGACAGGGGCTAATAATTCTTGCATTGTATCTGAGAAACTCAGCTATCCCTCCTGTAGGAAAGCTAGTGATGGTCGACTCCAGATTGAGACTGTTTAGATAGCAGATATCTTTATCTTGGGGAGGTTGTGATGTCAGTTGCTAGTATCCGAGGATACAGAGGAGGGCTGATGGAGCTGTAAAGATTTTCTTCATCCATATGTATTTGCAATAGTATTGTTAATTACTAAATCATCGCTCTTTCGCGCGCGCAGATCTATTTCTTGTACAAAGGAACCATTATATAAGGAGTCCAGGGCGTACATGCGAGTTTAATCCGCATCCTATGCATTGCCAGTCACCGAGCGCGCAAATGTCGGAATAAGGGAGTGGAAACCTGGAAAGCAAGACTCACCTGAGAAGGGCGCACCGAATCGGAGCTTATAAGGCAGAAGTAAGTGAACCAAAGGCTCTGCGTGGATGATTTGCGTCGCATAGCCCGCCGTCTTCAGCTCGAAAACAACTTCAAAGCAGTATCCATCTCCTCCCCTCTCCTCCCAGAGTTGGGTCATGAGAAGTTACTTGATATACAGCCTTACTCGGACCAGCGTGCTTTGGACATTGGTCTACAAAACATCAGACGTGTCTACGGAGCTTCCGTAATTTTCTGACCTACTCTCCTTGACTCTCCTTATCCCATTTTGCCGCATGACACTGTCCAACAATTTTGTTCAAACTTCAAAGCACGCACCCCGATTGCATATGAGTACCTCAACTCCTCAGCATGCAACAGAGAGGATTTCTACATTGTTGCGCATGGGTACCTGAGCCACTCGGGAGAGTGATTGGGAAATTTTGACCTCGTCTTGACTGCTGACCCGCCGACACACCGATTGCAAGCCTGCGCTGACACTGTGGCACTCAGTTACAGCGACGAGAGAGCGAATTAAACCACAGGCATGTTCTGCATAGTAGCTCGACCTGATTCATATTCAACACAAGTTAACGCACCGTTGCATCGTAGCCTCGGATCCACAGCGCGCATTGGGGCGGTGCGGTCAGCATCAGCGTCGCCCGGTATCTCAAGTCACATTTAACCTACTCCTCGACACGCTTACTCGCCCCGGGTGATCAGTCGTGTCTTCAGGATAGCCGAATTTTACGTGATATCGCCTGGGCCTGCCCAAACTCGCGTTCGTCCTAGACCACATCGAGCATTTGCTATCGCGCCCGCCTACACGGAGAAATATGTCCGCGCTGTCCGTCACCCGCACTGCGCAGCGATCTGCGTCCACAAACGCCTACCCGCACCTCACGTCACCGGATCCCGTTTCGTCGCCCAATCAAGCAGACGAGCCGGACGAGGAGTGGTAACAGAACAGGTTAACGAAATAGAGAATGGCTTCCAGACCATAATCCAGGAGACGAAGGATCGCTACGAGAGCAACCTGAAGAGTCTGACGTCCTCGAGCAATGGATGGTGCGGAAAGCGGCGATCTTCGAGGAATTGGAACAGGATGCGTCGCTCATCCGTGGGTTGGCACCTGAGGAGTTTACGCACGCGGTAGCGGATGAGAGGGCGATGCGTCGAGTGGCTGGACTCGGAGGGAGTTCAGTGAATCCATACCTCAAGACAGCATGAGGCAGGAACAAGAAGCGATGTTAACCCAGATCCGGAGGGAGTAGAAGGACTCGGCGTCGGCCCAGCCGAATAGTCCCTCTACCTCAGGGTCATCTTCGGCCCAGAAGTGGTGGAGAAGGGGCTAGATAATGACCCCCGGGTGTACCCAGGTTGGATCTTGACTTGTTCATTCCCCCCAGTGCCATAGTAGTGCTTATACTTGGCGAATTTTGCCAGTGACGGTTTATCGCTTGGGAAGAAAGTATTGGCCCCCCTGGCCGGGCGCTAGGTATTATTATATTTTGCCTCCCTGTGCCGCCGAAGTGCACGGTCCGAAGGGAAATAATAGCCTGCGAAGTGCATTTCGAACCCGAGTCCGAGTTCCAATCGGAGCTTGAAGTTAGGCCGCAGAAGAAAAGACTCTAACCGGCCGAAATGGCGTCGGTTGCGCTGATTTTAAGTTTAAGTTCCACAACTTGAATCCGGCATCTTGAACTCGAGGCAGTACAACGTCAGTACAGTTATCATCTATCATTTCATGTCTCGAGCAAAGCCGAGTCTAACCCTAAAGAATCATGACGGATCCGAGTCGCCAGGGATTGACTGGGAAAAAAATTACATTAGAACTTGAATGAATCGCGCTGGAGCCCGAGGAACGATGGCCTTTATACCACACGTACTTGATTTTCAGAAGAGCGGGGGGGCGGAGGGGCTTCGAGGAAGGAGATGAGGCAGTAGCACAGGTTAATAAAATAATGTAGCGCTTGTCGTCGCCAAGCAACTTAACGCACACCTTGTAGACGTTGTGGCCCGGCACTGGCAGAGCTCCACACCGGAGTCGATTTGGAGCATCCGTCCATCCGCGCGACGAGTCCGCCCAAAGGCGACCGGCGCAGGCATACCTATGCGGTTGGCTCTCGCGATAGTACCCGCGTGCTGGCTCAATATCAAGGTCGAGGCGAGAGGGTTAAGATGGCATGGCGGTCAGAAGCAGAAAAAAGCATTTTGGTTCATTGGATACACAGAAAGTGATGATAGACCCGGAGAGGCTTCTTGATTCTACGTATTTCTCGGTCACCAGATAGTAGTAATCCGGGGTCGAATCGGCGCTGTACGAATTTGATATTAGAAAGGCAGGATCGAGTCAAGGGAGTTCGCGGTCCCGGATAGAATTGCCTCTAGCAGCAAGAGGGCCCCTTCTTGAGTGACACATCTGCATGCGACTCATTGCGGGAAATTCAAACCTTACGTGTGCAAGGCGCGGAGGCGTGAATACCGGGCTGCGTGAGGCTGAACCTAGACTCGCCTTTCCTCAATTGGTCATGATGGATGCGAGGCAGCAGGTTCCGAATCGGGGAGGGCTTCTGGTGGCTTCACATTGTTCGTAGATGATTGTTCGTGGCAGAGGGATATTTGGCGTTGTGTGCCCGCGTGTCTGGCGGCAAACAACACGTAAATACGAGACCCTTTCTAACCTTCTCCTCTCGAAGCCTTCGGCTCAGATACAAGTCCCTGGTAAGCCTGCTTCCTCTGTGTTAGGTACTCGGCTTGACTCTAGTGAAATACCCAGTGCTACTAGTTGTCTACCTGACCGTCCTGACGCGACGATGGACCCCCCGACCACTGCTAGGAAGCGCGTTATCTCGGAATCTGAAGAGCTAGAGAATTCCCGACGCAAGCGCACCCGAATTGCCCCCCCTCCCCCAATCTTACCCCCGCCCCCCATCTCGCGTTCGCCGACCATCACCCGCACGCACGACTACGACCGCTTCACCATGCCACTCCGCAGCGCGGGCGAGCGCCACACGCGTCCCCTCAGCGCGAGCTCTTCTATGACAGCCCCCAGCACCCCTGTGCCCTCCTCCTCGTCGCTTGTGCGGAGCGCGTCTTTCTCCGCGTCGGGGCTCGTCCGCAGCACGTCCTTCTCGTCCTTCCATTCGCGCACCCCCACGGACGCAGCACCGGAGCCGTACTATCCCGAAGGCTCGTCCAAGTACGCGCTGCGTGATGCGCGTGTCGCGATTGATTTTTCCCTTCCGGGCGATCCAGCTGCTGCCCCTCTCACCGTGCCACTCGCCTACGCCGCGCAGAACAACGTACTCTACTTCCCGCGCGGGAACCGCGTGCATTACAAGAGCCTCGTTGGCGCGGACGTCGGCCAACTCTGCAAGCTGCCCGACACGCTTGGCGACCTCGCGCTCCTCGCCGCCGCCGACTCGGACGCAGGGCTGCTCGCGCTCGCGACCAGCACCGGGGCAATACAGCTATGGGACGCGACTGCGCGCAAGCTCGTGTGCGGGTGGACGACGAAGGGTGGCGCACCGGGCGCGCTCGCGTGGCGCGGGGGCGTCCTCGCGGTCGGCGGGCCCAAGGGTGCGGTGCGGCACTACGACACGCGCGTGCAGCCCGCGGCGCGCACGGCAAGGGTCACGCGCCACCAGGCGGGCGTCGCTGCGCTCGCGTGGGGCGCGGACGGGCATGTGCTCGCCAGCGGCGACGCGGCCGGCGTGGTGTACTGCTGGGATGCCCGGAGCAGCAGCCGCGTGCCGCTCGATGTCGGCGAGTTTCTGCAGCGCCGGAAGAAGATCCAGCACACGGGCGCAATTTCGGTGGGCCTCGAAAAAAATATTCCGCATGATATTACTGTGTATGCTGAACTGACATGTTGTGTTTCAGGCAATCGCGTGGTGCCCCTGGCAGCCCAAACTCCTTGCGACCGGCGACGTGCTCGGCACGGTCCGACTCTGGTCCGTCGACGCGGCATCCCCACACTCGAACGCCGCCGCGCCCGGGACGCTCGCGCTCGGCGGCGCGGTTGTGGGGCTACACTTTGCGCCGCACTATAAGGAGCTCCTTAGTGTCCTAGGGCCCGCCCCTTCCACATCCTTTTCTCCTACTCCTACGAGCATGACGAACGCGGCGCCGCCAAACGGCCTCGCAGCGCATGCGCTCCCGTCCCTCCGCCCAATCACGCACGCGCACGCGGGTGTCTCCGGCTCGCCCTCAGACGCCCACGCGGTGACGGGGAGCATCCTCGCGGGGCACAAGGTCGTTCTCGCTGTCCCTGCCGAGGGCAAGCTCCGCGTGTTCGACGCCTGGGGCAAGCGGAAGGAAGTGAGGAGGCAGGGCAGCTTTTTGGGGAATAGTATTCGGTAGCGTTGGTGTTGGGAAGGGATTAGATAGCGTGCTGGGAGGGATATTAGGAAGACTAGGAGGGCGAGGATTTGAAGTTTGAATTGTGTACATATTTTTATTGGGTCGCTTTCTTTGGTTGGGTTCATTGCTCGCACCTCAACGTTTAACATGATGTTCCCGTGGTCTCGCGTCCAGGATTTAAAGGCACTTTCTATCGAGGATATTGGTTCAAGACGGGAACCCGTCTCTTCATATTCGGGATTTCCGGCTCGTCCAAGCCTCCGATCGCGACTTGATGCAGCGAAGCCGTAAGCCGCAAGACCCACTGGTGCCGAAGTTTGCAGCAACTAAGGTCTCGAACTCTGAGCTCGGGCTTTATTCGAACCCGAACTCCAACGTCGTGAGTGCATCAGATGTCGGGCGATGGGATGCAAGCTACCCGTGCGGATCCTATGCGGCGCATCGTCCCTCTCGTCTCAGCCAGCATGCGCTTTCGCTTCCCCCCCAACAAAAAATCACGTTTCTGCCCCTCGCGCCGTCGAATAGGGATGCGTCGGACGCGGACGACGATTGATAAGCACCCGGCTGGCGAGCGACTCTTTTTCACAACAGCAAGCTTAAATAATGTCCACACCGCGCTCACTAGCCGCAAAACCACAGCGCAGTTCCGTGCGCCCTTACGTACATATTAAACCACGTAAGTAATTGGACGTACCTTCACGTGATCGTGTTTCAACATTCGACCCATGTTCGATTTGGAGCGTGCGCTCAGATGCGACAAGAGCGGGGGTCGAATACCGTCCACTGGGCTTCGTCGGATTGTTACGGCATCCTTCGCAGGGTGCGGGTTATTATTATTCATCCCCTGATAAATTAATGCTCTAAATGGGTGCAGTGGCAGAGTTGATCGGCTCACCGGTGGTCAGTACTCAGGTGAGCCCTCCGGTCGTTGTACGTGCCCAATGAGAAGGATGCGTCGACAGGGAGCTTGCGAAATGGTAGCAGCCTTTGATCGGGTATCCGGAAGCAAACCGGGTGCACAATGTTCAGCATTGTGGCGCAGTGGGATTCCCGAAAGTGCGGAAGTGCGGAATGTTTCTCGAAGCATAAAAGCATGGGTTATCAGCTCCAGAACCTTGGAAAGAGGTGTTCAAGTTGTAACCGCGGTTTGTCAGGTGTTTTGTTCCGGGCTACTCGAGGGTTATTATTATAAAGAGGGTGATATTTTGAGAAGGCTGTTAGGACGGCGTTGTCTCCCCGACACTGAGGAAGCATGGATGTCGTCGTTTAGCCCTCACGGCTGCATGCCTTCCAAGATATTATGTCTTTTCAGCTCTGGAACATGTTCGACATCTAGAAGCACAAATTGAACCGGTGACTCTGTCATGATTGTAGCGCCGGTCCCGGCAAGTCGGGGCGAAGAAATACAAAGGCATCGGATCGACAGGGCGGCTGATATTGCATGAGATCATCTGAGTAATTTGAGGGATGAGATGAACAAATAAGCCTAGATTCTCTCACAGAGGTCAAAGATAAAAGGACCAGCCCACACACAGCACCTTGGATCATCCTTATCATGCCCCGCCGCTCGACCATCACTCAAACTCGACTGAATAACATTCTGGAATGTTTGGCTACTACCGTGGCTACCTTGGAAAGGCTTTCTGCTGCCTTTAACACACCGTTTTTGTTAGCCATCTCAAGCACAACTCAATCGCTGGTAACATCTATGCAGGTATGATGAATTTTTCTCCTGGTGAATATTCCTTAGTAGTCGTCTTCACAGACTATCAGGAAAAACAAGAATGAATGCATACAGTTTATAGAACAAATCCACAAGCTGCTTTATGCAATTATTATTCTTCATATCAAGTCAGATTCCGATGGAGAATTGCCTCCAAGCATGTTGCATCATATCGGAAAATTCACAGAGTGACTGGCTCGCAACACTATTATCTATTGAGCCTCATTGATTTCCTTGTGTGTTAGGACACTGCACAAGATCCATACTTTTGTTGAGGCCCAACAGGAAACAAGCAGATTCAAGCAGATTTTCCGTCATGGTGAAATGAGCACCCTGGTTAAAGAGTGTAAAATAGGATTGCAACAGGCACTCGAAATATTCAAGGTAAAGTAATCTTAGTTATAGAGCTGGTGAAACAGATTACTGAAAGAGAGAAATCATATAGATAGAAACTATTGATCTTATAACCGATGTTACAAAGATGCAACAGTATGCACAAAAGAGACACCAGGAAGTGCTTGAGTTGATTGAATGTTGCTCCGATGCAAGCAGTTCAGTCAACACAACCACTGTATGTGATCTCCCTCTCGAGTGAATGTAGTACTCAATTCTTTTGTTTTTGCGCAGGGAACCAGAATATTCTCCACCCCTTACAATAGGTACATACTATGAACTCCCAATAACACTCATTTGATAAACTTTTTCAGCTCCAACTCAATTTCTATGCTCCCATCTGAACCAAAAATATTTCATGGTCGTGAATCAGAGCTATCTGACATCCTGAAAGCTTTTACAGTAGGGGTGCCCAGAATTGCAATCTTAGGAGCAGGTGGAATGGGCAAGACTAGTCTGGCCCGAGCTGTTCTTCATCACCCAGATATCACTGCCAGATATGGCCACTATCGGATCTTTGTGACTTGCGACTCTGTGTCCACTAAAGTGGACCTTGCTTCTCTCGTTGGAGCCCATCTAGGACTCAGGCCTGGCAAAGATCTTACTAGACCAATTATCCGTCATCTTTCTGGCAGTCCACCTTGTCTTCTAATTTTGGACAATATGGAGACATTGTGGGAGCCAACAGAACATCGCATGGAAATTGAGGAGTTCTTGTCTCTTCTCGCTGATATAGAACACATGGCAATGATTGTGAGTGCCACACTCTTTCAGTTCTTATAGCTACAACTTAAACTGATTTTTAACTAGATCACTATGCGAGGAGCTGAAAGGCCAGCCAAAGTGCGATGGACTCGACCATTTATGCATCCTTTGGAGCCATTGACTCAAGACGCTGCTCAACAAACCTTCATTGCCATTGCTGATGATATCCACAACAGTGAAGACATCAACAAAATACTATCACTGACAGGCAACATGCCACTAGCAGTTACTCTTATGGCTCATCTGGTGGATTCCGAAGGCTGCCTCAGTGTCTTGTCCCGCTGGGAGAGAGAAGGGACATCCTTAGTCTCGGTGGGATATGATAGAAGATCCAACCTGGACTTATCAATTTCACTATCACTCTCCAGCCCTCGAGTTGTGTCCTTGCCTCATGCACAGGATCTTTTGAGTGTCCTTGCAATGCTGCCTGATGGCCTTTCAGATACAGAACTGCTGCAGAGCAACCTTTGTATTGATAATATTCTGAGCTGCAAAGCTGCTCTACTTCAAACTGCTCTAGCTTACAGCGATGATCATGGAAAGCTCAAGACACTCGTGCCAATCCGGGAGTACATGCACAAATTTCATCCACCTCCATCCTACCTTCTTCACTCACTCTTGAAACATTTCAATGAGCTATTGGAAGTTTCCAGGAATTTTTCCGGCACTCTATCAGGTCCTGGCATAGTTTCTCGCATAATATCAAATTTTGCAAACATCCAGAACATCCTCCTTGATGGATTGCACCAGGATGGACCAGATCTAGTCAACACAATCTACTCCACATTATCTTTGAATTCTTTCAGTCAGTTTGCCGGTCGTGGCAGAACTCCCCTGATGGATCAGATTCTGAAAGCCCTCCCTTCTTCTGATGAATTTGATCTGTTACGAGGGGCCTTTATGACAGAGATACTTAATACATGGAGATACCATCCTATCCCCAATGCAGAGACTCTGATTAATGAAGCTCTGGAATATTTCCATCGCCTTGATAACCCAGATCTTAAATGTAAGTTCTCAGATTAATATTGTGGCTCAATACTGACATGAGTATGGTAGGCAGGCTCTACATTATAATAGGAATATATTATCTTCATCACAATAATGATATTCCTGCAGCCATCAACTCTTTCCAATCTGCACTGTCATTGGCAACTCTGGTTGGAAACAGCAAAAGGGAGTCTGAAGCCTTGTATAATTTGGCATGGACAAATTGGCAATGTGGTGACTATTATGCTGGCCAAATGCGTGCAAATCAGTCGCAGAGAGTGGCCAAGATTTCTGGTCATTTATTTAGGGAAGCAAATGGACTCCAGGTTGAAATTATGTGCTGCTCTGAACTTGGTGATTACAAAAAAAGCATACCTCTCTGTGAACGAGCACAGGATCTTCTAGAGCTTTGTGGCATGTCTGGTGGTGACTTGCACCACGCCATTATGAACTCTCAGGCAGAAGTCCACAGGCTCAAATCAGAATATGTTGAGGCCTCCAACATTCATGCTCGGATTCTGGATCAAACTCGCGTGGAAGAAGATCCATGTAATCATGCATTGGCTTTACTTAACATTGCCGAGATTGATGTACTTATTGGGACACCAAAAGACAATGTGGAAAGAAATATTGGTATAGCAAAAGCACTATTCGACACCATGGGAGAGTTAAGGTTAATTGCCCACTGTGATGCTGTCCGGGTGGATCTCCTTTTCAGAGAAGGTGATCATGTAGCAGCAAATCAATCATTTCAAGAATGTCTCAAATTATCCTGGGGGAAGAACAATGATGTTGCCACTTACTGTCTGGAGAGACTTGGAGATGTCAGTCATTGGGACACTAGGCATCAGATGCTTATGTGGCCAGCACTATTTCTCAGCCATGCCCTCAGATCGAAGAAGAAGCGTGAAATTTATAAAGCTCTCCAGTTCCTTGGAGATATGTTTCTAGCTAAGGGTGATAAGGAGACAGCAATCAGTCTTTTCAGTGTTGGCCTCGAGGGTTTCACCCAAATGGATATCCATAAGAGCAGAGCAGAATGCATGCTCAGACTTGGAGACATTGCAGATGGTGATGGAGATCTGCTGAAAGCAGTGGAGTTTTGGCAAAATGCAAGGCCACTGTTTGAACGATCATTACAGTTGAAACAGCTTGCTCTAGTTGATGAAAGGATTAATGCTGTGCCCCAAGGTGTGGTGGAAGAACACAGGAAGAACCAAGTCAGAGTTGCATGAAAACTCATGGCAAGTTTGATACTGAGTAGGGACTGTTCTATGTACCGCAATTATGTTCATTCATTTGTATGGTGTCATTACCTATCTACAACTTATCTCCTCTTCCCTCTTCGAGTTGTACAAAAAGTATGTTGCATACCACAACAGTTGCTTTGCTCTTGTAAGTGGAGAGTTTTATGTGTCAGGTGGGTGTTAGGAAAGAATAGCATATTAGTAATCTGTTGGTGGACAAGAAACTGGCAGTCCAGCTTTCACACCGTTTAAAGGAAAATGTTGACCTAGGTAAACATGTAAGCTGAAAATAAATAAATCAGTAGCCAAATCAAAATATATAGAAAACAGATCTTTCCTTTCAATCCAAAACTGAAACAAAAATGGCCGCAGTCAGCAGCTCTTTCGAAATTGACTGATTTATTCATTGTCAGCGAGTTGTGAAAGCCATGTCAAAAGAAATTATTTCCGCAGCGATTTCAGGCATAATGAAAGAAGGACTTTAAAAAATTCCTTTGTTCGGACAAAGGAATTTTTTAAAGTCCTTGTTTCCATATGACCGGAAGCACCACTGAAAGAACTTCTTGTGGAGAGCCTTACATATTTTACTGACAATGAATAAATCTTTGGGTTTTGAAAGAGCCGCTGATTGCTCTTTCCGCTTCACTTTCCGAACCAAATGAAAGATCACAGTTCTAGTTGTGATTTGGCTAACAGTTCATACATTTTCAGCTTACATGTTTACCTAGGTCAACATTTTCCTTTAAACAGTGTGTTTAGGAGTGGACAGAGAGAGAGCTCGAGGGTTGTCCCGCTGTACAGTAGAGCACTTTTCGAGCGGGATCCCGAGATAGTGTCAGCGGGAATAACATCGAAGCCCCAGAAACCTGCTTCTGAGAACAAATCCATAGTGCTAACCGGTACCGAAGTATTAAGACTGAACAAATAGTTAGTTCTCTGTAATTCACGTGATCGTGTTGCGTTCAAGCTGAACAATTCAGCCCATATTCGATTTGGAGCAGTCTGTCACTGAAAACACAATTATGAAGCAAACTTTTCATATCAATATATGGGTTGCAGTATATACTGGGAATGCACTCGAGCTGCGCCCTCATTCCTGAAAATTGAGAGGTTCAACAGAGGACGTTGGTTGACCGAAAGGCGCGCGGTACAAGAGGAATGTAAAATCCTTGGACAATTTTTCCTGGACCTTGAAGCAACGAGCGCATTGGCTTGCACAGGATCGCTTAGAAGGTTACGATCATACGGAAGAGGTCCATATTCAAAGGTTTTCCAGGCGTCGGTGTGGGAATGAATGGGACAGCCTCCACCTGCACACACCGTAGAAGAGGCATGGAATTAGAGTGCTGGCACAATTCATCGAAAATCCTGGAAAGGTTCTGCCAGTGGTCTATGAAGTAGTAGCTAAGTGTAAAAGATAGTCAAAGGACCCGGGGTGCTTGGCTCACAAATATCGGCGGTAGCTTTCGGATCATTGACCTCTGAGAATTTCCGGACAGTCTGCGTACCGGGCAGGCGTACTTTCCCCCGGTGAATGTTGATGCTTGTTTCATTGAAGGAAATTACAAGCCCTCTGCTTTGGACTTTCGCGACAGCAGCATACACAGCTGGAAAATCAGGTGAGCATTGAACGATGGTGAACCGGCCCTACCTTCGCTGTCCCTGTACTCCACTCGTCTGTCATCGACTGGCTGCTCCTGATTAATTGGATGAACGACTGAAGAAGCGAATAGTTAGAAAGGACCTCCAGTCATTAGACCGATTATCTCTCCATTTCGTACGATGTGGCCGAGGACTTCATATGTAACATCAAGGCCCTCGAGGAGCCGGTGGCCTTGGAGGAATCAATGGGTCAGAAGATGAGTTGACGACAATGCAGCCGAACCTCTCATTGCACATTCCACAAAGTCCCTCCAGCGATCGTTCCAACCAATCAAGCAATCCACTGAAGGAACTGAGCGGCGGCAAGGCCAGAAGCACACCACTCACCCACTCGACCATTCCACACTGCTTCCCTGTCCTCTGCAGTGATATACTTCGAGTAAACCAGATCAGTCTCGGGGATCTGGTCAGATATGAGCACGAAGCCGATGCGTGTCGCAGAATAGAGAAGTACCAGTGGTGCCCAAGCGGGACATGATATCGGCGGTATATGTTTTTCCTTGTAGTCCAAATGGCAACTTCCATCCTCCTCAGTTACAATATATGCCCAGTTTGTTTTCCCGAAGACCATGCCATTCACTAGACTCTTTTCTAAGTTGTCAGATGCTATGAAGTTGAGCTGGATCAGTTTGCTTACCGAAATCTTCTCAAGATCAGACTTGAAAGTTGAGATATATTGCTCATCTGCCTCCGGATCTACACCCGGATGTGTGTAGCCGGGCAACGTTAATTCGGGGGCTTGGATAACAAGGGTGTGCGGGCCTCTTTCGAAACAGAAGAGACGAGCTTCCGAATCGTTGTCGCTACCGAGGTAGAGCGTGGCATTAGGGTTTCGGCTCCTCACACTGACGATGTCGGTGGCCATAGAACTATTAGAAGAATCGTGAAGCTGGTTTTCAAGAGAGGTTCTTTAGCGCCCGTCGATATCAGAATCAGAAGGAGTTCCGCAAATAGCGCCAAACACTGTTGTTGCTAATTCCACAGCTTTAGCGCGCGCCTTGCAGTTGTTGTGAGATATTTACGCGCCTGGTTCCCATCGCGCATGGGCACGTGCTCTTCTCGGATGACTCCCGAAAATTTACTGCAGCAGTATTTGAAGGACTCCTTGGCAAGGTTGCACATGCACCCGGTTGTAAAGCCAAGGACTCGTAGGAGTTTCGCGAGATCTGCGGAAATGTTCGCACCGGCTGGCTTCTGGACGGAGTTTGAAAGTAATACTATTCATGTTCATCATGGGGCCACGCCCAGTAAGAAAGAGAAAAATCGTGTTATTTTCTTGGGAATTCCTTCGCGCCGACGAACAGTTATATCAAGAATGTATGGCGAGAGGAATCGAGATTCGAGAGTGGTTTGAACGTGATTCCAGCTCCGCTGATCGGATCATCACGGGCGGAAGATCCCGGCGGAGTCGATCGAGTCGTAGTCCGCCATAAATGCCACAACTCAGGCTCGTTCCAGCACGATTCGCCCAGCATTTCAGCCGCTAGTCTTCCTCCTTGTCTTCCTCTCTGCAGGCTCAAAACGCTGAATGTCTACCTCCAACAGCAATTGCAAGACTGTTCTGATCACTGGGTATGCACTTTTCGTTCTGCTTCAAGTTGAGCAGCCAGAGCTCAGCACCACGCGTTTCAAGGTGTAGCCCGAGCGGAATCGGACACGAATTGGCCAGAGAATATCACTCCAAGGGTCGACTTCTCCCTTCCTTTACAATTCAGCCTTTCCTGTCTGACGCGCAGAACTACTGTGGTTCGCAGGTTTGCGTGTCATCGCGACTGCGCGGAACCCGGCGGTCTTGAGCGACTTGACTGCCCTCGGCATGGAAGCACTCGAATTGGACGTGACAAAAAGCGAATCCGTTAAAGCTGTTCGCGACCGCGTCGCGTCCCTAACCGGCGGCACGCTCGATATCCTCGTCAATAACGCGTGAGTTCCCCCACGCCTAGCTCCAGCAGTATCTGAACTACTTCTCAGCGGACAAGGAAAGCGCTTCAGTCGCTGCAAATTAATTTAAACTAATTCGTTCGCGCTCAGCACTCGCGCTTCCGGCCACGGATTTCGACATCGACGAGGTCAAGGGCGTGTTTGAGGTCAACCTATTTGGCGTGATGCGCATGGTGCAGGAGTTTGCGCCGTTGCTGATCGCCAGTGGAGATGGGCGCATTGTCAACATCGGCAGCATTGGCGGCGTCATGCCCTTTCCGTTCAACAGCCCGTACAACGCTTCCAAGGCCGCGCTGAATTCATACGGGAATACCCTCCGGCTCGAGATGGCGCCTTTCAAGCATGTCCCATTTACACATCGCGCAGTAACCGCTGACCGTTTTAAACCACCAGTGTTCAAGTTGTTACGGTGCGTAGGCTCTGTTCTGTTGCGCACACAGGCACTCATTGAATGGACTGTGGAGATCATTACGGGAGGAGTCCAGAGCAAAATTTATGACGGCCGTCGTCGCACGATCCAGCCTTCGTCGATATATGCGCCAATCGCCGACCTCGTTGCGAAACAACGTCCTGAAGGTATTACCGTGCTGCTTTCACTTCGTGGGTGTCTCTGGACAGTTTTATTAGAGGGCGCGACGCCCACAACCCAGTACGCCCGTACGGTTGTAGCACACACGCTGAAACGCCGCCTCAACGCGTGGTTCTGGACGGGCCATCTCTCGTTCGCCTGCTGGTTCATCGACACGTTCACGGGTAGAAGAGGATTCGTACGTCAAACATTGAAACAAGTTCGTGAGTTTAAGTCTGACCACTGCATGATTTAGGATTGGCTGTTTTCGCGCGCGTCTGGGCTTGCCACGCTGAAAGGTATTCTCTTGAAGCAAAAGAAGCAGAATTAAGTTATGCATTCGCCATTATTTTATTGTTCCAAGCATATATCAAGCCCCACACTTGTACGCCATACACAATTCGAACATGACCATGGAGTTGGCTCACCGGCGGTTTCCTCGACATTGACTGAAACGTCGTCGATCATCTGACGGTTTATGAAAGGCTTGCTTCTCCGGATCTGGGTGGAATTAAGAGGGAGTTTTCGATCTATTTCCGCGATTTTCTATTCCATCGGATTAGAAACCGGCTTCTTCCGTCCGGAATGCCTGGTTCATTTTTCTTCTTCTTCGTTTGCAAGCTGTTTCCGGGAGGCAGGCCCCTGCCATCAGGTCGCTTGTCAATGGTTTGTGAGTCGCAGTGCCGAGGTCATGAGGCTATGCACCGCACGATGATGATTAATCTATTCCCTGTAATGCAAGGTCACCATCATCGTTAAGTGGGATGACCCTTATGTTGAAGGAGACCCGTTGTTACGTATACGCGCCATCAGCGCCATCAGGCGCATGTTTCTTTTCTTATCGTTACTTATATACGGCGCTGTGCGCCTTATCACCTCAGTCGTTTTCACCCCTGCGTGTCCGACTGAGGTGAGCCTTACTTATTATATTCTACATTCACAATGCTGATAGCTACATGTAGTTCTCACTTATATTGTTCTTACTTTAGGTAGAGTGCGACCCAATACAGTCGTTTTCACCCCTGCGTGTCCGACTGAGTTCTCACTTATATTGTTCTTACTTTACCTTATCCTCACGCTGACGCAGTCCCACAGTTCGAGCAATCAGTTGTCGATCAACCGCCGACCAGTCTGGCCGAATTTTTGGATTTGTTTAACAACTTATTCCCTGCATGCCCGTACTGGCACCGGCCCCGTGTATCGGTTTTAAAACATCACCGTGTTCGACAGTTGTTGTCAGTTCTGCCCGCGCCTCCGAGTCACTGATCTACATTGAGTATCGACTGGATCACTCTGAAGCGATTGATTTTAGTCTTGACACGGGGACACGGGTATGAGCCACGGCGACGTGCTCATGTCTTCCCGCGCGCAAATATAAGTTCAACCACCTCTCGCACTGCACCAACACTCCTTCAAGATGCTCCCGCTCTCCCCTCTCCTCCCGTTGTTGGCCCTCGCCGGCCCCACCCTCGCGCGCTTCGCGGACTTCGGCCTCCCGCCGTCCGACGCGACAGTCGACATTAAGGCGTTCAACGTCGCGAACTTCACGCTGCACAACCTCACGCACGCGTTCGTGCGCCCTGTCCTCCCCGGGCGCGAAGACCTCACGCTTCCCATGCATGCGTTCCTCCTCACGCACCGCCCGAGCGGACGCAACTTCATGTTCGATTTGGGCATGCGTAACGACCCACTGAACCTGCCGCCCGCGTTCGCGGGGTTCTTTTCGTCTGGAGCCGTGACGGTCGGGGACTTCAAGGATATCACGGAACTGCTACAGGACGGCGGCGTTGCCCTAGATAGCATCGAGGGGATTTTCTGGAGGTGCGCGCCGGTGGTTGTTTTTTGTTGTTGAATCCTTCGACTGACGTCCGGGCTCCAGCCACGGTAGGCCGGCTGCGCTCAGTTGATTAGGATGGCACTGACCCGCATCTTGTAATATGTAGCGCATTTTGATCACATAGGTAGGTTTGCCGCGCTCAGTTGATTAAAATGGCTCTGACCCGGATCTTGTATATGTAGGCGATATGTCGAAATTCCCGAACGGCACGCAGATCGTGGTGGGGGGCACGACGGACCTCACGCTCTTCCCCGACTCCCAGACATCCGATCTACAAGCGAGCGATCTGGCGTATGTCCCGGTCACACCCCTCCGAATACCTAATGTTGAAAAAAATCAATGGCAGCGGGCACGATGTCGTGAAGCTCGACTTTGACCGCGCGAACCTCACGATCAGCGGGATGAGAGCCATCGACCACTTCGGCGACGGGAGCTTCTACCTGATAGACACGCCCGGGGTGCGTATATCCTTCCACTATACCCTTCATAAATTCGAACCGCGCCTGACGCACCGCAGCACCTCACAGGGCACATGACCGCGCTGGCGCGCGTCACGCCCACGTCCTTCATCGTGCTCGGCGGCGACGCGCTGCACCACGCGGGGCAGCTCCGCCCACACGGCGCCTTCGAGACCAACGTCCCCTGCCCGGGCGACCTCCTAGCCGCCGCGCGCAGCGCCATCTCCACCGACTTCTTCTGGTCCGACGCGAGCACGCCCGGCGCGTTCGACCTCCCCTCGCGCACGCAGCCGCTCTTCGCGCTCTCGGACACGCCGGACTCGTTCTACGCGGACCCCGGCGCTGCGACGGTGTCGGTCGACAAGCTCGCGGCGCTCGATGCGGACGGCGACTTCTTCGTGCTGATTGCGCACGATTTGAGTATCCAGGCGACGCTGCCGTTCTTCCCCGCGTCGCTTGCGGATTGGCAGAAAGAGGGCCTCAAGGCGCGCGCGGCGTGGCAGTTCGTCGACCCCGCGAACCCGGCGTTCCTTTTTAGTCCTGTGTGCGTGTTGCCTTGATCGCTTCCCTGCACATTTATTTATTTTGCGGTGAAGGAATGCGAGCAGCTCGCAGTTCGACGCTGCAACCGCCGAATGCGTCAAGAACTGCACCGAAAGCCACATGCAAATGCGCTCGGGGGTGGACTGGGATACCCTGATGCTGACTGAGTGAGAGCCTAGAATATTACTCATACCCTTCACCCGGCGCACAAGTTATTTTGACGCATTTAGCCTCAGTGTATATTAATACGTCGGGACAGAACGGGTTTTTCGCACTGCCTATACGTCCGCGGTCTGAGTCAACACCATGATACATAATATACAAGTGAATTCGGATGGATACACACTGTACATGCGAGCTGAGTGCTACAGAATCATATTCCAAGATGCCAATGTCGGTCGTTATCTATACAAGGCAGAACGGGTCAAAAGAAAAGAAGCAGCGAGCTGGATCTCGGTGGGATTCACGAATTCATGCTGGGGGGGTGTTTCGCGGTTGAAAATCGTAGTACAGCTATCCTGATGCAGGGTGGTCGGGTGCAGACGAGAATGAGGACGAGGACGAGGACGCGAACGACCCAGATTCGGGGATCGCCACCTGCCGGAGTCGCAACTCCTCCTGATACGTGCGCGTCTGCCGCCGAATCAGTCCCTCCACACTATAAGATGAAAGCCGTGCGTCGCACCTCGTCGTAGAGCGTCGCCGCATAGTGCACTACGCGCGCTTCTTCGGGGTAGAGCTTGCGCAGCGCGTCCTCCACGGTGAGCAGGTGCGTCTCGTAGTTCACCTCGTCCGGCATGCGCGTGCCCTCCTCGGGGACCGCGTCCGCGGGGATCTGCCCGACGTACCAGAAGGTTAGGTACTCGCCTGGCGGGAGGACCATGTTGCGGCGCTTGCGCGCGGGGTAGGCCGCGGTGCAGATGTAGATCGGCTCGCTGTTCGGCTCGTACGTACGCGCGCTCGGGGGGAGGGGCGCGCTTGTGTGTGTGTATAGGGGGAGGAATTCGACGCGGTAGCTCGACTGCGTGCAGTTAGCATGCAGTATGAGAAACAGGCTCGACATGATACACACCTCCTCGTACGCCTCCCGCAGCGCTGCTGTCTCGAGCGACTCGCCTACGTCCTTCCTGCGCAAAAAAGTCAGTGAAATTGCACCCAAGTCGATCCACGCGCAGACGCACCGCCCCTTGGGCAGGAACCAGTACTTCTTCTGGCGCTCGTAGACGACGATGACCTTTTCCGTCGCTGGTTGAAAGACGACCATCCCTGCGCCGAGGAGAAAGTTCTCGTCTGCCCACGCGCTGTTCGGCACCTGAGCGCTCGACAACCTAGACATCCTGGGCGGCCGCAAGCTAAACATCGGGGACCTTTCGCGCGGCCGCTGTTGTTCTTGGGATACTGCGCTGCCGCGAGAGCCCATCGCGGTGGGAGATGGCAGAACGGGGGGAAAAAAGTGGTGGCTCAGTGGCGAGAGTGCACCGCCACCTCCGCATTTGGTTTTTGCCTCCGTGCTCTTGCTTACATACACTCTTCGAACCTCAACCTCCTCCAAACCTTCTCAAACGATTGTCTAGTCTTCCACCATTCAACTAAGATCCCTCAAGTGTCTTCGGGACTGAGTCTTGAAGAATCTTGCCAGAAGAGCCAAAGAAGAGCTTGGAATTTTCCCGAGGCCTGAGGACTCGGAGCAACCGAGGAGTTGGACTCTATTTTACTTCCTGCAACGCCTTTCGATTCTTTCAAAATCAATAAACGCATCCAGCAAGGTGATGAGTTGATTCCTTGGCTGTATCCTTCTCCTTGGCCAAACCTGAACGCTTTCAATTTCAATCGTCGATCGGACATCGGCCCGATACACGTGGAATCTCCCTCAATTTGCGTCTTCTCGGTCTCTCCCTGTCGCCACAGAGCTCCCGACATTCCTTCAGAATCTCTGCTCCAATTCTTCCCGCAGATCCCGCAGATCGCGGTTATGCTCACTGTGACTTTTGTTAGTCTCCGATCTTCTCCAGACCAATGAACTTCGTGCTAACCAATAACTGGTCAGATTCGGCATGGGCAGTCAGAGGACAATCTGGTATGCACTAATTGCACGAGAATAAGAATAGTGCCAAGTCATGCGCTTCACAGAAAACCATTTGGGCCGGCTGGAAAGACGCCCCCCTTCGGAACTCGGTGGATACTTCCAGTCTTGACCAGTTTCCTCAGCCGCTTAATGCATCCACAGGTGTCAAGGCATGCGGCAGCTGCAGCCCGCGTCCATCTCACCACCTGATGTAATTTTCCCGCAGCAAGCAGCAGCGTTGGGCGAGGCATTCGCCAAGTCAAACACCAAGTTTGATTTCATCTACGCGTCTGATCTTTTGCGCGCCCACGCGACAGGCCAGGCCGTGCTCACCGCTCATTCGTCTCCCAAACCGACATTCGCTGCTACTGTCGGTCTTCGAGAACAGCACTTCGGGGTCGCAGAAGGCCATTCCCAACCCTCCGTCAAGCGACATCCTGCCGAGCGAAACTGTGGACGAGCTGTTCAAGCGAGAAATCTTTCCCGTTTCGGCTCTGCACGCCCGAGACGCCAAATTTCCTGAAGGCGAGTCTCTAGACGATCTCGCTCGCCGCGCAGAGAGAGTTATAGCCAAGTGTGTGCTTCCGCACTTGGCCGCGGGAGGCCATCTCCATATTGCGCTCGCCAGCCACAGCCTGTGCATCAGTGAGCTCGTCGCCGCGTTGGTGCGGCTCGACCCGGATGCCCGACGCGATGTCGCATACACGGGGCTCTTCAACACCGCGTGGACGCGGGCCGTCGTGTCAGTGAAAGTACGCGGATCCACTGCACTGCTTCGCTCTCGCTTACTCCACCACTTGCGCAGGACGGAAATCCCCTGGATATCAACCATCTTGCGCCTCTCACTGTCGAAATCACTGACGTGAACAACGCTGATCATCTCGAAGGTTTTGGTGTTTGGTGCACGAGGAAGACCATACTGACCACTTTTCTCTAGGAGGTTTGAAGTCCTGAGGCCTTGGACGCGTCGCTGTGGCGTAGATCTTTAATATTTCTTGACTTGGTGATATTAGACGAGTAAGAGCGAACTGCGTACTCTCTCAATCTATATTCCGTTTATTTCCGAACAATAGAAAACTGAATACGGTTCTCTAAGACAATAAAAATTGACTTCCTACAGGTCTAGCCACTGGTATGACCGATGTCTGATTAAATTAGTTGAATCTTCGACTGTTAACATGGACTTGCCCCAGAGGACAAACGCGCGAATCCTCTTCTTCCCATAAATGCAACAAAAATGGGTCGAAAACTCGCCTTGATCTCCTTCGAATTCACAAGGTTCGATAATCTTGCTGATCAAAATCTAGTAGCTTGGAGAGGGAATACCTGCCTGGTCCATCATTACAGCTAGAGCGAGAGTCGAGCTGCACCATCATTGGCAGACCCAAAAATATCGGTGACATTTCGACTCTTTTGAGGATTGCGGCATTCAAGCTCGAGGGTCAATGGGGCGACAAAACCAATCATCTGGGTTCATAAAAGGTCGTTACAAGGATCGCTCATTACAAGTCATGAGGAAATCTGAACTCTCCGCATTAAATAACATCACCACCATAAAATCCCCTAGCGGAATCAATAATCCCATATTCACCAGAATGTGTTTCCAAGCAGTACGGCGCCAAGCAGGAAGCCAGACAGCGCTGGATTCCTGACGGCGCCACTCGTCGTCGTGGCCGCTGGAGTCGCAGTCGGAGTTACAGTCGGCGTCGTCGTGAAACCGCCCACGGGTGTGATCGACGAGGTCGAGCCGACGCCGAATATCGCGCTCTCCAGGCCGCAGACCTTGTTTATCCCGTCGAACACTGCGTCCGTGTCGGAGATGCCATTGAGCAGGGCGTCTTGGTCCGTTTTCTGAAAGCTATATATAATAGTCTGACTGATGCTCGTCGGAGGGCGAACAGAAGGCTCACCAGTCGACACATTGCGCTAAACATCAGAATGGAATGGATGAGCAATTCTGTTGCTGTTGTGAAGGGAGATGAAACCCACGGAAGGCCGCCTTGAAGGAATCAGTGCAGGCGCACGAAATCACATTTATGAACGACCCAGGGTTTGCGATAATCTAGGAGTTGAGGGGTGAGCTTCGCAGCAACCTGCATGCATGCAACTTACCGTGCTGGAGTTGGCCATGACGGGTACGACGGACATACAGAGCTTGATGTTGTCATAATTCTGCAAGCCGAAAAGGGTCAGAAACTGGCATCAGGGGTCGATGGGCGGGCGGGCCAGAGCCGCGAGTAGATGGGTGTGGGGACGGTAGATATACTCGCCTCCTGGCATTCACCGCAAGAAGCAGGCGAATTGGGGAACTGGGGATCGTCCGTGTCCGTTGTGTCTGTGCGAAACCGTAAGGAGGCATCCGTAGATGGGTACGGCGAAGCGGCAGCGAGAGTGAAGAGAGAGAACGCTGCAACGGCAATAAATAAGACCATCTTGTCGGTATGGGTGCGGGACCAGGGCGACGACGACGAGGAAGATGGGAGGAGCTCAGAAGCCTTGCCCTTGGCAGATGGCGGGATTCGGCAAACAATGAGATGCCGGATGCCGATCTATTAGCCCACGGCCATAAGCGAGTGTTGTGATCAAATCGGCGGAACAATGCCGACGCTCAATGTTCAACTTGTGCTAAACGTTTGGATTTTGAAGCTTAAGGCCTTTTAACCATCGATATTGTGACATCACACAAATGTAAAATCTCTATGTCAACGCATCCCTAGTCAATTACCGGAATGGACGAGACGAGAGCGGTGCCAGCTGAAAGCAGTTCCATATCATAATTTTATCGACTATCATAAAACTTGTGGAGTCTGACTTAGTCTATTTGTTACAAGGGGGGTCTGATCGTGTACGGAGCGTATTACGTAATCAGGTAATCTTACACAATCTTGGAACGGCGCGAAACACTTCACCGGAAGAACGCGCTATTTCATAGGCTTTTTGCATAGAATGGGTTGCCTAGGCTGTGCCTCAACTTCTATCTCCTCAGAATCCTTAAGAGTGTCCCATAACTCTGTTCAGAGAGTGAGTTTGGAGTGAGTTCAATAAATCATGTGATCTTTGGAGGTTTGAACACAAAACACTCAGTGCGGGCTTAAAATTGACGGGAAAATTGGGGGGTACTCCAGAAGGCAACTGAAACTGATTCGGATGGTTGACGAAGCATCTAAGACTTGTGGCAGGGATGAACAAACGTCCCGGCGGTTTCTGTACTGCCAGAATGATTAGCTAAGATTACGTAATAAGCTCGGTACGCGATCGGACCCCCGCGGTTACTAACAGACTTCAACAAGCGAGGCACGAGCTTCGTGTTGAAGCGTCTGTCTACGAGAGACTAAGTCTGACTACGGGAGACTAAGTAGGGAGCTGAAAGCAACGTACGATCATATGAAGCTGCTTAAGCGAAGCCAGTCGTCTAATCCAGTCGGGAAGAACCTGCAGGATGGCCCGACTTGGGCTTTTGAGCTCAAGCGTCCTCAGGCCAACGATTTTCGCTAGAATCGGTGCATTGCCGTCGTCCGTGCACGGAGAGTTGACTCGCAAGCTGGCGAGACAGGCTCTATCCTTGAGCTCAGACAGGAGTGGGGTGAAGAGTTCACTATTGTACATCTCGGGCAAGATTTCCACAGTATGGAGATTCGAGAACGCCCTCACTGCGGCCAAGAGCGTCTTCGAAAGAGGATCCCAGGGCGTGAGGCGTGTGGAGGTAACCTAGCTCAGATTCGGGTCTATAATAGCTACATAAGTGCATGATACCTATGCGCAGTCTGAGCTTGCACATCAGGAGCGTTATGCGGCGGGAAGCAGCAGCGGCTGGGGTATTTGAGCGAAGTTGAACCATGGTCATGAGTTGGGTGCGGACAGGCGTGGACACGGACATATTATACAGAAATTAGTCTACGAACTTTTACAGTATTGTAAATATTTACGACGTATGAGATCTACTGGAATTGTCCGTCCAAGTAGAACGTTTGATTTATGTATGTGGTCTAATCAGATGCAACCTGACTTTTTCCGTCAAAATTGCACTCCGAGTCGTCATAGACGCGAGGTATACGTAGAAAACTCGTAGCCCGTCTATACGTTAACATTCGCATCCTGCTGACTTGCTTGGGTGTCCACCGCAAATCTGAGGCCCGATCTCGGTACTGAAAGGTCTAATGTATCTGCAGCAGCGACAGTACGGACGTGGGTTATCAGCCGGCAGCACAAGATAGAATGCATGACCCTCAAAGGCCTAAACATGCGTCTAGTAAGAACCAGGGACAGTAGTCCGAGAAATAGCTCACGTGTCTGCGAGCAGGTTGAGTCCTGGCTATTTTCCATAAGCTGGCATTATGTACATTTCTAGGAAGCGATAAATACCGGTGCAAGCAAGACAACAGCAATCGCCAATATTGTCATCGCTGAAAACGGGTTATGAGCATTTTATATAGAAGGAAGGTGAACCTACGAAGAATAGATAGATAGAAGAGTATCCCTGGGGCGCAAAATGTAAGTCATTACACCATAGATGGGGAAGCGATAGGCACCGTCGCGGTAAAAACCGGTGAGGAGTGGAGTGTGTTGGCCAGGGCGGGAAACAGAAACTGTCGAGATTCATTAGTTTCAAACCGTATGACAAACCGGAGCGTACAAGTTTGGATTCCTTTCAATACTGTCAGAATAACAACGACTGAGGGAAGAGATCAACGTTTTCTGCAAATGAAAACCATAGCGCATCCTCGTACCGGTTTCTACGGACAGAAGAGAAACATAACCCACGAGTCCGACACCACTTGAACTTTGCATAAAGCACGCAGAGGAAGCGGATGGGGAAGCTTGCACTGTAACATATATAATGATTAAATGGAAATGACCGCGGAGGGGAGCATTCTACCTTGATACGAACCGGACCATTGAGTCAAAGCCCAAGCGTTTACAGCAACAAGGACCTGAATAAAATGAATGAATGAGGCGCCCGTCAGTCAGAAAAATCCCGACAATCCACACGATCATATAAAAGACCAGCAAAAGTTTTGGGCGGCCATACAATGCGTATGTTCGCATCATCAAAATAATCTCGCTCAGGGCAATTCCAAGGCTGGAGAAAACTAGCGCAGGGGCACGGTGTGGTGAATAAATCGTTCCAAATTAAACCACGCACTCACTAGTGTCGAATGACATAATCTGCTTGCAGGTTGACGGCTCGGAAAAAATGTTCAACCTCTCTGATCAAACTCAAAATCAAGACTGATGAAGAGACACCTGAAGGACTCACCCATGAAAGCAAGGATAGTGTCAACGAATGTGCCATACCTCGTCCAGAGATATAAACATTTTATGAAGGTCCATTTCGATGCCCAGACATGGGTATACTGAAGTCGGAAATCAAATTGGCTCGGATTCAAGGAAGAAGGTCGCTTACCTCTTGATCGAGATGTATCATTGTGTCATACGCCTTGAGTTAAGCATTGGAATATAAATGTAAAACGTATAAAGCCTCGCAAGTACCAGCAGAGTTAATGAGGAAGCTATAAAATAATTGAGAGTGATTTTTTGTGAGGAACTCCCCATCCATACCTTTTACATACTACGCGAAACAGGGATGAAGAAGAGATATTTGTCGAGAAGATAACAAACCTACCGCAACAGCTTGAAGCTGGGAAATAAGGGTATCAAGAGTGGGATCCATCGATATCGAAAGGAACAGGGAGAAACCGTTATTGGTCCATGGTCATATAAGACCTGAGAGGCTTTGACAGCATGAACGAGGTACGTAACGCAACAAGACTAAAAGGCGGAAGCGATTTGATTAATTGCCTTGCTATGTAAGTGGCCGTGGGGGGGAAGAGTGAGTGGACGACTCGGGAAGAAGGGTTATATACACTGTGCAACTTGAAGCAGGAGCAATGACAGTGGGCAGGGCATCGCTTGGAGTTTCCGACTAGGAGAACTTGAACTCAGTGAAGGCCGCCCACAGAATTGAACGGCTGCTGTTCAGCCAGTACTAGGTCCGGTTGCCAGCCTGAGATGGGGGGTCAAACGTGCGCATGACTCGCCGTACCTATGCCGGCATGGCACCGACGGGGTCGAGCAATACATATTGAATACATACCAAGGGACGGATAGATGTCTAAAACCGCTCGGGCTCTGAACGTACTGAATATATATGCTCCCAACCGGCCAGAGGAACGGGACGAGATGTGGAAATTATTATGGAAAAAATGGGCTGAGAACCCGCAGCTTCCGTTCCCAAATATTGCATTGGGAGATTGGAACTTTGTCGAGGATCCCCTGGACAGAAACTCCGGGGCAATTGATACCATTCCACAAAGCTTCAAGATACTGAAACATCTATGGCGCTTACATGATGGGTGGCGTAGTACCTTTCCAGATACACGGGATTATACTTGTACTCAGCATCGGAGAGATCAATCTCCAAACGGACTTCACATATCATACTCAAGGATTGATCGTATCAAAGTTGATAGCCAGCAATTCCACTTATATCGCGGCTGGGAAATTAAGCACTGTCCAGTGAGAAGTGACCATCGACTCGTACTCACTCAATTGACATGCAGACCCGAGGAACAGCCTGGCAAAGGACGATGGAACATGCCATTATACCTGCTGAAGACTCCGAAATTTATGAAGAGAGTTCAAGCTTTCGCCAAGAAGCTTGTAGAGGAGCTCGAAGAGCTAGAACACACCGAACGCGATCCAACGAACAACATTCAAACACTTTGGGCAAGGTTCAAGGCAGATATAACTGCCTGGGGAAAACACTGCTCCCGATACATCACGAACGAAACAACCCGCCAAATACGAGCCTGGAAAGCTCAGCTCACGATTGTTATTCATGATCTAGACATGCCGCTGGAAGACAAGTCTCTGACTGCCCACTATCTCGAGAAAAAGATTGCTGACCGTATTAAGACAGAAGCTGAACAGAAAAAAACATTATCAGAAACACGCTACGATGTTGAGGGTGAAACTTTGAGAACGTCATCCTGGACACACTCCGCTCGAGGATATCATGTGAAAGATTCGATTTATGAGTTCAAGGTGGAAAATGACTCTAGCTCTGGTACACCTCGGTACGAAACGCGGCCGAAGCAGATGGCAGAGATGGCCCGAGATTACCATGAATCAATCCAACATAAGGGCGCCCCTGATGAGTATGCCAGGATGATGGCCACCGAAATCACTCTTGAAAAATGCAATGTCCATCTTTCTGAATCAGAGTTCAATGACATGGACAACGATCTCACCATCGAAGATATTGAAGAGGCACTCCGACTCTCGCATAATGGGAAAGCCCCCGGTTTAGACGGAATCCCTTATGAACTTTACAAACTTCTGGACATCTTGTTCCGCCAAAGCAGAGGAACCAACTCCGAGACATTTAATGTCCTAGCGCTCCTAACACAACTTTATACAGACATTGAGCGATATGGTATCACTCAAGGCTCGAAATTCAATGCCGGTTGGCTCTGCCCTGTGTTCAAAAAAGGAGACAAGACTTTGATCAGCAACTATCGGCCAATAACGCTCCTGAACTGCGACTACAAATTGATGACAAAGACTTATTCATTGAGACTGATGAATGTTGCACCTTCTCTTGTACATCCAAACCAAGCTGGTTTCATGAAGGGCAGAAAAATTGAGGATCAAGTTAAGCTTGCAAAATTCCTCTTGAATTATGCAGAGGCAGCCGAAGAGGACGGTGTTATCGTCGCACTGGATCAAGAAAAGGCTTATGACCGAATCAATCATACATACCTACTAAGAGTCCTTCAACACATGGGCTTCCCAACGAAATTTTGTAACACAATTAGAAGTCTCTACAACAACGCTGAGACAATGGTGATAATTAATGGTGAAATTAGTCAGCCCTTTATCGTTACTCGGGGAGTCAGGCAGGGAGACCCACTCTCCTGTTTACTATTCAACCTGGCAATTGAACCTTTAGCATGTTTAATCCGAAAGGCGGACCTTCATGGAGTCAAAATACCTGAAAAAGATGAAAATCTCGTGGTCTCGCTCTTTGCAGACGACACAACTGTCTATCTATCGAAGAAGGACTCACTAGAAACACTCTGGGAAATCCTAAGTCTTTGGTGTGCCGCATCAACAGCCAAATTTAACGAACACAAAACTGTTCTGCTACCCTTCGGCCGAGCATCCTATCGTGCAAAAGTGATACGAGAGAGGCGAATAAACAATGAAACACGACGAGGTATCATTGAAGAGAACTTGAGAATAATCCCGGATGGACAAACTTGCCGGATGTTGGGTGCTTGGATTGGGAATGGAGTCCAATACATTACGCCATGGCCAACAGTGCTAGATAAAATCTCTGCAGACCTTGAGAGGTGGAGTGCCTCACTGCCAACGCTTGAGGGCAAACGGCATATAATTAACATGGTCATCGGAGGCAGAACTCAATATTTAACGAGAGTGCAAGGAATGCCAAGAGATATTGAAGAAACATTGATACGAGCCGAGCATGCTTTTCTTTGGGATGGAAAAAATGCTAGAGTTGCACATGAAACTATGATGCTTGACATTGCTGAGGGTGGAAAACAGATTCTTGATCTACCCGCACGAAACGAGGCGATTGACCTATGGAACTTACAATCATACCTCAACCACGGCCCAGAACGAGCTTCCTGGTGCTACTTTGTTGACTATATCCTACAGAAATTTCTCGAGACAAGCTATCTCAATTTACGTCCTGGACAATTCTTCAATGTCTTTTTACAAGACATACATATTCCGATATCGCAAAAAACTCCTTTGCCAGAGGACATCAAACGGATGATAGTTGCAGCACGAAAGTACAACTTGAAATTTACGAGCCTGTCAGTGACAAACGAGGTGAAGTTAGCAATGCCCATGTGGGAACATCCCGCAACCAACAAGAGTCTGTATAAGCAGGCGTGCCGAAAGCATGCTGCAACATGTCTCAGATTAAACCATAGTGCCCGAACGGTCGGTGACACTGCCTCCATTGCACGCCGCCGAACAATACTAATTAGAAAACCACATCAAGTGAATCCCTCAGGCATTGGCCGTAAGAACTGTGGCTGCTCCTTGTGTCATCAAGACCGAATACTATTCGGTTGTGAGAACCCAGGACAATGTATTGAAACCGCAAAAATGTTGATAGGCAGCATTCTAGCCAAGTGGAATCCCACGATAGAAAATCTTGATTTATCTGAAGAGCTCATGCTGACGGACGAGGAGCTGCAATTGAACGAACAGCCTCTTGGAACTGACCAAGTTATGGTTTTCGACCCGAACTACACCCTGGCTGACATGAACAGAGGGTTCAGAATTTTTGCTGTTGAGGAATCACTCAATACTATTCCAGCGAGGAGGTATAGATTAGGCGGACAAGCGCCAAGCCTCATGACGGTTTTTTTACATGCACAGATTTTACATCCTGGTGAATTTGATTCACGTACTAGGGTGATGATCAAAATTGAAACGGAGCTCCTTGAAAAAAACGAGATCTGGAACCTCACCTTTGACCGTGAGGAGATACCACATTCATTTTCAGCGGCGTTGTTGGGAAGCCTACTTGTGGTGTTGCAGAACACTGAGAAAAATATACCCCTTCTTATATGCTCCTCTTCTGACTTCCTATCGCGTGCCCTAGTTAAGGAGAGGCAGAAATTTGAGAACGACTTCCTGGATCCCAAATTCCGTCTATTAAAAGCTGTATTCGCTGCATTGAACGAGAGGGTAGCCAGAGTTCAACTAAAGAAAGTTTCCGAGAACCAAGCTAAACTGTTAAGAGATTCTAACACGCGAGATGTCGAGGTGGATACAGAAATTGACCTCATGTTTGAGTGTCCGGGTGTGTTGTTATCACACGGCTCACAGAGATATTTTACCAAAGCCATAAAAAGACTGCGACCGAAACCTCAGCGTAAATCTACATTCATAAATCTTGACCGTATCCGTTGTTCAGTCCAAGAAATATCTAAGTATACACCTTCCGACGAGACTATTTGGAGATCAATCCGGTCAACAACATTCCAACGATTAACACGAGAGTTCTATTGGAAATGCATACATAATACATTCAGGGTGGGAGATTTCTGGTCCCATATACAAACACTGGAACTATGGGGGCGATGCCATCACTGTCAAGTTGCCGAATCCCTCGAACACATAGCTCTAGAATGTAATGCACACGGACAAAAACTTATATGGGATTTGACACGACAACTCTGGTCGTTGAAATATAGCTACTGGCCGACATTGAACTGGGGGCTAGTTTTAGGATGCAACATAGTAAAGTTTCGATCAGAAAAGGGTGTTGTCCTCGCTGAAAAGGGCAGACTATTTGCTATCCTTGTTTCAGTTGCATGGCAGCAAATATGGAACCTCCGCGTGAACCGAGTAATCACTAACCCAGACAACATACTCACGGAGGGAACGATTCATAATCAGTGGTTAAAGGCTATTAATGGAGCGCTCCAACGTGATCGACTTTTGACCGATAAAATCAGATTCGGGCCACTAGCGTTGGAAAAACAACTAGTTCTGAAGACATGGAGTGGCTTATTTATGGATGAAGACTCATTGCCGGAGGACTGGACATATGAGGGGGTTTTAGTGGGTATGCGACCCATGATCGATAAACTTGGGATAGGTTAAATTTCAGGTCGGAGTCCCACACTAAGTTGAACACATGTGCATAACGGCATTTCCTCCTGGACAAACTTCACCGGCAACGACTGGCTAATAACCAGCAACACAAGCGGATGAGCTTGGAATGCTTCTGCAGACTGAGTTTCATTATCCCAAACGCTCCAAAAAAAAAAAAAAAAAAAAAAGAAACCGCTCGGGAGAAGCCGCATCAGATCGGACTCGGATCCACCCGCCCATTTCCCTACGATTTGTTGTGTATGGTATTAAATGCCTTCTTGAGGCCTGCACACTCTCCTGATGCGGTCTTCTGAGCTGGGATTTCAACCGCGCCGCATCTAGAGTCCTTTACTCGAAGGTCGTCCTGTCGCCCGGATTTAGGCCCCCCACGAGTCTTGAAGGAGACTCGGCGTATGTGGGTAATTTACGCGTTGCTCAGCGTTAAATTAAGGCAGGGATTCGGCACACTGTTCTCGGCCTCCCTCGCAGGTCCCCCTAACACACAATTGTCATGTTCAGAGATGATTTGGCATCTGGGTCATTCACTTCAACGACCCCAGATCCCCATCGTCTCTATTGCTCCTTCATGTCTCGAGACACACTATGGTCCTGTCGGGAGTCGGCTACGGAAAATTTCCTCAAGAAAACGTTTCTGATCAGCGGCTATCTAACTGGCCTTGGCTATGGTCATTCGTCTAGTTTTTCCTACTTCGACGCCGACCATACCCGTAGGCGCACAGCTCATTCTATATATCGCATGCGCTAAGATTCTCTGGGTAAAACGGACCCGTCGGGCGTCGTCGTTTCTCCTCGCGTATATCACTATCCTCTGCATCTTGAACGCAATGTGGACCGGGGTCTCTGCATATGACCTGCAGGCGACTTATATCGATAATCGCAACTATCCGGCGGCTACCCCGGATGCGCCTGGAGGGCCGATGGCATTCTTGGGCACGGTGGAATTCCCTTTCAACCTAGTGGGCCAGGTGGTGCTCACTGCGGAGAACCTTCTCGTGGACGCTCTGATTGTGAGTTCGGCTTTCGTATCTCCAAGAAAAACCCGTCTGATCGCCGCTCTTTCAGTTCTGGCGACGCTACATATTTGGAGTGTTCAAAGTGGGAGCATCGCCAAATATGTGATGATTTTCCCGGCTTCGACGTACCTGGGTTCCTTGAGTTCATTTGTATTTCGTTTATGTGATTGGTATACTCAATTAAACTTTCAGCGATGGGGGTAGTGTTCGGGATTGAAACCGTATCCCCCGACGGTCTTTTCGGCCCAACGACTGCATCATTTTCAACAAATTTTCAACAAGCGAGGCACGAGCTTCGTCTTGAAGCGTCAGAGACTGTGCATCATTTGGAATTCCCTAACATAATCTTGACGCTTTTGATTCTGGGCCGGATATGGTATCACCAGCGTGCAATGAAAGCTCTTTTCGGGAACGACCACACTCATAGCCAGCCTTATCAGCTACTTCTAACCATGTTCGTTGAATCGGGTGCCTTATTCTCGATAGTCTCCATTCTTCTCCTCGTCACCTTCGCTGTGGGGAATCCAATCAATCAAATTTGGCTGGGGGTCCCTCCTGCTATGCAAGTGCGTCGAACATTATGTCTACATACGATGTCTCATAATCTGGTTCATACACTTTAGATGATTTCGACCTACTTGATCATTTTCTGCATGGCCAACGGGGCAACAATGGACGACGGATCAGACTGCCCAGGAATCCCTGGTCTTCTCTATTCCCAATCGCTCTGGGGTGAAAAACACTGGAAACTCGGAATCAACAGCAACTTACCCGCTGCGTCAAGTTGGTTCAGACGAGCCGATCAGGGCGCCGGGCACGTCGATATAGTGAAGACTGTATAAATTTTGAAGGATGAGGAATCTCGGGTATGACGAGGAAATTTCAATCTCACTCAAGGCTAGACAATTGCATTGTTGATAGATAGTATATCTGTGTTAGTCTTCGAAACTTGCGGAGATCTAGGCTGCGGATGTAAGGTGTCACACTTCTTGCCTTGTAGATTCCCATGTCGGTTCCGAACCTTTTCGAGAGTTAGGAATATGGGATGAACGCGTCTGATAATCCCATGCTTTAATAGTCTACTCACCGATTCGGATATCCAGATATTTTCAACCAAGCACGTGACCGTGAGCCGCAAGTTCGAATTTAATACCTCAGCTTATATTTTCAAGGTCAAACGCTCCTGTCGTAAGGCACCGTTCAGTCGCAGGATTGAAGAGCACCAGCCTCTAGCGGATTTAGTCACTTCGCACAGCACGAGTGACGAAGTGGCGCACCGCTAGCGTGCACCGTCGTTTGATTGTCTCCACAGGGGCAGATAACCATGTATAGCACCGTACCGAGGACGAGAGAGATGGGCGCGCCGCCCTTCGGCAACGCGCTCCGGGTGGCGCGTACAAAGCATAATAGTCGGGCCGCCCAGGCTTCATTGAGGCGATAGTGACTTGGAGGAGCGCGTGGGCAGAGTCAGCTATATTGGGACAATCTGCAGAGTACAGTCTATGAGGTCAAACCTGAGGCATGGTAAAGATTTGAGGCCAATTTAGACAACCTACTCACAAAAAATATATACTCGTATTTCAAGTCAAATTGCGGGCAAAGCCGCCTGTCAGACGACTTTCTTTTCCGCGAGCTCTTCCCTCACCTTGGCGTTGCGGCGCGTGAGCACCACCTCGAGCTCATGCACATTTCCAATCGTGTCCTCCCACCCACTTGGGTCGAGCAGTAAGCGCTCCTGCGCTGGCGCAAAGCCGCCGTCCTCCGCGCGGCAGAACGTCGCGAGGCACTCCATGTCAGGCGGGATTCTCCTCGCGGGTGTTGGGATCCAGCCTGTCCCCGGCGGGGTCTCGACGTAATCCTCCACCCGCGCAAAGCGCACGACGAACAGGTCTACCGCGCGCTGACATCGGATGCTTCAGCGCTCAGCGTCCATTGACAATCGAGTGGACGACATACCTTGTGCCCCATGGCCTTCAAGGACGCGCGTGAGAAGGCGCGTTTATCGCCCCGGCATGTTACGATGAGTTGTGGGCACCCGCACTCACGCTTTGAGCGCACGAGGGCGTCGAAGGCGGTCAGGAGAGGGGATAGATCGAGGCTGGACCAATGGGTGTGGTTGTGGATTTCCGTCTTGGCGCTGGGCTGGGAGGGTCGTGAGTCGGCCATGGATGATGGTAAATACACTCGGGTTGTATCGGAAATCAGGTAGAGAGCATGAGACTGAATAAACGGGATTTCATCATCATCAGGCACTGAGGCACTGTCGTATCGGGCGATGTAGGAACGACTCGGAGGGTGAACTCGTGCCGAAGAGCACAGCCTCCGTCACCTGCAACTTCCCAACAATTTGTTCGAACCTTTGATTCCCACTTCCACATACCTCGTCGGTAATAGCTTTCGGTACTCACCTGTACGAAGGCAACACATCACAAACTTACAGCTGATCTCGAAATTAATGAGATTGATCACTTTTTTTGTCTCGTTCCCAAAAAGGAAGTCAGGTGCAAGAACACTGATTTTAGTCCAGTATGTGGGCTAGAAAAGCCTGGGGATGTTCCAGGGTTGTTCCTGTCAAATTTGGAGTGGAAAAACTCGGTGCAACGTCTAGAAAAGAAGGAAAAAGAAGAGATGACGAAGTCACGTGGACACAAGGCCGATCGGATCGTGTCGGCCAAGTGTCGGCCGCTGTCAACATACTGGCTGCTCAAATCTCTTCGTTCAACACCTCATTGAGCCCCCGGACCTACTCGCAAAGGCTCCGGCCCCAAATCATGGCGCGTTTTGTATCCCTTCCTTTTTGGGAACTCTAAAAAAAAATCTGACCAGTCTCATTAATTTCGAGAACAGCTGTAAGGCAGGCCAGACCTTATTTCCATCCGCTTAAGGGACCCCCGTCAACGTCCATATACGAAATTTCTTGGCCAGACCGAATCTCAGGGCTTGCTCCACAAGATAAATGGTTTCTCCAGCAGGCTTCCCCCGGATTCATCAAAAATACGTCAAAGGCTGTCCTGTACGCACTTACATCCAACGAATTGAAAGCCGAAGGGTCCTCGTCGAAAGCTGGCCGGAGCTAACTGAGACTCGTACGATGCCACGTTAGCTCTTAATCGGAAGAACTTCTCCTGGTGTACCATCACAATGCTCAGCACATCTATCCCCGAGCTCGACGCATTACTTCCCCTTCCCGATAATATCCTGCGCCTTGCGAGAGCGGATCCCGAGAGGACACTCGGTTTCATCGTCAACGAATACCAATCCAACGCTCAGCCTGTTCTCACTGATATTACTTGGCAGAATGCTCTCCTTGACGTTCACCGACGTGCTGACGAGCTCGTCGCTGCCTCCGGACATCCAGCGCGAAACATAGGTGAAGGGAAATTCGTTGTGGGGCTTCTCTTGCGAAACGGCTACAACTACTTCGTCACCCTTACCGCGGCGATCATGCTCAGATGGACGGTGTGTCCAACGTAACGATAATACGGGCTTACTCTTCTGACCACCCGCCGTCTTTTCAGCCCCTTGTCCTCTCGCCACGTAACTCGCCTAACGGCATTATCCATCTTATGCAGTCTGCTCAATCGGACTGCCTCATTGTTGACTCCGACCTGCTTCCTTTTACCAATAATCTCAACGAGCCGTCTTTGCACATTGTGAAGATTGACGATGAAATCAGTCCCCCAGGCGCGGATTTCCCGGATTTATGGGCCGACTATGAAACTGCGGACCAGGATGCGATGGCCGCTGAGGGTCGCAATGGCATGTTCGCCTTTCTGCACACGTCGGGCTCTACTGGTAAGATCGCCCTCATTTTATTGATCCTGATACATTATCATATGGCGCAGGGCACCCCAAAATTATTCCTTGGACACATCAGTGGATTCTAACTGTTTGTTCGACAACGTGCCGACGACGTCCCCAATCCGTCGGTGGCACCTACTACAGGATTATGCCTTTGTTTCACGTACGTTTCGTTTAATCTCAATAATGTGTTTCTGCTAACAACCCTTCAGTCTATAGGTGTCCTGCTGACATATGCATTTTCTGTCGGACTGACCAGTCGTGTCCACTTTCTCAACCTGCGCCAACCTCCTACGTCAGCAGGGATTCTAAGACATCTGGCTCTGCATGGGGACCAAGCAATAGAGATTTTGCTGCCACCAAGTATCCTCGAAGACATCGTAGATGGAGAACTTCGAGAGGACGGCCTAACGGTGCGCTGTGTCGATTTAACCTGCCTATGTAGTACAAACCATTCAACAGAGGCTCAAACGGGTCGGAATTCTCATGGTAGCTGGCGCACCTCTCCGCCAAGACGTCGGGGATTTTCTCAGCTCTACTGGTGTGCGACTGCACAATGCAATGAGAATGTATGTTCGATGTGTAACATGTCGGTACCCGTGGCAATAACATGTAACCCGTCCACAGGACCGAAACCGGTCCGCTCGGTACCCTTGTTCTTACGCAGGAATCGGCGGACTGGGAATATATCGAATTGAATGATATGTATTTCTTCAAGCCGGTTGGCAGCGGAGCCCGAGAAATGATTTTGTTGGTACGTCAGCACAATCTCTTCCTTCGCCATTGACGAAATGAATTTCTAAGCCCCATGAAAATACTCCTTGTGTGATCAACCACAGTGATCCAGAGGGCTTCGCCACGAGCGATTTGTGGGAGCAACATCCAGACCCAGAGAAATCTCATCTCTGGAGGCCCGCGGGAAGAATCGGAGATGTCACGATCTTGAGCAATGGCGAGAAGACGGACAATAAGCAGCTCGGTAGGTTTAGTTGTCTGGTCCGTCCCTCGTTAATTTGGCCCACAGAAAATCTATTGTGCGCCTCTCCTTTCATAAATGCCGCCATAATATTCGGAACCGGCCGGTTCCTCAACGGCGCCATCGTCTGCCCTCCTGCGCCGCTCGCAGGAGAGCCTGAAGCCGTCGCTTACTTGGACACCGTCTGGCCCCACATCATCGAGAACGTGAACACCATCATCCCCCAGCATTCCCGCCTCATACGGCCCCTCGTTCTTGTCGTAGCGTCGGCCAAACTTTTCGTCCTCACCGACAAACAGTCCATTAAACGGAATGTCACCTTGAATCTGTACGCCGACCAGATCGAGGCCGCGTACAGGCGCGTCGAGGAAGATGGCTACGAGGAAGTCGCACTGCCGAACCGCGGTCTGCCCTCGCACGACATAGAATCCATCACATCGTATGTGCAGGCCGTGGTACACAACGTTCTTCGGAGGCGCGTTGCACTGGACGATGATCTGTTCGACGCTGGATTAGAGTCGCTTCTCGCCATGCGGATCCGATCTTCTCTCATCGCTGCCCTGAAAAAGTCCGGGAAGATTGGTTCGGTACCTCGCAATATCCTGTACGCCTTGCCCAGCGTGGCCTGGCGCAGTACCTGTTGGAAGCCCTCTCGTCGGCAGAAGCATCGATCGATGACCAGAGCGCTTCGGACTTCGACATCGGTGCCGTCATAGCTGATACCATCGAGAAATACACCGCCGACTTTCCCAGTCATCAACCTGCGATAGATGCCCAGAAGCTGGAAGGGGACGTATACGCAATCGCTGGGACGACAGGATCCCTAGGGTCGTTCTTCGTCTCTTTACTTTTGAACAAGTCGGAGGTTCGGAAGATCTACCTCCTCAACCGGAAGACCGACAGCGGGAGCATAGAGCAGCGACACCAGACTGCGTTCCGAAGCAGAGGCCTCGACTACGAACTTCTCGCGCAGGCTGTGAGCGAAGGCCGGGCGGTACATTTGGAGGTTGCGCTAGGTCAGAAAGATCTCGGTTTGAACCACGAGATTTATGACGGCGTGCGTTGCTGTTTTTTCCTGGATTTGTTCACAGTTAAATGTCTCCGGTTAGATACGGGGAGAATTGACGCACATTGTGCACTGCGCTTGGCTGCTAAATTTCAACCTCTTCCTTCCTTCCTTCAGGACCCACGTCCAGGGCGTCCGGAGCCTCGTTGATCTCGGGCTCGCTTCTCCACTGCCCTCCCCGCCGCGCTTCACCTTCCTTTCCTCCATGGCCGTTGTTGCAGGATGGGCGGACCCGCATCAGAGGCCTCGCTGGACACGCCGGCAGCGTGCTTGAACCAGGGATACGCGCACTCGAAGTATGTCGCGGAGAAGGTAATCGAGCGCGCCGTGGCCTATTGCCCCGCATTCGATGCAACGATCATACGGAGCGGACAGCTGTCCGGCGCAGAAGGAACGGGCGCATGGTCCGCGACGGAGCACATCCCGATTCTGAAGAAGTCGTGTGTTGACTTTGGGTTCGTGCCCGACGGCTTCCCGGTGAATTTCAGCATTTGGTCGGCTGCTAATTATCCACCTCATCGGACTTGCGAAATCTCCAGACGCTCCGCTGGCTCCCGGTCAACGTCGCCGCACAAGTGGTCTACTTGGAGATCCAGGCCTCGCGCAGCCGGCTGGCATTCTACAACCTGGAGAACGCCCTGCTGACGCCCTGGTCGAAGGTGGCGTGCACGCTCGCAAGGACTCACAACCTGCCCGTCGTGTCGTCTGCGAAGTGGTTGGAGCAGGTGCGGCTGCGCACGGATCATCCGGCAAACCAGCTCCTGGCCTTCTTCGAGGAGTATGCCCTGGGCGCGGGCATGCCTGCCCTGAAATTGTACCATGCGAGAGACGCGGCGGGAAATCTGGTGGATTATGTGGTCGATGACGAGCTGATCGAGGTCTATACGCGCTATGCTGGACGCTGATTTGAATGGGTTGAATACAGGAGGGGAGGAAGGTCGACATCGTGCCGGGTCGTTGAAACCACGAACATGTTGCGTGAAGGGATTTTTCTTCTTCCTTGGTCGAAATGAAAAGAATCAAGATGGCGCCAGGACTGACAATGTGGCTGATGAGGTTTCTCTGTTTGTCTTGTCTTGTACCCGATAAGCCGTGCCACGTCAATTACACACGCGTCGAGATCTGACCGTTGACGTGAAGAAAAATTCACGGGGAGAATTCAGAGTCCAGCGTTGGGACAGAAGTCCTACCTCAAACTGCAATGAGCAGGAGCGTGCACGCGGGAATTTTGAAGGAACTCGCGAAGACATGTTCAAAAGCGCCGGGACCTCGAGTCAGTTTTACTTTCCATAAAAAAAAAGTGCCGGGAAATTCTGTCGCGCCGATCACCGGGATAGCCCTATCTGCGGTGGCGAAATTCTTACTTGGATGGCGAAATTCTAGCCGAGATGGCGAAATTCTGACTTCCTATGTTGAAATCTCGCCTATCAGACGTTGACTTACTCAAATCATTACTTCTCGTAACTCTGCAAGGGAAGGGGGGAAAAGTCGTGAATTCTGCTAGTGATACAGCGAGAAAGATAGATACATGTCCAACCTTCAGGCCCCTGCTCATCTGCTAAACCAGTTAGATCTCCAAAACCAGGATGAGTAGGCCAATCTCAACGCCCGCCACGACGGCCGTGACGCCTATGACAATCCAGCCAGCCGTAATAAACGGACGACCGAATATACGCGTGTTCTCCTGCCCTTTTGTCCGAATCACGGCACGTTCTGGGCGCGGCGTTGGCGCGGGGCTGGAGAGCTCGGACTTTTCGTAGTCTGCAAAGTCATGGCGCGAGTGACGAGAGCGGAGGAAGGCGAGGATGTAGAGCGTCGCGCCCAGGACAGCGAAGAGCAGGCCGACTAAAATGTGGAGTGAATATTGTGCTCAAAAATCAGGGGGAAGGACTGACTGCGGTAGAAGCGGGGATCGAAGAGGCGGAGGATCGTGAGGGAGTATCCGAGATTGCTCAGCGCGGTGCGGCCATATGCGCCGTGGAATGTGCGTTGGCGGGCCCGCAGCTCGACGAGCTCAGTTAGGTCCGCCGCCTGGAAGGAATTTGCGCGGTGACCGCTGGTGCCCTAGTCAGAGATGTTATGCATATAAAATGAAGCAGCCCACCGGTATCTGTGGCTGCCAGTCATTTTCGAAGGATCGTCACGGTCGTAAAGCTCGTTGAAGGCTCGACAGCTTTGTTCTGCGATTCGCACCCAGCAGCCGTTTATTCTAGAGGAAAACTCAGTCTGGACAAATATAACAGACCAATGGACATGAAGATTTACTCGGATGCACGAGCCTTGAATGGCACAGGCTGGGGGGGGTGAAGGCAAGAAGCAGAAACAGCAGAAACGGCGGCACTCGGTCCGAGTTCCAAACGTCGATGGTAAGCACGACCAAACACTAGCACTGCAGAGCCTTTAGCAGCGGCAACTTTCTCTGTTCTTTCTGACACCCTTGATTGCCTGGCCTACAGGTGGGCAATTTTACCTTCATTTATACCATCGTAACCGTCGTTTTCTACGCGTTTTTAGGTCAAGGTGGGCTGAGGAACATCAGACGGAAAAAAAAACTGGAATTAACCAAAGTGAATAGTAGGCATACGCTTGGCTCGTGTTGCGGAGGCTAGCATATCTGTGTTATGCTTTTGTCCTCGTTGGGCGCACTCCGAGGCGGCTCGCTGAGGCTTGCATCGACACGCAGGTGTGTCACTCAGGAATCACTGTTTTTCTAAAAACCTGACTGCCATTGCATCTAGCCCAGTATTAGCACTGCCAATAGCGCGCCATCGGCTGCTGTCTACCGTTATTTTCCCCCGGTATCCAGGTAGAACTCATTTTAACCAGGCAGATAATCGCTGAGCTCACGCCAGAGACCGCAACCTGATACGCGATGGCGGAATTTGCGATGGAACTCAAGCACTGCTGCTCCTCCTGCCTCAGCCCCAATAATACCGACCGAGACGATGCCCCCAGCGCCGCCAACAGCGCCAGAAGCCTTCATCCCAGACTCTAACGTCGTCGCCGACACCATCGCTTCCCTACCGCCGATACAACACGGGGACTTCCACGCGCTTGGTCTGTGTCACTGGACACCCGCGGGCCTCGTACAATACTCCTTCGAGCTTGTTCACGTCGTTACCGGCCTTCCGTGGTTCTACACCTTCATCGTGGCGACGCTGGTCTGGCGCGTGGTTATCTTCCCCTTTGCGGTCATCGGGATGCGCGCCTCCACTCGCATGCGGCCCTATTCGGAGCGGCTGGCCGCCGCCCAAGCGGACATAGCTAAGGCGCGTATGGCCGGCGACACGGTGGAAATACAGCGCGCCGCCCTTGTTGGACAAAAGCTGAGGGCCGAGGCGGGCGTGTCGATGGCAGGTCTCATGGCTCCCTATGATACAGTTGCCGGTATCTCTGGGCATGTTTATTGGCATCAGGAAAATGTGTGACCTGCCGGTGCTGCAGCTCACGCAGAGCGGTTTCGAATGGCTCCCAGATCTGACGCAGCCAGGGCCGTATTATATCTTGCCGATCCTTATTGCTGCGTCCGGAAACTTGATGATGTCGGTGCGCACCGTGTTGCTTCGTCCGGGATTCATTCTGACCCGGAGAATGTAGATGGGCATGAGGGACATGGACCCAACGCGCCCTGCAGTGGGCCACGTGATGAACGCGTTTCGCGTGCTAACCATCGTCACTATCCCATGGTTGGATACATTCGCCTCCGTGAGCCCTCTCCGTCTCCGATAGATCCCTCCGTATAACCAGCTTTACAGGGCCTCCAATTGTCGCTGTTTGTGACAAGCGCGACGGCCGTTCTGCAATCCGCTATATTCCGTGTCCCCGCCTTCCGCACAGCGCTTAAGATCCCGCCGTGGACCCCGATGCCGGCGCCCAACGGGGAGAAGCTGCCGACGATGATGGATACCTACCGCGCATACGTCCATCCTTATATACCGTTCCTGGGAAACAAGCAGCAACAGCCGAAGTCGCTCCTCGGGACGTCCAAGGTGCAGCCGTACATCCCACCCCCGTCTTCCCCTCTCAGGACGACGACGGTCTTCGCTCCTCCTCCTCCTCCTCCTCCACCGGCTCCCCCAGCTCCGCCTGCTCAGCCGAGCACGCTCGAGGCCCTCGCGCAGAAGGCGCAGGCGCACGCGAGCGTGAAGTCTTCCAGCTTATTCGAAGCGCCCGCTGCGTCGGCGCCCGCACCGACGCCCAAAACGAGCAAACCGAGCAAGACGAGCAAGGGAGGCAAAAAGGCGAAAGCCAAACGTGCATAGATGCATTCCATCCTACTTATAGTATAGCTGTCATTGAAATTTTTATTGCCCCGCTCCATTTCCGTCAGCCCCTATGCACGAGGTGATCGTGCACGGCTACTTACGCAACGTAACGTCAGGACGCCGACGATGACTAGCTCGTATCCCTCTGGCTTCCAGCCTAACTTCAATTCCGAGTTCAGCGTAACGATCCAGAGACCGCTCTCCACCGTCTTTTCCATTCTGGGGACCAACGAGGGGCTGGGAGCACACATCCTTCTGTCGTCCTTGGCGTCCGACTTCGAGGCGCTGGCGAGAGACGCGGTCGCCGTCGACGGGAATCTGGAAGATGCGTTCGTGCGCACGGCGGCGGCAGGCGAGGGGCTCCCGAGACAGAGTTTCACATATAAAGAGACCGTCAAAATCATTACCGGCCTCTCGTTCTTGGACAGCGTCATACATATCCGAGGGACATTTACCTGGGATGAGCAAGGGAAGGTGGCTCTATACGAGTCTTTGTCCGGTCAGTGCTCTTGCCAACATCGATTAATATTGAGCTCGAAACTAAAACAGCTGACAGACACAGGTGTATTGATCAGGAAGATCCGACGTTTTGAGGAAGTGGACGGGGGAGCTGCGACCCAGATCTCCGAGAAAGTCTATGGTCAAGGCGCCCCTCTACTACGGTGAGGCTGCCGGGTTTCCGGTTTTTCTTTCCTTACTTACAGTAGCTCTCCAGGTTCATTAATCAATGGATTGCCCGGGCTGCACATAAGTAGATCTACTCTGTACCTAGCTTCTCGTTCCTGATCTTTATTTCAGGGAGCAGATGAACCGGTACTCGACTCTGTTCGAGTAGGCTTGCAGCGTGACAGATGTGCTAAACTTCGTATTGCAATGTTTCTTGAGCGCAGTGAGAAAATCAGTTTTGTACAGCTCTGGCAAAGCCGAGCGCGATACATATATATACTTCCATCTATCTATGCGTTACTAGTTGTAAGAGCAGAAACATAAAGTACTCCAAGCAAGTCAGTCTACCACGCCTCACGTCATATGAGGCTCCAGCCGCTCCCCGCTGCTGTTCGACCTCAGCATCGGGCTCCTGAGCCCGCGCGCGATCCGGCTCTCCTCCACCACCGTATTGATATTCCCGGGCCGCGGCCGGTTCTCGAGCGGCACCCCGAGCTCGACCTCCTGCCCCTCCTCCTCGTCCCCTGCGCCCTCGTCGTCGCTCTCCACAGGCGACGCCACCATGCTTGCCGCATTCCCTGATGCCGAGCGTCGTGCGCGCCGGGCATGGAACGTGCGGCTCGCGGTCGCGTTGGAGAACAGGGGGAGGAGGTACCGCTCGTCCAGCGCCTGGAACCACTTCCCATCCTCCCCGACAGTCGCAACGCCCGGGTTCGCGCGCGGCGGGTGGCCCGTGGGCGACGCGGGCTCCTGCGCGTTCAGCGACGTCGTCGCGAGCGGTAGCACCTCCGCGTCTGAGTCGAGCGACTCGGACGACGCCGAGGAGAACATTCCGTGGTTGTTGATCGGTGAGAACGGCGGCGCGTTCGTGGACCCCCCGACGTGCGCCTGCGCCTGCTGTTGGTGGTTATAGTTGTAATGCGTCCCGATGCGCCCTGCGCCGCGCGGGAAGTTTGCGTTCGACGGCAGGGAGCTCGGCTCGTCGTCGACGTAGCGCCCCCACCGTCCGTTGTTTGCCCCCGCGTTCCCTCTCCGGCCGCCGAAGTACACGTTCCCGCCTCGGGCGTGCGCGTCCTCCTCGTCGCTGCTGCTCGCCGCCTCGTCCTCCACGCCCGTGCGGATCCCAAGGACCTCGAGCATGCGCGCAGTCGTCCCGCCGAAGAGGAGCACCGTGATCACGACCACCACGAGGACTGTCGTGCGTAGAGTCTGCGCGTTCTCCCCCGTGAAGCCCGCGGCGAGCGCCACGCCGACCGCCCCGCGCAGTCCCGCCCAAAAGAGCATCATCTGGTACGAGTGCGGCAGTTCCTCCTGGCGCTGGCCGCGCACATGCCTGTGGAAGAAGTTAATCGCCTCCGAGAGCGGGAACACCGCCGCGTAGCGCGTGAAGACGACCGCGACCGTGGTGATGGTAATGAAGAGGGGCTTGACGTAGCTGGTGACCTTTTCGGAGGTGGGCGCGGACGTGAAGAGCGACATGCCGAGGTAGATGAAGATGAAATTTTCGGAGAGCTGCGCGAGCGTGGAGAAGATGGCCTTGCTGCTGCGCTGGGTGCGCCGCGACATCGTGTGGTAGGCATAATGCTTGAGGGTGATGCCGCAGAAGAGGAGGGAGACGATGCCGGACATGGACATGCCATTCGAGAAGAAGTAGCATGTGTACGCACACAGGGCGACGAGGCACGATTCAATGGAGGGGTACAGGTTCAGGGAGGAGTGCTTGAGAAGGAGCGACATCCCGAGGCCAAAGGCGACACCAAGCGCCATGGATACGCTGAAGGAGAGCAAGAAGATTCCGATTCCTTTGAAGACGGAGCTTATGAAGATCTCTTCCGTGCCGTGGAATTGCGTCAACGTCCTGCGCGAGTCAGACAGAGGATAAGGAAGGAAGGAAAGGGGACACGCACTCGTACATGACGATACTGACAGCATCATTAAGCAGACTCTCCCCAAAGATGACGGTGTACAGTTTAGGATCGACTTTGTACTGATTGAAGATGGCCAGGATTGTGACTGGATCCGTGGCAGACAGAGTCGAACCAAACTTGAGACATTCGACAAGCCCGAGGTCGAGGGATTCAAGGCCTAGGAACGAGTAGACGTACACGAGAATTCTGGCTGTAAGTGATCAGCGTGTGCCTAAACGTAGAGCTGGGGGCCACGTACCCCACTCCTACAGCGGATATAAACGTCCCCAAGAAGGCAAAGATGAGGATGGAGCCAAAGTTCCTGAAGAAGTTTTCCTGCGCAACGTTAGGGAAATGTGGAAGCGAGAAGCGCAGCCGTACCTGTTTGAGCTCGTACCCTGAGTTTAGAATTATTGGAGGCAGCAATAGGTTAAAGAATAACGTGTGTCTGAATGTCTAGAGACCGATTAGTGTCGTATAGGGTGTTTCCGCAGCATTGTGAGGCACGCCCTATGTGCGGCGCCCCTACCCGCCGCTGCAAACAGGTGGTACTCACCAACATATCTCGAATTGCTGTGTTCGGTGCCAGTCTGACAATGAGACCCACCGCCATCCCTGCAATAATCGACACGCCCGTCTCATGGACTGCGCGTATGCGTTTTATCTGGAGGTAATAGCTCGTCCAGAGCGAGAGGATTAACAGCAGGCAGACGAGGAACAACGACCACGAGGAGTAGTATTCCTCTTCCTCGGGAACGGGTATGGGCGCAGCGGTCGCTGTCGGGTCAGCCATGCCAGTTTTGCGCGATGAGGGTTATGGCCAAGTGTTGGCTTGCCTTTTTGGGACGCACCTCCCTTCCTCCGCTTTCATCTCCCCGGCAGTGTAGTCCAATGCACCATGCCCTGCAGATCCTCGAACTCGTGGAGATGATATGCGGCAATCTCCTTCAACCTGATTCTGAAAAATCCACTCGTTTTCCAGACCTAAACGCGGTTGCAAGGACATGCAAGTTTTTCTTGGGTCCCGCTCTCAGTCTCATGTGGAGAAAGCAGTATACCCTCATAAATTTATTCAAGTGCATGCCAGCGGATCTATGGGAGGAAGCTGAGAAGGATGTATTTGTGAGTTGTTCATTGTGGAGGTGGTTCAGTCTTTCAGTCAGACCCCAACTCGACCTAACTTGGCCAAATTGGTCTCAGAAATCATCATATTTCGCCCAGCCGCCTAGTCCCATCGGACAAATGAAGTTGGGGCATGGGCATGAGGCTCGGGTCTAGGTTGAATGTCAGATCGTGACCTGACATCCAGCCTCCGAATTACTTCGCCAAAACTTCCGTCAATGAAGCAACTGACAACTTCTTTCTGAAAGACCCTTGTTCGCCCAATAACGCCGTCCGACTGGGAGAGGCCCTTGATGTACGCCTCTCGCGTCAAACACTTTGTGTTAGTGGAATCCCCACCAGCACAGGACATCCTCTCAGCGCAGGTATTAGAAACACTCGGTTCTTGCACTCCGCGCGAACATCTGTTTCCCCATCTCGAGACCATCGCTTGGGCTCCTGCCCAGCTCCAGTTGTTCCCCTACCTCCAACTTTTCCTTGGGCCCAAAATCATCGGCATAAACGTCCATTTCCCCGACTCTATTTCCGCATTGTCTCTCCTGCCCGTGTTGAGCATCAAGTACCCGGCGCTGACCGTCGCCACGCTCAGAAGTGTTGCAGTCTCGCACGAAGATGACGAACTCCAACTGCTCGAGGGCTATGATTCCCGACTGCAAAGCATGTCTCTGTTCGTTCGCGGATTGACCCACATACGAGCGCTCGACGTGGATGGCATCGATCAAGCTGCTTTCGAGCATCTCGGCCATCTCACGACTCTGCGAACCCTCAACATCGGCGAATTACAGCGCCCAACCACCCTCCATCACCTGCCCTTCCCCGCTCTTGTGCGCCTGCACTTCCGGGACGCCTCCTTCCATGTGGCATCGGCATACATCGGTACGCTATCGGCGTGCAAGCTTGAGCTACTCGAAATAGACGTCACGGCGCCCGCAACGGCGGTGCAGACGTCGAATCTCTACGCCGCTCTGCCCACACACTGTGCGCCCGCCGCCCTCATCCTTCTGACCGTGAACAACGCACAATGGTACGAAGGGCGGCTGCCTCTTGGCGCCGACCCCGCGCACTACGCCGTTCCCAGCGCCGCCCTTCGCCCCCTCTTCTGCTTCTCCGAACTCAAGATGGCGAACCTCCAGTCGCCCGCGGGGTTCGACCTCGACGACGCGACGGTCTGGGCGCTCGCGCGCTCGTGGCCACGCCTCCGGCTCCTCTCGCTGAAAGCCGACACGGCGGCGGCCCACTGCCCGCCCCGCGTGACCCTCGATGCGCTCCGCGCCTTTGCGCAGCACTGTCCAAGCCTCGAAAGCCTCGCCCTCACCCTCACCGCGGTCGCCGTCCCGCCGCTGGACCCCGAGGTGCCCCTGCCGCCCCAGACGAGCTTGCGCATCCTCGAGGTCGGCGCATCGCCCATCGCCGCGGCACCGCCTGTCGCGGGGTTCCTCGCCACGCTGTTCCCGGAGCTGCATCTAGTTGTCGCAAACGCCGACTCGGAGGAGGACGAAACGCTGGGGGAACTGTGGATGGAAGTGGTGCAGTCCCTGCGCGGGGAGGATCAGTCTCAATCTGACTCGGACTCTGATTCTGAGGCTGAGTCTGACTCCGACTCTGAGGCTGAGTCCGAAGCCTAGCTAACAGCTACGATGGTCCGGGTGTATCCCACAGTTACACAAATGGCGAATGTTGCTGTCGAGCTCCGACCTGCTCCGACCCGTGCGGCCATACGATTGAATCACAGACGCGTTGATGGACATGATCCTGGTATGGCGGCCAGGCCTCACCGCGAGGTAGATAAGACTAGAATCGTTCATACGTAATGTCCTCGAATTTTGAGAACTTCCAAATCCGTCAAAGAGCGGTTGTTTGTTTGTCGCATTTTTGGCCCACCTTGACGCCACTCACATACTGGTCTGTCGCGTCTTTCCACCTGCTTCAAGTCGTCCGACCTGGATAATCATCAATTGTATCGACCACCTGCTCACGCCTAGCCATCTATCGCTCGACACCGGATGCTCGTCGAGGCTGTGTAGCGCTTGAGATCATCACAGAGATGCAGAAAAGCTAAGTAAAGCTGTTAGGTAACTTGAACTGTATGCTCGAATAGCGCATATTGTCCCCCACGAACCACCATGAACGCCGCGGACGCCGTTCGCCAGCACGCGCACTACCACGCGCAGCTCGTCGCGGGGATCGCGGAGCTCGAGCACGTCGCCGGGGAGCTGATCCAGCAGGAGAGCCACATCGCGGATCTAGAGGGGCGGATAAAGCGGGGAACGGATAGAATCAAGCCGCTCGAGAGGAAGACTACAACGCGGAGGCTGGTGTACGAGGAGATACTGCATGCGACTACGCGGCGGCTTACCGCGAAGCTCACCGGGCGGCTGGACAAGTTCGAGGCGGAGGTGAACAAAGAGGAGCGGTGCGGCGTTCGATACTTATGTTGCCGACTGGAATGTACTGATATGTGCACAGGGCCTACCATGAGGCGTTGCAGAAGGAGTCGGAGGCGAAGGAAGAGCTGGCGCTGCTCGAAACGATGGTTAAAGAGGGGAAAGTCGTGGTACGCACGCAGCATGTCGATTGCTTGAAGCCCGCGGTTAATTCGCGCCTGTGCACAGCAAGCTTCTCTGAAGCACAAAGCTGAAATCTACGAGCTAACGAAGAAGGACCTTGCGGAGCTGTATCGCAGGATCTTCGATGGTCCTACTCCTGGTACGCTAATGGTACGCTGTATGCGCGCCCTCGATTCTAATGGCGGTCACTAGCGTACCCCGAAGACGACCAACTGGAATATCAGCTCCAGCTCGCGGAAAGGCGGCACAGCGACGCTCATGCAGTACGCGGCCGGGAGTCGCAGGCCCTCCTTTCCCTCCAGTCCGCCAACAGCGCCTTGCTTTTGTGCGCCAGCAAGATGCAAGAGGCGATCAGCGGCTCGTACGTACCTCACTAACTGTGCACGCAGCAGGTGGATCTAACGCTCATTCAGCAAGACCAAGACGATGAAGCGCGGCATGCTGAGCGCAGCCGAAGGGCTCGCGATGCAGAGTGCGACGAACGTTCAGCAGGCGATACTCGCCTCCCCCCATGTGCAGCCCGTTGGCGACATCAATATTGCGCATGGGTGAGCTATTCATTATTCTATTCTACTGCCCCTCGTGATCCGCCGCTCACGCCTCCCGTCGTCCTTGCACAGCTCGATCTGGTCCGACGTCGTCTTCGACAACATCTTCTCCGAGAAGGCGTTCCACGGTAAGCTCTCATACGTCTCCCCGACGCGGCCGCTGAACTGAAGTCGTCTCGCAGACAAGATCAAGACCTCCGTGCGCGACGTGGCCGACGTGCAGGCGAAGGTGCGCGTTTCGCGAACACATTGGCCTAGTGCGGAATACTAACCGAGCGCAGCTGACGGCGGAACTCGCAGCGGCGAAGGTCCGTGCAGAGGCCGCGGGCGCAGACCTGAACGCGGCGGCAGAAGCGGTAACGCGCGCGCAGGCGGCGTTGGAGGCCTTCCGGCGCAGTGTGTTCGACAGCCTCTCGAATGTCCCGGCGGAGCTGCCCCCTGGGTATGACGCGCCGGTGGGCCAACCTGGTGCGTGCCCCGCCCCCCAGCTCTCTGGCATTAGCCTTAGGTGTGTTTCTGTAGACGCGCCGACGACAGTGCCCGCGACAGCAGCTATCGCGAGTTCGGATACGCCGCTGGGGCCGCCTCCGGGTATGGGCTGCGCTTGTTTTGTTTTGCTCCCCTCCGCTAACTGTTTGCTAACCTTAGGACCGCCGTTACTATCACCAGCGTCTCACACGTGGGGCAATCGTACGTGCTCTTTTTATATTCGTCCTTCGAGACTGATCGTAGTGCATGTTTTTTAGGTAACCCGTTCGCGGCGTTCCTCGCGCAGGTTACTAGCGAAAACGAGGCCGGGACGCGAGCTTCGGCGGTCGAGGTGTGATGTGTTCGATCATCGATGTGTGTGTGTATGTCCGATAATGGGATGCGTTGGTCGTGGTTTTTGGGGTGCAGCTTGGCCATGCCGCAGTGAGCCTGTGTCTTTGATCTCACGCAGTCTACACGGGACACGCATGTCCGTCGGCAGAATTGAATGGGATGCATCATGTCCAGCGGCATGAGATAGGGCTCCGGTATTGTCCGATTTTATTTTTGTGGAATCTATCTTGGGAGAAAGGACTCCAAAAGAAAGAGCGACAATATATCCTCACTAGTACTGACCCCAGAGACCGGTTGTTTGTTTGCCCCTGCTTCACCGAAGGCGCCAATTTTCGGTTATCCGCAGCTGTTCAGTTCAGCGCTCAGAACATTATTTTGTAAGCCTTCTGGATCGTATGAACCATATGTTTCAAGCGCCGCTTCCTCAGTCGACGCTGCTCTATTCGGATCCAACCCCAGGCTCGAGGCTGAGCAAACAGCACTAAAAAAGCGAACAATTGAAAAAGGGAACAATTGCCAGTGGGATCTACTATAATCTTGTTGACCCCCCATGTCCATGGACGCGACCGAGGCCGTCCGCCGAAGCGCGCCCTACCACGCACAGCTGCTCGCGGCGATCGCGGAGCTCGACTACGTGCCCTCCGCGCTAGCACAGCAGGAGAGCCTTATTGCAGGTTTGCAGGACGAGGCGAAGCGCGCGACGGCGACGATTAGGACGCTCGAGGCGGCGACGAAGAAGGAGAGGAAAGAGCACGAGGCGCTAAGGGACTCAACTGCCAGACGGCTGGCGGCCAAGTTCACTGGAAGGAAGGAGAAGTTCGAGGCGAAGGCGAGTAAGGAGGAGCGGGAGTACGTCGAGGCGCTGGAGAAGGAGATGCAGGCGAAGCGGCAGCTGGCGATGCTCGAGGGCATGATCGCAGAGGCCAAGGTCGTGGTGCGTCGCTCCTCGGACTCGAGTATCGAGGCCCCCGGCTGACGTGCGTATGTGTGGCCAGCGCGCGGATCTGCAGGACAAGGCGGAGCGGCACCGACTAACGAAGGCGGACCTCGCGGAGCTCTACAGCAAGGTCTTCGACGGGCCCACCCAGGCGTATCCCGAGGACGACCAGCTCGAATACGCGCTGCAGATGGCGCAGGGGCGCTACAATGAGATCCAGGCCTACCTCAACCGCGAGTCGCAGGCGCTGAACCTCCTGCAGTCCGCGAACAGCGCGCTGCTTTCGTGTCACAGCAAGATCAGTGAGGCGCTCGGGTACTCGCAGTGGGGTGCGTGCGCGTCCTTTGTTCTGCCCTCTCCTTTATATTTCTACTGAACGCTGAATGCGGCGCAGACATGTTTGGCGGCGGCGCGTACGTATCGTATCTCCACGTGAAGAAGACCGCGTTTCTGACTTGTGTGTCGGTGCAGGATGAGCGACATGATGGAGCGCAACGCGCTGAGCGCGGCCGAGGGCATGGCGATGCGGACTGCGACGTACGTCCAGCAGGCGATGCTCGCCTCCCCGCAGGTGCAGCCCATAGGCGAAATCAACATCGCGCACGGGTGAGTTCTTCGTTATTTTGTCCTACCCAGCCCCTCCCCCTTCCCCTTCCCCCTCCCCCCCGGCACCGACATTCCTCACCCCGCCCGCCGCAGCTCGATCATGTCCGACGTGCTCTTCGACAACATCTTCACGGACATGGCGTTCCACGGTTCGTCTGTCTCCGTTGCCCGCTGCCCTATATCTTACCCACGCTGTACAGACAAGATAAAGAACTCGGCGCGCAACGTCGAGGCCGTACAGTACAACGTGCGCTCCCTTCCGCGAAAGCCTACCTCAGAAACGACTGACGCCCGGCACGATCCAGCTCGCGATCCAGCTGACCGCAGCGAAGAACCGCACGGGTGCCGTGGGCGCGGACCTGAGCGCCGCAGCGGACGCGCTCGCGGCCGCGCGCGGGGCCCTTGATTCGTTCCGGCGCGGGGTCTTTGACAGCCTCTCCGGCGATATACCGGCGCTCCCGGACTATTCTCCGCCCCCGGGTCAGGTTGGTAAGCACCTGTCCTTTTGCTGCAGCGTTTAGTAGCCAAGGGCTGATAAGGGTGTTCATATTTTTTAGGAGACGCGAACGCGCCGCGGATGGCGATACCGGAGGGTCCTGCAAGCTACGCCCCGCCGCCGGGCCCACCTGCACCTGGTACGTGTATCCTTTGGCGTCTCGTCTCGCGGCCAATAGGCTGACGTCCTTTGTAGCCGCGTCAAGTACTGGTTCTGGTCCTGGTGTCAGTTTTACACCGCCGCTGGGCGCGCCTCCTCCTGGTACGTCCTCCTGCCGTGGCTAATGAAGCCAATGGGGCTGATCCTTCCTTCCTTCCTTCCGCAGGGCCGCCTGTCGCGAGTTACGCCCCACCGCCAGGCCCGCCTCCGGGTATGTCTTTTTTCCTTTTGGCCCACTAATCGATTGACTGTTTGGTACCTAGGAACGTCACCGCCGGCGTCGTCGATGTGGGGCAGCCGTGCGTCCTCTTTCTCTTCCGTGTTTTTACTATGGGCTAATAATCGTGGATATCAGGGAATCCGTACGCGGCTGCACTCGCGGCTGGGAGTGGGAGTGGGACGGGGGGTGGGATGGAGAGGGAGAGGGAGAGGGAGAAGGAGAAGTCATGAGCGGGGACGTGTGCATGTGTGTGTGGGATGATATGTATGTTGTGCATGGGTGGGTGTAGAGTGGAAGACGATAAACGAAGGGCTTGTTTTTATTCGTCAGCCTCTGCTGGTCCTCTTTTCGTTCGCATGCGCACCCCGCGTTCCTAGGCTCCTAAATAGCCCCTCGAGCATTGGAAATGGCTCCCACATGCCAAGATCAAGCTTGTACTAGGCGAAATGGTGCGCAAAATTGGGACCATGACCAGGTTCAATAAAAATAAATAAATGTGCCCCGCGACAAGAGTATACTTTATTTCTAGTCGTCGGTGCAGCAACCAACAGTAAGTCTCCTTGGAGTTGTCTTGTGCATAGGACAGCGTGGCGGTGCATAAATTTGTTCGTGTTGTATTCCGACTTCCCTTCCTTTCTCCTTCAACGCCCAGCACGTTGTGAGCACGCAGCTGTCGTCTTCCACCGACAATAAAAAGTTGTCCATTCTTTCCTAACCCCATCATGCTCAACACCTTCGCTGTCCTCCTCGCCACCGCCGTTGCCGCCAACGCTGTATGCAGCTTGCCTTACCCCACCCCTCTACCTGGCTGACCCTTCGTCTAGGCCTCCTCGTCGTCCTCAGCGGCTGCAGCGTCCTCGACCGCAACCACCAACCCATACATCCCCGACGGCATCAGCACCTCGTGTGAAACATACCTCAAGACGCTGAATGCCGACACGGACCTCACCGCGTGCACGTCCGCCCTGACAACCGCCTCGTCTGCCTTCGGGCCCGGGGGGAACTCCACTAGCGCAAGCAAGGAGTCCGTCTCCTCCGCGCTCACCAGCATCTGCTCGACTGCCACCACCTCCACCTGCTCCCAGAGCCTCATCACTGGCAAACTTGCCTCCTTCTACACCGCATGTGGGGCAGAGCTCACCTCGAAGCCCGATACCCAGGTCAAGACGATATACGACACCTTCTACTCCCTGCTGCCGCTCCTGTCCGCCGTGTGCTCGAAGGACGACAACGGGGACTGGTGTGCGACGCAGGCCAACGTGAGCAGCACGACCAACCTCACCCCCGCGCTGTCGACCGTCTCCCGCCGTGCGGCTACGGTGACGGCGTACATGCCGAACGCGACGACCATCAGCGCGAACAACATCCTCTTCCTCTTCCTCGACGGCTCGCTCCCCAAGGCGGAGCTCTGCACGACGTGCACGCGCAACATCCTCACGAGCTACATCTCCTTCGAGGCGAACACCAACTACGCACCGGGCCTCGCGCAGAGCGTGCTCATGTCGGGCCAGTCCGCGATCTACTCGGGCGTCGTGGGCACCTGCGGCGCGGACTTCCTCACCAGTGCCGTCAAGGCGGCGGGCGGCCTCGGGCAAAGCGGCTCCGACTCGGGCTCCAGCGGCGCGTTCGCCCTCCGTCCCGCCCCCGTCGCCGGTGTGCTAGCCATGCTCGCCTCCGCCTTCGTCTTCGTGCTCTAGAGGGGCACCATTCCTTATTAGAGGGCGAAGGATATCATACGCTCACTTATCGATATCTCTTTGATTTATTCTCTACCTACGTATATCCCTCTCCACCGGTGACATGTTTGCAGTGCTAATTTCACGTCTATATACCCCACACACTACTTGGACTCTAGTGGCCTCTGAAGGATTTTTGCGTAGGCGCCAAGGTGGGCGCCAGGAATTGATGGCCGTTTCATTTGTAAGCGGGCTGGCAGCCTGGCACGTGGCATGACGTGGGAGCGACAGCAGTGTGACAGCAGTGACAGACAGTTTATTGATCGACGATGAGAGCCCCTATTTACTTTACGGCTTCTGAAGATCTGAAGATCTACATATCAGGCAATTCTTGGCAGACTGGACTCTCTGAGCTGAACAATAATTTCTAGATCAGCTTCAGAAGATTCAAAACTTCAGCTTTCAGAACGAATGGACGATGATTGTGCGGACTTGATAGCGCTTGTTGCGTTCTTAAAACGAACAGCGATGGCAGATGTCCAAGCATACTGGCAGCTATACTAGTGCTTTGGTGAAAAGCATTCCTCCGAGAGTGGGGAATAGGTAGGTTGGTAAAGTAGGAATCATTATCTGGTTGAACTTGCGACTTCGGTTCTAAATTTTGTCCACTTCTTCCGCGAATAACACGCGCGGAAATGATGCTTGAGTCCCTTGGATACTACCATACCAAACTCTCAACTTCCCGAGCGGCGGGGAGGAGAAGGAGATTTATTCCGTGATGTTCCAATGAGAATCGGCAAGTTGAAGATGCTCGGCATACACCCTAATAATCATTATTTTATTTTGATTCCTCTCACTGACAATATCAGCGTTCATTGTCAAACACCATCATCTGAGACGATAGATGCTTCTCATCCTAGATGACGCTGTTTTGAACAGGAGGCCAGGGAAGGCTCGTGCAACCATTCTTCAAACAGTGCTGGAAGCCGGAGTCTGACCGCGGCGGTAGACAATTGACACGGAAACTTGGGGATTATTCGAGCATGTCATGCAAAAATTGTAACCCTCCTTCTGGAGGATCGTTTAACCAGTGTTCAAAAATCTACCGTTTGAACGAACAGTCTCAGAAAACTCTAATAAATTTCCGAATTCCAATGCTGTAGACGCTGGTGTATTATTATTACCATTCACTGCGTTCCGACCCCTCTTAGTCAGAGGGTCTGACTACTGCCCTAGTCGGAGGGTTGCCCGACCACATTGTCCTACAGCCGGAGGCAAAGCATGTCGATGTTAGCCTACCTCCGTCTACCGAGGTTTAACCCTGACGAAGGCTGTAGTCACAGGTGGGTAAACCCAGAAATGTATGGTATTAGCTTGATTTTCACCAACATATCACGGGAGAGCGAGGTTGGTCGAGTTGTAGACAGACCTAGGTAGACATGGCCTGACTACGTGAAGTAGACCCAGCTAGGACATGGAAGTCAGAGGCCCTGACTATGAGCGGGATTAGCGGAGGTAATTCCGGGTAAACCGGTTCATTTAGAGTTCTAACTCCTGTCAAGCGGAGGACAGCCCGAAACCCCGCTGGCAGTCCCTTTTCCAATGAGTCTTACGATGTCCGAGTCTGTCCCAAAATAGAGGTCCAACAGCCTACTATTTTTGGGGGAAGGCTTGCGAGGCGAGGATCCGTCTCTATTACGGGAAACTGTAAAGATTTTCAAGCGCGGGGACCCGGAGTTTGCAGGCAACTATCACCCAGGGCTGCCAGTGGGCGTATTTTTAACGCGTCGCTTCCGAGATAATTTTATGTCGGCTCTTTTAGAACAGCTCAGGGCAAGCTCAGGGTATTGAATGCGAGATAGAACGCGAGATCAGTATCTGGGGGCTAGGCCTACAAGGGCCTACATTCATTTGTCTACTCGGTTCGCAACCTCGGTCCTCTGATTCCTCCGTAGATAGAAGTCACGCCCCTCGACAGCTGCTTGTTACGACAAAGTCTTTCTTCTGCCGGCTGCTGTAAGCCTAATTTACCGTTGTGGGTTTAAAATCTTACCTTCTCTATAGAAACACCGAGATTAGCACCACCGACCAGTTGAATACACTGAGGCAGACGTCTCTAGAAACGAAAATAGAACCCATCGCACTGGTAGGTCCATGTCATCTCTGGAGACAACCGAGATATAAACCGAGACACTGTAGTCTGAACAACAAGACGCTTCAAAATTTAGTTACGGAGAGTGTCTTTTCAGAGTGTGAGAGTTGGGAAGGCGGTTGAATTTAAGAGGCCCTATGATGGAACTTTTAGTGATCCCGTCGAACGACGCCAAATTTTTGGTTGAGTCTCGTTGCCCGAGTTCTGGGGATTTTATTGCCGGATTTGCGGCGGAGGTATGTCACATCGCAGCGCCTCCAAGTTTCATTGCAAGGTGGTCGTGGATCCGGCCTCCATATGTGCCACTGTTTCCAGGGATCCATGATTATGAGCCATTTTCACGTAATGGCGGAGATATGCTAGCTTTATCCGCGGCGGTGGTCAGGGTTACTAATCTATACAGCTACGGACGTAAGCCCAAGCCGCGGAGAAGCCGCGGGCATATTTATTAGTGATTCTGAGTGAACCTTAGTGGACCCCGCGCGGTCACGGTTGAACACTCACGTGACGCGACGGTTGAAGTTTACAATGTTGACAAATTTAATTATGCTTGTGTCTGAGTTCTGAATGCACTGATGCCTACAGTGCCATATCGCAGCAGTTCCGCTTGTACTTGCGATTTCATCAGGGCTACGCGTCAGTGTACAGGGTATATTTCCTCTCAGGATGTCCGACAACAGCGTCCGGTTTTTACCGACGGCCGAGGCCCTATTGCGTGATCGGATTCCTTAAAAGATTAGAGTTGGCACATCCCGCTTGATTAATCTACCTGCTACTGCCCCCGCGGGGATCTTCCGAGTCGGCGCCATACCGCTTATCGTCCGCCCGCAATCTTTCGCGCTTCTTTCGCGTGCTGAAACTCGAAAAACTGTATTTCCACGTTCGCTCTTCATATTCGGACCAATACGTCGGACCCTTTTCTCAAGGGGGTCCTGATAGCGCTTATCCTTGCCCAAGATCTCGCAGCGGAAATGAGTCAAACTTTGCAGCTTGAACAGGTAACATCACGGAGACGTTGCGGAGAGGATAAGAATAAGAGATCGACGGTGTTCCTCGATTACCGGAAACGCCAACTTTCGCGGGAATGAAGGTACATTGCGTGGCTGACTACGTCATGCTGATTAGGATATCCAACTCAGCTCCTTCGGATCTTGTTCCTTTCACGTCGATCCAAACATTATGAAAATACTCGAGCGGCGATCTTGAAACTTGCGTGGAGTTTACAGCTGTTCTCGAAATTAATGAGACTGAGTGAATTTTTTTTTGAGTTCCCAAAAAGGTAAGTATAGCTGCGTAGACAAAACACTGCAGGATTTCTGGCCTGGAGCATTTGCGAGGAGGGCCGAGGTCTCCATGAGCCGTTCGACGGGAGGGTTGAACTTTGACAGCGGCCGGAACGATCCGATCAGTCGTGTCCACGTGACTTCACCACCCCATCTTTTCGTTCGATTCTAGGCGCTGCACCAAGTCTTTCTGCTCGAAATTTGACATACATGACCCCAGAGCATAGGTGAGTCTCCCTGGCCCTCATAGTGCATGTAAATCAATGTTCTTGTGCCCACCTTCCTTTTTGGGAACGAGAAAAAAAAAATGATCGGTCTCATTAATTTCGAGAACAGCTGTAAGCCAAAGACTGAATCTGCAATGAATGTCTTAAGGTCACTCGGCTTTATGTATGCCTTTAAAGCAATTCCAGTTCACGAAAGCTAATTCTCCAACTGGCAGCTACTCTGCATTAAATTGAATGGGTACGCATCGTACCCTCGTCGTTTTGAACTTGGCAGTGAACTTCAGAATACAGAATCAGACGGCTGATTTCGTGCGGCCTTGGGTTTAACTACGAGCAATCCTGGTACTCGCTTTAGCATGAACTGCCGTGAAGGGGACAATGAACATTTAAATTGGTTTTGCTGCACAGCTTCTTTCCTTTTTCAACGTTTTGAATGGCAAGGAGCTCAACTTGAAGTTGCCAACTCAACAATGAATATGAGATCAATTTTCGTTATTTATTCACTGTCATTGTGCACAGTTCACAGAAATATGATAGACATTAGTGTATACTCCACAGTTCCTCACTAGTCATAGGTCTTACATTCCAGTTTTCGGCGTGGACCAGGCTCTAACGCCACAGTCCTAGGATCCAGTCACGTGACCGTTTCCAAATGCGGTAAGCAATACTTCGAAGTCCTCAGTCCATAGTCCTGAGTGCGCATCATGAGATCCCAGGGCTCAGGGGCCGCCACCAACTGTTTGATAAATCTGAACCATGGCACCCCTGTGGGAACCATGTGTAAATCTTGTCATTGCGCTGAGGAAAGCAGAAACACACTTCCCAAACGGGAAACTCGGTTAAAAGAAATGTCGATAAGAGACGAGACAACACGGCAAAAAAAAATGAGCAATGATTGAGTGATCTGAGGTCCTCCAAGATTCCCAGAAACTATCCACTGACAGATACAATTGCACCATAAATTTAAAGAACTGCAACCTCCGTATCCGTTAAATTAAAACAAATGATGGTGGATCCGTCTAGCAGCAATAAGACCTTCCGTCCACAATGTTGCAACAGCAGCATCACCTACAGCCCCAGCCAAGGGAAGAAGTGTGGCCTCCAAACTGGCTATCTCGTCAGAAGAAAACGGTCCGTGCGGGGGCTCGACAGACACCTCATTGAGCCGTTCAGGTGGCCCTTGACGCCCGATCCAAGAAGTCGAACCTTCGTCTGGAGGGTTATTTTCTTGTCGAGATTCAAGCAGATTGTCATCATGGAGGGCCTCCCAGTCGACACCGTAGACCTCTAATTCATCTGCTGACATCTGCTCCTCTGGAAGGATATTTGTGCCGCGCACACCGTGAACGATCATATTGAATCCAAACATGTCCACTGGGCTGCGGTTCGGCCCATCGCGGATCTGGATCTGGTGCTGATTCCAGGCTTCCATAAAAAAGCGAAGCTGATTGTTGATCTGGCGCAAGAACAGGTAGTGCAAAAGCCAGATGTGGTAGACATTGTTGATGTCGAGGCCATGTCGGATCTCCAGAACTGTAAAGAGGTCCGCCCAGGTGGCACCAATTTGGGCGGTCACATCGGCCCATAGGCGCTCTATCCGAACGTTATGCACGCTTCTGCAATCTCGGTCAGGCTGTTGGAATGTATCTGATATTTGGATAGGCTTACCGCCCCCACAGATATGACCCGCGGCCCTCCCCGTGAAATGACTCCATCCATGCTGCAACAAGGAGATTCTCGACTCCATGATCACCACGGAGGCGAGATGGAACTCCCCAGCGGAATGCAGCATCCATGAACAAATCGAGGACAGTTTGCCCGCGGTTGTTGTTGCTGGCCCGAAGTCCAGTGATGAGCCGGGAGTATCCATCGATAAAGCCATGGATGACGATTCCCCAGCGAATCAGGCCTAACGGAAAATATTAGCGGCTAGCTCAATCAACCCAACACATTCAAACGGGCTAACCATGTTGGCCGTCATGATGCCACAGCGAATTGGGTCCTGGGACGTGGTAGGTGCGGCGGCGGATGGTGATGCGCTGAAAGACTCTTTGAACAGGGTCCACTCATATTAAGGCCTGTCGAATTCTCTCTCGAGGGACATGGTGGCCTAGACGACGGAGCATCCCATCAAACATGGTGATACCTGCTCTGCGGTAGTGGCGGCGAAGATGGATAAGGAGATTGTCTAATTCATCATCCGAAATTGTGGAGAGGGGACCGGTGAATGACGATATCGCTGGTGCTGCTGCTGGTGCTTGCTCTGGATCAACAAGGTAGTCGTTGCCATTGTTCTCACCCGCACTCTGGGCAGGGGGATGGGACGCTGAGGGTTCAGGCGGATTATTGTACGCTGCCAATGTGGATGGCTGTGCACGGGGAACAGCAATTTCATGCTCCAAGAGTGCTCGTCGAACCAAAGACCGGCCCACACCCAAGAACCGGGCGATGCTCTCAGTAGACCGCAGAGAATACGCCCAGCGGAGAAAGTCAACGTCGATGTCTATCCTAGGTCTGCCACGAGAGCCCGTATGAATTGTCTCAACCACAGTAGGGCGGCCGTGGTGTGACTGATCTACAGCTTGCTGATACTGCAAGCGCACATCGTTTTGCATTGCTGCCACATTTTGTGAGATGAGGTTCAGTTCATCGGCCGGAAATATGGCCGAGTACTAGGAATGGTTAATTCAGTTCAAATAAAAATCAACAGAATGAAAACTCGACCTCATTGACCAGGCCAATATATTGATCCAAGTCGTCACCCAGCCTCCAGAGTACTACCGCATCGGCCGAATTGGCCACAGCATCGTGGGCTGCATTTTCATACCGGCGATAATGGGCTCGGAAAGCGTTCAGAAGCTCCTCTAAAGCAGGACCAGAGACGGACATGGTAGACGGGATGAGGAGTCGGACCGGCAATGTGCAATTGCCGCATTGGGACAACACCACTCTTTTTAACTCCCATTGCGATAACCGCCATTATGGCGGCCTCGAGCCCCATGGAGATTGTTTCATGCACAATGGTTGCTTTGACCAGCGTAGGTGTGAGGTCCCAAGTAGACTCCCACACATTTTCAAACATACTGGTGCGAGCCACATCGATTACCGTATGTCCTCATACGGGAGTTCGGGCCATTGACATAGGAGTGCTGCTGTACTCCATCCTTTATACTGGCCCTCTGACGACGGAGCTCAACATGATACCTGTCTCCTTAAGGACCATTTTAATGACCCCAGGAGTTGACCAGCAGGTCCGGCTACAGACCACACGAATCCCCATTTTCGACGAACGCATGGGGAATCCTGCCTACGGCTTTCGCGGATTGGGCTTGCTGTCGGCCTATATGCCCCCTGCTATCCCCCCCATTACCAGGATCAACTCCATCGACCATCAGGTTGAGTGGCCCTTGCTGGAGGTTACCGCTTCCAAAAATCTCTGGTTAACATTAGGGCTTCGGTTGCCATTCCATTTTATTGTTGTTCTCTCCCTAGACCGCACCCTCCCTATAGTTTCAACTCAGCTGGTTCCTCCAGAGCATATCCCGACGGTGACAGTTCCTGCAAACGTCGCACTATCATCATCACCACTGAGGACGCCGGTCGAAATCCCGATCCATCACACCCCCCGCCCCTACCTTCAGATGGTGCTAGGTTCAACACCTCCTGCAGCTCAACTATTGCCCATGTACCCAGCCTCATCCCCGCAGTCATCAGCCGCAATGCCTCTTGATTCTCGGGCTTCCTTCTACCACCCTCGAATTCACTTTCCTTCACCACCCAGCTCCCTGCCCCGTCGTTTGCAACGCCATTCCCAGCACTCATCCCCGCAGCCTCAGTCCAGCTCACGGCTGTCCTCTCCGCAGTTACAGTCCTCGGTCCCTCTGATTTTTCAGCCTGTGGAGTCTCCGTTTCGAGGCTCCTCTCCTCGTCCGCAGTCACCATCGAGCCATTTGGGTCCTTCATTATCCCTCACTCCACCTGGAAACCATGTTGACGAGCCAATTGAGCAGAGTCCATCGTTTTGGGATGATCCGGCCAATTTTGATTTAAACAACTTGTTCAATGGCAATTTTACTAATACCAGTGAGTATAGCATGCTGTTTTTAGAATCTTGTCCGGAACTGACGGAATAATCAGATCCAACTCTCGACCATTTCTCCATGTTTGAAATACCCACTTTTGCCGCTCCGGATACCCCAGAGACAGCGACTGCTCAAATTCAGCCTCACACAGAGTCTCGCGAGCTCCAGCCCGAGCCCGAGCCCGCACGGAGAGTCGAGGACCAGCCAGAGGCTCAGGTGCCTGCTTTTGCCGCTCCGGATCTCCCAGAGACAGCGACTGTTCAAATTCAGAATCACACAGAATCTCACGAGCCCGAGCCCGAGCCCGATTCTGAACCCGCGCGGAGAGCAGAGGAGCAGCCCGAGGTCCGCGACCCCGCATCATTGTCTGTCGATAATTACAGATCACGCTTGGGGCCCGATACACCTCTTGCAGATGTTTTGTTAGCAGCGGGAATCGGAGCCGAGGAGCAGGCTCTCGCTTTTTTCAACTCTGCCAGCTTGGATTTGTGGCAGATGTTCCAAAACCATCGTTCGGCAGCGGCCATTCTTGGCGTGCTCGGGCTAGCTGCTGACAATCGCAATAACCGCATTAAATACAAAGGCGGGCTCACATTGTCAACCGACCAGGTAGTTACCCACCTAGGCTGGCATGCTCGCACTTTGGAACGGAAGACAAAGGCGTTTAGCCTGGCCCGCCAGGAAGTGGCGAAATGGACATGGACCGGTGCAGTCCCAACAACAGAACCTGCACAGAAGAAGGAACGAAAGCAGTACCGCAAGTGGACCGGTCTCGTAGCAATGTTTCGCGATGGTGGGTTCTGCGACAAACCAAAAGCACCCCACAAATCAGCCCCTCAAGAGTCTGAAAGGCAAGCCGCACGACTCTCACAGAACTATGTTTACCATCTCGCCAACAATCTGGCCCAGATCCAGCCCAATCTTGGCCCGCGCGGCGAGGAGACGAGGCATAACTAACCACCCGTCCTTGCTCATATCTATTCCCTGATACCCTAGGCTTTACTTCGCTTCCGTCTTGTCCAGATATGCACCCCGCTCTCCCTGGTTAATATTTATACTCTCGGTACACTGCTTTCTCCGCTTTCGTTAATGCTTTGCCCCGCCCTCTGTATGCTCTCTCCTTCGGTACCCACTATACATCCATCCATCTGGAACTCTCGTCCCGGCGCTTACTGATATTTACTGTACTGGAGCTTATTCACGACGCTTGCCCGTACTGTACATCGTTATTTGGTATCTGTACAATATATTTAAGTACTTCTAAATCAGCTGGATCCGTTCGAAGACAATGGAGCACGGTAATTCACAGAAGATCCCTGCTGAATTCATCGGGGTACTGTACAGCTTCAAAGCAGCAGATCTATATCTTAAGCAGCGTAGACAGCGCTGTACTTGATTACCAATTTAATATTTCTATACCTTTCAATATAATCGGCGGCAGTCCCTGACATAGCACCCGGGTCAGCTCAATTTCTTTGGGATTTTCTCTTCAATGGGGGGTGCCGTAGATTAATTTCGAAAATATATATATGATTCTATGGATGGATTTATGTCTTTTAGTATTTTTTTTCAAGAAGCGAACATGCTTGCCGACAGTACACTGTACAGTACACTCTACGAAAGCTCAGATCAATGCCATCAAAATGGCCTCGGTTCCAAAATAATCCACTATGGGCTACGCATGGGGATAATTAGACCTACAGTAATTTTATCTCATGCATTGTATACCATTCTTCACCAGGAACAATTTTTTGGGCGGTAGGTAGACAGGAATGTAGCCGCATAAAGCTGATTCGGAACGACCACGTGCTTAGTGTCACCGATGAGTCACAAGGGTCGCGGACCGACCATTATATGCTAGGTGTACTCAGTTTTATCGTGCCGTTTGAGGCTATGAGTGCAATCGATGTGGCTCACTAAAATTAGTGTTCATGATTTTTCTTGGATTATTTGTGAGTCTCCCCCATCTATACTTGGCAAAATAAATCCCAGGGGATTTCGAGTAGCAAACACGACCGTCACAGAGAGTGACAGTCTCTATTCTTTACCATCTTGACAATCTAGCTTCTTTACCCTCAGCTCTCTACATTCTAGCCTCTTGACATCTAGCCTCTAATACTCTAGTCGCAGCTGAACATCCGGGGCTTCCAGGGCCTCTAAACACTTCTGGAATTCTCGGCTGTCCTCAAATTACTCGGGTGCAAACCTCCCAGCTCCGACCTCTAGGCCTCTTGGATGTAACTGGAGACAGGTCGAGCTTGCAGTGTGTGAGGGACATAAGGGACATGTAAGGGGAATGCAAAGGATTCCCAGTTGTGGATGTACATTTGTCGGGTGGATTCCGAAGCGGAGGAGACTCCAACTCAAAAATTTGCGAGTTCTCAGTCAAATCTGGACCGATTTCTTTGAACTAACCTGTCCCCCGCTCGTATAGAACTGACACAGCAAGTCTATGGTCGACGTTCGAGCCATTAAGCCGTAGTGCATCGTCAGTGCTTCCAGTTTGACACCCTCGAAATATTGTGAGTTTGCAACTCAAGTCTCGGCCAATTCCTATGAACTGACGTGTCACCCGCTTGTATAGGACCCACCCAGCAAGTGCATTGTAGGGCATTTGAGGCCCCAAGTCGTAACACCTGTGTGCGCATCGCGAGGAGGAACCTGCTCGGTCCGATTCTGCAACCGTCAGCAGCACGGACCTCCCTGTGCCTTCGGGCGCGCTAGTGAGCATGGGAACTCCGGAGCCCACAGGCCCTAAGGCCTACGGGCGGCGGTACGACACCCGCCGAAACACCCACCGTGGTGATGGAGCATGGGCGCTCGCGAGGACAGGAGGAGGTTGAGGACCAGTGGGTGAATCCCCCGCCGCTGAGGAGTGGGTATGGTATGTGATTTGCACCATTTACCTTCTGTTTTGCTGATCACATGTGTAGTGGCAACACCGTCGCATCTGCGGCATCATTTCCACAGGGTAAGTATTCCGCAGAACCACGCGGGGCATGCTGAACGTTGATTTCGCAGCCGGCAATTTCCGCAGCGACGAAGATGTGATAGATACAGTATGCATCTATGACGAGGATATAGCCTGCATGGCGACCCCTTCGTCGACAGACCAAACCATGTTGAACAAGCAGAAAGCCGGCACCCCTCTATCCTCCCTCACCCCCTTCCCTCTCCACTCCTCTACCCCAGGCGGGCCTTCCTCCCGTCGCTGATCTTGGCTTCCAAGTTCACGCGGGACAAATACTATTCCAATCGCACTTGGGTGAAACTCTCCGGCCTTCCACGTCGTCATCGCATCCTGCGGCGAAGCATCCTCGCACTTGGGCGCTTCTCACTCATCGCCCATGCTGTCCGGTGTTGCGTTCGAGGGCGCTCTGGGACCGGATCATGAATATCCCACGTTGGTGTTCCTAGGTGGACCGCCTGTCAAGTTCGGACCTTCTGCGCATAGCGCGGCCGCGGTCGGATCCGACCGACGATTACTCACCAGCGCTGCTGGAGTACGGGCTCGGCGCTGCGGAAGCGGCTCTGGGATTCCTGCCAAACTGGTTGGCATGCCGGCTCTGTAGGCTGGCCCCATCGTCATTCGACATGGGGGGGATAACACCAGTGGGTGTGTTTCCGATGGAGGATCTACCGTACCCCGCCTACCGCAGTTGACTCATTGACGATTTCTCCTCTTTACTCCTGCTGTATACTGTGTTCCCGGACTTCTCCCAGTTGTTCATTACTTCCTTCTCTCTCTCTTTTCTCTTTACCTCTCTCTCTCTTGAATTATTTCACCTATACTTTTTCTTTTTCACGATAAAAACATAAATCACCTCCATATATATATGCCAACTTTCCCGGATCCGCTCTAGGTCTGCATTACAAGCTCCTGCGAGATCTTCGCAGTAGATGTTCCACGGGTATCTTCTATGAAGAGCTTAATCCAACGGGAAGGCACGGGCTCTTCCTAAATAAAGACCAGTTAAACGATGTCATTGTTGAGATATAATTGAGCAGGACCATCTCTGGGTACAAACGCAATCAAGCTCGGACGGTTCACATTGTCCTGCCCAAATGTTGGCATGTAAAGACCCCTGAAAAAATTAGAGAGCATTCCAGAACATACAGAGAATGTAAATCAATTGTCGCGAAGGATCATTCCAGGTGAGCGTAGAGGAATTCAGTACTTGAGCAGGACCATCACTGGGTACAAACACAACCAAGCTCGGACGGTTCACACTATCCTGCCCAAATGTTGGCATGTAAGGACCCCTAAAAAAATTAGAAAGCACTACAGGACATATGAAGAGGGTAAATCAATTATCTTGAACGATTGTCTGGAATGAGTGACGAGAAATTCGGTACTTGAGCATGAACATCGCGGGGTGCAAACAGCGCCAAGTTCGGGCGGTTCATTCCTTACTCCCATAGGTATCAAAATTGCTCAACTGCAAGTGGCCAGTAAATATGTCTGAAAATATGGGCAATGAGTGCGAAGGAATGCGGGGATCTTAGCACTTGCACCAGAAAAAAAACCAAGTGGAAATTGTGGAATGGATGGCAAACAGACGTTCATTCAAGATACGTTGAAATACAAGTTACACTGGAACTAACTAATAGTACAAATTCAAGGAAACTAGTGGCAGGACAAGTTAGCCACAGGATGGTGACAACGACACCTATGTTACAATTTCAAGTACAAGTCAAGTGGCGAAGAGATGAATGAGCGTAGTGAGAAACAGAATAGACACTTAAAGAATGTTGTGTCTGCCGATTCCGAGAAGGCACTGCTGCAAGATCCAGAAATCAAAAGCTTCCTGGAAATCAGCTGGCTGGCTCCGACTCGGGACTATACTGTGCCTGGGCTAGCTGAAGCACATAGTCGACAGGGAATCTTGCCGTACGAAGGCATGTGCGGAAAAGGAAGGTGCCATGGCTGGCCGACAACTCCCTGGTGGTCGAGCTACCGTATCCCGCGTCATGAGTCGCAATAGGGCCGACCTGGGAGGAGCTAAGAATGATGGGAAAGAAGAAGAAATGTAAACTCACAAAAATACGACCTCCGATGGGGTCAATGAAGGGCGAACCGGTGGCGGCCCAGACCAGAACTTGGCTGCGGAATCCAGGTATCTCGAGGCGGGAAAGATCAATAATAGGGTGATATGCACCGCGCGTCGCCTCAAACTGCGACCGACAAGGGATGCCGGACCCGCGGAGGAACTTCTCGATAAGCATGGCGAATGTGAGGGTGATGTCACCCGAGTTGTTCCGAAGGGCGGCAAGGAACATGTTGTGATTCAGCGGGGTGAGGAACTCGATGTGGGGCAGAACCGAGTCTGCGGAGGAAATGTGTGAAGTAGAGATGAGACTGAGGAATGTCTCAGAGCCGCCCTCGAAGTTCCGGATGGCCTGGGAAATGTTGATCAGCAACGAAAAAAAAGGAGAAATGAGATGTGACCGTACACTGGGCAGGGTAAATCCATTACGACAGGGGAGGCGGAAGCCAGCGCGGAAGGCCTGGAGCTCTGGATGATCGAAGGTTTGGTTGCCAAGCGTTGCCTTGAAGAGGAGCGAGACGCCGAGAAGCAGGTGGGCCTCTAAGTCGCGGGTTCGGAATGCAGAGGCCTGGCGGAGGATGAGATGGAGTCCCTGAGAATTAGGGGAGATTAATATTACTCACCTCCACGTCGAGGTAGGTCACCAACTGGGGTTGGAAGGGACTCAAATCACCTTCAGGGCCAATGCTGAGAAACTCCAGGAGTTGAGCGCGCAGCGCTGGGAACCACTCGCCGACAAAAGCGGGACGCAGTGAGTGGAGGTTGCAGTCGTGGATCAGATACTGGAATATGGCGGGGCTAAGCGGCCAAAATGACTGGCCGTTGATCATGATGAGGCCACAGATGGAGCCCAAACGCTGCATGCCGAGCAGGCGGGCGGGCGGAACGGACGAGGACAGCGGGTACAGTGTTTGTAATGTTACTATCTCCCCTTCCCCGGGCTTGAACCAGACCGTCCCCTCGTTGGTGAAGCGGCGGAGGACGGTGAAGATCACCTCGCGTTCCAGCCCATCGCCGACAGCTGCACCGTTGGGTGAACTAAGTACCAAATGTTTTCAGCGGCGAGAGAGCAGTAGCGAGGGAAGACTTACAGTCCGAAGCCACGATCGGGGACCAAGACACTACTGTAATCACCGAGGCGGGCTGCACGATCCAAGAGGCTGCTCAAATGATCGGCGGCAGCGTCCATGTCCCACCCGCGAACGCGCAGCGGGATGTGAGGGCCACTCCCCCGAGTAGCGGCGTCGAATATCGACTCCATGAATCGATGCGGGCTGTACATGAAGCCGGGGGCACCAGGTCGTGGATTGAAGGACGAATTCTCATCCCAGATTGCAGATGGGAGAGCAGGGACGGGTGGAGGGGTAGAGGAGCCGTCAGGGGTGATGGGACGGGTGGGGAGCGGAGGGGTAGCAGAAAGCGGCGGCGTGGCCGTTGCGAGACGAACACTGCGGAGGGCTAGTCGGGTCTGGCGAGTGCGTGCGACTGCGATGGGCCGTGGAGTCGGAATGGCCTAGGCACGGTTAGCATAAGAATGCTTGTGGAAAAAAATGCACGCTCACCATGAGCTGCCGAGATACCTCATCACGCTCATCAGCAGACTCGCCCCCGGACGTATCTTCTGCAGTCTCCCCCATAGTGCTAGCGTCGCGCGGGAACAGAGAATAAATCCGGTGAGAGATACAGCTATGGCGCCGTCCATCGTCTTCGAGGCTAAGGAGGGGGAAGCCCATTGCAGCTATCAAGGAGGTCAGTCCTCTGTGCCAGAAATGGATGAAAACAGACCGAGGCGAATAATGAAGCGACCCTCGACGATGCAGGCCTCTCCCGCGAAGCGATTGCGATCGACGGCCATGTCGCCGATGGTCATCGTAGGTGGGATGGGTTGGACTTTGACTCGGACTTGGTTGTTGTGAACACGCCCCTTAGAGATTAATGCGAGCGGCTGGAGGGTAGTGATCGCAGCGGAAGTAGATGCACGGCGGGCGGTAGGGAAGACGAAGGCAGATGGTGATTCGGTCATGGCATCGACGACGGACCTCAGCAGCTCATTTACTGGCATGTCAAGGCGGAGTTCGTAGCGGTAGGAAAGATCGTTGGCCTCGAGAGTATCGAGGAAGTCCGGAAAGAGCAGTTGATACACGTAGTAGATTTGGTGGGCTCCATCGGGATCCTGAAATGAAAGGAGTCAAAGAGAGAAAGGGATGCAGAAAAGATAGCTCACCAGGGGCGGATAGACTAGGACGGTCGCTCGGAGCGTGGGTACGGCTGCACCCTCTACCATGCACTGATCTATCTTCGGGCGGTTGGACAAGGACGGCGGGTGCTGGGCCGGGCCGCGCGGACGCCTGCGAACGAGGCCGGAAGCCCTGGGAAGGACGGCTTGCGCAGAACGAAGGCGTGCCTCGTTGACGTGCCCCGTGTTGAGCGTAGAAGAAGAGGGGGCGAGGGTGGACATCCCGAGGAACGGCTCATACGACGCCGGTGCGCTGAGTGCGGGAGGTGCAGATCTGCCACTTTGGTAGCGGTGGATGATCGGCGCTGAGATAAAAAGAACAAATTAGCCAGTGCACGGGCATAATTAACTGGATGTCTTACTTTCGGGGATATGCCTGCGAGGCTGCTGCTGCTCTGGGGTTTGGGTCGAAGGGTGTGGCTGTAAAATTGGGGGGACTGTGGCAGCCGCCGTCACCGCAACCGAAGGAGCAGGAGTCGGAGTCGGGGCTGGAGTCGGGGCGGGCGCCTGATCATGCTGACGGAAATTGCGGAAAACATGCATGAACTCGCGGAGTTCCTGCAACTCGGAAGGCTGTAAAGGTAGTGAGTTAAAGCCAGAGAAAGAACGACTCCGTAGCTTACATCCATTGCTTGAAAAACTTGTGCTTGAGATGACTCGGATTCTGCGATGAGCGCTTTGGGGAGACCTATTCGGGGAGCAGGACGGACAAAGATAGAGCAGCAGAGCGTTAAGTACTAGCGACGTTGTTGACATCTTTGTACCAGAGTCAGCAGCGACTCTGGCCATGGGTGGACGCAGTGAGCGATTTTTTCCCGTGTGTGTTCTGACGTATCTCTGCTTACCCGGAAGTGATTGCCCAAATAGGAAGACCATGGGCGGGACTGCACCCGAACTGCCATGGTTTGGCTGGACTATGGACTGGATGCATCACCCGATGACTGGATATTGCTGAGCTGCGCCGAGTGCGTTGGGAGCATGATTCTGACACTATATACCATGACATACGCACCAATTACAAAAATATGTGTGATCTAGGACCCAATACTTCGCTCAACGACAGTGATTAAAGAACGATAAATAATGCCATAAATGAATCCATGGTACACAGTATCACAACGGCTAATATTTCTCATCACATTAAAATTATCTGCGCTTTTATTACCCCAATTAAGTACAGTTCGAGGAAGAAGGCTAGATTGAACATGAAACCCTGGAGGTTGAACATGAAACCCCGTGACCATGACGCATGTATGCTGTATCATTGTGCAACATCTCCGCCTATCTCCGCACTCACTTAACCGGCCTTGGCGCTTGATGGATTCACGGCATTTTGGATAAAAGTTCAACACCAAAACTCGGCGAGGATTAGGAACTTAGAATTGACTTAGAAAGTTTAAATCTACATCTGGAAAACACACTTGGCTACAGGGTACTATGGGGAGGTCAGTAGAGCAGTAGAGCCATATCCATGTCCCCTATATAAGAGAGGCTCGTAGAGGCGATAGATCGATAGAACGGTAGAGCGGTAGAGCTATGTAGAGCTATGTAGATCCAGCGGCGCTATCAAAGATCCCGCCTGCCAAGCGCTTATCGTCGGCAAACCGTTGCCATAATGCCATTCGCGATCGCTTAGCCATTCGGACCGGAGTATCGAAGTGAAATAACGGGCCAAAAAATGCATTCGAATCTAATACGTGCCCTACGACTGGATGCACAACTACATGAAGGCTAGGATGGGGGAAGGGGATGCCAGGAAAACAACAGAGGCCAGCGCTAGCTCAAAAGAGTATGGTCAAGAGAATGCGGAGTCTACACTGCAATTGAGAGCTAGGGCTTGACTCCTTGGCCATGGAGAGCTTGACGACTTGAGGGCTTGAGGGCTTGAGGGCTTGAGGGCTTGAGAACTTGAACTTGAAAAGCTTGAGGGTACCACATAAGATGACAGATGGCCAGGTACTTAGTAGGAGCAGGAAACAAGAAAAAGATGGGAGTAGAGTGTATTAGATTTCGTTTTAAACGGCTTTTGGAGCTTTTTTCGGTTAATTTGAACGCTTTCTCAAAAAATGATGGGGCCCCACAGAAAGTGTTCAGCTGCCCAGCGTGACAATGACTTCACCATACGCGCCAACGTGATTGACGCAGGCTCGCTCCAGCCCAGCGTAACCCCCATGGAGCGGTGCACCACCTCAGCGATAAGGCGGGGCCTTGCGAATGTCGAAAGAGGCGGCGTCGACGCGACAAACGTCGAGCGCGAAGTATTGAGACGCGCTGCCAGCATGGCAGTGTTATCAGGCACGGGTTGTGACTTGGTTGTGACGAGCCATTCTTAAAATACCTTCGTGGCTCCACAGGTCATTCTCAAAAAATACGGAGCACATCTCGGTTAAAAAAATCCCGTTTAAAACGAAATCTAATACACTCTAGTACGCAAGGAGTGCGGGAGAAAGAAAGAATGATGGCGCGTCGACTTGGCCGCTCTTTATAAAGTCCCGGACTCCAGCCATCAGCTGCTGATCAGCTGCGGTCCTGAGTGCTGCATGTGAATTCAGAGGTGTCTACAGAGCACGTAGGAGGCTTGTGGATATATCGTAGAGAGCGGGATGCGATGAGGTGCAAGGGCCTCGATAGCGCTCTACAGAGAAATGCAGGTTCTACCGGGTGCTACCTCGTGACCGGCTATCTACCGCGCGGACCCGGTCTCTACCTGTCCAAATGGTGTTTCCAGATGTAGCGGAGGGGCTCGTGAATATTCTCAACGTTCGCGGCAGCTATAGCCCCGCTGTCATGACAGTCGGACGGAGATCAGGAGCCCGGATTCCTGATGGACCATCGTGGACCTAAATACAATATTCTGCAAAAATAAACTTTCAGGATACCCCTCGTGTTGAATGCGCGGAGAGACGGCGACCCGCTTGCGGACATGTCATAATACAAGTTGGGTGACTTTCCGCTGCCAAGTTTCATTTTAATTACATTTCTCTAGGCCGAACCCTGAAACGTTGGGTTAGTGGGCTGTCCTGACGTTAAGTTGATTTCGCACCTGTTCCTGGCCTCCGCCGGAAGCAGTTACAAGCACATGATGCACGCTGGCGGAGGAACACAGGTACCCGAGCCCGAACCCGAATACACTATTTTGATACTGTACGCATGAAATTAAAAGGCTCGTGCGGCGACAACTGTTCGGACGGCGGTATAATTGTTGCATGGGGAAGTAGTATAATGCTTATGGAACATTCCACGTCCCCCTGCCTATTACTCCGCCGATTTCAATGTGTTGGTTGAGCTGAAAAATGGAACGCGCTGAATACTCATATGGCTGCTGAGCTTGAATTCTCAACTCAGCCGCGGCGCCCCACGGCCTTACTAAGAGCGTAGCCGAGTGTGACCGAGGGCTATTTCTTATAAGCGACTCCCACCAGACGATATCGGCAACTTGTCCAGGCACCATGGGCGATCCCAACGTCGCATTCTATGGCTTCACAGCAGTTCCCCGCAATCCTGATGTTCTCTTCAAAGATCATCCCACCGCGAGCGGAGATCATCCGAAACAAGACTTGTTCACGGTGATGGATTTCCCCCTTCCGGACTCCCCTCTTGCAAATCAAGTACGAGATTTTGTCAAGGTGTGTTACCAGTCATATTTCCGGCACCGTAGGGCACTTACCACATGTAATTGCAGAAAGAATTAGACGTGCAAACCTTTAATCACAGCAACCGCGTCTACATTTACGGTATGAGTCACAACTCTACTTTCCGTGAATGTATTGATCGTCGCGCAACCCTCAGGCGCCGCAATCGCCAAGACTCATTTTCCGGAGTGGACTTACGACAACGAAACCTATTACCTGGCGTGCTTGCTACATGACATTGGTACGGCGGAGAAATTCCTCGCGACGACGAAAATGTCGTTCGAATTCAAGGGGGCCATCGTTGCACGCGACCTGATTTTGCAACTTGGTGGCGTCGAAGACCAGGCCGACAGTGTATGCGACGCCATCGTGCGCCACCAAGATATATTCGTAAATGGGTACGTTTCTCCTCATATCCTTTATAAACCTTACTTCCCTTGCATCAACAGCGGGAACATAACCGCTTTGGGCGCGGCGCTCCAGCTCGCCACCATCCTTGGTACGCCGCTCCCATACTGCTGTGTATCGTCATTGTTCTCATCTCATTGGTAGATAATGTTGGCATGTGCGCCCTCCGTCTCGTGTTCTCAGCCGTTCTTTATGTGTCCTGCGTAGCCGCGCAAATCTTATCCACCCTAAACTCATCGAGACGACGGTAGCCGCATTCCCGCGCCAGGGGTGGTCGGAGCATTTTGCGCGCGTCGTCGAAAAGGAGCTGGCGCTAAAGCCCTGGTGCCACACTTCGACATTCGAAATCCCCAACTGGAAGCCCGGAAATTCCAGTAATTTTGCCACTGACGTTCGAGGGAACGACGCAATGCGGCCGTTTGATTGAAATCAGCACATGTTGGCCGTCTTCCGTGAACCAGCGGCGGTAAATCGGGAACGTGTAAGGCATAGGCTCAGAATTTGTTTCGTTTCCGTTTCCTTCTCCTCTGTAACTTGTACAACGTAGCCGCTGAGTTGATCAACTTTTGTCATGCAATTTTCCCGAGCGAATCCCGGCGTGAATACTTGACGTCGGATATTCTGTCATCTCAATCACTCACGGATACAAATGCTTTTTTTCGGACGGGTGACACACACGGGATATTCCGCGTTTCTGTCAAAGCGATGGTTAAGTCGCGCTGCCCGTGGTGCGCGATCGGAGCTACCGCAGTTCACAGTACACACCAGGTTATCGCGTGCATTCTTTTGCTCACCGACGGTGACCAACTCCACGGCGCCCATTTCAATACCGACGTATCATCAAGTGCGAGGAGATGACAACAAATTTAGTCCAACGGCATAAAGATCATACTAGTAGAGGTCATACGGAGGCCTCGAGTACCTCGCGAATCTCCGGAAACAACGTGTCTTTTGAATTCCTCCCATCATTCATCCATTCACACCTACTTTTAGCAAAAGGGAGCGCCAGTCGGCATTAATCTAAGTGAGACACGACTGGTCCCGTCCTCACCCGTGAAGTAATCCAGGCTGGACGTCTCTGTCTCGAATAGAACCCAGACATGGTCTGGAATATGCAGGACACTGCACAGGCGCGTCTGTCACCCCGGTAAGGTCGGGGGAAATGGCGCTGAATCATTGACAGTGCGTTCCAATCGCCGACTGAATTGGGGCGGGAGATACCGAAAAGAGACTCGGCGACTGGCTTGCCGCAACAAAATGAGGCAAGGTTCAAGACGGCATGTTTCAACCGAACACGAAATAATATCAGACGCAACAATAAAATTCGCACGTCGAAGGTCAATGTGAACACTAGATGTCTGAGTATGATAATTGTTTACTTTTCCAACTGTACAGGTGCCTCTGCGCGTTTCCGCATACTGAAAATGCCTTGAATGCCGCACAGTTCGTCAGATGACGACGATCGAAATGTTCCGACCAAGGCCGTCCCATAGCGTAGGTGGCCTTCGAAGAGCCATCTTTCAGGTATTGCGCTTTCATCATTCTTCTAACGCAACGGTCGGCCTTCACGGTGCGACCACATATTAATTGACACTCACGGGTTGTCGAGTGAACACAATCAGACCGTCATCGTGTACCTTCCCAACGAAGTCAAACCCATCGGGCCCCCAGGCCTCCTCGTGTTCCCGCAGCGTCTGTCGGCGGTCAAGCGTCAAGCCACCGAATATGAGATCCACATACCTGGCCGATGAGAACATGCTCCAAAGACCCATCATTCAATTCGTGGTGAAAGTCTTCTTCAGAAAGAGCGGACGGTCCGAGATTCTCGAAGTTCTTCTTTCAATAAGCACAGCTCCAGCTAGGACTGTATCACTTACTTCTCGTTCTTGGGGAACGCCGCTCTCGGAGCAGAAATATTCTGAAAGTTCGCAGTGGATAGGTGTGCGACACAGAAAGTCAGGCGACGCGGTTGGAGTCGTATCCGTGCCCTCCAACGAAACGCAGCACGAAATCTACATCCAATGAGCACCGCACAAGAAATCACCGCGAAAATTGACCGCACCATCAACGAGCCTTCCCAGACGCCTGCGAGTGTCCCAGGCGGATACCGTACGCGCTTTCCCGGAGACCCGCGCACGTTGAGGGCATCAGAGATCCATGGATCAAACGGCATACTGCTTAAGGAGGTAGCCGACGCATGTGTCGCTTGATACAGAACGGTTCCGGCGCGCTGGAAAGCGGTGTAGTCCTCGGCCGTCGGGCCCGAGCGGTTCTCAGCGACAGCCACGGCACGGGTGGCGGGGAGATGGTACGGGATCTGCAGAGGCACCGCCTCCTTGAGAGCAAATGTCAGGATTATTGCGCCTTCCACAGATGGCGGGAGGCGTGCGCGTATTGGGGCGTTGAAACGGGTTATTTCCTCGTCGACCCGAGGCCCCACGCGAATAGGACCAGGGGCAGCGTGAGGAAATGTAGGTGCAGAAGATGGAGGCGGCGAGGTAAAAGGCAATTCCCGGGCAGCGGAAACGAAGCGACGTAATAGTGTGAGCAGGGTGTTCCGAACTCCTGGATTCTGCGATACTATGTCGTCTGCGGGCGCTAGTGAGTTAATATCGCATGAGGAAACGGGAGGGATGCATACGGCGCGCAAAGCCAAAGCAGAGCAGCCAAATGACAAGGGTTTGGACCTCGTCCCGAGGACATGCCTCTGGTCCGAGATAATATTGCGCTAGCTCGACGAGGAATGTAGAAAATCCTGACTCGGAAAGTGGCTCGCAGAGTCCCTCTTCCACAACCATCCCCAAGAGGGTCCAAAGGTCTTGGCGCAGCCCCTGGGTAGACATGTCAAGAATGTGGCAACGACGGAGTGCACGACAGCGCTGTAGAAGCTCCAAGGCCAGCGACGAATCCGGCAATGGACGATGTGATGCGTTGCGCACATATTTGAGTTTGAATATCGCGGCGTACAAATGCGGGTTGGAGTGGACGTTCAGCCCGTCGTACAGCACGCGGGAAGTGGCGAGGAGAGAGCAGAGATCCGCTGGCGGCGCGCGCCCCGGCTCGGCCCCAAGGAGCGCGATGTGCTGCAGGATGTCGTATGGGACGTGCTCGAGGAAAGGACGCATCTTGTAACCAGGTAATGGTGTTCCTCCCTCGAAACGCGTCCCATTTTAAAGGCTGTCGCAGTGCAAGCCCGAAGTCTACAAAAACGATGTTGGTGGCCCGGGTTTGGAAAAGAGTCCCGCAGTGCGCGGGTCCCCCGTTTAACGAGTGGGTTAAGATTCAGATCTTGTGCACCCCCCCTGCTTTTCCAGAGTTGGCAATTCTTGAAGGGCCTGTGGGGCCTTGTTATCGCCGTAATCTTATTGATATCTTGAGCACAGCGCCGAGACACGTGAGGGTGTATATTCCGTCAACCTGGACCCACTGTAATAAAGTGACGACCAGTGATAGGCGGCGCCAGAGAATTAGAATGGGCACCTGAGTGTGCCGAGAGCAAAAGTCATTATTAAATCAACGACTCGACGAAAAATGATATACACCTGGGCTGCAAGTATGGAGGACGTACGTACTCGCGCCAGCACGCCCGTCGAGGGCGCAAGGGGATCACTGGCTCGAGGGACCTGCTGCAAACGGGCGTGAGAGACAAGCTTATCTCCGTTCCTTAGGGGAGTTTTGTCGGGAAGAGTGTCGGAAATGAAATCGCGAGAGTTGCCCGTCGACCGATCACACGAAAGAACGACTACGTGGTAATCATCTGCACATTCGAACGCATTTGGATACATGATCGACACTGCTCCCGTACAACTATTGCTATTTTCCGCTTAGAGTTCTGCCGAAATACGGGTAAGCGAGGCACTATATTGAGAAACTGTAGTCAACGCACTCTGCATGGCGGCAATATCCGTGCTCTGGACATAGTCCTCGAAGCCGCAGATTTCCTCCTGGAGTTCATCAGTGGAAACCTTCTCATCCTCTGTTCATAACCACGAGATGAGAAGGGAAGATTCATAAGGCAGTTGCTCCACGTACCGACGACGAGGGTCATCTAGATAATGGGACGGGTTAGGCTAGAGGGACACGGTAGAGAGCAAGAACTTGCCTGGAGTTTGCGGATTCCTGGGATTCAAGGCAATTGTAAGCCTAAACTCGAGATGAAGGAGCAATCATCTCACCATAGCCGATAGCAACGAGCTTGCTGCTACCCCAGAGAAGCCCGTCCTTTTCGATAGACCTGACTGCCTTTTCCATCGCCTCCATGTCCGTCTCATCGTCCCAGGGCTTGACGTCCAGAGTGACGACGGACTAGATGACACGTTCGATAAGCCACCACCCGCCAAAATTACATGCACTCCACGAACCTTGGCCACGGGCTTCGGCTTGCCGGCCTTCTTCTTGGTGTACTCCGCGACACGTTCAGCCTTGATACGCTCGGCCTCGGCGTCGTCCTCGTCGTCACTTCCGAAGAGATCGACTTCATCGTCGTCCTCCGCAGCAGCAGCAGCAGCAGGGGCGGCAGAAGCACCTCCAAGGAATGCCTCTCCCGCAGTGCTGGAGCCCGGAAGGGACGCGTGCTCAGAGGCGTACGACTGGATGTGGGTGTACCACCTCGCGACGTGGGGCGATGACTCAGCACTTGGCGCCGATGAGATCGATTTGAAGACGACTACATCCGCCTGGGAAGGGGTGTAACTGCAGACGGGGATCAGAGACGATCCACAAAGTATCGGACGATAACAGAAAAAATCAGAAAGGCTACAAAAAGTCGGCCTTTGGGCAGCGATGGCTAGTCGCCTCGGCGCCAACAGTGCAAATACTTACCCTTCTATGTAGCTGCGATTACCGAGATGTTTTTCTAGCAGGGAGAGGTTGACGGCCATATGTGCGAAGCGGGTAGGGACGAACCAAGAAATGGAATCGCGGATTGCAGTGACTCACGAGTCGTCAGTTTGGTCTTGTTTGATCCTGATCAAAAGCGGACTCCGCTCGTTTTGCCTCCGCGCTCTTATCCTCTGTTACCTCACTGCTACTGTTGGCCACTGGAATCCATATAGCTTGTCCCATCTTTCCGCCGGAGTGTTGGAATGCCGCCCTATTAAATCTCGGCTCAATACACTTGCAGCACCGAACTGTGCAGCTCGTTGGACTCCTTGGAGGTTCCAAGGTAGTCTAAGTATGCCGCCAGGGAGACAGTTTATCTACCTCTTGAATCTACCTGATTCCTACATTCCCCGTCATGACAGCAATCATTCCGACATAAACGCGCATTGCGTTGGTTGGGCGCCACGACTGCGCCACGGTACGACATCCCGAATGCTGGAAAGTATCATGCGCCAGAGACAAAAAAAAAACAAAAGACCTCACCGCGTCAACTCAAACGGCGGCTCTCGCGTGGCTTTCATTCAAATACGCCACCATTCCGCTACGTACACGCTACTAATCGCCTCCGCTTACCGCGACACCGCACCTCTAGAACCCGATTCGTAATTTTGCATGCTACCCTCTCTGACATAGTCTCATTATATTTCCAAGTCCCTCACCTGCTTGTATCCATTCCATTCTTCCGAACTCCCCCCCCCCTTCGGCTTCCTCCCTCATCTCGCTACAGATCAACAATTACATACTTCGACCTATTCACCTATACCCGCATTTCGCACTAACTCTCCTTTTGCCGACAGTGCACTTCCATGCGTACGAGCCTGCCTCCGCCCCTCCGCGCGTCCGAGTCTTACTCCGCACCATCGCGCGTACGAGCCATGCTCCGCACCCCGCGTCCGAGCCCTGCTCTGCACTCGTCGCTGCCCGTAGACCCATCCCACTTGTCCCGCAGTTGCCCGCCCCGCCCCGCCTCTTCCATCTCATGCGCCGTCCGAATTGCCGGTTAACATACGGCACGACCCCGCTACGCCACACCCCGGTAGACAGCTAGTACATAGACGCGATCGTGTAACATGGCGCTTACAGCGGTCCGAGCACGCTAAATGAATTTCATCATCATCCAGCCTGCCGCTTTAATTTCCTAATTTCCGTCCAGCATCTGCTAACTCCGGGCCTCAAGCCGAAAACCACGCTGCTCGAATCGGCATCCTGATCTTACGGCCTCCATCCGAATTCACCGGTTTATCTTCGACCTCCTACAACGCCGGCGAGTCCTCCCATTCAAACGTTGATATTGAAGGGGCCGTAATAGCTGAACTGGCTAACCATGCTTTGCGAAGGTTTCCTTGCGACTCCGCAAAGATCCGCCCGTGGACACACTCGCTCTGTTGTATGAGATGCGTGGCGCTCCTTGTTCCCTGCTGCGCGGACCTTACACTATTCAAGTTTGAGGAGGATTCGCCGAGACACCCTCATGCAGTGATGTTGTAGTCCATAAAATGAACGCAGGATGACATGGCAGACATCGACGCCACCATCTCGAAAAAAACTTGGTTGCCTATCGGAAAGCATACTAATCCGAGCTGTGGCGGCCGTCAACTTTCGCCAGCGGTGCATTGCAGCATCACTGCTGGTTGCCATTTTGGGCAACCGTTGTTCGCTAACGACCTTCGACCTTTCATCCCGGTCCATTGACGAGTTTTATGTGATACACGGTGCCCAACGCCGGCATCAGCAATTCGCCTGTTCCCGTTTTTCATCGTCATCCGAGTTTCCCGTCGACCTCCGAGGGCCGATGATCCTCAGGGTCCCGGCGATTGGCGCGCTCGGATGTAAACGAAGCGTCTTAAAATACAGAGATCAATGACAAGCCTCAACCTCTCAATTAGGATCAACTTTCGTCTCCGTTTGGTCTCCGTCTTACGTCGCACCTCGCCGTTCATTTGAGACTCCGGCATATACATATACTGCGCGACGTGGCGCGTCGCATTCATGGCCATCGCCGTGTCTCTGCTGTGCACCTCACCGGAAGTCCTCCGCGCCATCGTGTTGTACGCCGTCGGCGCCACTCCGCTGGGCCCCCCGCACGAATGGTACAGCCTCGTCCTGTGCTGCCAGACGCTCCGCCGCCAACTCGACACTTCCGCGATGCACACCCTCCTGTTCGCGCAAAAGTTCCACGTTCCTGCAGATCTGTATCATCTTCTTCCCGCACACGCAAAGCTCGAAATGGCGCGCCGTTTTTCGGCACTGAAATTGTTCAGACGCGGAGCGCGGTGTTTCGACGATCCTCCTGGCTTCACGGACGCGCTGTGGGTGTCGTATATGATGCTGAGGGCCGAGGATCCGCGCCAGATGAACGTGGACCAGCTCCTGTGGGCTGGGCTCCCGGGCCTGCTTCTTTTATTTCTTAAACGGAGGCTGAACGACGGGGCGGAGAAGAATCATGGCTGGCCGCTATGTAACGAGACAAATTCGCTGGTCATCGCCCTCCTATGGTTGTTGTCGTCGGAATGTACGTAGTACGCCGGCTTTTCCGACTGGCGCTGACGGCGGAGACATTTCATTTTGACAGCGTCCGTAAGGGTCGAGACCGCCGCTACGCGCGATGAAGTCATGGAACGAATACGACCTTACGTCCTAGCGGCTTTTCGAGTGCGTTCTCAGGCTGCCGTCCAACTCTGATCGTTTCAGCTAATTATTTCGGAAGTATCCGCTCACATACGTCCAAGAATGGGGCTTTGGTTCAACCTCGGCGTTCGGACCTCCTGCGAAGAGTAAGACGCTGCCGCCCGCACCCCCCTCCTCCCGAGAGGTGCTTTACTTTGGAAGCCGGACGGTAGAAGTCCCCTCTGCCCCAATATACTCCATCCTGTGTTATTTTACGCGATTAGACACTGTCGTTCCGATGTTCCCCGCGCATCTAACATCCCCTGTGCCGTCTAGAGCTGGGCCGCGCCGCGAGGACGTGGAGCACTTTATTAAGGAGTGCCGCACGCAGTTCGAACCGTGGGACTTCGCCGCGGAGCACGCGTCCCCTGACGATTCCCTGACCCGAGGGATTAACCAGCCGTATTCTCCCGGGTCGCTTACGGGGCGCTGGAAGGGCTCGGCCATCGTATGCTCTTCTTTAAATTCAATCCCATTCGGTTTTGGCCTCATAGTTCCTTAATTCATAGGTGCCGTTTATCAATGAATACCGACATTGGCTGGACGACCCCGAGGCGCCGGAGACGATGGACACGTTCTGCAGACACCCGCTGTATATTACGCTCCAAGAGCACTTCTGCTACGCGACCGCGCTCAGTCCGCACGGCCCCTCACCCGCAAAAGAAATGGACGCATGGGTGCCGTCGTCTTGGGCGGAGCGCGACGTGAGTGGTTGATTTACCTCCCTGCCCTGCACACTCGAGCTGACGGCTCGTTCCTTAGGGCGGGATCGAGGTATTCGACGAGTCCAGTAGTTCCCCGCAATTTTACGAGACACGCGCTCGCAATATGGGTGCATCTCAGCTAGATAATATCGTGGACGTGATTGTCACGGGTCAAGTGAGTGCTTGACTCGACCTGCGAGGCCACCCGTTAATACTTGCATGGCCAGACGGATGACCCGTACGCGACCGCCTGGGGCGCCTTCAAAATATTCGGCCGAGTACGGCTGTCGGACGGACTTGTTGTGCTCCGTCGTGAATCCGTGAGTAATACGTCGGACTCCGCTGCTCGTAGTACGTAGTTGACGAAAGCAGGTCGTGGGCCTCGGGACGACGCTGCTTCGTGGATATAGTGCGTCCCGATATGTATTATGTATTTCCTGTTGAAACGCTGACAATCTGCTCCTCAAAGTGACGTCTTCTTACAACTTTGCTGGGAGATATAGAGCAATGAATGCGGGGTGCGGAGGAGCGGCTGAGTGGGAGGCGGCGTTCAGCCTGTGTAGGATGGACGAATGAGAGATCTAGAATATTGCTAGAAATTATTCTAATGTTTTTCAAGAGAAACTAATCAAGATCGTGCTTTGCTTGTTAGAAAAAGAAAAGCAAACTGGTAAGAGGATTGTAACTCATGACAGAAAATTGAGTTAACGATGGCAAAAGCTCGATTGCTATAGAGGTTGAACAGAATCTACCGTTCATCGAACCTGCCAGAACATCAACCCGCGTTTGGGGCACGCGCCGAACGCGTATCGAGCATCAAAACGTGACCGCTACTGAGTCCGCCGCGAGGTAAAGCGAAAAAGTGCTCGCTCCGGCATCGTCGTCCAAAGCCTCTTCAAGGCCGTCTGAATTATTATTGTAGTTTCTATGATCGTGTAACCGGAACTACCAGATTTATTTCTCTATCGGAATTCGGCTTTCTGAGGATTACCAAAAATAGATGATTGCACCCGTATGTCGGCGGCTTGGATAAGTCGTGCCGTACTTTGCTCTCCTCCTCTTTCCCCATCTTCCTCACATCCGATGAAGCTCGATACCGTCCCCCAGGAAATCCTGGAACGTATCGCCTTCATATCCGCCACTGATACCGTCGTCGGGCCGCCTTCCACACTTGTGACGTTGCTGGGCGCTAACCGCCAGATTCATGCCCGTCTTTCCTTCGCAACGAACCAATATCTCTACGCTAGGATATTCGCCTCCAAGTTCGATGTCGGACCCCCCTCGCGCCGTTTCACCGCCCATTCGTCGGCCGGAGTCCTGGCACACGAGCTCATCCACAGGTTCCGCGTCCTCCATCGAATCCGCGCGAAGATGGATGCTGCAGCGAGGCCAGGGTCTGCGGGCGACGGGGACTCCGTCCACGAGCTCCTTTTCCACGCGTATCTCATGATGCTTGAAAATGCGGGCAAGAATGAACAGCAGCTGCGCGATTACGCAAAAATGGGCGACTGGCTAAAGGGGTACTTGTTCGAGGAGAAATCCCTCGGGCGGTCGAGGCTCACCTGCCATCTCGAGCACTGGCCTCCGCAAAACGACCACACCTCCCTTGCCATGTGGCTATTCTGGTTCCTCCTTCGGCCAGGCAAGTCATGATTACTACCACCTACAGTATCCATTTGACGACAGTGCAGACGATTATACGACCGACGATGACTCGACCTGGAACGTTTTGAATGTACTCAAGATTTATGCGCTGGGCGCCCACAAGGTCCGTGCCCCCACACCCTCGAGTCTCCGCCTCACTAACCGCGGTCTTATCAGTACCCGCTGACAGATCCTTCCTGGGTCAATTTTTTGCCGGAATCCCCTCGGGATTCGACTCATATCGTTCACTATTTTGAGGAGCACCAGTTCAAAACCCCTCCTCTTGCAACGCCCGCCATACTGTCGTTCCTCACCCTCGTGAACCTCAAGTCCAAGCTGATCGACTTCTCTGCGCCCCTGGAGATTCCCATGAAATCCGACAACGAGTGGGAATATGAGCTGGGCCGCTGCCTCAGCCTCAGCAGGCCCGAATTCGATAACGGGTTGACCGAATCGTTCCGGCCAGGAAGGTAAGGATTATCCTCGGCCTTCTGTGCTCCAACGTTTCTAATTATAATTATCATCGCGATATCGTTTTTTTAGTGTTGAAGGTACATGGGAAGGCATATTTACAGTGCGTTCAATGCACATATCTGGTTTAATCCTGATGTCATTGCCTTAGTACACCGAATTTACGGCCTATGCCGCTCTTCTGCAGGGGGCACCGCCGCCCATCCTGCAGAAGAGCGTTATCGTCCGACACCGGCAAACATGGAAACTCAGGGAACATCATTTTGTCGTGGGCAATGGCACACCCAGCTCCGTCTCACTGCCAGCCGATAATTCGAGGCACGCGGCGCCCGGGCTTGGCGTTGACAGTAATGCCAATCCATTGTCCGCAGGCGACCCGCTTCGCGCGTACTTCCCCACTGGGACCCACATCATTGAAACCCGTGACGGACTGGAGGTGCGCGATCCCAACCGCCCAGCGGAGCTGCGGTACTACCGCGCGCCGGGGCCAAATATCCCTGCTAAAGACCATGATGATGGCCACGACGGGCCGCCGGCTCAGGTGCAGGATATCATAATCACTGGCGAGGTGCGTGATGATAAGTCCGATTTGACGTGCATGTGGACTAATGCGTATTGGATGCAGGGGCATTCAGCTTGGGGTCCGTTCATTTATTCTCTTCCTCGGTTGAACTGACGACTGAATGAACAATCACAGGCCAGTTCAACCTTGTTGGACGAGGTATGTATTCGATCCCCGCGGCCTTTCTGGGTGGTCTGACGTTGCCTTCTCTAGTCCGTCCGTGCGACGGGTTCATCAGCCTCTGTAAAGAATATGTGCGTGTGCAATTCCCTGCCTGTTTCGACTCTTATTCCCATTTCTTACTAACCAGGTGGACCACGACCGGGGCAAATGGATCTACCGCGGCTACCTCGTGGGGAACATCAACAGCAACCTCGCGGGGCGCTGGCGCGATACGCTCAGTCCCGCGGCGGTGCCCGGATACGAGGGCTGCTTCCTCATGACGAGACGTCGCTAACCCCACGCATACGCTTTCCAGCCGATACCGCATTCCGGGTCGGCTTCTGTCTGTTGCTTTCTATTATCGAACAGGGAATTGTATGTACAATAGTGTATAGTGTAACATCTTAGGGCATATGCCGGGATCCGGATTGAGGTACGACTGAGGGCTTGCTACAAACATACAAAGTTGATCATGAGTCAATTACGGGTTAAATAATCATGACGGTCAGTAGCACAGTCATCCCGTCTGTCGCGATCCCTGGATGTTGTTCAATTTTCCAATTAGCAGAGGGCTTTCAGATCGTTAATTACACACCGTGGTTCACTCTATCGAGATGTTCGAAATTTATTTAGAAAACGCCCAATTGAACATGGCGATGAAGGGCAACGTACCCGACTGAGCCTGCGGCTAGGAGACCGGTTAAATTCTGCGCGACGGTGGAATAAGTTATGTCTTCGTGCGTCGTCGCGCCGAGCGCGTTGGCCACTAGCTTGTCGCGGCCTAAAGTTGGCACTATTTATCGGATGGTGCCAGCATCTCATAGAACAAGACAGACCGATATTGTAGCCGTCGGGAATAATCTGGTGCCCTTCAAATACGTCCTGCAGACCGTGAACGACGGCCGTTAGACATCGAGGCTCCCCTCACGTACCTCTTCTTGCGAAACGCTTTGGGGAAGCAGCGTTAAGAGTTGATAACCAAATGTGGGCCTACTCACGCTAGGAACAGTGCACCGCTGTTGGCAGCCGTCCCGTTCTGGCGATAGACCCTGTAGCAGGCGGAGCGTTTAGGATTAAGGCGACGAGCGAGCCGCGCCGGGCGGCGCGCACTTGCCTGAAATGGTTGCCTCCGATGAGGCTCTCGAGGCAGGTGCCGACGTCGTCGTCGCCGTAATCCTGTCGCAGCTCCATCTGTCAAGCGTCGATGTTGGTGCTGATTTCGCAACTGCCAGTCGCCGGAAGAGTGATGCACGTACAGTCTGGTTCACCCAGCCGTTTCCGTCGCCCAGATTTGCGGATTGCGGGTCGCCTCCGGGTTTTAGGTTATTGAATTTAAAGGAAGTTTAGGTATTGACGAACCAAGATGGATACCGAGGCATTCAAAGGAGCTGATCAACGTTCGTGGTTTATTCCTGATGAGAGCTACGCGAGGGACTTACAAGCCGATCGCCTGTGCATAATGCAGGATCCCGGCGTCTGTCAAGACCGCCGGGGAGCTCAAGCCTGAGATGATGACCTGACCCCGTCTCCAGAGGCATGTCCAAAAAATAAAGAAAATAAATACATTCAGAGGTTCGCCTCCTCCACTTCCGGCTGGGCCAAAAACAAAATGAGACGTAGAGGCAGAAGTTTAATATATCCCCACCGTTATCCAGCATGGATCCGCCGCCTTGCGCGGGGTCGTAGAACGCGACGGAACCAGCAGTGAAGGCAGCGGAAATCGCATTGAAACCAAGGACGATGAACTGGAGTCCGAGCATTCCAGGTGGTTGGAGGTGCGAAGGAAAGGGCGAGAAACGTTCCTTTTATGATGCCAGGTTGAGTTACCAGTCTTGAGGTTCACAGATATGTCGCTGTCGGTTGCAGGTGGACGATGTGATTGATAGGGGTAGAACATCAAGAAAGGAAGTCTTGCCGTCAGTGCGCGCTACAGGGAACACACCTGTGCATTCTTATTGGGGTTTAGACGGAGAAGAAGATGTCTCATGCCCGCTATATGTGATCCCGACGAGGAAGACGAGGATTAAATATAAATGCCAACAACCGGAGGCAAGCGCACGTACTTGTTTTGACCAGTAATTCTGTACTTTAGCGGAGTCCCATTGAATTTTCCGAGCCCAGTAGCATTCAGTCAATATATTTCCGCAATGGTGCGTTTTGGAAGAGTTTTGGACCTACAACTTAGAATGTGAAGATACCAACTTACCTCCTGGATTTTCTGGGCGAGGCCCACGCCCTAAAGGCAAAATAGGAGGGATATCTAGAAATAGGATGAGAACGAACCTCCGGGCTAAACTGGGCCGCGTTATATCCACCACTGCGGAGAATGATCACTAATCACGATTAGCCACCGAACTCGGTGGAACTTTCCGCTGGGCTTGTCCGTAAACTTCTTTGTGATGGCTGCATATGGGTTTATTGTTCAGTAAAATACAGGATCAGGACCGCACCAGTCCAATAAGGTTTAAGGCTTTCGGTCGAATACCATTCCAAAATCATGATTAACGTTTAGGCCAAGAAGAAGTCGGCCACACGGACCGAGAAGCCGACCTTGTCAGCAAACTAAGTTGCCATATTTGGCGAGTCTTGCCGTTGCCGGCTCGCAAGGTTATTTCGAGTGTGGGTTGCATGCCAACGGGAGACGAGAGAAATTATCTGTTTTCCCGATTGTATGGACGGAAATGAGCTGACGTCTTTACGGGGCCGGAAACTCACACGTAAAATCCGACGAGCTCCGAGTCTTCCAGACAGATCCTTGTTGTAGCAAGCGGTTAGGGAGATCTGGATAGGTGTGCCTGAAAGCGGTTATTGTTTGTCAAAGCTTGTCTTGTCGGCAGAACGTTTTTGTTTGGAATGATTCTTTGCCGTCAACGGAATTGTCACGTGTGACATTAGTAGGTTCGCCACGACTCACTCGGTGCGTTCCTCAATCTCCTGCGCTGTCTCGTTTTTGCTGCCCATCGTTTCCTCATCGCTCATGGACGGTTTTCACATCCTAGATCCATCCTCTCGCCCCTCTACAAGTGCCCAGTACCGTGGTGGGGAAGAGGCAGTGCCATCCCGAGTCGGCTCACGCGCGGCTGCGTTCATCGGCCTCCAATTGAGGTCAGTGGCACAGCTGATACATGGATGGGTCGATAACTGATACTGGCATAGCTCCCCTGTTTCCCCTTATCGATCTTGCAATACAATCACTACTCGCCTCTCGTCCTTTCATCAGAGCCATGACCGAATCACAAGACGACACAGGCTCGATTGGCGAGGTCTCTGACGACGGTCGTGTTGCCACGAACTCCAACAACAGTCCTGCGACCGCCGATTCTGCTTGGACCTCACGGCGAGGAAAAGCTAGGTGTGATTCCTGCCGCCTTCGAAATCTGAAGGTTCGTCTTGAAACACGGAAAAACGAGTCGGATTTACGAAACGAGATCAGTGCGATCGTATTTTGCCCACTTGCAACCAATGTCGCTGGACCCCTGTCACTGACTGCACATATACGCCTCTGCCTACCCCAGGTTCGCAACCGCAGTCCTTGGTAGCGCGTTCCAGCAATTAATATCCCGAGTAGCGCATAGGGGAGTTCCTCGTTGCGATCGGTCCGTTTTCTCTCTCTCCCTATCGTCCAAGTTCTACCTGTCTCATTATGACTCCCACAGATGCCGCGAATCCAATCTGAAGGTTCGTTGAATGGTGAATGATTCATATCCCATGGCTCGCTGATTGTGAAAGCTTAGTGCGACAGAGCGGCTCCTGTGTGCCAATATTGTCGTGAGGGCAATATAACAGATTGCAGGTACACTCCCAAGAAACGAGCTCGGCCCCCCATCGACTCAGGGTCGGGTCAGCCGTCTTCTCGGGTGCCCTACAGCACGCAGGCGCACACAGCTTCTTTCATGTTTACCAACATTTCGGGTCCAGTCGAGACGAATCCGTATAACCGGCCTTTTGTGAACGAAACCGTACCTTCCTCTTCCAGGTCGGACTCGGCGTCCTATCATAGGCCGATAGATCTCGACAGACCTCCGTATCCGAGACAAAACTCTAATTCCGAAGGCCCACCACTCGCTCTGTTGCCGGCGCCGATTCCTCCTGCATACCCCGCCCAACAGCCTTTCATTTCGCACTCCTTTCCAGAGCCCATCCGAAATGCACAAATCAAGCCTTGGTCGCATCCTTCATTCCTCCCTCTTCCAGACCCTATCACGCGGCGTCTCGGTAGCCTTCTCAGCGCAGAAATGCCAAATCGAGAGGCTTTCGACAAGGCTCTCGAAGACTTCGTGTCCGCCCTCATGCCAGATTTACGGGAGACTGCATGCCTACCGCCCGAGGCTTATGCGACGCTCGCCAATTGCCTTGCCAAGGGCAACATAACGAGACTGTCCACGAGGATCCGTACATGGGCGACCTGTCATCGTCTCTGCTCCGGGTCGGACAAGCTCAATCTCATTCTTGCTCCGCGCGATTCCGTCTTTCAGGTCACATCTGACGAAGAGCAACGATTGATCAAGGAGTACCGCTCTTCGCTCGATGGTAGTAACCCTCGTTCCATGCCTTCTCCGGTTCAGAAACCCGACAAAGACAACGCCGAGGCGCCTCCGTTTGAACGCCTTCCCGTTCAACCACAGATCTACGACTGCTTGGCGTATGCGCACCGAGGGCACGCATCGTCGGTTGCAGTGTTGATGGAAATCCGCCGACTGGGCATAGTGCGTTTTTGTCTCCTCCTTCGTCGCAATGTGGTTGAATTATTAATTGCAGGCGTCGATCACCTGGCCCATGGCAGAAATGTTCATCAATCTATGTCCTCTATGCAATGTCAAAGGGGGTTCGAGTCTGGCTACAAAAAATTCAGCGGCGAACATGGGAGCCGCTTCTAGGTAATGGATACAGTTGTGAGGCGCTACAGGTATTAGTCCATTATGTAGTGTATGGGATGTGATTTTTTTCTGGAGGCGGACACCTCATCGTTGCGTTAGCCACGATATTCTTGAGTTGCTGATTTGCTGCAACAAGCCAAAGAGTTGATTTGAAAACGGCGGAACGGCAAATGTTCTGTTGCACCATGTCTGTTCACTAATGAGCCGGGCGGAGATACGAAGATTATAAGATCGAGATACCTAGAGATCATCTCATGCATCTTCCACAGACCGCTGCTTGCGGGTTTGTGCAGCTTGCTACCGCCGCGGCTGAAGGGCACCAGCTTGCTTGATTTATATAAGGAGCGCAGCTGGACAGCTTCACGAACCACTTTGTGGAGCAGATCTTGCATTTGAGATGCTGAAGAAAGCACATGGTGTATACCTAAGGAATTTCATCCTCTGCATCTTATACCTAACTTCAAAAGGCCTATCTATGTCGAACGGCGCGAGCTATGGTGTGAAGATGGCGGGGATCAAAAGTATTGGTGCCAGTCTTAGCAAAACGGGAGCGCCGGCTGCGAGAAACATCGTGGCCGCCCTCCATTCGTATACTAAGCGAATGGAAAATGTCCCTTCGTGGTGCTGTGGCAGATAGTATCGGAGACGCCAAATGTGGACAAAACGAACGACCAAGATGAGACAGATGATCGAATCAATTTATAAACACTGTACACCATTACATAAACTGCTGCCGCTCACCCCTCAGGATACATTGTGGGCGTCTGTGGGCGCGCCATGCCTACTACTGGGAACATAACTGCCTTTGTCGGTACGTGTCTACCCCGATATGGATGTGTTAATTTCCAATATGACTAGGCCGGTCAACCCAAGCGGACGGTGTTGGAGATCTACTCATCCTATGGAATTATGCATATCGGAAACCGCTGGTCATTCAAGCGATAGGGCTTGAGTGCGATTGGAATTTCGGTCACGACTTCCAGCAGAAGGTCACAAATCAATGGTTAGAGAAAGTTGTGCGTTCAAAATTTACTTTTCGTTATCAAGATTGCTGATTAGCTGCTAGCAAACCGTCCTTGACACGATAGACTTTGAATGCGAAGACTTTTGGGCTTACCTGATTGATGGGCCCATTGGACCTAAGATTATTCAACGGTCCACTCCCAGAGAGCACTATCGCATTCCGTGCGATTTTTTGTGGGCTCCACGCGTGGATATAACGGAAATTGAAACACACCGTTTCTGGTGCACAGGCCAGGGATTGGGCCGGGGGGTTTGGAGAGGCAAAAAGGTCGATATACTCATTGGATGCGACGGTGCGTGTTTCGAGTGATGTTAATCGGCCTACGTCTAAATCTGCCTAGATCGGGACCTGCAACTCGTCGAGCGGACAACGAGATCCTTGAAGGCCGTACGAGGCATGGATGTCACCTACGATGTCGTCGCCCATATCTTCAGAGGAAATCTTCTCATTGGGATTCTTACTGAGTCTTCCCACTTGTCGCGAACGATCCGAGCGGTAAGCAAGATATATTTGTCGCAGGCATCTGTTTAATCCTTCCGCTATATACAGAGCGATCGTGCTGGTCTTTGCAGCCTTTGCAAAGCTCGAAAGAGCTTTCTTCCTTCATGAATTCCTGATAGACCACCAACGCGTCTTGATAGATGAAAAGGGACGGGTTCGAATATTGGATCTCCAGACCCTCGTGTACTATCCCCCGCACGAACGAAAACAGTTCGAAGAAAAGGCCCAGAAGTTCCACTGGGATAGACTCCCTATAATCTTTGATGGCCTTGGGCCTCACTCGGCCCCATTCCCCCCGCTGTTTTTCAAACCGGCTTCCACGATTCTTGTCAGGACCCCCTCACCCGAACGGGTTCTTCTCATAACACTCTCTTTCACTCTGGACATGCCTGCCTCACTCTCCGATGATGAACGAAGCAACCACCGGCGCAAGAAAAAATCTACGAGCGTGCGGTCAAACGCCAAGGTCCTTCAGATCGGGTCTCTGACAAAGGCTTCTCAATCTCAGAGCCTTGCACGCACAACTCAATCGGGTAGCATCAGTCCGGACCAACCTCCTCCACCATATAGCAGATTACCTCTTCCTCACAATCGACTCGTCTATCGTCGTCTACTATTAGCCTCCGCTCCGGCAGAGTCGACTACGGTTGGTAGCGGCTCTTCAATAGTTGAACTTTAAAGCGTGCTCACCTGTTATGAGTCTGGTCTTCCACATACCTAGCTTCTACTTTATCCATATTCACACCTTCGTCGTCCTCTTCCTCTTGCGGTTTCCCTACATCCCATTTCCTGTACATACATTTGTACTTCAACGCACGTCTTCATGTATATAGATTTTAGTTTATTTAATGCTAAGCTAGTTTAAGTTCTCGCTTTCTACACAGATGAAAGTCTACGTACATAGGAATACAGTATGTATGGATACAGAGGAGCAATACTACGCGATACAGAACAGTGTAAGGAACCGACGGCCGTTGGTCGGAGAAAATTAATGAGGTTCATTAGGGATTGTTGTAACAGTGCAATAAGATGGGAGTGGCCTAAGCATGTCACGGTCAGGCATATAGATACTTTGCATAGGAAGCTCAGACACACACCAAAGTCGTCCCAGGGTAGGTCGTAACAAATCAAGTGGTGACGATGCGATGCGGCTTGGCTTATACAGAGATGTAAAGATCGTGATGATGATTATCTGTAAAAGGGACGTCGAGTTGCATCCAGACAGGCGCACAAGCAATCCGACTTACACTATCGGCGGCAATTGAGACAGGCTATTGGCCTTGGTATGCCCTCGTTAAATATACGAGTTGGGCAGGTGGCATATGCATATCTTGGGCTGCACGTGAAAGCCTTGACCCAGTGCATCGTCCTGCACGATGGGCAAAGTGCTTTGTAGAACATGCACATAAGCAAGACGCCAGAATTCAACGGAAGACGAGAATACAGACGGGTTTCAGCCATGCGACGACTTATACTACCCCGAGCCTTGCCTCTCGTTTCGAAAAGGATTGTCTTGTATAGGGCCGTTGCTGATGAAAGAGAGCCAAAGGTAGCAAGGGTAAATCCTAGCCCGTGTAGCTCCCAACTTTTGTCCAAATACAGACGAGCAGCCAGGTGGACGTGAATTCTGCGCGGAAATTCAGATTCCATGCGGTACAGACGATGCTGCAGTAGATATTTCTTGTAGCATTTAACGGACGGACAAGCGCTGGTCCGACCTCACTGCTCTGGCAGTGCTCTCTGAGGAGCCGATCAAGATTCAGCGAGATAGTGTGGCGCAACCACGGAGAATTGAAATCGTCGGGGAACTTGAACTGAGTTTTTTATTTTTCATCTTTCAAGTTTGCTGGACCCGGTCGCAGGCCTGCGTGTGGCGAAAAAATGGCTCGAGATCCAGTCCGCTCTTGATCTAATCATATGCGGCAGAGAGGAAGTAAAGTGTTGAATCTTATTTGTTTGATGTTTTCTCCTGTTGACGGAACTCGTGCTCTGATTCCACGACGAGCGCTAAAGAACCTTACTTAACGCCAGCTTCTCGTTCCTTATGCACACCGATGTGGTCAGCCTCAAACGCCGAAATCACAATATCACGCTCTACGTCGGCTGCGACAACGATTGGGAAGGTCGTTTCTTCTGTTTCGAAAGAGGCCCTCACGCTCTTGTCATCCAAACCCCTGAATTGAAACTACCTGGCTACACGCCTTTCAGGGCGCCGGATCCAGAGGGGGATAGGCTGTACATCTCAGCGTATAAATTCGATCTCGAGAAGATATCGGTGTGGCAACCTAATCACAGCTCACGGCCGTAATCGCTTACGGCTTCGAGCAGACCATAGTCAATAGCTTCGTCTTCGGGAAAACGAACTGGGCTTATCTTGTGACTCGAAAGGATGGAAGCTATCGTTTGCACTACAAAGAAAAACCAATGCGTCCAATATCGTGCCCTGCCTGGGCACCACTGGTACTCTTGTCTCCGCGACAGGTGTTGGCCTCATGCTCATTATCTGATCAGATCCCCGAAACTGATCTCATTTACACCAAGTATATCACTGCAGAGGACAGGGAAGCGATATGGAATGGTCGAGTGGGCAAGTTGTCGTACTCCTGGCCGCCCCGCCACTCACATTTCACTCAGTCGATTGTTTTGTTGGTTGGACTGATCGTTGGAGGGACATCGTCGATCACGCAATGAGAGGTTCGCCATTATTTTCAATTCTAGTTCCCCACTAATTACTTCAAAGGTCATCGTCTGCTCAAGGGCCTTGATGTAACATATGAAGTCCTCGGCCACATCGTACGGAACGGAGAGATTATCGGTCTGATGACAGTAAGTCCTCACATCCTTCACTTCTTCCGCTCATTCAGTTCTCCAGGAACAAGCGGTCGACGATAGACGAGTGGAATACAAGGACCGTGCAGGTATGGCTAGGATCCAAGCATCTGTCATTTCTCACCCTCTTCTAGCCGTCTATGCTGCAGTCACCAAAGTCCAAAGCAGGGGCCTGATTATATCCCTCAACGAAACGAGCATCAGCATGCACCGGGGCACAGTTCGCCTGCTCGGTACTCAGTCCGTCCGGAAATTCTCAGAGGTGAAAGACCCAGAAGACGCCGCCGATAAATGTGAGCCAAAGCACGTGGGTTCTTAGCCTGCTGTTTAATATTTCGTAGACCACTGGCAGACCCTGGCCGCAATGTTTGATGAATTGCGCCAGCACCCCAACCCGATGCCTCTTTTACGGTGTGTTCAGATGGATGTTGTTCCATTTATCCCCGTCCCATCGCCGGAGAAGCCTCTGGCTCCCGACTTCTTTTTCCGCCTGATTATCCACATTACTTTATTACCCATACAAGACGGGGTCGGTACTCCAATGCCAGGGAAGACTCGCTTCAGATCATCACAAGATAAGCATGGCGGTTTAATTTTGCGACCCTCCCGTCCCCGCCCCCATACTCAACCGTATACCCACCAGCGTCTTCTATTGAAGCCCCCAGACTTCTAGAAAAAACCAGCCTTTTCATCCTCGAGATTTCAACCTGTATATGATTCATTTCATGTATATACCGGATGAGGTACCAGGTCTAAAACACGAATAGTCGATTTTCCGATCTGTCTCGATCATGACGGACTTTATCTAGTCGCCGGTTCCCATAATCTGGCATTATAAATCCGACCTTCAGTAAGTTACATTAAATAAAGTGAAGGGGACTGCCCTCCTCAAAGTATTGATCTGATCTGCGAGCGAGCATCCTCCTGATTCAAATATAGGTATTGAGTTTGAGGAGGTACCAGGGTGTGCCCGGAGGGCCTTGGTATTATTGTGGATGTACTGTTTTGGTGATACGGCTCAATGATTGAGCCAGATGAGCTTTTGAACTACCACTGAACACGATCACGTGGAACTGAGAGTGATTTATTTGACTGGTGCAAAGAAGTTAGAACTACTTGTGTGTTTTATGTTTGTTCCCTTTTTAAACTCCAAACGAAGCACCCCACGCAAACTCCAAACGGAGCCTCCCCACCCCAAGTCCACACGTTTTCAAGTACCAACGGAGCCTGAGGTGAACTATAAATGGAACCCCGATTTGGGTATGGGCGCAACTCCAAACGGAACCACGATTCTGGCAAGGTGAAACTACAAACGGAACCACGATTTTGAGCTCTGGAACTCCAAATGGAACCCCGATTCTGGCAGTCAAAACTACAACCCGAACCACGATTTGGAAGCTCTCAAGATATGCTGTTCCGTTTGGGGATTTAGTCCCCCATCTATCGAAAAGGCTTGAAAGCAAATGAAGTATCGATATCTATCGAGAAGCAGGAGAATAATGTGAGCCAATTATCTAAATTGTCAGTCGTTAGTTATAGCTCGAATGCCTAGCAGTCGATATCACGAACCTTCATTGTCAATATCGCGAGCTTGTATGACGTTGGACATCGTCTAGGACAGTGATGAGGAGTGGACACTCACCATCCAGGACAGCGAGCGGGCGCATAACGGGCACGGCGGCGTCGCGTCGGTTGCGCCTCAGACGTTGTTGGCGGTGCGGATCACCGCGCCGATATTTGGTTCTGTAATCCTTTTGGCTATTTCCGGCAGCTTAAGTTGAAACTTCAACAGCACCCTACGATGGCTCTGCGGCCACCTCTTCGCCCCAAACCCTACGAATGACTCCATAATCCACCTCTTCTCAATAGCTTTGCCCAGTGCCCACCTATACCAATCAATTCAAGTCTCCTTGCACATCGGGATTTGACGAGGTTTCTTTGGTATTATCTTCTGTAATGTTTCAGCAGAATCTAGGGACAGTTAAGTCCCACAGACCTAACCGAAGAGCTCCGTTACGGCGTTACTGGAGTTTCAACCAAACTGTTGGACACCAGGTGTTGGCTGTCGCCGCCTATAACCTCGCTTGGTCATAGGTGTTGGTTCCTGATAGGCCGATGACCACGTCTTCTTTACCCAACACATGTAGCATAGACTATGATTCAGAGTACGCGTTGTGAAGCGCATTGGGGACTTTTTACACCTGAAGATGTAGGTAGGCACTTGCGCGCTCCTTAGTATTCGCTAAATACCTTCAGGGCTTAACTCACAACGCACGTTAAAATACTGCCGTACCGTACCCGTAACCGTACAAGGCGCACCAGAAGGTAATACGGGACGGTACGGGTTACCGTATGAACCCGTAACCGTATACCGTATTGTACGGTTACGGTGGGGATCCCTAGATTTGGCACGGGAGGACTCGGACGAACGCCTAGATAGTCTTACGAGGAAACGAGAGAAATGTAGTAGGCCTATACGAAAAAAGTAGAGTTGGGGCGCGACCTGATGAATGCTGAGGACATTGTCCGTATTTGTTCCCGACAGACGGACAATTTTGCCGTGCACCGTCGCCCAAGTGTTGTGGCATATTTGTTCCCGACAGAGACGGACAATTTAGACCTGCACGGTCGCCCAAGTGTTTCGTAATATTTGCGTGCGAATCAAAAAAGGAATCATTTGCCTCTATTTATTTCTGGCAGGTTTCGGAGGTATAATTTTGACGGTGGGGGACCTCGACAAGCGAGGTAATGGATGAACACCACACAGGACCAAACACCGGTGCGGTGATCCGAAGATTCCCAACCACAACGACGTCGGAGGCAATACCGCCCTATGCCGCCACGACACCGCCGTGGCCGCCACGTAGTACCCGCTCACTAACACAGGCAACGAGGAGAAAACTCGCCTTGCTGCCCAAGATGACATCCAGGGGTACCAACTTGAATTTAGATAAGTTATCGTGTAACGAAATTAGATATAGTACTCAGCCATCAAAATCGCGATGTTGTCTCACAAACTCAAGACACTCAAGATATTGTCAGTCAAGGTTTGTGACATACACTGCTAGGAGCTCGAGATATGGACCCTGACCTGCAGCTTTGATATATGGCTCACCGGGTTTCGATAGATATCCGAGTTTAGGGTATTTGGATAGATGGGTGATTGAATCCCCAAATGGAACCATGATTTCGAACGTCTCAGCTCAGAACGGCGGAACTAAAATGTTCACTCATCTATCTATTTAGCTGCCTATCTACGATAGTCGAAACTACAATAGAACCCTTGTTTTCAACTGATTTACGCGTAATAAATAAACGCATGGCTAGTACAATTAGAAAGCTTCGTGCCTTGCATATTTCCGGGAGTCCCCCTTCAAGCCTAACTTCCCAACGAGCCTTTCCCCTCGTCTCCACTCATGTGTACTGAAGTCCTTGGGATTGTAATATCACACAACTTGGTGTAGGACAGAATATTTAGAGGAATAATCAAAATCATGGTTCCGTTTACAGTTCCACTTACCAAAATCGTGGTTCCGTTTGGAGTTGGGCCCATACCCAATCGGGGTTCCGTTTGCAGTTCACTTGGGGCTCCATTGGTACTTGAAAACCCGGGTTCCGTCTGGACTTTTGGTGGGGAGGCTCTGTTTGTAGTTTGCGTAGGGTGCTTCGTTTGGAGTTTAAAAAGGGAACAATCCTATTTTGCAATAAATATAACGGAGAGGGTGTGCGTTCGCTTTCTATTTGATAGAAATACAGCGGTTATATATCGATACAGTCGATAGGATGCTTATGGGCAGAGAAAAAGGGAATCTAGATCTATTTAGAATTGGATGAATTGACTGCGTGCAGGCTTCCAGTCGGCTGTGAGGCGGATCAGAACTGACGAGCAAGAATGAAGGGAAGCGGTCATACCGGGCATGCGGTGCAAGAACCAAACCCGCCGGTTCAAGTGGGAGCTGAATTGAAACGCCAGCGCAGCGAAATATTATTTGAGCATAATTGAAAGAGTTGAGATTAGAAGCTGATTTTTTTGGATCGCAAAATGTGTCTCAAGGCGAGACATATTACTTCCTGCGTATACGCATCGTAAGTTTTCGTTGTAGATCGGAATGGGTCGACGAACATATTAACGCCGCAGTCTTTGAATGCATGTTGTGCAGTACTGCTCTGTTCCGGCTCCTTGACCAGTTTGAAATGTGGGGTATGGGCAAGAAATTCCCCCGCGGGAAGCACAGAGATTTACAACCACCATCCACCATCCGTGGTTTGGGCAACGCAACCGCTTGAGGAGACACATGGGAGGCAAGAAAAAGGACACTGAGCAGCCTACAATTACTTAGAAAAAGGTTTACCGATTTTATACGGAATGGACTAGGTATCAGGCGTCAAGGCCGTCCCGTTGCGCTTCATTCCAGCGCTTTAGTCTTCGGCGGATCTGGTCTCCCAAACTTCGATCAGAATTGAGTGGGGGGCAACTCATGTCCCCAAATTAGTGCGACGGTGATTGACGCGCCATGGCGCTCGGCACAGCATAACACCAAGCTTTCAACCGAAAAAATAAACGAAAGTTGGCATTGCCGTTTTAGGATACTATGCCGAATCAGGTTGTTTGTAAGTGTCCCGTGCTTCTCGTTCTCGTTCCCTCTGACACTGCAGAGGCTTCACCGCTATGATCTGATATCCGCCCACGGACGCAAACTTGGATATCAATGAAAGACTACGGAACTATCCATTATGTTAGGTGATGCTGTTCCGGTGTCGGACAATATTGACTACTCACGACGATGGGCGTCTAACTTTCACTCTTCATCCAGCGGACTCAATGAAGCGTATGGTACAGAATTTCCTCAGCGGAGACTCTCTAGGTGTCCTGACTTTGGATCTTAGGCCGATTTTACGTCCTCCGCAAGTCAACTCCTGCGGGAGAGCAAGTGATCGTAATTCAGGCAGGTCCATCACAGCCGTTTCAGGTCCGCTCATTCAGCCCAGAATAGGCTTCCGCTGTTGTTCCGGAGTCAAACATGGAAGCAGAGGACGTAACAAGGCTGTCTCCCGAATGGGATCGGCAGTTCGATTAGTAAGTCGCGCGGTCTTGCCGCACCTCATAGAAATTCACTGTGAAATTTAGCGGCCTTCAACTAATTGTAGGTTTGGGTAGAGACATCACTATTCACTCGGGCTGAAAATGGTTAGCAAACCCTCCTTTCGAAGATAGAATTCGGCCGCACAAATTGGGGACATCTGCTCGAGATTCCCAATAGACCTCGTATTGTTGCCAAGAATCATCCTCTGTACGTATTTTTTATTATTATTTCCCACTAATTAGTTGCCACGTCTTCCATCCCACAGACCCATCATCACCGAAATCCCGTGGTGCGCCCTCATCGAAGAGCGTGATATCGAGATCACCAACTGGGTATTGGCGGAGGAACGCCAGGGCGTGTGGAACGGTCAGGAAGTTGATCTTTTCATGGGCTGGGACGCGTCGAACGTCCATTTCCTCCAAAAAATGATGGCTGCTTATCGGCTGCTCATTGAGTGCGACCTCGAGCACTTCGCGTACCGCGCCCTGGGGCACGTCGTGCGCAACGGAACGAGCGACATCTGCGGGATCATGACCGAGCCTGGCTACGGGCGCATGGTCCAGTCTACGGACAAGGCAGCGGTTTGTTGTAGTCCGTCTGCAACCTACTTTCCCTGAGCTGAGTCCATATTCTTGGCGCAGGTCTACAACGCCATCGCCCAAGTCGAGCGCGCTGGGCTATTGTTCACGGGAATACACCTCTCAAACATCATGCTCACTAACGAGGGGCAGGTACGCCTGCTCTCGATCTGTGCACTCGCACGCCAGCCGGCCGACGCCACCGAGTGTGCAAAGGAATTGGCGTATTGGCACTGGGAACAGCTGGAGACCCTCTTCAAAGAGCTGGAGCTCGGCCCGAACCCGATCCCACCGCTGCGCAAAATGAAACCCACGCTCCTCGTCCTGCCCCACTTTCCAGCGCCAGAGCACGGTCTGTCCGAATCACTCAACATATATTTGATCATAGACCACCATGACCCTGACCCCAAGGAGGTGGAGGAAGTGACACAGGCGGTGCAGCGGCCCCGCCCACGCGCCAAGGGTGGGAGCGTCAAGGTCTTGGTATTCGACGCGCCAGTGAGCGCACGGTCTCTAGGTGCCTCGCGAACCAGGCTCCTTGCGCGCGCAACGGTCCCGTATCGAAAGCCAGACAAGCTGGTGCAGGAGCTACTGTGGGCCCAGAATTGGCCTAATCGGGCGAACAAGTTGACGTCGGGAGATTGGCTCTAGTCATCCGCTTCTGAGATATGATTACCATGCAATATGACATCCATGTAGTTTCTACACTCTGTTATTGTCAGAAAAATGAGGTCGGTTGGCAGATATTTTAATGCGATGGCTACCAGGACTGTCCGGTGTCTCCCTCCCATTTTTTTAGAACTGCGATGGAGCCCAACCATTCCCCGCCCTCCGCGGCGTCGGTGATCACATTAATTTTGTTCACACGTACCCGGCCAATGACCTGGGCGTAATGGCCCGCTTTTCGATGACTTGCAGCGCCGAAACCTTCGAATCTAGGTCCGCGCCCCGATTAGGCCTCACAATTAAACGGTCGCTCAGCGGCGATCACGATTTTCGCTCATGAAACGCCGGAGCGACCTTCCCCAGGGCGGGAGGTGATGAGCGCCAACTACGCCCGACTGCGGGTGTAATCGTTGAGACTGTTGTGCGGTTGATAAGAGCCCTGACGGGCACTTGATGGTTGTCCCATTTGTGTGCACGGCGGACGATCAGGCTGAGACGAAACCTGGTCCATAGGCGCGTGCCTGTTTCTGCTGGACTTTGATTGTTTCTGGACGCAGTCGATAATGTGGATCGTCTCAGCTCCTTCGACGCGGTAATCATGGCTTTCCCGACGGTGGCCCTGATCAACGACAGATTTTCCGCGGGACCTCATGGGATTGTTGTTGGGAGTCAGGTCAGGTCGGTCCCCGATTTCTGAGGATCTTTCGTCATCGGCGAGTCAGTCGGTACGGGTGCGACGTGCATAGCCGCCTACAGTGATGCGTATGGCTTGATACTTGAACTTCCCGGTTGTCCGTGCCATGCGCCGTAGAAGTGTCTCAGACTGCTTCATACCATTAGCCCTTGATTTCGGACATCAAAAGAAAGGCATTTCGCAAGCCTCAGGGATGTAAGCGGCCTACCCGGGTAGGGCTTCTGCTGCACACCGGGACTGCATCAGCCCGACCGCGAGGTGCGATGATTTGTGTGGGTCCAGCGGCTTCGGCGGAAAATTCCAGCAAGGATATCGCTCCGGGCTCCGAAACGCGCGGCGCCTGGAGGTAGTATGCACTGTGATACTACCGAGATGCGCGCCGAGGTCCGCATTCTGGCTTGACAATACCGTGTACCTCAAGCTCAGGCAGGCAAGTTGAGATGAGATCCCACAAGGTTGGTCGTCGACCGAGGTGCGACTTAATGAAATGATTATTGGGCGCCTCTATAATACTACCCACGAGGTCATGAAATGGTGCCTCATGCGAGCCGAGGGACTTGTACATGATGCGCCATCGAAGTTCGAACAAAGTCAACAGTCGGCAAAACAAGGCTAACATCAAGTCACATGATACAATATCTATGGAAAGCGGCAGTGTTTGCCGATGGTTCTCTTTGTTAATTTCAATGGTTCCCTTCGAATCCCATTCTAGTAGTTAGGCGTTCAAACGGTTAATTTGCGTGATTTTAAGTTGTTTCAAACGCAGTAATGTGGGGAAACGCGGCTGGACTCTGCTAGTGGTAGAAGTCGCGGCAGGCCTCGGCATAATGATCGGCATCGGCCGGCAGTGCGGCCGGCATTCTCAAGGGTTCCTCGACACCCAGTTTCTCAATAAGAATTGCGCAAACCGGTTGATTCTGAGCATTCCGAGATATATATTTGTCGACTGATTGTAGCACCATAATAATCACAGAGCCTAAACTTGGATTATGTGGGATGGCTCGGAGGAAGAACTTTCAACTGGAGGTATGAAATAAAATTGGTGACTTTATGATTGGTGATTGAGTGATACATGTACAGGGGCTAGACAGGTTGCAGAATATGCGGTGGAAGGAATTCATAGGAAATTCGAACAGCAGTAGCTACGTAAGTCCTCGATTTTTTTTCGCTTGGTCCTCCAATGTTTCTGACAATCGATGCACGCAAGTACGAAATACTCACTGTATACATTAGATACAGTCCGCGCGAGAGAGATAGCGAGGAACACGCGAGGAACGCAACACCATATCTACTCTGTTAATTTCTATAAAGAAAAAAGACACCCACTCGTTCCTGACTCCAATCCCCCGGCACGAAATTCAATGATCCTCCTGCACTCGAAACATGTACAAATCAGCGACAAGCATAGCGTGCATAAACTTCAATCAGCTCGTCATCGACCACATAATCCACCAGATTTCCCGCCGCGTCTCTCGCATGGTCTAATTGCAGGGCAGGCATGCCCGAGCCCAGGGCGTATTCCTCCAAGAAGGTGAGGAGCTTATTGGCCGGGTGGTCCGTGCGCGTCCGCACTTGTTCTAACCACTTTGCAGTCGAGACGACAGGCAGAGAATAGATCATGGAGAGCGTGCGCGCCACCTTTGGCCACGGCGTCGGCAGGGCGTTCTCCAGGTTGTAGAACGCCAGCTGGCCGCGCGAGGCCTGGATCACCATGTAGACCACTTGCGCGGCGACGTTGACCGGGAGCCAGCGGAGTGTCTGGAAAGTGGGCAAGTCAGACAAACTGGATAATTAATAGACGACTGGAATTCACAGGGAAGCTGTCGGGCACGAGCCCAAAATCAACACACGACTTCATCAGGATCGGGATGTGCTCCGTCGGCGACCAAGCGCCCGTTTCTTCAGCGCCGGCAAGCTGCCCGCTTCGTATGATTGTGGCCTCAAATCCCGGGCAATGGGCCACGGCGCGCTCGATGATCTTCTCAGCGACGTACTTCGAATGTGCGTATCCCTGGTCCAAGCACGCTGCCGGCCTGTCCAGCGAGGCCTCTGGTGCGGCTCCATCACACCATCTGGCCACAACTGCCACGGAGGAAAGGAAGGTGAGCCGCGGCGGGGAGAGCAGTGGAGAAGCGAGCGCGAGATCGACGAGGTTCCGGACGCCCTGGACGTGGGTCCTGAAGGAAGGAAGGAAGAGGTTGAAATTGAGTAGCCACGCGCAGTGCACGATGTGCGTCAATTCCCGCCGCATCTAACCGGAAACGTTTAACTACGAACGAGCCCAGGAAAAACAACGCACGCCGTCATAAATCTCACGGTTCAAACCGAGATTTTGTTGACCTAGCGCAACCTCTAGATGTATCGCCCGGCCTTCGCTCACAGCCTGTGCGAGAAATTCGTATTCGAGGCCTCTGCTTCGGAACGCAGTCTGGTGCCGCTGCTCGATACGCCCGCCGTCGGTCTTCCGGCTGAGGAGGTAGATCTTCCGAACCTCCGACCTGTTCAAAAGTAAAGAGACAAAGAACGACCCTAAGGATCCCGTCGTCCCAGTGACTGCATATACCTCCCCTTCCTGCTTCTGTGCATCTGTTGCAGGTTGATGACTAGGAAAGTCGGCGGTGAAGTTCTCGATTGTATCAGCTATGGCGGCACCGATGTCGAAGCCTGAAGAGGTCTGGTCATCAATCGATGTTTCTGGAGACGAGAGGGCGCCCAGCAAGTATTGCGCCAGGCCGCGCTGCGTAGGCAAGGCGTACACAATATTGCCAGGTACCGAACCCATCTTCCCGGACTTTTTCAGGGCAGCGATAAGAGAAGATCGGATCCGCATGGCGAGAAGCGACTCTAATCCGGCGTCGAACAGATCATCGTCCAGTGGAACGAGCCTCTGAAGAACCTTGTGCACCACAGCCTGCACATACGATGTCATGGATTCTATGTCGTGCGAGATCAGACCGTGGTCCGGTAGTGCGACTTCCTCGTAGCCATCTTCCTCGACGCGCCTGTAAGCGGCCTCGATCTGGTCGGTGTACAGATTCAAAGTCACCTTCCGATTGATGGACTGCTTGTCGGTGAGGACGAAAGGTTTGGTCGGTGCTGCGACAAGGACGAGGGGACGTATGAGCCGGGAGTGCTGGGGGATGATGGTGTTGACATTCTCGGTGATGTGAGGCCAGACTGTGTCCAAATAGGCCGCGACGGCTTCAGGCTTGTAAGAGGCGAGCGGCGCAGGAGGGCAGACGATGGCTCCGTCGAGAAAGCGGCCGGCTCCAAATATCACGGCGGCACTGATGAGAGGAGAGGCGCACAGGAGATTTTCTATGCGGAGAAATTAACGAGAGAAAGGCCATGCAACCAACCATACCGAGCTGCTTATTGTCCGTCTTCTCGCCATTGCTCAAGACAGTGACATCCCCCATCCTTCCCGCGGGTCTCCATAGATGAGGTTTTGTTGGGTGTTGTTCCCACAGATCGCCCGTGGCGAAGCCTTCCGGATCACGGTGGTTCATTACACACGGAGTGTTTTCATGTGGCTCAGAAATTTACTGCGTCAATTGCAGGAGGATTGGAGGAGGCCGTGTTGTCGTACCATCAGGATCATTTCTCGGGCATTTCCTCCGCTGCCGACTTGCTTGAAGAAATATCGGTACATATCATTCAGCTCCACATATTGCCAGTCGGGAGGCTCCTTCGTGAGAACAACGGCTCCGAGCGGGCCCGTTTCCGTCCTATTAGTGCATAAGTCTTCAGTACTGGGGGCACCAACTTGATGAGACGGATTCAACGTACATCCCCATCAGATTTTGCACAGGCACACCACTAGAACTGAGGAAATCTCCGACGTCTTGGCGGAGGGGGGCGCCACCTACGAGGATAATCTCGGCACGTTTAAGAATCTGTGAAATTGTTGTGCTGCATAGATGCATTGAATTAAGAAAGCGTACCATCAGGCCGTCCTCCCGAAGTTCTCCACCGACAATGTCTTCAAGGATACTTGGTGGCAAAACCATTTCCATCGCTCGGTCCCCGTGTAGAGCCAGATGTCTAAGAATCACCACTGACGTAGGAGGTTGGCGCAGATTGAGAAAGTGGACACGCCCGGCCAGTCCGACAGAATATACATATGTCATCAGAACGCCTATAGACTGAAGAAGAGTGCTTAACAGAAACACTTTATTGAGATTGAATGAAACCTACGTGAAACAAAGGCAGGATTGTGTAATAAGTGCAGCCGAGAGATTGGGGACGGTGTCGGCGCACTGCCGAACAAACGGTCAGAATCCACTGATGTGTCCAAGGAATAATCTTGGGATGGCCTGTAGCGCGCGATAGTACAACAGGATCAACAAATGAGGATGATCTTACCAGTGGATCCCGACGTGTGCAGAAAGGCGAGGATGCCTGTGCGAGCTTCAGCGGCCATTGCATCCTGGTCTGCAGTTTCGTAGTTGGCCCATAAATCTGGAGAATCGTCTACATCTGCATTGGTCGGATGGATTTCATCCTCAATCTTGACAATGTGGAAAGACGGCTCGTTCATATTCTTGGCAAAAGAAAGGAGGTCGGAGTCAACGATCAGGTAGTTGGATTGAGCGGACTGCATAAGATGGATAGTGCCGCTCGGCGAATTACGTGGGGAGAGGACGAGGGGCTAAAAATGTTGGTGGTCAGAAGAGTAAACCCAAATTATTGTAGATTGGACACACCGTCCATCTAAGCATGATCGCCGCGGTAAGGGTGACGAAGTAGTTGTAGCCGTTTCGCAAGAGAAGCCCCACAACGAATTTCCCTTCACCTATGTTTCGCGCTGGACGTCCAGAGGCAGCGACGAGCTCGTCAGCACGTCGGTGAATATCAAGGAGAGCATTCCGCCAAGTGATATCAGTCAGAACAGGCTGGGCGTTCGATTGGTGTTCGTTGACGATGAAACCGAGTGTCCTCTCGGGATCCGCTCGCGCCAGGCGCAATATATTATCAGGAAGGGGAAAAAGTGTGTCGAGCTTGGGGATGGATGTGCTGAGCATTGCGATGGTAGGCCAGGGGAAGGATCTTCTGCCAACGTGTGATCAACTCCACAAAGTCTCATTTACATTTACTTGAGGTCAGTTTTCGGCGACTCCAAGGAGTCCTCGGCCCCCACCTCATTGGATGCAAACACGGCGGCCTTGACAGATTACTGATGAACACGGGAGAGGTGCGTGGAGCAACCATCTCTTCTGTGGGTACCTTGAGTCGGCGTGGCCAGCCAAAGATAGAATATGTATAGAGGAGTCCCTTCGGCCGCTAATAACAAGGCCTACTTCATGTGCGTAGCGTTGTCTTGATGTAGAAGAAGGACAGCTAGGTTCTGATAGCTTTCTAGGGTATCGGCGCTTGGATGGGTCCAGGGTGGAGCCCTCGGAGCTCCTCGGAGCAACTCGCTCCGGATATCGTGTGAATTGATGTGTCCCAAGAAGGGAATACTACTATCCGGAGTAAACCGCCCCCACAGGACTTCGGAGCACAAAGCAGTAGGGCCGACGCGCGGCACAGCCTGCTACCAGTTTTTTCTTTAAACTAAAACTCAACTTGAAGTTTGACTTATGGGATCAATTTTGGCAGAATATTCATAGTCGAATGCTGTTTCCGTGGATTCTAGGCTGAAGTCTATATTTTCCCTGAAGTACCAAGTCGGAAGTGTGGAAAGTGGTCGTCGAAAGTGGTAGTCTGTCGAAGTCCGATTGATCTCGGCATTCTCGGCAAGACAGTGACAGGATTATTCTCACGCATTGAAATATTGCCTTGCACCTCTGCTCGCCCGGAGGGACCCTCTGAGATGTTGCATAAGGCCCCAAATATAGTATATGTACACTAATACCTCAAACTGGGCAGCAAAAGTACCTCAAACCAATGGTATATATAAAAAAGAAGAGATAACATGGCCGAAAGCCATGAGTGTTCAGCGCATGAGACCCAAATTATTTCATCCGTTGCTGAGAAGACTTCCCAAGGTCAATAATATCTTGCTATCCGCATGAGGATTTTCTTTGAAGTATCCTGTGCTCTTGGATGCCCTTTTTGTGGATAAAGAAGGCTCGGATAGGGGCCAGATTTCTGGGCATTCCGCAGGACTCGGCCCGGGCTCAACCCGTGATCCACACTTCAGACTTCCAACTTCGTTCTGCACCGAAACTTTCGCCTACGGACTACTATTAAATAGCGAAAAATAATGCCATATTGACTTCAGGAAAACCCCAAATTACTATGAGCTACTGTATAGACCATCCCACATAGACACTATGGTATAGACGCTATAGACATGTTGCTATATTGTCTATATGTGTCTATGTATGTCTATAAAACACCATAGAAGCCATAGCAATTTAGGTTTTTCCTGATGTTGTCACAAGCTTGTCAAAGTGTTCCAACTAAGAGTGAGAAACGATAGCTATACATACCTTCGCTTTTGCGAGCAAAGTTCGGGCTGAGCTGCGGCCGCGTTGGGGCCATGCTAATTGTAATTTGCCCCTCGTTTCTCCACGAATTTCGTGGAGCTGTGGAGTATATGGCCCCGCCGCCCTATAGTTCTTCAACTGCTCAAGAGGAATGCGGACAGTCTTGCTACACCTGTCGCGAGTATACACCGAACGGTTCATAAATGCATGCCAATTGCCTTCGCGATGGCCGGCCCAGTCATGTCACGGGCGAATATAACGATGACGAGTTCCTTTTGGGCGGGAGGTATACGGTGTCTGTTGCCCGGCATAGTGGGAGCACGCAGGAAGGGATGAGGTTGAGTTGGGTTGAGCGGACTATACTAGTACGTGGAGTTACGATGGAGTTTTGCTTAGATGCCGCGTGGGGCCGCAGCTCGGCCCGAACTTTGCTCACGAACACAAGGCTGTCTATCGTTTCTCACTCAGCTGTCAGCGCTCAACGCCACAACGCCATTCAACAGGGTGGCTCGATGTTCACTCGCAGTCTCCAATGTCATGAACGGGAGATCGGGAGAAGCATACTAGAGCTCCAGGCTTTGATGATTTTTTTTTGGTTCTGTTCAACGGTTGGCTGATTCTCGGTAAGTCTCACCGAATGACATGATCGGGAGATGAACATGGATGCCACGGGTTCAAATGTCAATATCAATATTCGTACTGCTGCTCTGGACAACGGAATTTCAATCCAATGTGAAGAGAGAGACGTAGGTCCTACGGAGATCGCCGTGCCGCCCGCACCGAGCTGGCCGATGAATGGTTTAAATTGGGTTTAACTTAACCATTAAGCGCCGTACAGGTATTTCGATGTGGGAATTTTATAGCTAAATGAAAAATGATAGACACTTCGAGCAAAGTTCGGGCCACCCCACGGCTGTGCGTCAACCGTGCCAACCCATTGTTCTTGATGTCTTCTGTGGAGCGGCGAAGAGCCCTATATTTTGTGTACTGGCCTTAGCAATGGATTTACTATACTTATCTACATGAGCGGAGCCTCGCTTGACGCTATACTCGACCCGAACTTTGCTCTGAAAGCAAAGATGTCTATCATTTTTCACTTAGCTGTAATCTAATTTGAAAGACGCCGCACCCACGGTGATCGCTGTGCATTCCACTCAGCCCTGGGTACCACGAGGAGCCTTTATAATTGGGCTCACCGAAGAAGATCCTAAAACCGGTGTCGGTTCATGTGGAGTTTCTATCAATTCCCGCAGAGATGTTGATATACATATGAGGCGACCTTCCCCCAGGCTGTACAGACGGGTACTTGACTTAATAAGTCCGGTCCTTCCTCATACTTAGCTCTGGCATTCCTCATCAGACTGCAATGGAAATGGAGATTCCTTTGGGTAAAGCCCAATTCTTATCTCTGTTCCTCGAAACTTTCGTGTATGGTGAGTCATATAATCTTCCTGGAGGCTCGGCCGCAATGTAGACTCTGTGCTTGTCCGCATCTAGGCATTGCGTTCAACCTTTGTGCCATCACGGTAATCGTGCTTGTGCGCTTTCGATCCAAGACCGCACGGATAGAAGGATGCCTCGTCTTTTTGGCAATACTTATGCAATCCGTCGCTACTGTGGTAAGAGTTAATGCCAGGACATTGATGAACGCTCATGTATTAACCTTCAAGCACTTGATATTGAGTTTCAACCAAGCACTTGCCGCATTCGTCCTTGGCACAAACGGGACACCAGAGGACTACTACAGAAATGTTGGGGCCTCGCTCTTCATTGCCAAGGATGCTTTCTTCATTTTCCAAACCATGCTTGGAGACGGTGTTAACGTATGTCTTTCTATGTTATAAATCTTTCACGAGTGCCTTGACCTTTATTTGCCCCAAAGATATGGAGATGCTACGTGGTGTACGGCCGGCGCGTTAAATTCATTGTCATTCCGTTGATTATCGCAACGTCTGGTGTGGGTATGTCAGCTTGCCCGCGCACAACATTTTTATTTCTGACTGGCATTCATAGTCTTCGGCTGTTTGACTTTAGAGTCAGACGCGCGCGCAAAACCAGGTACACCCATATTTGAATTCACGCGCTGGATCACAGGCCTCGGAGTAGCAATGATGGCCACCAATGTATATTGTACGGGTGCGTGCAATGGCAACTTAAAAATCCTACTGTCCTGGAACCGGCCCTCTTTTATATCGTAGCGATGACCTCCTGGCGAGTCTTTCAAACGACCAAAAACACACGCCGCAACCTCGAAACAGCAAGTAGCAGTAGCATGATGCCCATCGTGTTCATAATCGTTGAAAGTGGGGCATTGTACACTTCCAGCCTTTTTGCATTCCTGGTAGCATTTTTGTCCAAATCCAACGGACAGTTTCCGGCGTTGGATCTGATAACTCCACTGGTGGTTAGTTGGTACTCCATCCGTACGGTGTGATTCACTGACCGACGGTTTAAATCGCGCAGCCTTGTATTTTCTGCCTCATCCTTCTGCAGATCAAGTTCCACAGCACCCGAAGCCATCCATCGTCACAAGCCTCCGCGGTTTCGACTCCGCACCACTTGCAATTATCTAGTAATGGTCGGACCGACAGAGATGCATATCCCATGCGGCCACTGGTGATCTCCGTTACTACACAAGCAGTTGAACGACGAGACGCCGAGACTGGGAACATTAATGAAGACCTGGGGATGAGCAAAATCCCTCATTCTGATTTGGAGAGTGATGATTATGGAATTAGGGGCGCTAAGGCGTAGTTCCCGTCGCCTGCATCTTCTTATTTGGTAGTCTAGTTTACCCGATTAATCAACGAACCTTCCGTTTCAGCTAGACTTCGAAGGCCTTCCGTACGCTCCGGAGAAATTGTTCAAGTAGGTGCATGGAGGATGAAGTGAAATGTCAATGGGACAGACAACAGATAACGAGGGCGCACTCGATCACTCGCCAACAGAAAATATATGGCGACGGGAGAAATTCTGCGGGAAGGTTTGCTCTTCCTTCATAAAGTCTGGATCAGCCTCGGATGGTTAAGCTGAATTGAAGTTGTTATCACAAACTAAACGGAGTTGCACACAACACGTTCGAAAGCTTCGTCTGGTTCATTCGTCCCACCCCGCCTTTCGCCCATTCGCCACCTCACGGTCCAAACAAGCCTGACACGTAGTGAAGAGCCATCCATGTTCGGTGGCGGCCATCCGGCCATCTGCCCCACACGTTTCACATGTCCTGAACGACTCGTCTTCTGCCTGGTTCACCCTATCTTGAATAACATTATACTGGCGGTGAGCCGTCGTATAGACGCGCAAACCGCCCATTTTCTCCTTTATTTGTTCAAATCGCAGCTTCTTGTGCGGTTCCAAATCGACGCAGAGCCGGCGAAGGATAGGCTCCCAGCCGTCACCGATGTCGCAGCTGCAGCCAAGTTTGAAGAGAACGGGGAAGTCGGCTGTCAGGCGGTCCTCGAGGTCTGCGCGCAATCTAGGTACAGCACTCGTTGTAAAATGGAGAGTCGAGGAAGGAACAAGCTGCGTGCCAGCGATCAGCACTTGGGCGAAGGCTGAAGAAAAGGTTACTTGAACGGAGGCCATTTCGAAAGACACCTTGGTGCGGAACAGTACCCCCGCGTCGCCCCATCGCGACAGCCAGACTGCGTCTACGGTCCATCGGTGTAAGGATCCGCCACGTGCTCACAGTCCCGATTGGGTACATTAGTCATCCCTCGGTTCGGTTCCCTTCAGCATTTCTTTCCAACTCATTTCTACTCAGTTTCAGTCAGTTATAGTCAGTACGACTCATTAGGAGTCATTGTATTCGGGTCCTTAGAATCTTCAGTAGGTATAAATAGTCTCATTAGTTTAGCAGTAGACAATCTTCTTACGTTCAACACGTAGACTTTACCGACTCAACTTGTCTCTTAAGTCTACAACTCAACATCAAGATTCACTGTGTCTACGACTTTCTAATCAAGAAACTCCGTAGCTCACAATCGGTGAGAAAAAAGGAAGGCTTCTATCACGTGATAGGAGCAATCTCCGGATCAAATCCAAACCAGTTTATTCAACCCGACTTCGTCGCGCACTGGCAGAGTTTTCAACACACAGCAAATTCTCAGTTTCGCCAATGCCCGGCGGATTCCGAGTTCATCATCAAAAAAGCTGTGCTCCTCGTCTCTTACTAAAGTATAGGATCTGCTTGCAACCAACTCAGCCTCGAGGGGATATTGGTCTGCCCATTAGAAGCAGCCACTTAGTAGGGATGCAATTCCGGGTTTCTGTACCTAGTGTGCCTCAGTTTATTTTTGGAGCTGAAAGCCACGGCTGCGCTAAGCGCTTGTTGTACTTCTTTCAGCTCTAGAGTCTATACTGATAATAGACCAGCTCTCTTCCACGGCTCTCTCAAACCGTCACCATTTCACCGCTACATCACCGAGGCTTGTGTATTGATTGCGCTCACGGTACATCAACTTACGCTACCTTGACGGTTATCACCGCGACGGACTCTTCAAGTTGGACCCACTGCCGCTGCCCACCTTTGCAGTAAACGCCCATGGCATCCACACTGATTGAACTCTGCGACCTTATTTCGTCCTCAGTGGCCACTGTCGACGCGCGATGCAAGGCACTGTCGCGAACATACCCTGACATCAACAATCCCGCCAACGCGGCGGAAAACGAGAACTCGTTACGCGACAGCGAGATTGCAGCTGCAACCTCCATAGCCGTGGCGGCAGCAGCGCAGCTCATCGCAAATATGCAGCCTCCAGCGCGGACAATTCTCGATACCTCCCTGGCGGTCAGCATTTGTCTTCATAGCATAGCCGTCAAGAAGTCTCATCTTCGTCGCGGGCAGTTCCTTCTTTCGGCCGCCGTAGGAGTCGTCAGTGCATCCTCCACGGCGGAGATTATTCGCGAAGCCGGGCCAGAGGTTATCCGCTTTTCCCGAGTTGCGGCTTCGAATTGACGAGGTATCTGCTGCTAGGGATGCCACATCGACGACATCGCGAAAAAAAAAATGGGATGGATCCCATTAAAATAGGCGCGTATGATCATACCGAGGGTGTTTAATGCATGTATGACGTTAGGTTCTCCATCAGCGCGAGTTCTCCGGCCCTTGGTCACACAACACATCTTCCGCGAGGTCTCGCCCAACATATTTGTGCACAGCAGGATCTCGGCATTGCTGGACACGGGCAAAAGCTCGGAGGCGGTTATGGCCGCGTGAGTGTCCGGTATGCACTGCCAAACTAATTTCAAATGAATTATTCCTTCAGACCTGAAGGTAAACACCACGGCGCCCTGGGAATCTCGGCACTCGTCGGACTAAAGTGCGTACTGCCCCTCGGAAACCCAGCGCGGCTCAGTATCGTGCAGCACGAACGAGACGTTCAAGGCCGCAGCATACATTCAAGACGTGGTTCTCAATCCGGCGTGCGAGGCACCGGGAGACGAGCTCAAGAGTCAACACGCCGATCTCTTTTTGTGGTACGAGCGGCCGGAGAACCGAGTCCGCTTCAGGCGATTTGGGATGGCAATGGACGCGTCCCGCAGGGTGACGCCGGCGGGGGAAATATTGCAAGACATGTACCGTGTTCGAAATCAGTTCTTTTCGTGATTACGATCTGTCGTAAACATTGCAGGTTTCAATTGGCGTGAACTAACGCAGAACGCACTTGTCGTAGATGTGGGCGGCGGAGTCGGTTCGACGTCCCTCGAGATCGCGCGCCCCAATCCTCATCTCCGCTTCCTTATTCAGGACAAGGCGGCAGTTATCCTCGAGGGCAAAGAGGTACGCACGCCCTCCCATGTTCATATCAAATAATACGCGTCACAGCACTGGGAGCGAGAACTACCGGGTACCCTTGCAGCTGAAGTCGTCTTTTTTCAAGGTGAGCCGGCACCAAATAAACAGTTGGACCACTCCTCCTCTACTATGCTAATGCCGACTGCACCAAGCGCACAATTTTTTCGGGACTCAGCCAATCGTTAACCCAGATATATTCTTGGTCCGGTACATTTGTCATGACTGGTCCGACGCGTACACGCTCAAGTACGCGTATTATACCCCCCATTCCGCAACTTACCTCTGGTTGACTTAGAATCTTGAGTCAACTTCGGGCCGCCACCCAACCCACTACGAAACTCCTCGTCCTCGAACGCATCGTGTGGTTTGTGTGCGGGGAGGACGACTCATACAGTCACATCCCCGGAGTCGTCCCAGAAATCACCCCGCCAAAGCCGCTGCTGGCAAATATGGGGGTCGTAGGGATGATGCCGTATCTCATTGACATGCAGGTGAGGACTCGCCCGAGGCGAAAGGATCATTCCTCACGAAAATGTAGATGATGACGCTCCTAAACGGCTGCGAGCGCACTTTCCCGCACTTTTATACGCTGTTCAAGAAGGTTGGATGGGAGATTGAAGAGGTTTATCGGGGTGTTGGCTCGTTGGTGTTGGAATATGAGTCAGGTGCAAACTCCGAGTCAGTTCCATGACTCAGGTTGACTCTAACATGACTCAATTACGAGTGCACGGACCATCTGTAATAAATATATAAGTAGCGTACATGTTTGTAGGTACTCTGTCGGGATTGCAGCAGAGCAAGCCCTTGTAAATGAACATTATTTAAATCAATCACGTGCTTGTCCGAATCTCACAGTTGGATCAGCTTGTTGCGAGGCCGATCTGGCTTTCGTTGGCCGCACAATAGATTACCGTTTGCCTTTCTCTATTATTTGAAATATAATACGTGCAGGCGTACATCGCTCAGAGTTTCCTTCGCAATCAGAATGATAATATGTGCAACGCTCGCGCACTCCCCATCGTCGGCCACCCGCGTGCTCTTCATTCTCGTCTCTCTTCTTCCACGCGCACACTCGAAGTATCCACAAATGCATCTCTTCTACGTCCCCGCTCCGGCTCCGGCTCTCAGATCTCAGCCATCGTCACCGGACCTTCGACAATCCCCCGACTAAGGGCCTTTCATTTCCGATATTTATTGTCCGCTTTTTCAAACTTATCCCTGTGCTTGAATAAAATTTCTGCACGTTTTCAGGGTCTCTTGCTTCCAGAAAACGTCATTCTAGCAAAGTTGCAAAGTTGAACAGTTGAACCACATTTGGCACGTGAGCAGCCGGCCGTTGCCGGGCCATGCTACGTATGGGAGTGGGCAGCGATGGGCCATCAGAGATTTGTTTGGCCCTATTGATTGATCCAGATGTCCAGCCAATTTCGAAGACCGAGATGCCGGCACATTTTGTAGCGGGTGGTGCCAGCGGGCCGTCAAGCCTAAGAGGCCAAATCACCCGGATGAGGCCTGCCGATGTTTTGGCCGAACCAATTTTCGCTGTGAGCTGAACTCGATTAGCTCTGGTTTGGTAGAACACACAAAAAAAACTCTATAAAAAATTTCTTCGGTCAAAACATAGATGTATATGGATATTTGAGGATCTGATATTGAGGCCAGGTGACGAGGGTATGTGGAGGCCACAAAATGCGTTCCCAGATCAGCGTTACCGAGGCGTTACAGGACGCGTGACAGACTGTGACATAACGCGTCCCGATAGTTTTTGCGCGCGTCGGGGGGCTTATCACCAGGCTCTGAGGGCCCGATACAGGTACGAAATAACCAAAATACATTTTATGGCTCTCATGGATGCTCTAACCTCCATTCCGGCCTGTCCACAGCTCATAAACAGCATCTATTTGGACTCACCCATCCGCTACATCTGCACACATCTATCACCGCATTTCTGGGATGGCTGGCAGCAAAACCAGAACCACAAGAAAGCCTAAGAAGACCTCTGCCGGTCGCGCAGCGCAGTTTAACACCTTTGTGCGCAAGAAGGCCGCCAATAAAGAGAATGTCCCGACTCCTTCATCTGCTGCTCCTGCTCCGTCGACAGCAACGAAGGCTCCGCGGGCGGTCAAAAACTACAAGCACGAGCTCGAAAAGACACAGAGGAAGTTGCGCCACTCCAAAACACGCGAATCGAAGCTCAGGGATGCCTTAGCACAGCTGCTGGCTCGGAATGCGGAAAGACAGCGCATGGCTGATCTAGCAAGTCGCCGGGCAGCTGAACTACAGTCTACCATTGACAGTCTGCTGTCTGAGGGTCTTACCAGCTCTAGGGAAGCTAAAACCGCGAACGATTTGCTGCGCAAAAAAGTCAAAGCACTTCAGCAACGGGTCAAGCGGGTAGCGGGGATTATGGCCAGATCTATTGCTCGAGCGAAGAAAAGTCAAATGTGCCGCATCACAGAGAAGGGGATCTACACGGCCCAAGCTCGGAAGCTCGCCAGGATCATGGCCGACAGTGGGTGTGCGCGCGGCAAAGTCGGCTCTCTGATGGAACGGGTCGGGGACATCTTCGGGGTGCCGATTAATCGTGTTATGAGCCGAAGAACTGTTGGGCGCGCAATTGAAGAGGGCGGGGTCGCAGCCAAGATACAGGTGGTGTATGAGTTGTCAAAGAACAAAGGTACGCAGCCAGATGGCATCCCCGAGCAGTATTGACAGTGAAGTAGGGGTAACAATTAGTGCCGACAGTACATCAAATCGGGGCCAGAACATCGAAAGTGCCCATCTCGCGACTCGCGCACCGGACTACAAGAGTGGGAACCTTGACATTGACCCTACTTCGATGCCGAAAGTCCGATTTTTGGGTGTAGAAAAAACCCTAGATCACAGCAGCGCCCAATCTGTCGAGGGATGGAAGAGTCGAATGCAAGACAGTATAGATCTCTTCAACCGGAGCCCTTTGGCACGTCGTCTGGAGCGCAAATACTCCTTCCGAGAGTGGCTCCGTATCTTGAGGGGTATGACTGGCGACCACGCGTCGAATGAGAAGGGGACTGCGAGGGGAATTCAAGGCCTTAAACAGGAGGCTGCGCTGGAGGATCTCGGCGAAGAAGTATTGGCGGGGAAGTCATACATGGAGCTGGTTGATTACCTGGCTGCCTGGAACGCGAAAAAGATCGCAGAGGCAGGGGGGGCAGAGGCATGGAATGCGCTGTCACCGGCGGAGCAGACTGACCTCGACGCGAAGCTAATGCGGGAAATTGTGACAGTCCTGGGAAAGGAAGCGTACGACACGCTGTCTCCCGAAGACCGGCGGACAATCGACCTCTTCATCTGGGGTGGCTGCTGCATGCACAAGGATCTCAATAGTTTCAAGGGAGGAAACACTGAGATGATGTTGGAATGGGCAAAGCTGGGTGTTGACGGCCCTGTTCTCCTCGCGAATAAGGCCAACGCCGCCATCCTTCGTAACCTGCTTGATCCTGCCGTTCCGGTTGATGCCCCGCTCACCGAGGATCAATTCAAAGCATTCGAAGCTTCCACCCGTGGCGGAGTCAAAGCTTGCGCGCTCGCCGGAGCAATTTTCAATAACAAGGACAGCAAGAAAGGACAAGGCGACAAACACATTGATTTTATGACGGCAAAACTCGGGAAACCACATCACAAATTTCCCGACACTAGCAATATTCGCTTCGGCAGCTTCGGGGACGCGGCTGCAGAGCTTATAAAATATTTGCAGCAATACCTCGACATCATGGATATCATTGAATGGTCCAAAACGAATCCATCACTCACCAACATCGAGAAGAATCTCCTTGCGGCATTACGAGACCCGTCGACCTTGACGGAATTTGTTGCGATGGTTATTTATCGCGAGCTTATCACCCACCCCTATATGCGTCAAGTGCGGGGGCCAGGCACGGAGAGTACAAACCTGCTGGATCTAGGGCCCCTTCACAAATCTTTGCGGGACCACATCCAATCTCTTCTGGATGATCCTGAGCTTATTTTCGGACCTGATGCCTCGTACGAGAGCGCGACGCTTGATGGGCAGGAATGGACCGACCCTGCTGCAATGGAGACTGTCTTCAAGCTGATTCCGACCCTGCCCCATGTAAAGGAAATTACATTGGCCTTTTTTCGCGGTGCGCTGACAACTTGGACCCGCTTCTCTGCCGAATTCGCACCGGGTGGCCTCATCGACCAATGCTCCGCAACGGAGCGACAGCTGGCATGGATGCTGTCAACGAACGACACAAACGAGGGCGCTCTGGGCGCGTACCATGTTGCTGTTCGGGGCAAACCATCTCTCACGCTCCATCAGTACAACGCCCAAGCGATGTTCCGCAGAAACGATACCCAGGATTTTGTGGACGCCGTATTCACACCGGAAGACCATTTGTACATCATGAGAGAAGCCAGGCGAATCGACGCCAGTGGGGAGGAGCGTAAGATTCGGCAGAAGATTGTTGATTTTCGGATCCGAGTAGCCGCTATGCACAAGGATAAAGCCCTCGCAAAAGTTCGCAAGGACGAAGCAATCCTCCAGGCGAACCTCACGAGACCACTCCTACCTTTTAGCGAGCTCGACGCACTGACAATCCCGGGGATCGTGGAGCAATTAGACGCATACCGGGCTCGCGGCGTACCAAACATTTTGAAGAACAGCCAATATCGGGTCAAAGCTGACAAGCTGGCTGCTCTGAAGGCAGCGTTCGAGTGGTACAGGGTACATGGAGCACAACTGCATGTGCCTGTCTCAGCTCCAGGGCCCATCTCATTAGTTCCGCAGGTTGTCGAGGAGTGGGAGGTTGAGGAGGATGCTGAAATGGAGGATTAATGTGTAATAAAAATAGTTTTCATTGCTCATTACATTCACTCTACCTATATAATGATATCCGAGCCTTTACATGTCCAGTTTCACTTGAGAATAGGCAATATGAGTATGTAGGAGTCCGCGGCGCGGTTTGATGTGGCTGTGCGGTTTCCCATCAGCCCATCAGATTTCCATCGCTGCCCACTCCCACTACGTACTCGGCGCCGATCCTTGCGCCGATCTCGCCTCACCAACGCCTCACCTGCAACTATGGCGGCGGGGACCAAGACCGTCTACAAGCTCGATCTAGAGGATATAATTGCCTTCCCAGATTCCGCCCACGTCCCTGTCTTCCCTCCAAAACCCGGCGAGAGCTGGGTCATCTTCGGCCAGGTATGACCACCTCAATCGTCCAGACCTAAGGAGCCGTCTCGACACGGCCGCGTTCTCCAGATCGTCAGGGACGACTACATCATGCGTCACGTGTACCGGATCCGCGACAAGATCAATTGTGAGTTCCCTGTGGCGTTCTACACCGATGACCCCGTGCAAGACGCGAGGGCGTGCAAGATCGGCCACATACTGTGCATCACGAGCGGCATGCGGCACCAATTTGTGGACGGGTCGAATGGGTACAGGATCGAGGATCCGGCTACGGTTTTTGTAAGTCTCAACCGCTGCGAATGTATCAGCCCATCGCCATCTGCTATCCAGGTGTTGCCCTGTTCTATGACAAAGCTCCGAGACTTGAACCAGCACTTGCGCGCTAAAAGTGACGCCGGTGAAATGGAGCTCTGTAATGCCTGCAAGATGCCCTCGACCGAAAGATGTTCTAGATGCGAGACATGTTACTGCAGCAAAGTAGACAGTCAACTCGTGCCGCCCAAAGTCGTAGCTGCTCATGCCGTACTCTTTTCTTTAGGAGTGCCAAACCATCGACTGGAAAAAAGGCGGTCACCGTCAGGAATGCCCGGTTATCAGCCGGCTGCACATTTGGAATCGCACTGACTGGGGCTAAACGTCGACCTTTTCTCTGTTGCTTCTTGGTACTTGCACCTTCTTGGATCACTCTACGTAACGGTCCGTATAAGCTCAACCACCTCGCATTCCAACCTCGCTAATCAGCGAGTACGGGATCAAGGCACGCATTCTTTCGCACGAAATTCGCACAATCATCAGGGTCTGTGTACGGCAAACTATCTTGACGCTTCGAAATAAAATGGTCTGCCCATCTCTGTGAACTTATTGTCTGTGTCCGTTTTTTCCAAGGTGAATCTATCGAGGACCTCTCTGTATGCACGCTTAAACTGGGCCACATGGCGTGCGGTCTGCAACTCACTGGGCGCCGACATTTCTCGCCTACGGCAAAAGCACAAACGCCCTGAAATCTGCTAGATATTTCGCTGGCCTCGACATTTTCAGGAGCGACGGGGACGACGCACTGACCGCGGTGATTTTCCACAGAACTACAAGTTAAACCCCTTGGAAGTTTTCAAGAAGACGCACTGCACCATGGGGATTATTTGTATAGAATCAGCACAGCTAGGTCCTGTCGCTGTACTAACCGTAGGATTTTCAGGAGAAAAAATGGCTCCCCGGATAATGGGATGCGAAAAAATCAGAGTACCTGCGCCTTTCATTTTCTGTGGCCTCACCTCGGTTCATTTTCAACATGCTGAGGCGGCGGCGGCGGCGACTCTCGTACCGAGAAAGAAAGACTGTAGTACCTTGAAAGAACGGGAACACGAGGTCCAGAAAGACTCCTCTCTGGCTTTTGAATCCAACGTAAACCGTCGTTCAACTGGCGCCAAGAAAATCGAAGTGGGACGAAAGCAAACACGAAAATACATAAAACCCAATTGAAACCCAAGTGCAAGGAGACTGCTCATCCACCCTCGAACCATGGAACCAGGCGCGAACACCTTCGACGCGGAGCATAATGACCTCATTCAATGAGCATGCACAGAGCGCTGACGGTGCATAGACGTCTTCGCGGTGCAAAAAATTCCGAACCGCTTCGTCAGGGGTGGGGACTTGTAGGTGTAGGTCGCGGGCGGCGGGACAGGGGCGGGAACCTGGTTTTCCTGCTCGGAGCCGCGGCGCGCACGTTTCCGGGCAGGTGCAGTCTCTGGCGGGGTTACCCACAGCGCGCGCCGCGGCCGGTTTTTGCGGCGGGCGGGAGGCGCGGCGGTGGGCGGGAACGCATCTGGGGCTGGGGCGAGGCGGCTGCGATCAGCGGGCGCAGGGCACAGTCGAGGTGCAGGGAGACTTACGGGGCATTCGGGTGCATGTGACGGTGGGTGATGTCGGGGGCTGTGGCGTGCAGGTGGTGATGCCCATGGCGAGCGCCTGCCTCGATTTGTCGGGCAACCGGATGCAGGCAGGCATTGCCTGCGGCGCCGCGGCCGAATCGCGGCCGACAAAATTGCTCGACAGGCGGATGAGCAGCGCGCTTGTCCGGGCTGTAAGATAAAAAAACACGCCGCAAATTTAGACGCGTTAATATTCGCTGAAGCAACATAATATTAGTGGGTGTTCTATACCTTGGAGAGCAGAATCAATATCGCCGCGCCGCGCGTGCAACATGCGCAGGAGATCAAAATAGACGGCTTTGTACAGGCACTTCGGCTGCTGGCATGAAGTAAACAGATACAATGATATTCCCGAAGCTTCCAGTCTGTCACGGGCAGTCTTTTTTGGCAGGCCAAAATTTTGGTCAGAAGGGAAGATAGTAGCCATATCGATGACGGCGGGTTACCTCGATTAAGCGGACGATCTGCAGGGTAGCGTGTAAGGACGGAATTACGGCTGCGGCGCAAATAATGAATAAATAGAACTGACCTTGCGGCTGTGTCTGCGGAATTCTGCGGGGAGCATGTTGGCGCAGGAGAGCAGGTCTGTGGAGGCGCTGAGAAAGGCTGGATTCAATTCCGCTTGTAGGGCGATGCACAAGCGGACGGCGTCCGTGTGCAGGTCCACCGGATTACGATATTCGGGATTAGCCAGAGGAGAAAGAGAAAGAGAAGCCATCGGCGGCAAGGGGATGGATGTGGGAGCGAAGAGCGGCTCGCACAGCTTTGAATGTGTTGTGGTGCAGGTCAAAGGGTTTGTTTAGCAGTGGCGTGCCGGCATCTACCGAGAATCTGTTTCCATCCAGCGGAGCGGAACGGACAAACAAGCCCCACGTCTGAGATGATCTCTTCATTGCTATCAGCTGCTTTTTTCTTTCCACGGGGTGTGTACGTGTTATTTTAAAGTGGGACCGATCAAAGGGGTACGAAAGAAAATAGACCGCAAAAGGCCTAGGAGAGGGATGGTAGTAAAATCCTCCGAGTCGCTACTTGGTCGTCGAGCAACCCCCACGACCGAAATCCAAAGGTAGATGTGGTGCCGCTTCGGTAACTATGAAACTGTGACTGCCGCGGCAAGGAAATATGGATTGCCGGTATAAAATGTCCGTGCTCACCGTACAATAATAGCCCTCGATGAAGGAGATAAAGGGGACCAACGTACGTCGTGGGACCAGGCGTTCACTCTGTACACTTAAAGGCCAAAGCTGTAGATGATTTCTCTGTGGGCGAGATAAAGATGATCGCTGCAGTCAAACCCACTGGACTGGACTGGACTGACGATGGTGGACGCACGGCAGATGCAATTATGTTCCCTTTAGAGGTGGCCTCGGAACCCGACTGGATACCTTCGCGCCACCACGTAACACGATAGCCAAAATGAAGGGAAGTAATTATTCTAGAGTCAGCTTGCAGTGATCACAGTCGCGACCGGAAATATGGATCGCCCGGACTCTTGGGCCCTCATTCTGGAATGGAGATAAAGCTATGGACATTTCCAGCATGGCCTACCTTCGGAATGAATGATTCCGTCGTCCATAAAATTAGCACCGTGCAGAAGGCTACGAAGGAAATGATCGGCGCAGAATCTAAACCGAAAAGGTCGGCAGAGGATCTCGAGCGTAAAGGAATGCCATGATCCCCCGAAAATTAGACAAGGGAAAAAAGTCTAGAACGAAGTGGCCCAATGGGAGGTCGACATGACAAAGAAAATGGTGTACAAGAAGCTCTGGAACATCCTCCGAGTTGAGGAAGGTGCTGTATTAGATCGTTGGATCAATAGAAAGGAAGAGAAGACGACGGGCCCGGGTTTACGGAGAAGCGCAAGCCACATATGTCGAGTCACAGTTAGAGGGTAGAGCCCCTTGTAGGCTGGTGAAACAATCTGAAACTACATCATGGCCACGGTCGGGAAGCAGTTCAAATAACGCATATGAAATCTTTTGAAGGGCCAGGACTTGGCCAGGACTCTTCCACAAGTCTGGAATTAGACACGCCAGGCTGTTTGGCATTTCGCCACCATAGCAAGCTCGTGGAATCTAGATTCGGGCGTCCAATCCCGGGTAGATGAGTATATGGGTGCCAAGAAGTTCCATTTTTGCGTCCTGCGTTCTAGATGAGCCTGTTCGCTCTTGGCAAGCTTGCTGCCCATGGGCCCTCTTCAGCGGTGTTCGGGCACAGCAATTCGATCTGGTGCAGTTCGCGCTTCTTGAGGTCCCCTTGGCGCTCCGTAAGGCCAAGACGGTTTGAATCTGATTGAGGAGCCGAGCATCTGCGCACGCCCTCTGCTCTCGAGGAAAGAATTTATAGGCGCCCCACTGGCAGACCCCGAGCGCGGAGCGCCTCCGAGTCCGAGGTCGGCACTTCCGGGAAGGTCCGATTGGGACTCCTGGGAGTGGCCGTTCGCTTTCAGCCCTTCCAAGGTTGAACGTTGAGCCCGTAGTTCTCTGGTTTCCCTTCAGAGACAACCCCCAGTTCATCGCGGGCCCGATTCAGCGTTGAGGCAACATGATGGACAAAAGGAGAAACTAACTTCGAGTTGCACATGTTTGGCCTGCCGGAACCCCCCGTCACAGACTCTCATCACCGTGACCGGCTTTCTGGCTGCTTCAAGCTTGAGAGAGACGTAAGGTCGATTTCCTCGAATCCAGGAATATAGCGGCGTGTCCGAATATCCAGACGGTGAACACATATCACCGGAGTCGGAACTCGACTGGAACCTTGAAAGCTGCCTTCATCGCGGCATGGAAAGAAGATAATTACGAACACGAACAAATACAGAGGCGTCTTTTCGTAGCGGTACACAAGAAGAAAAGGAAAGGAAAGAAAGTAAAGGAGAAACGCTCCTTCACTCCGTCCGCTGCCGCTTTCCATCACTGCCCTCCGCGTCGCCGCCCTCGGGGCTCCCGCGCTTCTCGCCGCCTGCGCCGCCGCCTTTGCCCCCACGAAGCTGCTCGAGCTCGTGCTCCGCGCGCTGGCGGTTCATGCGCTCTTCCTCCCACATGCGGCGGATCTCGTCGAGCTGCACCTGAAGGTCGCCCATCGCCTGGTCCATGAGCAGCTTCTCGAGTGTCCACTTCTCGATGTTGCGCGCCTCGTTCTCCTTGAGGTGGTGGATGTACTGCACCGCGCGCGAGAGGATCGCACCCTTGGCCTTCTCGCCCGACCCGTTCGGCACGATGCGCCCCAGCTCGTTGATCCCCTCGTTGATGTTCCCGCGGCGGCGGCGCTCGACTTCTTTCTGGGTGGGTGTCAGCGCGCGCAGCGTAGAGAGGGGGTAGAGACACGTACATGATTGTCCTTGCGCTGCCGGCTCCACTCGTCGCTGCCCATCGCCGCGCCGCCGCGGCCACGGCCCTTACCCGCGCCGGCGGGCTTGCGCGCGGGGGTCTCCGTGGTCTCGGGCTTGTCGACGTACTCGCCGTCGTCGTCGTCGTCGCCGTCCCCTCCCTGGCCGGGCGCGGTGGGCGGCGGCGGGTTGGGCATGCCGCCCGTCCCGAGCATGTTGACGTTCTGCGGGAGGTGGCCGAGGCTCGGGGGCCCGTGCGGGTGCGACGAGGGGCCCGGGTCGCTCACGCGGAAGCCGCCTGGCCCGGTGCCGCCCGTGCTGAACTGCGAGAGGTTCGAGAGCGTCTGCGCGGCGTCCTCCTTGAGCGTGCCGTCCGCGAGTTGCTGGCGAGAGAAGCGTCAGCGGAAGCGCCAGAAAAAATAGGTGCGGCGGAGAATGTCATGTGAGGCGGCGTGCAGGACGCGGAGGCGTGATGAGCGCTGCACGATCACGTGTAGACGATGGGAGGGCGCGCAAGTCGGGATTCGGGGCACAGGGGAGAGTGTTGGGGACATGGAGGGAGTGGCGGGGGAGTTGGGGAAGGGCGGGGAATAGCGGGAGGAAGAAAGATAGGAAGCAGACACATACTTTGGTAAATACATTCGGCAGGTGCCTCAAGAGGTTCATGAGCTGATTGGGGTCGAGGCCGGGGATGGCTTGGAGCCCGTTGGCCTGGATCTGGGCGATGTCCATGCTGGAGAGGTTCATGGGCACAGGGCCCGAGGGTGCAGGGGCGGTCGATAAGGTCGAATCGTTGGGACCTCCTGAAGCCATTTCAAGATAATTGTCGGGGGTAGTTGGGGTGTGAATTCAAGGAGAAAACTGGTGCTAGAAGTGGCGCAAGTGGCTACCAGTGCGCTTGAGAAGTACCGAGCGCTTTCTGGATCTGCGATGGTGGCGGTAAGCGAAAAACCGCCACGATAGCGAGGAACTGGGGGTATTTGCCTTGGTCAAGAAGAGTGATAGAGTGATCCTGGCCGTCTGAGAGAGCAGGGCCGAAGGGGAGGAGGCCGGAGGGAGTGCTAATTGCAGGACCAAGAGCGCGTAGTGGGTCACGTTTGTGGGGGGTGACCTGGATTCCCGTGCTGCTTTTGCATTCACCTGACAAACACATGTCATCAGCGCACGGACCCTTTACGTAAACTTCCCTGATTCAGCTCACCATTGTTCGCCTTACCAGGACATCTACCGATTCTCATATGCGCTGTCGTCTAGGGAGACAACCAGAAACACCCTCGAGTCGTAGGCAAAGTTTTCTTCTCTTGTTCTTCATATTATTCAAAAAATCTGCAAAATCGATCCTACCCGCTTTTCTGACTTGTGGGGCACATTACTGCTTACTTGGAACACTGTGATGACCAGCGATTGGCTCTGCAAAGCTGCATGGAAGTGACGAACGACTTTCACCCGCGCTCACTTGTCACTCACTTCAATGCACTCACTAGTCATTTGGTTGAAGTGGTGGTCCACTGCGTAGGGGATTTCCAAGCGGATTTTTAGAAATGACTCTTTAAATAGGATTGCGACCCAGAATGACCTCCGATTCTTGGGATTTGAACACCAAAACTCGACGCGGAAACCAAGGCGGAAATATGACTATATTCAAGCTGCACAACATCCAAGGACTCGATAGGATGTCACACCGTGAATGGTCCCCTCATGGAATGTACCAACGGAAACACTGGTTACGTCTCTCAAATAAATTAACAAACAAGGTGTACAGTAAGAATATATACGCTCAACTCCCAAGCTAAACAAACCGCATAGTCATCGACCAGCCCTGCAGCAGGGTCAACCCCCCTTCCTTAATGCGCGCCAGGTACGCCGACAACCGCTTGGCCCGCGTGGCGACTTCTCGAAGCACCGACGCGGGAATCCGCACGCTCGAAAGAACCTCGGAAAATTCCCACAGCGCTTCCGGGTAGACGAAGGGCCTAGTTGCTTTCAGCGGCGGATAGTCAATTCGTTGCACTTCCTGCCTGGTCTCTGGCTCGGTCGTTGAGATTGCCGGGGGTCGTGCCCTCCGCGCTTTCGACTCAGCTTCCAATCTAGCAAGGAATCGTGAATTCTCGTATCTGCAGAGCACGCTAACGAGCATACTCTTTCAAGCGCCGCTTTTCTTCGAAGAATTCGAGCGGGTCAGGAAGCGCGTCGACTTCAGAGAGGTCGTACGACACATCCACCACGACGCAAGTGTCGGACGGGCGGCTCGCCTTGACGGCGTCCGCGTAGTACTGGTCCTCGTGCGCGCGGTCGACGTCGATCGGACAGTTATAGTCGCCCGTGTACTCTTCGAGGTCGCTGAACTGCACGTAGCCCGGGCCGCCGGAGGATTTCGCCGCAGGTGTGGCGGCGCGCAGCGCGACGCCCCGCCGCGTGTCTTCGCCCGCGAGGATCCTGCGGTGGCAGATGGCGTCTTCCGGCTCCAGCAACACTGCGGCTGCGTCATCCTCGAGCCGCACGGGCACGCGCACGACGCTGCGCATGAAGGAAGGCTGGTAGCATGGCCATGGCAATGGCCTCCTCGGCCGAAGCGGCGCACGCCCCAGCGGGTGCGTGGCGGCAGGCAGCACGGGCGTGTACATGTCCGCGCTGATGCCGTCGCCCTCGCACGGTGCGGGCACCATCGGGCTCGCGAGGTGCACGGCGTACGTGTGGTGCGGCGCTTTCCAGTCGAAGGCGTTGATGGCCTGCAGGCAAGTAAATATGCACTGCGTGAGTCGGGGCGTACGGACGGGAAGGATGGCGGGCACTCACCTTGCTCACATAGGCCACGTATTTTCTCGCGGGCAGCTTTGCCGCGGCAGCGGTGGCGATGGGGTCATTGAGCGCCTCCACAGTGGCGACAGGGTTGATGCGAATGAGCACAAAAGCCGCAGGCTTCGGGACAAGCGATAAAGGCATCTTCAACCAGAAAGACGGAGCTCAGAACCGAGATGGCGGTGGTGAAAGAAAGAACGGCTTCAGTGCCCACAGCGCCAATGGTCACTGCCTCAATCCAAGCAGAAGAGCGTCTTTATACGTAGAGTCGCAGTAATTATAGAAGAGAAGAAGGTCGCTTTGACATGGCGCAGTGTTGTCAAAGAGACGTATTGTCGGCTTGCATTTGTAACACAATGAAAGCACAAGGGCTTTCCGAGCGGCGTCAAAGCGTGTGAGTTCCTGAGCAAGAACAATTAACTGATCCGTGTCTATTCCACCGCGTCAAGTTGATTCCGGTCAAAGCGTTTGTTGTGAAGAATACAAGAGAATGCAGTCATCCAGACCCTTCTCAAACAGCACGGCGAGAGGGAGAGCTTCGTGCGGCAACCCTCGAAATTCTCAATTTAACTAGAATGAACGGTCTATAGATGGTGATATTCCTGGGCGCCACATTTATAAGAGTGTAAATGGCGTCCTTTACATTTCGAGGCTGGATTCATCTAAAAGGGTCCAGCTGGCAGTCAGCTAAAGAGTTAATTGGATACTACATATCTACTTGGAAATGAATCACCTTGAGGCTTCGACAATTCAACCAAAATTCAACCACAATTTATTTGGCCACAGCGCGTCCACGTGACGACCGCAGCTTTGATCTCTTCGCCGCCGTCGCGTCCGCAGATCTCGCCCACCCTTCTGTTTCCCGCCAAACGCCTAGGCAGATAATCTAGAAATGGCGACCGAAAAAGATTCCGCGCGAGCATTCCTCCAAAAAGCGCGGGTGGACGTCGAAACATTCTTGAAGGCACCGACGACCATCCTCCCCGAGTTCCCCGCCACGATGACCGAACTGCGCCTGGACGAGATCGGGATTCGCGCCGACCAGCCTACAGCGATGGAGATCTCTGAGGTGCTCGGCAGGATGTACATGATGGGCGTGCTGGCGGATATTCTGACGACGATGTTCGCAGAGGATGGCGGCGTTGTGGGCTCTTCGTCTGTGAGTTCACTTCCAACTCGCGTTAATCAATGCTGGGGTTTGGGAGCCGACTGAATTACGTGCTAGTGGATCAGAGACGTGCTCATCTCCGAATCGACGCGCGCCGCCATCGCCACACGCTTCAACTGGACCTCCCCGAAGATCGACAAGGCGCTGATTATCTACCACATGATCGCTACCCTCCATGATTCCGAGACGATCGAAAGCGGCGAGGAGGATCTCGAGCGCTGGGCGGGCGAATTTTTTAGGCAGCTAGCGCGCGTTGCGAATAGAACACGGCAACCCGCGTGAGTCTCCTACCCCGCGACCGCCTCGGGAAATTTACCAGCGTTAGAAACAGCGTCAAGGGCATCTACGTTCTGTCCCCGGCGTTTGTGCACGTAGCCAATGATCTGAGAAACGACAAGAGGCCGCTAGGTACGTGGAATAGCGGCACCGAGGAAGATTTCTCATTCGTCGCAAAGCTTGCATTCAGATGGAGGAGTATTTGAGGCGCCAGCGAGGAGGAGAGCAGATTCCTATGGTCCCAGGATGGGTGGAGGACCACGAGGTCGTAAAGCAGCTGTTGAAGGGCGATGCGTAGGATGGATCGGAATATATTGGCATCGGGCTGGAATTGGATTGGATGATACATGCAATGGCACAAGCCTCGGTTGACTGTTTATCGAAGTTCCCTTGATTATTTCCGGAGTTCGTGACTGCAAAATCGTTAGTGTAAGTTAAACATGGCTGTAATTTAATTCTCACCAACAAACCCGACATCAATCCAGACGTCTCAATGCAATGCCCATAACAGAATGCCGGTCGATTTTCCAACACACATCGTTCACACACCTGCAGCGGCCTATAATCACCACTTCCTTCAATTCGTTGCAGGTGCCCGCCAGGCTGTGCATACGCTCCAGCTGCGCTGGCTCAGTTCTAATCTGGTCTTTGTGGTTTAGTTTTCCGTCCTGTGGGAAGCGTATGACTTTCAGCCGGGGAAACGGCGCAAAGGCGTCCAGCGGCCACGGACAGACTCCGAAAGGCAGAAAACCGCTCCACACCTCGAGCGTCGGGCCGCACAGTGTGCCGAATCGGCGGACGAGAGCGGGTACAAGGGCGCGCTGGGTGTCCCGCCACTCGAAGCGCTCGAAGGTGAGATTTTTGAGTGCACGGAGACGTTCCGCTGCCTCGAGCGCGTCGAGCATCTGGGAGATTTCCATCACATTTGCATCAGAGCCCGCAGCGGAGCCGAGGGTAAGGCTTCTCAGGGTGGCGAGGCTGCGCATGCGCGCACGGGCCATCATGTACACGTTCCGGCAGTCTCCCCGAAAGGCCTGTAAATTGGGTAGGAAGCCGGGACGTAGCCCGCCGGGAGAAAGGACGAGCGCCGCGCGGGATGTTTCGTTGCTCTCGCAGCCGAGATGCAGCTCCTCTAGCTTCTCGTGGTGGGCCGACAGAAAGGCGGTGAATTCGGATGGGCAGAAGAAAACATGCGTTGACGTCCGCTGGGTATCGACGAGGGCCAAGGAGCGCAAGAGGGGTAAGCGTAGGGTGAAGAGTTCGTGCCTGCCCGAGTACAGGTCCCTGGCTTCAAGAGACAGCGATGTGAGTGTCGGTGTAGCGGCGGCGAGCATTATTGCCAAGCGCGGGACGAGAAAGCCTAGAAGGAGCAGTCAATAAATATGTACCGCCAGCCGCACATAAACGGAATCTTGCCATCAAAATCGGAGCCCACATGCCATTCGATACGTCTGGGATTGGCGAGCTGCGCGAGCTGTGCCGGGTGTAGAGGAAGTATGAAATTTCGCACATCGCGCGGTGAAATTATGATGCTACGCCCGTGTAGGAGCCGCAGCTCGTCAAGGTGCAAGTCGTGCAACGTCTGAATAAATTTTATTATAGTCTCTGGCCAAGCATCGCGCGAGATATTGCCAAGGATGGTAATGCGCTTCAAATGCGTCAGGTTCCACAGCGGCAGCGCCGCGATATGCGCCTCCCCTGGGTGGCAGTAATACGGCTTCGAGACCGCCCGATAATCGAGGGTCAGCTCTCGCACCCTGCGGGCTAAATCATCGTCGCGGGCTAGGAGAGCAAACAACCCTGCGACCGCGAAATTGGGGTGGGTGGGTGATTCGGGTGCGAGGGATAGATGACGGTATAGGATGGGGCGGGTAATTGAAAGAAGTTGAGAGCATGTCAGGCAGAGCTCTCCGAGATCGCGAAGACAGATCGGGAGGTCTAGGACGTGTAGCCAGATGTCCACCGGGAGGGACAACCAGTCGGGCATAGGGTCGAAGGAACTCTCAGTCCAGCCGACTCGAGTCGCGGCTGTGAGACTGAGCGGATCCGAGTTCGTATTGGACAGAGTCACCTCGTGTGGGCGAACATTTTCTCATGACATGCCAATCATTAAATAATGGACGGCTGATATTTGATTCGAGCTTGTAGCTGTCCTTATAGAGTCGTCACTGACCAGGGAAGTCGGAACACCGCGAACTGCCGAATGGGTATTGAGCTTTACGACGTAAACAAAAAAAGAGGGAATTTAATCAGCACGTCTCAGTGCGACACCCAGCACAGGATGGCGGTCAATTTTCCAACACACGTCGTCCTCCAGCTTGCGGTCCGCAATCGTCACCTCCTTCAACTCGTCGCACGTCGCCGCCAGGCTGTGCACACACGCCAGCACATCTGTGGCCACATACACTTGGTCCGCGGATATCGCCAATGTCAACGCCGTGGAGTCCTGCGGGAAACGTATGGCTTGCAGGCGCGGGAAGGCCGCGAAGCCGTCCATGGGCCACGAGCCACCGAACGGAAGCAGCCCGCGCCAGACCTCGAGCGTCGGGCCGCACAGCGCGCCTAGCCGGCGGACGAACTCCGGGATGAAGTCGCGCTCGATGTCCCGCCATTCGAAGAGGTCGAAGTCGAGGTACCGCAGCGCGGACAGGCGCCCCGCGGCGTCGAGCGCGTCGAGCATCCGTCGGACGTCCGCGATCGCGGCCTCCGGATTCTGAGTGGCGGAGCCGATGGTAAGCGCACGCAGCGTCCCGAGGCAGCGCATGCGCGCGCGCGCCATCAGCTCCACGTTCCGGCAGTCGCCGCAGAAGACCTGCAGATTGGGCAGGAAGTCGGGGTGCTCGTCGTCGTCGGCGTCGAGAACGAGCGCCGCGGGGTTGGAGGTCGTGGTGCTGCGGTTCCACCCGAGATGCAGCTCCTCCAGTGTTGTGTGATGGGCGGAGAGGAAGGCGGTGAAGCCGGGCGGGCAGGACAGACCCAGGTTTGACGCGCTGACGAGGGCCAGGGAGCGCAGGTGTGGGAAGTGTAGGGCGAAGAGGTCGTGCATTGGGGACGCCGAGTACAGGTGGTGGGCTATGAGCGTCAGGGACGTGAGTGATGGCGGGGCGGCAGCGAAAAGCGTGAGGAAGCGCGCCGCGAGCAGTCCTGCGGGCACAGTCAATACAGTGACTTCAGAAAAGCACACAAAGGGAAGCCTACCGTTGTAGTCGACACCTAGATTGCATTCGATGCGTTTTGGATTGGCCAGCTGCACGAGCTGTGCAGGCTTTACTGCCAGGATAAACCCACGTATGCCCGGTGAAGGGAACCGCAGGTCATCGAGATGCAAGTCGTGCAATATCTGGATGAATTGGGAGATCGTCTCCGCCCCGGCATGGCGAGAAATATCGCCCATGATGGTAACGCGTTTCAGCTGCGTCATTTGCCGCAGGGAGGCGATGTGCACAAGGCCTGGGTTGCGATAGTATGCCTCCGATGTCGACCGAGAATCAAGGGTGAGCTCTCGCACGCTCCGCGCCAAATCTGCATCCCGTGCCAGGAGAGCAAAGGTCTCTGCCACGGCGAAATTGGGATGGAGGCGCGTTTCTGCTACCAGTATCGTGTGACGATACAACACGGGTCGGGCGACAGAGAGCAGTTGGGAGCAAGTCAAGCAGAGCTCCCCTAGATCGCGGAGGAGGATTTGAAAGCCCAAGACGTGCAGCCATAATTCCACTGGGAGAGACAGCCAGCTGGGTTGCGGGGACATTTTCTGTCAAATCCCCAGGTCTAGACGGGAGGATAAAGATCAGGATGTGAAAAGGATCCGCGCGGACTCTAAAACGAGAGCTGAATAGACTTGCGGACTTCGGACGTGGAGGTGGCGCTGCAAGATTTGTAGGCGGCCGTTGACTTTGTTTGGCACTTTGCTCTCTTCTCTTCTTCTTCTTCCTGCCTCTCGGAATCTGAATCTTTCCTTGACTTCTGCTCGACGTTCTCGGCGGACATGGACGGCAAACTCAGAAGCATCATCCTACGCGCCATCGCGAGCCCCACCTTTGTTTTTCGTTTTGATTTGATAGACTCTTATTGGGCGACCATCGCGACCTCTACCAAGCTCTGGGTGCGGGACGCCCTTGAGCACGTCGGAGACGGTAGAATTGCCCCCTGCGTCTTTTCCTTGTTGGCTACTCGCTGGGCGGGAGAGCCTGTTAAGCTGCTCAAAGTAAGCAAGCTATCCGTATTCGCTTACCTCGACTCACATCCCCGCAGATGGTCTGTCAGACCCTGGTCAGCAACCTCGTGTTCAGCGCAATCTTGATGAGTGTCGGGGCCTATCGGGGACGGATCCGCAACAGCGACGATGTCAAAAACGTGGCAGACAACTTTGAAGCGTATGTCGCAGCGTACGCAAGGCAATTCGGCACGAAGCGCCTCAAGTCCTGGGTCTTTCGCGCATTCGGGCCTCTCGTGGATTCAATTCATTCATCTTGTTCCGCAGCCTTCTTGTCGCCAGTTCTTGTCCGTCCTCCCACCGCCCCTACACAATCCGCAAGGACCAACGACATTGAAGTGGCACTGACAAGACTGGTGCTAGCTATGCCAAAGGCTCCTCGACGTACTCCCACTGCGCCACAGGCGAAGGCTCAGCACGCCAACAACAACGAAACAGCGCAGCAAGTTATCTTTGTCGAGATACCGCCTACTCCAACGAAGAGGAAAGCCACCGACGAGAATGCACCTCCGCCGTCAGAGAACGCGCGGTCCTCGAAGAAGGCAAAGCTCCAAACAGGCCTCAGTACGCATCCACACCAGCAGTCCCTTACATTCCTTGATGCTTCAGTAGTCATTCCGACTGTCCTGGGTGATCGTACTAACAAGCAGGGTAGTCGTCGGACGAGCGCTAGCACGGAACGATCGACCCGTCAGGCGAAACCACAGGTTCGCATGCCCTTTCTGTATTGTCCATCTGCTGACCGCTGCATTAGTCTTCCGATGCGCCTCCAGCCTTGCTTCAAAGAATGTCCGACCCTACCCCTCCGCCTGCTTTCCCGCCCACCCTCGATCCTGCGCCAGCTTTGCTCCAGCGGATGCAAACTCCCTCCACGTTCGCCGAGTACCGGCTGTCCCTCGCCAGCCATGCGCTATCTCCACAATACAGCTACACGATGCCCCACAACCCCGAAGGCACTTCCTGGGAACGCTTGCCCCAGACGCACCCCGCCGTCGCCGCCTTCTCCTCATCGCCCCACATGCCCTGGTGGACCTATTCCGGGGTCTTTGCTTCAGCTATGCAAGATATTGGTGCCCCTCTGCCGTCTAGATGTAAATGACCATCGCTTCGACCCATAGACGCTTCATAGACGTTCTTTGACTAGCTGTATCTATCTCTAGATCTGTACCTGCGGCCGTACTTGCCGATTCTTTCGATTTGCAATTTATGTACATTTGATGACAGAATCTATCATCCCTATCTCTTCTCTTGCCCTCCTCGTTCAAGCCTTCGAATGACCACCGCCGTGCACAGCAGCAGCACTCCCTCCGGGACCAGAACATGCTACACACTGGACCTGGACAACAGGATGGCCTTCCCCGACAACGACCACATCCCTGCCGCGCCGCCGGAGCCTGACGAGCGCTGGGTCATCCTCACGGAGCTGGTGAGCGCACTCCCCCTACAGACGCACCTCTGGCACTCTGCGAGAACTGCATGTAGCTCTCCAACCCCGCGCCTCGTCCAGGCGGGTTAGGCCACGGCTTCCTGGTGAAGGACAAGATCGGGGACCGCTTCCCGGTGACGTTCGCGACCCCGACCGCGGCGCGCGACGTGCGGTCGTGCAGGACTGGGCGGGTTCTATGCCTCAAGAACGGCAGCATGAAGGACTTCCACCAGAAGCTGGGGTACTTTGTACGCGATAAGTCCACTGCGTTTGTGCGTTCCCCCTGTTCTGTGCTTTTGCGCTCGTTCCTTGGTCTCATTTTATTTGCCTACATACTCAGATGCTACCGTGCTCACTCGCGACGCTGCGGTGGTTGTCTGCGCGTCTAAAGGCGCAGAGCGACGCTGGTGAGTTCGGGCAGTGCTGCACCGTGTGCAAGGCACGCACGGAGCTGCGCAGCTGTCGATGTAGGACACGCTACTGCGGGACGGTGCGTCCCATGAGTCCATGCTCAATCCTGCTCTTATTAATATTCATTATTCATTTTTCGCGCAGGAATGCCAGCGTAAGGACTGGAACAACGGGCACGCGAAAGAATGCAAAGCAATCAAGGCGCTGATCATCTGGAACCGCACAGAGTGGTGGTGAGAACGCCCTGAGGGCTCTCAAATGTGAGAGATACGCGTTAGAGCTGAGCATCTATATTCATTTGTAAACCCAATGTAAACCTGTATTATTCTCGCGGAACGCATTGTTATCCCGGTCTGAATGGTTTCCGACATTAGCCTAGTAGCTCAGACAGAATTTTGCTCTTGCAGACTCAGCTTTCACGTTCGTAGCGTTGGAGGGTGCCTCTGTTCGTTGAGAAAGCGGTGTAGATGCGCCGTGCAGCGGAAAAATTCTCCGTCGCGTTTCTCTGCGACGATGTTGCTCGAGATGCCAGGTTTGTCGCGGCGGCCAATTAATTAACGAGTAGCACTTGTTTAGCACGTAAATAAATGAGGGGCTCGGCCCCTTCCAACAGCGAGAGCCGCGGCTTGTCAGAGAACACGATGCTTTTGTGGTCCAGGAAGGTCGCCTAGTAGCGGCTTGCAATTTAGGGCAATTGATGAGCAGGATGCGGTGCCCGACACAGGCAGAAAGACGACATCACTGTCTGAACGCTGCTGGGGGCCATAGTTTAGGCCAATACTTATATGTACAACCGAGAGCAGGAGAATGACTCAGCCGCGCCGCGAATTTCAAGTATTCTTGTCCGGTGTTCGGGAGGTCCCGCAGAAAGAAACCAGGACGTTTTGGCACTCACAGGTAGAGAGTCACGGTCGGTGGTGCCGTGGCACCTTAGCGGAAACGAATTGGGGTGAAGAGTATGCGTCGTAAGTGGGAGTACGCGTTGGAAATGACTGAGGTCCGAGTCTCAACGTGTCCGGTCCCGGACTCCGTCATCTGACCCGGGCGATAAACTTGAGGAGACCGTACACCGTGGACGACTTCACTTACCCGCAGTGGGCGAGTACAACACTAGGGTCCCTCGCTGCGTCCGAGAGGCTGGACGGCGTCAGCAATCATAGCAACGTCAAACGTTGTAGGGCCGCACCGCACATATATCGTGGGTGCCGGACGTTCTGCTTGTTTTGGTACAAGTCGAAGGTTGTCATTTTGCCTCCAGAGTCGAGTATGCCATACTGGGAGTCAGATGGAGGATATGTTCTGCATAGTGAAAAACTAGGGCTGGATGTCGGAGATTCGGCCGTAACCTACGGTTTTACAGATGCAAATAATCGTAACAGCATTCCAACTAGATAGGTTTCCGTAAGCCAGAGGAAATAAAATAGTTCACTCAGCTGGAGGTGGAGTCGGGACTAAATAAGTCATCGCCAGGGCTACTCTTTTTTTTAAATGGTATATCGGATAAGCGAGGTTCAATTCTGAGAGAATGAGATACTAGGCATTCCAATTTATTGCAAGTGAGCCTGATTTCCACTGCGAATGACGAAATTTCAGAACAAGAAGCCATTATTATTTGAATCTCACCATTGCGGTTCACGACTCTTCCAAATCAAGGTTCGAGCCCACATTTTGCACACGCAGTAGTTGTGAGCGTCAGCTGCTTTCTCGGGGAGTATTCAGGCCGGATGACTTTGCAGGATGAGAGAAGCTGAGTCGGGTGAAGTTGACGCCTGTAATTGGAATCTGTCAAGCGACGAAGAACACGCCTTGAACCTTGACCATGATTTTGATATACAAGGATGCAATACAATAGAGAGACGGAATGAGACCGCGCGATGCCTGAGAATCCAGAAACGGAGGAAGAATTCGCCGGACCAGTTGTGACTTGTCTGCATCACTGGCAGGTCATTCAAGTTACCTGGATTGGACATTGCGGTCGTGCAAACCACAAGGGCACTTCTGAGACAGCGAACACCCGGCAGAATTCGGGAGCAAGCTTGGAGGAGGTAAGTAGTTAAGCGTGATTTCAATGTTTGTCTTGGCATCATCCGAGTCGAACTATCAAGCCATCATTTAATTTTCTACAACACCCTCTCGGTTCTTGGCGCCCCAGGAGTGTTGCAAGAAATCTTGCATTCTATCTTAGATACGTAGGTCCTCTATCCAAATTTCTGCTTCCACGAACGGCCGGTTGAATTCTGAAAGTGTGCCCGGCGGCCGGTCCAAGTCGTCCTCACGTCTGGCTGATGCATTTTATCTGGCTATAGATATTTTCACTGAGCTTTGGGCGCCATGGGCAATAGTGTCGAGAATGACATCATCCATCGACGAGGTACCAAGTCCGGTATTAAAAAAACTGAGTACAGTCCTGGTCGGCGCCCCCAATTTTCCGAAGAGTGCAATTGAACAGTAGGACAATCTTACCCTTCGACACCAGGTCCGGGAAGAACCCACTTGTGTACAGGCTAATTGGTTCTTGTCCCTGGTCGGAGCGCACATTTTCCCGGAGCGAAACATCGAGACACACTATTCAGTACAGACACATAAAAAATTCAGAGCGTGTGTGGGTCGATTTTCTTAACATCTTTTCCACAACGTCGACAGCGCTTCCTTGAAGTAAATCCCAATGGCTCTTTTCACTCCCATTTCGCTCCCATGGGCCTATGTCCCGAACAGCCTTGGTCCTATTATCCAGCCCATTGCCAATGGATTTTCCGTAACGCGCGCCGCGTAAACGGCTTCAACGAGTGGACGTATTTGTCCCTCCCCAGCGTCAAAATCACCAATGGATGGACGCTCGAATTCAATGTGAAATACGATCAGATTGCGGTGCGTCTATCCCTTATAAATTCCCTACCTTTTGCTCAGCTAACATTCTCTACAGCCCACAACCGAAGTCAAGTTTACCCTCAGCACGGAGGTCATACTCCGCTACAATCCTGATGTCCAAAAATTCCAATACGTTTATTCGGACGATGGCTTCTTCGTCATCAGCGACTCGAGCATCGCCATCAACGACAACGTCTCTCACCACGTCGCGCTGAATTTGCAGCCTACTGGAGTGCAAGTCGTCGAGGACGGGGCTGTAAAAGGATTTTGGACCACGAATACGACGGGGTCCTTCGAGGTCGAGATGGACTAGCAGATCCTGGATGTTGGAGCCGCTTTGAAGGCAGAGGTGACCGGTATTCTCGCGTCGCCCACCGTCGATCTCGACTGAACGAGTGGTCGGAGATAATGGGGCCATACATAGAACCTTAGCTAGGTGTTAGTTTGATTTGCGTTGAACATTCGATAGAGCCATACATGGTGCTCGTCGGTTTACCTGGCGCGAATTAAGGGAGAGGTGTCAACCCTGCTGCAAGACTGGTCGATGACTGTGCGGTTTGTTGGCTCGGGAGTTGAGCGTATACATATATTCTTACTGTACACCTTTGTCTGCTAATTTACAAACCACCGATTTGAGGCGAGACGCAACCAGTGTGTCCGTCGTTACGTTCGAGGAGCTGGACGGCGTTGGGACCATTCACGGTGTGAGCTCTATCGAGAGCTTGGATGTCGGGCAGCTTGAACGTAGTCTTGAATTTTCGTGTTCAGATACCAACGACCGGAGGTTATGCTGGCTTCGCAATCCTGTTTCATCCCGCTGCCTTCGAGAGGCTCGACTGTCGGCCCCATCGCCAATGTAAAATCATGTGGAGTCAACAGTCCAGGATCACCTTATGTTGCCTGTTTGGGTAAGGAATATCATGTCAATTTTTACTGAAGCATTGGGACTCCGACGATTCTCCTGACGGCTCAGACTATCAGCTGAGATTTGCTCGCATTCGCGTCGATTTTGTATACCGTCACAAGCACTATATCTATCTCCGACAGTCAGTCCAATCAAAGCCACGAGGAAAAAAGAAAACGTACCTCTGAATATAGCTTTTGCCTTCACTTTTTGTCATCCTACATCACCCCCAGCCCCGCCTTAAGCTCGCTCTCAAGATCACCCAACCCCTCCGGCGCCGCAGGCGGCGTCCACCCTTTCCCCTCCTCTTCACAGCGCGCGCAGCGGCACACGAACCCCCACGCCTCGAGCGCGGCGCGGCGCGCGCCGTACCCCGCGGCGGGATCGACGTACGTGATGAATAGCTCCTGCCCGGGGGCGATGTCCGACAGGGCGAGGACGGTGATGCGCGAGAGCGCGCGGTGCTGGTCGAGGTGCCGCACGGAGATGTTCGGTGCGCACGCGTGGTTGAGGTGCGCATGCAGCGTGTAGAGGCCGCCGTGTGCTTCGATGTCTGTGCAATATTTTTTTAGAGTACACATACGAAAGAAAGGAAGAAGGCGGACTGAGGCTCATGCGGCCCAGCCCGAGCAGGAAGCCCGCGTCATAATCAAACAGTGCCGTCTCGATCTCGGCGGGGAGCGGTCTCCGCAGGAGCGCGGCGACCTTGCGCTCCTCGTCCGGGAGGTTCTTCGGCAGTGCGTCGCGCCGCGGGCGGTGGAACGCGCGGCAGAAAAGCTCGAACGCGGTCTTCCACGTCGCGCGGTCGGGCTCGGAGCGGAAGCTGTACTTTGCGCGCTCCTCCATGCCGAGCGTCGCGAAGCCACGCACGACGGCCCAGTCTGCGGTGAGCGCGGAGCCCGTGCTCGCGCCGTTCGCGAGCAAAATCCGCGCGGTGCACTGCACGAGCGCCGCGAGCGCCTGGCGGTGTGTCTCAGTTGCATCATATTGTTGTGGAGGGGAACCAACTCACCATCCACTCGTGCGTGCGCACCCAGCGCATCAGCTCCATCGACGCGGGGTTCTGCGCGGAGCAGAGTAGCGAATGAGTCTTGTCCGCGCGCTTGCGACAGAGGCTGTTGCAGAACGCGGCAGGGCAGTGGGGACAACGCGCGCGGGCGTCGGCTGGGCTGGCGAAGAGCGTGGTGCAGAGCGCGCACGCGGCGCCTGCGCGCTGCTTGTCGTAGATCTCCCTATCTGTCTCTGTGAGCCTGCCTATCAGCGAACAGTTGAGAGCCGCGCACCACTCGGGCGCAATCACAAACGGGTCCTCGAGCCAGATGGTCTCGCCTGCCGCGATCTTCTGCTTCGCGACGAGGCCCTTGCCCTTTTTCTTGTCAAACACGCGCACAGCTACGCGCGGGGTCCACTGCGCGACGTCGAGGCCCTCGACGAGCTGCGAGGTCGGGTGCGGAGTGGTGTCCCCGTCGGTGTCCTCAGGCTTGGGGGCGAGTAGCTTGCGCATGCGCTTCTCGCTCACTGCCCAGTCAGGAAAGTCGGCGCGTAGGCGGGCGTGCAGCTTAGGGATGCCGAGTGCGGGGTGTGCTGCTCTGAGCTCTGTCAGCGCGTGCTGCAGTTCCTCATCGCTGGGGGACGCCATGGGGGTAGGAAGGAAGGGACTACGGTCGTAATTAGGGACAAATATTTTGCAAATATTGGGCTCCTGAAGGGAAAAAACCAAGTTGATTGTCTGGCCCAAACGAGGTACCGTTGGCGACTGGGGTCCCTACTAGTTAACTGCCTCGCTGGGCCTGAGGAACTGCCGGATCGCGATAGGTCACGTCGTAACGAAAAGTCCCGAACTACAAGCCGGGACAAACAAAATCACTTGACCTCAACGCGTCGCGACTCGACTCGCGTCAGAGCAAGGATGGAATCTCTTGCCAGCAAGGAGCGCGCCGACAGACAGAAGAGAGAAGAATTGAAGCGCCAGATCGCGGCTCTGCAGGCACAACTACCCGATTCAGACCCAGAATCTCCGAGTCGCGTCCCAGGCCCTTCGTCTCCCAAACGACGCAAGCTCGACCCTGTCCTGTTAGCTCCGTCTACACCTTCGCCGAGTGAGTTCAATCTCGATGCCGTCACTCAACAATCTCATCCATTCACAGAAAAAAGACGACCAGACACCAACAACGCTTCATTTCCAAGCTCTCGCCTCAACAGACCAGCCGAGAGTGCCACCCTCTCGACCCCTGCGGAAGAATTTGTCCCAGCAAAGCCTGCGGCATCTACCTTGCTGAACAAGCTCGCCACTGCCAATCGACGGCCTCTCGACGTGGCGGAGGCGGAGCCCCTCATCCGGTCGTCTGCGTTTACAGATGTACCTCAGGTTCCGGACCCTACCGTGGCTAGCTCGACTGCGCTCCAGCGCGACGACCGGCTCGCGATCATCGAGAATCTGGAGGTCGGGCCCGTCGATCACAAACCGTCGTTCGACGATCCACACTTCCAGAAGCTAGAGCCAAACTCGGGTATTCGTCTGTCGTGCGTATGGACTTTCCTGCTGATCCCCTACGTACTCACTACACTCATAGATCGCGCATTGTTCCTCACGAGGACCTCCAGGACCACCTGCGGGGGCGTTACTTCCTACCACCATCTCGCTTGTATTCCGCCGTCCGTCTCCTTCCGGACAAGCAAGGATACGACGTCCCTGTATCGGGCGACTGGCTCACCATCGCCGTAGTTGCTGAGCGCGGCCCGTTCAAGTACACCAAAGCGCCGGTGGGAATCACCCAGGACGAGGAGGGAACCGCCGGCAAGGGAAAGGCTAAAGCGCCCCCAAAACCGACCGGGAAGAAGTTCATAAACATCAAGCTCGTGGACTTCGGTGCACCTGCGCGCTCCGCGTCCTCTGCCACTGGGGGGAAAGCCGTCATCAGAGGCGACGCGCTACTCTCGCTGCTCCTTTTCGAGTCGGATGGCTTTGACATGGTCCCCCAGGACGAAGGAAAGCCCAAGAAGGTCTATCGAGGAGGTAGCCGCGGCGCCTTCGAGGAGATGACCGAGCTCAAGGAAGGCGACGTGGTGGCATTGCTGAACCCGAGGGTCCTAAAACCATTCCAGGTTCGCTCTCGTCCTTTCCTTGTCAATGTACTCCACTAATGGTAGAGAACCAGCGGTCTGCCGACAAGCCCCACCCAACCACCAACATTCTCGCCATAACGCCCGAGTCCGCGTCATCCATCATGATCATCGGACGCTCGAAAGACCTTGGGCTGTGCGGCGCCGTCAAGCGCGACGGCAAAGTCTGTGGATCATGGTGCGACCGGCGCCTGAGCGACGTGTGCGAGTGGCACGTCCAATACGCGGTGGAGCAGCGGCGCGCAGGCCGGCCGGAGTTTTCTGTCGGGTATGCGCGCAAACCTACTTGTATTGCACAGCTGACCAGCGCCTGTTTAGCACGTCGGGCATGTCGACGACCGCGGTGCGCAAACGGAAGCCGGACTACGACCCGCGCCGGAAGTGGGGGCTCAAGCCGCTTGACGAGTCGTCCTCCGGCGCGACGTACGTCGTCGCGGGCCACATCGTCAACGGCGCTGCAGGCACGGACCTCCGTGACTCGATGTACATCTCTGAGAGCATTGGCCGCGAGGGCCAGGCGAAGGCGCGCCGGAAGCTCGCGGGACGGGAGGACGAGCGCGTGCTCAAGGCGCTGCAGGGGCGCGATGCGGAGGGCATGAAGCCCGTTCTGAAGGCGCGAGAAGTTGGGCTGGCAGAGAAAGCGGAGCTGGCGGCGGCGGCGGCGAAGGACTCGAAAGGCAAAGGCAAGAAGCCGGCGAGTGCTGGAGACGCACCGAAGGCGACTTCCTCACAAGACACCGCGGGCGCCACAGCCCCACGAAAGAACGCATACTCCGCCGGGGTCATGAAGCACTTGGGATTCGACCCGACTCTCAAGGCTGGACACCGCCGCTGCGAGGACTCCGTGATGAAGAAGAAGGTCCGCCTCGATTCGCATCTAACTTTTCTTTCTTTCTCGTGCTGATTTTTGGCAGTTGGAAGACCTCGCCGCGGTGCAAGCTTCGCGAAAGACGATTGCGCTCGGCCCAAGACCGGGGGATAAAATCCGCTCGGGCGTTGTTGCCCCAGTGTCGGCGTCGAAGTCCAACCTGAAACAGAAACCGAAAAGGCCGTTTGACTTGACCCGTCTGCACGATGACTCGGACGACGACATGCCGGCGGCGATCTCATTACCCAAACCCGAGAAGCCAGAAGAAAACGAGAAAATGGTCGACCTGGACGATTGACAGTATGTACATTTATTGAGGTTATGTCCAAGTTATGACCGCATTTAAAGGATTTCGCAAGGATCTCGGCTTGCTTTCTTCATTTCGCCATCGTATGTTGTCGAGTTACACATCAAAGCCGAAGGTAAACAGGGCCACAGCGCACAACGCCTCGGTCCATAATAGGCAATATATGTTTTTCAGGTTTCCGTCAACTCCGCTTTCAGCCTTTGCCTCTTATTCGGTGATCTTCGCCAACCCCGCAACTTTCGGAATCTTCTTCTTCCTCTCGTCAAGCCCCTCGATGTCTTCGGGCTTGAAATAGTGGGGTGCGACTGTATCCGAGGAGATTAGAAATGTTCGAATATGAATGGGTATAGACGAACCTTCGAGGAGCCACGCAGGCTTGATTTCCATGACTTGGCGCATGTACGATTTGGAGGTAACGACGAGGTCGTAGTACAGAACGGTCCTGATCGGCGGCTGGTGCTGAAATAAGCTCGAGGAGGGATGGATGTAGACGCTGTGGCCAGTTTTCATTGTTCGGTGAGACTCTCCATCTCTCTGGAGCGTTGCCTGCCAAATTCAGGGATGAGAACCTATAGGAATATACAGACTGATTGCGGCTTACCGTATTATAAAAATACCCCGACGCGAGCGCTTTTTGAACAGCAATCGTGTCTGTGGGATTTGGATTTCCCCGAACAGTGAGTCCAACCCGCTCGCAAAGTCGAACAAGTTGGTCCCGGATATCCCGCGCGCGGTTGACGCTCCGGAACTGAACGAACTGCTCGTAGCAGAATTGCTGCGAGAAGTTCGCCTCGGACCACTGATTCCACAGGTTGAGCAACGTGAAATGGTCTCCGCTAGGATGAAAGAAATTCTTTCGCGCTTGGTCGGCGTGAAGCTTTTTGTCCTTGGGGCGATAAAATATCGAACCAGATTCCGACAGCATAGAGACAATAGTGAGCACCTGCACGAATTGCGTATATGAGTAGATGAGTACTGTAGGGGTGACGAAATATTCTCAAGGGCTCACCTCTTCGGTGCACGAGTACTTCTCGCTCGCTATGATCGCCTTGGACAACTCCGGATCAACAGGGAACTCCGCCATCCGGCGCCCAAGTTTCGTGAGTTCTCCGCGATGGTTCAATCCACCTAGTGCGTACAGTAGTTCCAGCGCGCGGATCAGCGTTTCTGCCGGCGGGGGATCCATAAAGTCGAACCCGAGGGGGTCCTCGATCCCAAGGCATTTCAGCGTGAGCACTGTTAGCGCGAGGTTAGTTCGCTGAATCTCGGGCACGGTGCTAGCTTCGAGCTCGTTATCGAATGCCCACCTTGTGTACAGGCGAAACGCTTTCCCAGGACCTACACGCCCGGCGCGACCCGCGCGTTGGTTTGCAGAAGCTCGGGAGCACTATCGAAACGGAAATTAAGTTTCAGAAAAGAAAATCAAGGGGGAGTAGAGACGCACCGGGACTATTACAAGAGAGGACATGCCCGTCCGAGGATTGTACGAATTCTGCTTGACAAACCCTGGATCGACGACGAACACTACACCGCCAATCGTGATTGACGTCTCTGCGATATTGGTGGCTGGGATAACCTTCCGTGCGCCTTCGGGTGTGGGTTCGAATATCTTGGCTTGCAAATTGCTCGGGAGGTTGGTGTAAATCGGGCAGATAATGAGTTCGGCTATCTTCCCACCAAGGATACGCGCAGTCTCTTGGAGGTTCTCGTGTGCTGCTTCAATTTCATCCTGACCCTGGTGAAGAACGAGTGAGAAACAAATCGGACAGCTCAAAATGAAGGACGTACCGTAAGGAAGATCAAAATATCGCCTTTAGGCTGCGTCGTATGAATCTGAAAACAGGTGGTGATAGCGGCATGGAGGTAATTCGCCTCTGGTTGAGGAGTATAATATATTTCAACGGGATGGGGCCGGCCGGGTACTGCGAGAATCGGATCAGTAAGACAGGCAAAATAGAACCAGAAGGGTAAATTACCGTTGAATATCGGGGAATCATCAAAATACGCGCTGAACTTTGCCGCGTCCAATGTCGCGCTTGATATTAAGATTCTCAGTTCCGGGCGCGCGCGAGCGACGTCCTGAAGAAACTGTTTAGCACTCAAGTCCTTCAGCGACATTTTGAGAGGGAACACACCTTAACCAGGGCAAACAATATGTCCGTGTTGAGGGTCCTCTCATGGGCCTCGTCGAGTATCAACGCGGAGTAGTTGGTAAGATCAGGATTGGTCAAAAATTCGCGCAGGAGCATGCCGTCTGTCATATATTTCAGGACCGTCTTGTGGTTTGTGCAATCCTCAAATCGGATTGAATATCCTACCTCATCGCCGATCTTGCATCCCATCTCTTCGGCCACGCGCGCTGCGACAGACATGGCGGCGACTCGCCGTGGCTGCGTACACCCGATTTTTTGACCGTGCGCCGTGTACCCAGCTTCGCACATGAATTGAGGAATCTGTGTAGTTTTGCCAGACCCGGTCTCTGCCACGACGATTAGGATCTGGTGTTCTCGGATCGCCTCGAGTAGCTTGTCTCGGCACGCGTAGATCGGAAGGGACTTGCGCGTGGCGTCGATGGATTGCACTGCTCCAGAAAATATGTCAGTAGTCGATCCGAGGACGAAGTCATTAGACGGACCTCGTTTCTCGGCTTCGTCGATCCTCGCCTGCAACAGCCGGTGGACTGTCCCACCTGGCTTCTCACCGTTCATAACATAACCTTCGACGAATTCGATCGCCTACCTCTCGTTAAAGACGTATTCATAGGCGTCGCGGTCCTCGGTCCTGCCTTTCAACCCGGCACTACTGCGCGCCTGGGTTGCTTCCCACTGATCGACATCCGTTACAAATTCATCTTCCTTCGGTTTCGCGTCCTCGTATCGCCGGCCCAGCGCCGACGCCTTCCTGGTCTTGTCAATCTTGCCATCCTCGGTAAGATATTCGTCGGGAATCTGGTAGTACCCATCTCCTTCGCTGTCGAGTGCGACTCGGGCGTCCGCGACGGCGAGAAGCTCCTTCTTGCGCTCGAGCTCAGCCCGTTCGCTCTCGGTAAGCTTCGTCCCGTGGAACAGGGCCTCTTCATCAGCGATGTTCGCGCGCAGCAATTCGATCTGCTGCAGCTCACGCTTCTGGAGGTACTCTTGGCGGGAGTGCTCCCGGAGGGCCGGGACGGTTTGGAGCTGCTGTCCGAGAATCTGCGAGGACCCTGCGCAGTCGAGGGGATGAGTTTCTGGGCTCCGAGCTCCAACGTCGACACTATCGGCGGGATCCAATCCCGTCCGCTTTTTCGAGGGCGGTCCTAGGTTGAATTCGTCGTCCTGGCGTTCCCCCTCTTCGCAGCCAAGCTCCAATACGTCGTGCGTTCGTTTGTACGGGGTGAAGCCTTGAAGCGACATCATGAACGGAAATGAAAGGATTGTAGGTCCCGAGAACCGGAGTCAGAGTCAACTGGGGGTTGCGCATGTTTGGTCACAAGGAACTTGCCGTCAATTGTTAACCGCCACCACATCACCCGCGCCCAGTCCGTCCAAACGCTCACAGCTACACGAGCCGCGCATTACTACATGGAACTAGACTGATCTTCTGGCAACATTCGAATTGCCGCCTCGCTCGAGATGATATCCATCTAGGAACCACTTTGAACCTTGAGCAAGTTGCTGTCGGTCAGGCTAGTCTGGCCTTCTGGCCTGCCTCCCATCTCAACCGCTCACGGTGCTCAACTCGGCGTCGCATGTATTCCAGTTTGTCACTATAATAGTGCCAACAGCAGTCGATTTCGGCATCATCCGCAGCCGTCAGATCGCTGTTCTCCAACGGCACGTTCTAATATGCCCGTCTGTGCCCGTCTATTCTGTCCACTGGAAACTCGAGTCCATGCTCAGATAAACCTTATTCCAGTTGATCCTATATTCTCGACTGACCCTGTCGGCGCTTTCACAGACTCAGTCGAATGGCAACTCGTAGAGCTCCTTCCTTTGCTCTATTATTGGGCTCATCAGTGGCCCTCACAAGTGGCAGATCTTCCTCAAATTTGTATTGCTCGCCTCATAAGCATCATGTTGTATCAGAAGCACGACTATCTGTGCTGTCTTCTATTGTCTCCTCGCGATCAGGGCTAGATACTTAAAGTCAAGATAGGCTTTTCACCGAAACGACCTGCCATGCAGCTTCTCCAGATTTCAACCGTGCTATCACTGGCCCTTTCTGCGTATCTCATCCTCCGCCTCATCCAGCAGCGGCGCAAACACAATCCCAACAACCTTCCGCTCCCTCCTGGCCCGCCTCCCAGTTTCCTTGTCGGGAATCTGCGAGACCTGCCGAAAACCCCACATGAATGGTCGAAGTTCGCGAAAATGAGCGAGCAGTATGGTCAGTCCGCTGGTTTCTGTTCTAAGCATAAGTCGGCTTACAGCAACGTTCAGACAGCGATGTCGTCTTTCTGCGTGTGTTGGGCACTCCCGTCCTCTGCATCAATTCCGCGCAAGCCGCCAGCGATCTTCTGGACCGCCAAAGCGTCGTGTTCTCTGACAGGCCACGGCTTCCGCTGTTGAAGGAGTTGTACGGCCCGTTTATTTTTGTGCTATCTGTTGATTGATTGGCCGCTGCAAACAGAACAGGATGGAGTTGGAATCTCGTCATCATGTCCTATCATGAGGGGTTCTCGGCACACCGGAAATTGGTGCAGCAGCATTTGCAACCCTCTATCGTCGCAGAGAAATACCGCAGTGTCATGGAGGCGGAAACGCGTGTGCTACTTTCTTCCCTGGCCGCTCGTCCGGACGACGCAGACTTGGCGAAAATCCTCAGACGGTCCGTTGCGCGAGAAGCTGATCCTGACTGTGCCGTGATATATTTTATTTTCCCAGCATGGCGGGTGCGATAATCATGAAAGTTACCTATGGACACCAAATTGTAGACGGGCCCGACGAATTTTTGGATCTTGCGGAGGAGGTGCGCACTGGCGCGCCGAAACAGCCAGCGGGCGCAGCTATCGTTGATATGTTCCCTCTTCGTGAGTCGACGCCTCGGGCCATTGGCTTCCTCTGAAGTACCAAGTCATGCACATTCCGGCCTGGTTCCCCGGCGCGTCTTTCAAACGGGAGGCGCTATCTCGACGACATCTTGCCCGACGGATGCGAGACGCGCCGTATAACAAGGTGAAAGAAGATATCGTTAGTGCTTGTATCCAGCCGCTCTGTGGGTATTTGATTTAGGTTTAGGCCCGGGGCAAAGCCTCTACACCCTCCCTGGTAGGTTCGATGATAGAAGATAGATTTGCCGGAGAAGATATAGACGAAGAACTCATCAAAAATTGTGGCGGAGTGATCTACCATGCCGGCGCTGATACGGTAATCCGCATTGCTGTTTCGTCCCTTCGCCCACACAATTAATAATGAGACAGACCGTGGCTGCGCTGATCAACTTTGTGTGGGCGATGATGTTGCACCCGACGATTCAAAAGCGGGCGCAGGAAGAGTTGGATCGAGTTGTGGGCCGCAGTCGGCTTCCGTCGTTCGAGGATCAGGACAAGTTGGTTTATCTGGGCTGCATTCTCAAGGAGACGCTGAGATGGCGCTCCGTAGCGCCGCTCGGTATGTATCTCTTCCCGTGAACGTGCTCTGTACCAACATTTCCCCCAGGAGTTCCACACCAATCTACAAAGGCCGTCGAATACAGAGGATGGCACATTCCACAGCGTACAACTGTTATGGCCAACATCTGGTAAGTAGGCGCTCCGAGGTTCACCTGATCTAACATATGCACGATTGAACCTTCCAGGGCAATGTCGCATGACGAGAGTATCTACGAGGATCACGAGTCCTTCAACCCCGACCGATTTGCGCCGGATGCAGCGGGCCCGAGACTTGGCGCGGACCCGACACGCTTCTTGTACGGATTCGGACGGCGAATATGCCCAGGCAGATATTTCGCGTCCGACTCGATCTTTATTGCGATGGCCTCGATACTCCATACGTTCACGCTTTCGAAGCCGCTGGATTCTGCGGGGCTTCCCATCGAGCAGAATGTGGAGTGGGGTTCGGGCATTGTGAGGTACGGATACGTTCCTTGTCACCTGCGTGTCGTCTCCTTAATGTGGTGCTGCAGCATGCCCTCGCGGTTCACTTGTTCATTTCAAGAAAGACCGCTAGTAGAGTGAACGGAACCATATCTCACGGCGAACTGTAATTACTATGTATTTATTCTGAAATTATCACCTGGGGATTCAAGGAGGCTTGAGGAGATTGTGTTTCGAATTTTATTACTGCCTTCGCCATATTTTCGAGTCGAAACCATCATCCTTGAAGTCATTGGAACTTTCAACCAAAGTTTCAACATGTTTCTTGTGTAGTGTTTGGTTGTCAGGCCTGTGGCAAGCACGGGTCAACATCAAGTAACTGTACAGTCGACCACACAACCATCGACATCAAGACCGACCGACTCGCCCACCTTCAAGACTCCGCCCCCCAAAACTTGTAAGTTCACGCTCGTGCGCCGGGAGGACTGCAGCTGAATGCGCCGTAGAATCAGCCATGGGTCGCATGCACGCTCCCGGAAAGGGCATTTGTATGTGACTGAAAAAAAAAATGCAGCAGTGGCAAATCCTGATGTATCCTCGCAGCGTCCTCCGCGCTCCCCTACCGCCGCGCGCCCCCCACCTGGCTCAAGACCACCCCTGATGAGATTGTCGAGCTCATCGTCAAACTCGCCCGCAAGGGTCTCACGCCGTCCGCCATCGGTGTCACCCTCCGCGACTCGCATGGTGTCCCCCAAGTCCGGTTCCTCACCGGCAACAAGATCCTGCGTATCCTGAAGAGCCAGGGTGCGCCGCGCCGCGTCTTACTGCTTAGCCCCGTGCTCAACGTCAGTTTTCCAGGTCTCGGCCCGTCCATCCCAGAGGACCTCTGGTTTTTGATCAAAAAGGCCGTCGCCGTCCGCAAACACTTGGAAGTCAACCGCAAGGACAAGGACTCCAAGTTCCGTCTTATCCTTATCGAGTCGAGAATTCACAGACTCGCGCGGTACTACAAGACCAAGCAGCAGATCCCGCCAACCTTCAAATACGACTCGGCCACCGCTAGCACGTTGATCGCATGAGCGGGTTGTTGGTGTTGGCGGGTGGCGGGACCGGGGAGCGTCGCGCGGCTTGAATTATGGTCATTCTGTTTGTGTATGCCGATATAAAAACTTACGCATCATGCCCTCCTCCCCACTACACATACCGCTTTTGGCGTCAGAATCCATGGGTGGATGCGACGAGTACCTCGACCTACGGTGTAGGCATCCCGTGTTGATAGTTCTAGCAAGAGCAGCAGCTGGCTGCGCGTTGGTTGGGGCTTGGTCCCGTACTAACGAGGCGAAAGGGCCCACAATGAGACTGTCGCCTTGCTCAGAGCGTCAGATGTGTGGAGCGAATTAGAAAAGTCTTGGAGATTATTCTGAATTCGCGGAACTGATACACGCCACTTGTACTACCGCTTCGACGTCCCCGCCTACCCCTTCGCTTCTTACGGGGATAGCTACTCGTCGTTCGAATCGCCAGATTCGGACTGAGCGTCCTCACGTCCTCGTCACAGGTCGAGGGTTCCTCCTTTACGACTTTTATGACTCTGACTCCGCCTGGTCTGCGCTGGAATACTACAGCTAAGCGCTTGCTTGCGGGATGCAGATTACGGCGGTGCGTACTAGGCTTGTTTCTCCCGCGGGGGAGTGGCCGGACTGTCGCGAGAGTCAGAACTCCGAGGTCGTTTCAGACCGGACGAGCCTTCCGAAGCGCTCATCTATGCTGGGGGAAGGGACGCCGGGACGCCGGAGAGCTCGTCCACCTTCTCAATCGCGTCCGCGGATGAGCCCGAAAAGCCGAAAATAGTCCCCAAGCGCGCCGTCCGGCGAATATGGCGGGATAGGGATGGGGTCCTCTTCGACAGACGCCAAAGCAAGATCATGGATACGTGGGTGGAAGAACTTCTGCAGCTGGCTCATCAACTGGCGAACCACCGTCTTCTCCTCTCCGTCGAATCTTGTTAAGAGGCAGGGGGTGGGCAGAAGCATAAACTGGGTCTTCGAGTCCGCCGCAAGGGATGGTGGTACAGTCGGATCATCCCAGTGGGCGATTCGATTTGGGGAGCTGGGAGCAGGACCCCCGTTTGGTCAAACGCGTAGCAGATGTAGAAGAGGACGTAGAAGAGCGATTCGAGATCGTTCAGATGATCACGCTGGTCGACATCTGTGTCGAATTGCTTCAGAACTCGTACGGACTGAATAGTATTGTGCCCTGGTATACATGGAATAAGTGAGGATTTGCTGAAGGTAGACCGGAAGCATACCGCTTTTGTATCCGTAACTATGCCAGCCAAAATATCTTGCATCCTTGTCGCCATGTTGAGAGTGAGTTGGTACATGAAGAGTGCGAGAGGTGTGGAGGTCTTGTTACTTACCAAGTGTTAGGGACGAATTCCTGCGGGGGTGGAGGTCATTTGTGAGCTTTCAAAGCCTCGCAAGCTGTAAGTGGACGCCCTTTCGTTTGCGAAAGTATACATCTGTCCGATGCCTTGGACGCCAGACACTTCCTTCAATAAATCGCACTCGTCATCAAAGTCCCAGTAGTCCTTGATAAGCAGTTCTCGGTCGTGGTGCAGGACCCTCCAGCAAACGGTTCCGCGCGAGCGAATTGTGGGTCTCTTAAAGAGCGGCTCTGATTTCTTGCCGGGCTGTCCGTCCAGGATTTCGAACACCAGAACCTCCTTGTCTTCGTTCCGTTTCCAATAAGGCGACGTCCCGGCTCGCTGTCATCCTGCACTTCGTCGGGAATCATCTCCAATAGGCGCTTGTTATCCTGCGAGGAGATGGACGTGTCATAGCCCGGCAACTCATCGTGCAGCGAGCTAAAGAGCACGACGAACTTCATGAAGAATACGGGGTCGTGATGGTAGTTAATGGCCTGCGAAAATTGAGCGCCAGAGCGGTCGAACTGGACGATTCGGATGGTGTTTTCCGACATGGTGAGTACATACACGAAAACCCGATTGGGCTGAGTGAATAAGACCTCGCGTACGTTCATGGAGACCTGCCCCTTCAGTCGCCGAAAACTCCTCTTTCCAATCAATTTCGATGGGGGACACCACTTGAGAATAAGTGGCTGCAATTTCGACGTCTCTGGTGGCTGAAGGGGCCGGTCCCAATTATGCAGATATCTGGAGTGAATTGAGAACGATCAGTTCACCAGCTGCACCTTCAAAGCTACAGCTGCCAGTGGAAGATTCGTTGGAAGTCACAAGGACCTTCCGCTGCTTCAAGTTCTGGCCCGGTTTCTGCTCCGCCTGTGGCTGAATGTCGCCTGCACAATTTAGTCCCAAGAGACCGGCAATCGGATGCCAGTAAAGCTCCTTTGCTGCTTGTGCGCAAGGAATGTCCGTCCATCGGCGAGTCGCTGTTATGTCACGCGATCGTGACACCCAACAAAATTGCTGAAAATAATAAATGCAAGACAAGGGTCGAGATGAACGACGTTGTGAAAATCCCATACAGTGTGAATATATCCGACAATGCAACTCTAATTAGATACGATAGCAAAGCAATCAAATGTGACGATTAAGAACGAAAACTATTAAGCACGTAAATGTCATGGTGGATACAGCGTAAGAGCCCGGCGAAGGTGCTCCGTATCCAGCCCGCGCAGGCGCAAACATTTTTGATAGAGTCTTTTTTCGGTCGGGAAGTGTACACGGCTAGCCAGGTGCTGCCCCGCGACCATTGACTTGATGACGCCGGCGATCATGCGTTGCTTGTGCACATTGATCAGTGGTTCGAGGTGCATGGAGGGTGGAAGAGGCGCAAGGGCGAAGAAAACCTCCGGGTGAGAGGGCGCATCAAAGTTGGAAGTAATGGGGTCGATGCCGACAGCCTCCGTAGGCGCAGTAGGGTCGATCAAGTCAGGGAGTTTGTTGTGTCGGTGGAGTTGCGACAGATAAACGCCTGAAAGAGATGTTATCAGCGGACGAGCGAGCAGGATGTAGAAAAGGAAAATTACCTATGAACGGCACACACGCGGAGCTTGGCTTGTGGTCGGGCATTGACTTGCGTTTACTAGCGCGGGCGTCGTTGTCGCCGCCACTTACGACAGAGGCATGCGACCCGACGTCCTGCGACTTTGTATCCGCGATTGCCTGGCGGATATACTTGAAATCATCGGCGCTTGTGACGTACACTTTCAAGTCATTGAATACGCGTATCTCCCACCTCCCAACACCCTTCCAAGTTTTTATCGCCTGTGCGACCAACGGGCTGCGTAGGCCTGAAATTATGGCGACCAACGTATTGAAGCTAGAAAGGAGGTAGGAGTTCTAAACAAATCAAAGTTAGATGCATAAAGCTGCAGCGCAGAATAAGACACTCACCCAGGCTATACGGATGAATTTGGCCACGAGGGCGTGGCGCTCGTAAGGAGGCGCTAACACGATCTCCGACACAATGAAGTTCGTCATCAGATTGAACCGAGCGCGTACAGCCGCGAGCGCGCTGATCTTGTCCGCCCACTCAGGATCTGACTTCCACCGCGCCCTGTCTCGCAGGAACTGCGCCCAGTCGAGCACCTCCACATCCTCAGACGACATCCAATCGTCGAGGACCTCCTCAAACTTGACACCCATGAAGAGCTCGCGATCGATCATGGCAAAGTGCGCCGCAACGACGGGCGCGCGGTGTCCGAAGATAAAGGAACGGTGGAATCGCGAAGGTTCGCCCGTTACAAACTTGGACACTGGCGGACGGTTTATTGTTGGTGGAGGGGGAGGGACATCGCCGCCCACCGGCATCCTGCTCTGGAGAATCTCCAGAGGAACCGCATCCTCTGGTGCTGGTTTAGCATCGTCCGAGGGCCGGGGTGGCGACCCAAGTCCAGGAGGCCCACCCATGATACGGGCAGATTGCGGGAGAATCGGCGTAACTACCGCTTCCATCGACGCCCTCTCGTCAGGCTGTATAATCGTTACATCGTGATGTTCGTCCGCGTCAACGTCAGGGTCGTCATCCGGACGGTCATCGTCCTCGTCCTCCTCATCCGAGAACTGCCGCTCCTCATTATCGTCGTAGTCCCCCTTCAAGAACCGCTCCCGCATCGTACGCATCCACCCGTCAACCTTCTCAGCCTTCTCCTGCTGCTTCTGCGGGTTTATCTGCCCTTCCAGCCGATGCAGCGCCGCTTCAACGTCCCCTCTCTCCTCGTCGTCGCTCAGCGAATCAACCAGCGCGTTCATCTGCCACTGGTGGATGTTCCCTCCCGCGATCGGCGCGTCCGATGCCGAGGCGGAAGACATCGCGGACGAGTGCCCATTTGAGTGCAGCCCCATTGACGACACGCTGTCCGACCGGCGCACGAACTCGAACTCGCGCCGCAACGGAAGCCGTCGGACGGGCTGACGCAGGCCCGGCGGCGCTGCCGGGTGATCATCCGACGAGTTGTCCGACAGGTCGAGCTCGTCGACGGACATGACGTCGAACTGCCACTGTGACTGGGCGCCTGCTGGGAACGTCGCGAGCCCCGAGGCAATCGGTACGCCGAACGAGTCGGTGGACGTAGACCGGAAAGAAGCCGCGATCGACTCGGGACGGTCGGGGGAGGCAACCTCGAGCGTCTCCGGATTGGGGGAGGCAACCTCGAGTGTCTCTGAATCAGCTACCGAGGGGCTCGCCGGCTCGTCACTGGGGTTTCCCTGGGCAACAGGCACTACCGGTTCTGGAATAGCTGGGACGGGTGTGACGGCATCGGAATAAATGGGGGGAGGCTCGAGAGGCGGGGATGGGGGAGATACGGTCGTCAAGACGGGAGGTGACGGGATCGGAGAGGGTTCGGTGTGAGGCACAGACACAGCCGAGGGAACAGGGTCTACTGGAACCGCGAGACCCCCTGCTGGCGGAACCGACTCGAGCATCTTCAGATACTGCTCAACGCCCCCATTAACGCTCAGCAGATCCCGGCCGACGGTGAGCTCCAGATCGATCGCATTGACGTCCGCACACGCCCCCAGCGGCGTACGCACGCCCGTCGACCGCTGATTCAGCACGCGCTTCCAGCGCCCCAGCCGCCCGATGGTCTTGACGAACGCGCGCGAGAGCGCGCTGTGGTGTATCGGCAGCGTCGCGGGGCTCTGCACGAACGGTGGCGCAATGGTGCTCGATTCCGCCGCGAGGTGGTCAGTGCGCTGGAGGATCGAGAGGGAGGAGAGCGGCATGGTGCTCGCACGCGTGGACGACCCAAGGTGCACTGTGCTCAGGTGCGCATTAGCGAGGTCGCCGCCGGTGAAGTCCGAAGGCGCCTCGGCGAGCGCCTGCTCGTCAGGGAGGAAGTCCAGGTCCACATCCGAGTCCTCCTCCTCGACCGGCACCTTTCGCGTCGCGGCGGCGAAACTCTTCCCCAGCACATGCCCCTGGCTCTCGGGGACGGACTTGATGGACGTGGGCCGCGGCTCCTTGGGTTTCGCGGGCGCTCTGGTGTGCACCTTCTTGCAATCCTTGGCCACCTTTTTGAGCTTACGGACGATACTCTGGAAGCACAAGTCAGTTATAACGATGTAATTGAAAGAGGCCACAGGAACGCACCAAACCGTCGACATGCTTCGTCAAAATGGGGTCGCGGATGAGCGTATTGAGCCAACGCGCAACAAGGAGCCGCAGCTCGCGATCCGGTAAAAAGTCGACCGTGAAAAAGGTGAGTAACCAGTAGCGGATCGCGACGAACGTTCGTACGCGTACGACGCGGCGAACCACCTCGTCCTGCGGCGACTGCGCCTGCTGCAGCGCCCAGTGGAAGCGGCAGATGAGCAGATGGCACAGGTCCACCGCGCTGATGTAGGTGCGGTACGTGAGGAAGAAGTTAAGCAGTTCGTCGTAGTTGAGGTCGCTCGTGAGCTGTGCGATCCAGCGCTCGATCGTCGCCGCGACGAGGATCTTCTGCGCGCTGTCCTCGGACGAGAGCTTCAGGGTCGGTACCTCCGCCTTGGCCTTCCCGTTCTTGAGGCTCCGCTTCTTCGACATGCTCGACGACGGCGCGGAGGACGAGCCGTCCGTGTGGCTCCCCTGTGAGACGGACACGTCGTCGGGCTCGCGCTCGGGGATGACCTCGCCCCAGATGACGAACCGGGGGTCGTTGCGGGGCGCGGCCGTGTTATCGGCCGAGAGAGACATCTTGATCACCGTCGTCTCCTCGCCCGGCGCTAGCTTCTCCAACAGCGGCAGCCCACGGTACGTCTGCAGCACGTCGAACACGTCCGTCGCGTACCGCGAGTGCTGCGCGGTCTCAGGCTTGGGCGAGAAGGGTTCCGAGTCGGCCGCCTCGGACGGCGAGGCGTCGGACTGGGTGAGGAAGGACGCAGCGGACGTCGAGTCGCGCAATCGGAAAGCGGAGGGCGGGCGGGTGCCGTCGGAGCCGTTGACTGAAGCCGCGTCGAACGACTCGCGCTGCAGGCTCTCCAGGTCCGCCTGCTTCGCCGTCAACCCGGACTCAAAGGACTGCATCTCGCGGAGGAGCCGCGGAGTGGGGAGGAACTCCACCATCGGTTTGCGGGCCGGGGACTCGAAGAGGACGGTGGGCCCGAAGGGGTGGGGAATGATGTTGTGTCCACTATGTCCGCTGGAGGACGCCTCGCCGGGCAGCGAGGACTGGCTGAGGAACGAGAAGCTCGTGGACGTGCCCGTCGCCGGAGGAATCCATCCCATCACGTCTGCGAACATGTCCCGACCGCGGGCCACGCTGTCCGAAGTCGAGGAGGGCGCGAAATCAGCCGATGTCACGCTCTGCGAGTGCCCGCGGCCGGTAGACCGCGGCACGCCAAACGTCGAGCCGTTCGTCGCTGAGGGGCTGGCCATCTCGGAAAACGAGCGCGTCTTACGCAGCTTGCGGGGGCCGGAGCCACCTGCTGCTGTCTGCGGCCTGCCCGACACGGACCCCGTCTTGTTGAACATGGTGACGCTGAGGCGCGACCGACGCGGCTGAACGCGCGCGCGTCTCGCTGGGTGTGCTTGGCTGCGACACCCGCTCGTCCGCCTCGACAACCATCGAAGCCGGGGGCGTCTTTTTTTCGCGTTTCCTGACAGATAGCTGCATGAGCGGCAATGTGCACTGATGAGGATACAAGCGGCTCACCCAACGCGATACATCTGGCGACCATGCTGGTTGATCAACGCGGTGATGGCGTATGGGGAACGCACGGAGACGCCGACGCCGTAGTGTTGGTCATAGCGCCTCTTGAGCTCGCGCGCGGCCGGGCCGGAGGAAGTCTCGACGAAGCTTCCGTCGGCTGGAAATAGGCTCGGATGTTAGCGCCTTCTACGTTGATATGGAAAGAAGTAGCTTACGGGCAATCGACAGGTCTGCCGCGCCGATTTCCGCAGGTAAAGGGTCGAGCAGACTGCCGTCTACATCGACGTCGGAGAAGGTGAAAGAGGCCTGGGATCCGTTGTTAGACGAGGTCGGGATGGGGAGCAGCACGCGACTGCCGTGAGAATCGGTCGAGGAGGCCGGGGACTGGATGGAGGACGTGGTAGAGAGTCCGGAGACAGACTGGTTGGGACTGGTGGAGAGTCCTGGGGGAGAAGAAGGCGCGAACGAGAGCCGGGAAGTTGTGGGGAGCTCGGGAGGCGCAGAAGGGTCGGTTGTCGCGGGTATTGGAAGGTCCGAAGGGCTGGTCATGACGGAGGTCGGTGGGGTATCGGAGACAATGGGAGTACGAGAGCAAGAATACGCTATTGGCGAGGGTCAGAGCTATTAAAACATGGTATGGGGAGGTCCCAGAGTCCAGCGAGAGAACAAGAGCGAATGATGTTTGATATGATGGTGGGTAAAAAGGTGCCGCGATAACTGGTCCGGTCAATTACTCGTCAAGAAGATGCAGGTGCGTGGCGTGTCGTACAGCAGCTTCCCCAAAGCTGGCCGTCGGCGTCAAGGACGGCGTCAAGACAAGAGCACAGGCTTATTGAGGTCACAAGCGCCTCTTGACTGTGACATTGTCTTTTGTTTGGCTAAGACACCCTCATGTGATCAAGTCGCGTCGCGTAATACAAGTTACAAGTTCGTGACAATGACATTGACAATGGGATTCCATTCGCGTGGGTGCCCGTGGGTATCTGGACTGAAAAAACCGACACAAACAAAATATAGGAGCTGTGAAGAGCTATGAAGTGTAGCACTGCAGACAAAAGCCCAAATCTAGACCACATGCAACACCTACAAACTGTCTGATTCGCGGGATAAACAGAATACCCAGAAGGGGCACATCAACGAATCTTTTGAATGACTCAGATGCATTTGAGTCGGCAAGGTCCGTCGCGAGGATCCTCGGTCCAGTGATGTCAAGAAGTCTATTAGAACAAAATTAGATCCAAAGTTCTAGGAGAATGTTCACTTGTTATTCACTCGCGAAATTCCAAAGCACAGGAGACCGTGACGGCGCTCAGTAAAATTGCCAGTGGGCCGGCGGAGGTATTTCGGATCAACATTTTAACTCCTTCACGATCCTAGTATTTTTTTTGTGAATGGCGGGAGCATGAATGATGAACGCACATGGTACTGCGTATATTTTTATAGAGCCCATGAAGCGCCGCTGAGTAGGTCAGACACGACTTTGTGAGTGGTTCACTTCAGAACAAGGAACGAGTGAGGGAGCCTGGCAAAAGAGACCAGTGAATCACCTCGCCGAATAATTGACGGCTTGAGCTTCTGCGACGGAATGCCGTTCTTCCTTTCGCACGATTTTTTCATCGCGTCGTAAACCTCCAGGCAGTACCCACGAAGTGAGCTCGGTTACTAAGATGGCTGCTCTCGTCAGAACTAGCGACTAATTTGTGGGACGCCGAGTGCGAATATCGCCTGCCGAGGCTGCGCGCGATCACACCAAAATAATTAGTGTTGCATCTATATCTGGCACACGAAACCCTTACCCTGGGCGACCAGGAAGCAGTAGAAGAAGACAGGGTACATCCAGTCTGAGATAATACTGAAAGTTGCCGCGCCATTAAGCAAACCCCAACAATGTGCCCTGTTCATTTTAGTAGCCTTTCTTGTAAGAGACGATCATTGTTGACAATTAATCATGCCGAGAAAGAAGAAAAAAACGGTGTCTTGGTGCAATTCGAGCGAGATCTACCACTGGGGTCTTTGTTCGGTAATATTTAGGAGAGAATCGCGTCCGATGCTCTTCCGGCTGAGGCCACATCAAGGAGAAGGCCTTCGAGAACGTCTTGTCTGTCGACTATGGCGACATGTATCGAGCTGAAAGTCTCAATGCATCTGAAGCGCCATAACTGAATGTTAAGCGGCTAATGCCGTTTACTTACGGACGTAGGATTGAATTCGGGGCACGGTCAATGACGTCAGATTGATCTTGCTCAAAGCGCTTTAAATGGCCCAGACAAGGCCCAGAGACATGTACTCAGTACCGGACGCCAAGCCGACGTTTGAAAGTGGAGTTCAAGGATTATGGGTGGTCAAAGGACGCGCTCAAATGTTGGCCGAAACATACCATGAGGGGATGTCAGAGCGCGAAGCTAGAACACTCACCAAAACCAATTCATTTTCGCTCTTGCGAATGTGGCCGTAAATCCTGGGCGCATGCAAGACCACTTCAGTTTGCATTGGGCTCTCCTATCGCAATCTCGTCGAGGATGTCGAGGTTCAGTCGCCAGCCATCCATGAGGTAGCTGTAGTCTTGTGCGATTTTTTTTTGTGCGGTAAATAATTCTAGATCTGGAGTCAGAATATTCCCAATATGTTGTACGAGTCAGGGTGTTATTCAGCGTGCAAAAAAAAACTCTCGGGAATAGGACCGCTGCGGTTAAAATATCACTACGTACCTCAAACTAAAACCCGCGAAGGTGAATTCTAGATCATCTTGCGCTTCGCGTTCGGAATCCGAAGGCCGCCAGGCAAGAAATGCGGATATCAAGCAGATGGTTATCCATTACGACCTGGTAAAAATACAGAAAGCAAGAGAGAGCAGCTAGCAGGTACACTGTGGAAGTTTTATGACGGCGCCGACGTTGGCGCCGAGTCTACGTCCATCGAGTCTTCGAGGTCGTTCGCGGAGGGGACGGCAGCCGACGTCGCCGCGCCGGCCGTCTGCGCCTGCGAGGGCGGCACGACATCCCTGCGCACAACGGTGAGGGAAGAAATCGCGTCCCAAGCGCGAAGCACGCACCATTTTATCTGGAAGCGCGTCACGCGCGGCTTCGCGCTGATGTCGCGCACGAGGCGGTGGAACATGATGTTCGCGGGCGGCGTCTCCTTCATCTCCTCGTTGTCGTACTCCGTGTTCTGGTAATACCCCACGCGCACGAATTCCTGGTCCTTGTAGGACCCGGTCAGAATGAGCGCGGCGACGCCCAGGACGTCCTCCGCAGGGATCTTGGACGGATCCGGCGGCGAGCCCTCGAATTCGAAGGAGTTGACGCCGGAGGGGACGGGCCCGACGAGGCAGTCGTCGAGCTCCTGGTCGAGCTCCTCGTTCCCAGGGGAGGACACGTAGATGAGCTTCCACTCGAGATCTGCAGGTATCTGCTCAGGGTTTGAGGTGCCCGAGGTAAGTGCAACGCACCGTCTTTTAGCGACGCGATACAGTCGAAGGTAACGCGGAATCGGTAGACGTCCGAGAATTTTGCCGGGTTGTTGATGAACTCGACGTTCTGGCGCGCGGGTGAGGTTCTTTCGGAGTGAAAATGAACAGGCTTACGCGAATCGTTACGATGGACATGGTCGGTCAAAAAACGACGCGGTAATCGGGGAGGTGGTATGTACAGGACAAGGTGGCGGGAGACGCGTCGTGGGGTGACATGTAACGAGCGTGACTTTCCCTTTGCGTCTTGCACTCACACAAAGCAACAGAAAGGATACCGTCTACGAGATCAGCACTCCAAGAAATGCTAGCTATGGACAATAGGACGAGGTATTATGATCTCTGAATATTTTTTCCATAGTTGAGTTGGATTTTTTTTTTCTCCGTCACTGTCAGAAGAAACCCTCTCCCAAATGAATTCATTGCTTTCATCCCACAATCTCACTTCGGCGCTCATAACTCTTGCCGGCGACTGGATCTCCGTTAACACGACAGTCTCTCAAGCGAATGCGCTCCTTGCGGCGATTTTTTCGACTTTCCAGAATCAAGACAATGACACGAATCAGACAGTCGTGCACGCGCGTAAGGACATTCCTACTAGTACTGGATCCCTAGTGCATCGGGGGCCGCCATTAGCTGGTTTCATCTGATTGTTAAGTTAGTGTCTCACTTTCCTGTATTAACTTTCAACTTTCAACTAACATGGATGCAAACGTAGCGTCCCATTGACCAATGTCCAGGGCTCACCCTCGTTCCGGAAAATGACAGCCGAGGCAGCTAGTGTGATGTTCCTAGAGCCTCCGTCTCTGCAGATTGTCGTGCCAGCTCAAGCTGGACGACTGTCTGTATTCAAGAACTGTATGGAATTTCTTCCGCACCCGCCATAGCCGCTGCAAGCTTATTCGGAGTATCCGGATTGCCATTTGACTTTTGCGAACAAGCGAGATCTCAAAGTAGGCGTCGTAAATATTGTTAGTGCTCGACTCACATTACTCAGTTATTTCTGGAAACATTCCGCCCCGATATGAGACTTTCGATCTCCTCTGTTGTCACCAACCAGCTTCCCGCCGCGGCTTGCATTGTACGTAAGACACAGAGCCTAGTTCTAACGGAAACAGAACTCTATTACTCCTGACAGATGGAGTAACGTGCCAACGGCAGCGTGGAGCAAGAATAGACGGGCATATGACCCAAGTATGACATCAGGCGGTGGTGAGACCGTCCTTCTTAGGTGCGCGTTCTATCCGCTCTAACGGCTACACTAAGGCTCTATCCGCCACCACCATGAATACTCTCATTCGTCCTCTTCGTTCCACCTTCAACCGCAGCCCCTTGGCCGCACGCCACCGACTTGCGATTCGACCCGTTATCTGCAACTCGCCTTTCCTCCACGCTCGCCAAGTCGCAAACACTGTCGGCCCTGGCAGCCAGTCTCTCTCCCATGCAAAGCAGAACATTAAGGAGGAGGCGAGCAACTCGGCCGCCGACCTCGCCAAGGCGATTGCGGGCAGGAATGTCTTTGTCGACAAGTCCAATGACGGCTTTGTGAGTTGCCATCCCGCTGCTCTTCCAAGCGACTGGGCTTTCTGTTCTTACCGCGTTCCAGCTCGGAATCACCGGATCCGTCGCGTCGGAAGTGCCTAAACCAGTGATGATGTTCGGTCTGGCTGGTATGTGCTCGTTCGATTGCGCTGCGGGTATTGGTTCTCACACAAATGCAGGCGGTATCCCGTACATCGGCGCCGCTGTGACGACTGTCTACCTCGCACACGAAGCCGGTCTGGCTGCAGCCGGCCAGCTGGCCCACGTTGACCCTGGCGTTGCAATCACCATCCTTGACCAGGGTACGGTTACACTTCCTCGTCGCGATGTTCCCTGAACTTTACACCCTCAGCGCTCAACGTGCAAGTGACCTACGGCGCCGTCATGCTCTCCTTCCTCGGCGCGCTCCACTGGGGCATGGAGTTCGCAGGGCTCGGCGGAACCAAGGGATACTCCCGCCTCGCGCTCGGCGCCGCGCCCGTGCTCTACGCCTGGCCGACGCTCGCGCTTGATCCCACGATGGCGCTCGCGGCGCAATGGGCGGGCTTCACCGCGCTCTGGTGGGCTGATTCGCGTGCTACAGTTGCGGGATGGAGTGCGTCTCGCTTCCTGCTGCTTTATGTTAGGAAATACTGACCCGTATGCAGCGCCGATATGGTACTCTCAGTATCGCTTCTACCTTTCCATCCTTACGGGCACCTGGTGAGCTTATCTAAAAATTGAGATATATACCTCCGCTCATCGCCGTTAGCATCCTGGGGTCCCTCGCGGGGATCACGTACTGGGGTACCGGTCGGCGGGCATGGGCCTCCTCGATCACGAGCTGCGGCTCGTCCGTGAGCAGCGCAAGGCGCTTTACGAGAAGCCCGAGGTGCAGTACGGTACCCAGATGACGATCTTGAAGGGCGACGATACGTTCACGCGTCTACGGAAGACGGAGGATATAGAGCGCGAGCAGGCGGAGAAGGAGGGAAAGAAACCGGAGGACTCGCAGGAAGAGTCAAAGTGAACAGACGAAACGAGGCATAGCAAAAGAACGACCGAATTTCAATCATCCTCTCTGGGCGAAGAAAAAGACCAAGCAGTCAACAATCCGCGCATGTATTTGTAGACCTCTCCAAGTGGTGTATTTTATTATTGAATTCATTGTTACTTGTTCAAAGCGGAGTTGGAACAGATCCTGCAGCTTTTCCAGTTGATTTCCTTTCTGCACAAGATGCACAAGATGCAGTTCATACTGAATGTCACACCAATTCCCTTACAATGAAATCCCCGCAGTTCCTTGGAGGTAGTTTACCGCGTTCAACACGTCGGAGTCGCCCGAATGACAATGAATGGTCATTTTTTGGCCATTTCTTGGCCATTTCTTTGCGCGGAGAAATTTTACAAGTGGCCATTAGAGGCTCCAAGAAAGCTTTAAAGACTTAGGAAAGCAAGAGAACAAAGGAATTCGGGCTTGGGGATTCGGGGCCGGCGTGAAGTCGCCGTTTGGACAGCGTACCACTTCAAGCGAGAACCGCTCTCCAATCTGGCAGAGTCAATGCAGGCACAGCAGAACACATGTATTATATTCACAGTTGCAGTAACACCCGCCAGGTACCTACGCGACCCGGCGCTCTCATGCTAGCGGTTTTGTCTTGTATAGAAGCACATACGCCGACGAATCCTCGCCTGCGTGACACACAGCCAGTCAGTCAAATCAGCTAACACAGAAAGAGTGCACCCACCTCCACCGTCCAAAGTCGCCAGCTTGTCCTTCGGGAAGATCGACACCTTGTCGTCATCAAACTTGTACCAATCCTCGTCGCTCTCCAGCTCCTCGCCGAGCTTGGGCGGATGGAACACGCTCTTCTTCACGAACCCGATGTAGTGCCCTGCGTCCGCCGCCGCGCCCTTGTGCGTCACGATCGCTGCGCCGCGTCAGCGATAAACTCGCGCGGGAAAGAGACGAGACGGGACGCACCGACGAGCTCGTACAGCCCGCTGACGCTGCACCCCACGTCGGCCTTGAGCCCCTGGTCCACCAGCCCCTCGAGCTCCTCGAGCTCGCGCGCGCGGTAGACGCTCTCCTCTTCCAGTGCGCCGCCCTCTGCCGCCTTGCCCTTGTCCTTGTCGGCACCCTCGCCCTCGATCCTCCATAGGCCGACGTCGACGCAGCAGCTACTGCGGGCGCGGCGTCCACCATTTCTACATCTGCCGCCGGCGCTGCGGCAAGGGGGGCTCCGGACGTAGACGCCGCCGCCGGGCAGCGACGACCTTCGTCCGCCGCCTCACCTTCCGCCGCTCCTCCCGCTCCTTCTCCACAGCCTACCACATCCCCATCAGCTCTGGATGACCGGCAAAACACTCGCGTCCGCGCACCTTCAGCCTCCGGCTCACGGGCAGGAGCTTCGCCTTCAGCTCGTCAGAGCACAGATCGACCGCGTCGTACTCCGAGGGGAACTTGACTTTCCTCTGCGCGAAGTCATTAAACGTCTTCCCCTAATTATTTATGGAAGGGGTCGCACCATGATCTTCGCCTTTTTATTGATGTCCGCACGCCACGAGAAGCGTGCCATGTGCACGAAGAGGTATGACGGCAGGCGCGTCATGCGCGACTCCTGCGTGTAGTTCGCGTCTCGCCCGAGCGTCGGCGACCTTTTGACGACCGCCTGAGACAGGGACTGCGCGGCGGCGTCGGAATAACGTCGAGGCGTATTGAGATGGAGAAACGGACCTTAGAGATTCCGGACGCCATGAAGTTGACCGTCGAGTCGATGTTACATGTGATCTTGAGCACATTCTCCGTGCTCGTCGACGGCGCCTCGTCCGCGTCGTTGCACTTGAGGCTGCGCGGCGTCTGTCAGGTCCAGCAACAGGAGAACTCGGGGATGAGACTTACACCCTGACCATCTCCCCCGTCATGTACTGCTCGACAAATTTCTTGTTCGCTTCTACGACGCCACTGGAGGATTGCCCGGGGACCGACCCGAGGGAGGTCACGATCGTCGTGAGGCACTCGTCCGCATCTGCTCAACCTGTTCAGCCAACGCAAAAAGACGCATCGATCACGGGTGGCGTACCCTGTTGGGCATACCCGCCCATCATCGCGTTCATCCCATGGGAGTGGCCGCGATCACGCTCCGCGAATTGGGGGTTAACCTGCGAGTACCGGTGAGATGGCGCCGCCAAAATGAAGACACACACACCTCCCGGAGCAGATTTAGGAACGCGACTGGAGCGACTGTATCTGAAGTGCGCAGCATATTGGAGTACAACGATCCCAGGGCCGCGGGGAGCGCGGCGAGGACGGGGCGCGCGGGGGCGTTAGTGGGTACCAGATCGGGCATCGCGCCCGGGATGTCCGCCTGCACATCTGTGGTACTAGGTCTGCAAATCTGTGTGAGCAGTAATTTGCGCGACAAGCGGTGGAGCATACTTTTCGACTCCGAGGGCGGTCTGGAGCTCCGGGATCGCGCGCATAGCTTGGAGCGTAGCGTTCATATAACAGGTGTTTCCGAGGCTGGTTGTTCATAAGCATAGACTACTTCGGGCGAATGAATGTGTAAACACACTTGCGGAAGCCGACGGGTTTCGCGAGCTGTTGGCATCTCGATTAATCACTATACGAAACCGCGGGGAGTGAAGAACCTACCGCTTCTGCCAGCTCCGTATCGTCCATATCTGATCAAACCTTGAGGAAATCTGCGCGGCATCATATACGAGTTGCGATACCTTCTAAGAAAACGATCGGTTTCTCCGGGGGCTTGGGCAGTTCGCCCGCCGCGCCAATGACCATAAACGTTTGTCCCTAACTATATATTAGCAGCTGCTTCGTGGGATACGAGACTGGCGCGTACGGCCTTGGGGTTGATTTTTTGCCACGGGGTGTCATCCTGTAAACGAAGATCAGTTTTTGCTCTGCGGAAGGGACAAAGGGAATGGCATTGATGCCCCTAAGGGCCAGAGAAAATTGTATAGGTGCAGCTACACCATGTAAACTACACGACGCAGGGGTCACTCGAAAGGCAGTGAAAAAATCCCAATTCGATCGAAAACCGCAAGTAATCGCACCATGGACACACACCTTCAAGACGCCACCCTTGACCATGACCTTCATGCGGTCCACTGGGATCCCGGTTGCCTGATAGACTTCTTCTTTGAAGGCCTTTGCCGGGAGATCAGGATCGAGATTGAGCGCATAGGTTTTCCCGGCATGTTTTATGTTGACTGCGATGGGCGCCATGAAGGAAAAAAAAGCGTGTCTCGCGTGTCTCAGGGCTTATTCTGCGACTTGAGTGGAAGGAAAGAAGTGGAGGAGGAGCAGAAAGAGAGCCGACGATGTGTGTTGCGGACGACGATGGTCGTGGTTTGCGCAAGAAAGGCTTTGGCGGAGACGACGCGTCGCGGTGACGCAAGCGGAAGTGACAGGCGTAACATTCGTGACGCTTGCGGTTGAACTCGAACCTGATGGATGAAAATCAGTGTGCACTGGACCACCAGGCGCTGGCTCTGTAAGTATGCTTGCTGAAGTCCCAAATATTTCAGCCTCTTTGCACTCCACTGAAATACCGGGTCTCGGCTTGGTCTCGGCTCGGCATGTTTGCTGAAGTCTCCGGCAGCCGCTTTCGCAATGCATTTACAACGCTGAAAAATCCCACCGGCGTCTTGGGCATTCCTTGAACCTTCTTAGGCCGAGTCCCGACACTAGATGGATACGAGAGCTTCGGGTCCGTCCTGCACAATTCAGACACTACTCGAACCTGATGGATGAAGATCAGTGTGCACTGGACCACGGTTGGGGCTCTGTATGCTTGCTGAAGTCTCAAATATTGCAACCTGCACTCCACTGAAACACTGAGTTTCGGCTCTGCATGTTCGCTGAAGTCTCCGGCAGCTGGTTCTAATCGCTTTCGCCTTCATGTCAACATATAATGTATTTACAATCCTGAAAAATTCCGCCGGCGTCTTGAGCATTTCCTTGAACCTTCTTAGGCCGGCACTAGATCGATCCGAGGGCTCAGACTTCGGGCCCATCCTGCACAACTCTTCAGACTGACAAGTACTTCCACTGGCAGCGATAACTACTGTTATCTCCAATGACTCACCGAGTCCCCGACCGATTAATGTCTGTCGAGCGCCCTGTAAATAGGTCTACTGCTCGCACTGGCTTCAAGTCGTTCAGATCTTGGACTGGGCCCCGGGAATAAATTCCTCGCGGGCGAAAAATCTCACTGTTGGTCCTGGCGAATGTTGGAGTTTATTGTACTGTGACTCAGGCAGACTTGAGCTCCACCGGTTTCAACTGTCACTCCACATTTACCTGACGATATCTACCCTTATCTACTAGCCGGTACTAATCAACGTTCAACCAGCCAAGCTCTCAGCGCGGCGAACAATCCCATAGCCGACCCGGAGGCACCACATCCGGCCACCAGACATTTCAGCGGATCCCAGGCTATTGTCAATCTGAACAGATGTTGAATTGGTTGAATTGCAGTCGCCGGCGTCCTACGGAACTTCCGCGACAAATCAGCGCGCACGCAAATCCCTCCGGCTTCGCTCGCGCTTCCCACTCGTCCCGGACGCCCCACCGGTCACTGCACGGCGACCAAAGAGCGTGCCGTTTGGCCCCGCTCAACGAGACGCGGTGCGCGGACGCTTTACGTTCATCCTGCAGGAACCCACGGAGCCCGGTGCCTGAGAGCAGCTCGAGAGTGTCGACCGGTGGTTCATCGTCGGTTGCGCAGCGTAAAGATGCTGGATCGGCGACGGTTGCGCTCCACGGATGGATGGATGGATGGATGGATGGTCGCAGTTGAAGTGATGAATCAGTGCGTCCTATTCCATGTCCAAAACGGGATGCCCGCCTTCCGAATCGGCGTATCGTCTGATCATCCGTCGTTGTGGGGAGTTGTGGGGTGACGCCGCCCGTAATATGTATACGTTTCCCGGATCGCTGTCGAGGATTTCTAGGCAATGGTGGGAATCCGAGTCACGCCGACCAGCATCATGATTCCGTTCGAGATTTGAGTTGTTAACGCCTGCCAGTCCGCCGTCCGATGAAGGAGTGGCATATGTGGCAACGGCATTCGGCATATGGTGGATGCATATGTGGTGGATGGCATAACGAATATGAATGTGATATGAAGGAAAAAGCGAGGATCGACGTGCATAGGCATATCCCATATCATGCGAGCATGTTGGATAAAATTTTCTCTGACACCGACCCCGCTTTGCGCTCGCTGCTCCTTATATACACGCCCATCTCGACGCTTAACAGCCTTTAAAAAACGGCTTCCTGCTATGGCTGCTCAGTGCTGTGTCCATCCATCCATCTGTGCATCGATGCAGTGCACTGCGTGCTGATGTCCCTTAGAAGAGAAGAGAAGGCACCACAGCACGCCACAGCCCTCCGAAATTAAATTACAGAAATGAATTATAGGGGACAGGGCGCGCGTTTGAGTTCGGGTGCGGAGTGCAGGTCGTCAGTTCAACTTGAACATAGAATTCAACCAGCAAGTCACGTGATGATGTTGCATTTTTTGCATCCATCTGCGCGGGCGGACTCGAATTGCCGGACTCTCTCGGTCTGTTACATGTAATAATCAGCAATTGGAGGGGTAAATTCCGCCGTTTAACATATATCATACCAGATGCTACCAGAGCAACTCAAAATTGAAGACCGCGCCCGGAACTCGCCGGATGGACAGCCTGCACGGCGCGGGGTTACCTCCATCTGCCTCCATCAGTGGAAAACCTCGGGAAATGAAACATACCGTCTGCCATTGAATAATGAATTCTGCATCTGTACCTGGGACCAACACTCAACCCTCAGAATAAATTTAGAATGAATCAGGATAAACCGGTAAGTGAATCATAAACCTACTCAGGCTCAGAGGAAATGAATCAGAAATTAGGTCATGATTCTTGCGTGCTGCCCGTGCACTCATCCATACATAATACATATGGGGACGGACGCACCGCCGCCGCGATTAATCACTGCCCGACCCGACCCGAGCGGATTCCTTCAAGTTCCCCGTCGTGGAATCAATTTAATAATTTCGTTTCGGACTTGTCTGTGGGGAGGGGGCTACATGCGGGGAAGGGCTGCATGCATAAGCACTTCCTTCCGCGCGAACCAGGTTGTCTGTCCAAAAGGCAGGTAAAACGCTCCATGTTGATTCAGAACTTGCGGAATATATAATTTATATTGCGCTTGCTCAAATGGAGGCAGGTGAACTAGGGACGAAAACGATGATGTTTTTAGCTTCAGTTGACATCGACGTCGTCATGTTTCGACCCACCACGCAATTGCAACATTCATATGCGAACTACACTTCAACAATAAAAAAGACGCAGCCAAGCAATTGCAATATGATTTCAGATTTCCGTTCGATGGTTGGTTGGTAGAGTTTTCTTCATCTTCAATTGAAGCGAGCACATTTTGCATTCCACTGAAACACTGGGTTTCGGCTCTGAATGTTTGCTGAAGTCTCCGGCAGCTGGTTCTCATCGCTTTCGTTTCATGTCAACATACAATCTATTACAATCCTGAAAAATCCCACCGGCGTCTTGAACATTTCCTTGAACCTCCTTAGGCCGGCACTAGATCGATACGAGGGCTTCGGATCCGTCCTGCACAACTCTTCAGTATCTCCAGCGATAACTACCGTTATCTCCAATGACTCACCGAGTCGCCGGCCTGATATTGACAGTGTCGAATACAAAAATCCGCTGGGGCGGCCATGCACCGTCTGGAAGTCTTGTCCAGATTTGGACTGTGCCTCAGGAAAACTACTGATTTTACTCTTCGGTACGGGCAGTCATTGTTAGGTTTAAATTCTGTTGGTCCTGGAAGTGTTCGCGGCTCGCGAGTTCACTGTGACTCGGACTCGGACTTCACTGGTAGATATCGTCGCCGGGCAAAGGAAAAACAGCCGGCTGTCGACCACTCTGAATCTCAAATATCACGTTCCTCAGGACTCCTCAGGCTTCCACTATTAGGCTTCCTGAGGGCGGTAAACAATCTCATAACCGAGGAGGCATCTCAATTCAGCTCAATTCCCACTGCCCAGACCATCATTCACATCCGGCCACCAGACATTTCAGCGGAACTCAGGCTAAGCATTGTACATGTGAACTGATGCATATGTTGAATCGCAGACATCGTCGCCGGCGTCCTACCGCACTTCCGCGACGCACGCAAATCCCCCCGGCTGAAAAAGATTCCTCCGGCTTCACTATTATCGCCTCCCACTACTCTCTCACTCGTATTCACTCGCGCTTCCCACCAGCTTCCCACTCGTCCCGGACGCCCCACCGGTCACTGTGCGGCGACCAAAGAGCGTACCGTTTGGTCCCGTTCAACGAGACCGCCGAGACGGTGCGCGGACGCTTTATGTTTATCCTACAGGAAACCACGGACCCCGGCGCCTGAGAACAGCTCGAGAGTGTCCATCAGGAAAAACCCAAATTGCTATGGGGACTACGAGGTGTTGTATAGACAAACATATAGATGATATAGCATACTGTCTATAGCGTCTATAGGGTCTATGTTGGTCTATATAGCAGCTCATAGTAATTTGGAGTTTTCCTGATGACTTGACCGCCGAAGTGGGGGCGTCGTCAGCTGCATAACGTGAAAAAGATGGTGGGATCTGCGCCGGGGACGGGTGCGCTCCGTGGATGGATGGATGGATGGTCGTAGTTGAGGTGATGGATCAATTCACGAAGGCGCATCCAATACGATGCCCGCCTTCCGAATCGGGGTATCCTCTGATCATCCGTCGTTGTGGGGGTGACGCCGCTCCGTAATATGTATACGTTCCTCGGATCACTGTCGAGGATTTCTGGGGAACGAATCACGACGACCAATATCATGATTCCGTTCGAGATTTGAGTTGTGAATGCCTGCCAGTCCAGCGTCCTATGAAGGAGAGTAGTATATGTCGCACCGGCATATCCAGCATGCATATATGGTAGATTTGGATGGCATAACGAATGTGATGTGAAGGAAAAAGCGAGGATCGACGCGCATAGGCATACCCCATATCATGCGAGCATGCTGGATAATTTTTTTCTCTGACACCGACCCTGCTCTGCTCGCTGCCCCTTATATATACGCCTATCTTCACAGTATACCCACCCATCTCGACGCTCAATAGGCTTCAAAACGGCGTTCTGCTGCGGCTGCTCGGTGCTGTGTCCATCCATCCATCCATCTGCGCATCGATGCAGTGCTGATGCCTATTAGAAGCGAAGAGAAGACGCCACAGCTCCCCTCAATTTAATTTCTAAATTGAATTGAATTAGAGGAATGAATTCTATGTAGCAGTAAGCTCTAACGTTTCACCGTAGCGCCGAGCGGATGCAGAGGTCGTCAGTTCAACTTTGAACTTGAAATTCAACCAGTAGGTCACGTGATGATGTTGCATTTTGCATTTGAACTCGAATTGCCGGACTCAATTGTAAAGAGAGGGACAGAAGAATCCCGATGCTTGAATCATAGCTACATAATCCAGCCAACGCAGAATTGAAGATCCCGGCGCACGGAACAGGCATCAGTGGCACAGCCTGCGCGGGGTTACCTCCATCTGCCTCCATCAGCTGAATGAAACAGTCCGTCTGTCATTGAATAATTAATTCTGCATCTGGACCTGGTAGGTAGGTATGTATATTCGGACTCACTCGGAATGAGGATTCCGATAGCTAGACAAGGCTAGACAGCCGCAATTCTTGCGTGGTTCTGCCCGTGCGCTCATCCGTACTTACATATGGGGACGCACCGCCGGCGCGATTAATCATGGCCGACCCCTCCCCGACGCAAGCGGACTCCTTCCCCGTCGTGGAATCAATTTAATAATTTCGTTTCGGACTTGCCTGTGGGGGCTACATGTGGGGAGGGACTGCATGCATAAGCACTTCCTTCCGCGCGAACCGGGTTGTCTGTCTAAAGGCAGGTAAAACTGTTGATTCAGAACTTGCGGAATACATTGCGTTTGTTCAAATGGAGGCAGGTGAACTAGGGACGAAAACGATGATGTTTTTAACTTCAGTTGACATTGACGTTGTCGTATTTCGACCCACCACGCAATTGCAACATTCATATGCGAACTACACTTTAGCGATAAACGGACGCAGCTAAGCAACATGGTTTCCGTGCGATGGTTGGTTGTTAGAGTTTTCTTCATCTTCAATTGAAGCGAGCGCATTTTTGCATTTCACTGAAACACTGGGTCTCGGCTCTGCATGTTTGCTAAAGTCTCCGGCAGCAATCGCTTTCAGTTTGCGCCTTCATGTCAACATACAATGTATTTACAATCCTGAAAAGTCCCACCGGCGTCTTGGGCATTTCCTTGAACCTTCTTAGGCCCGCACTAGATCGATACGATGGCATCGGGTCCGTCCTGCACAATTCTTCAGACTCTGACAGTATTTCTAGCGATAACTCCCGTTATCTCCAATGACTCCCCGAGTCCCCGACCCGATAATACCTCCCTGTAAACGGATGGATGTACTGCTCGCACCGTCGTCAAGTCTCGTCCAGATCTTGGACTGGGCCCCCGAGATAAATTCCTCGAGGGCGAAAAATCTCATTGTTGAACGTTGGAGTTCAGTGTGACTCAGGGAGACTCGAGCTGCACCGGTTTCCCTCCACATTTACCTGACGATATCTACCAGCCGGTACTAATCAACGTTCAACCATTCCCTCTGTCAAGCTGAGCTCTCAGCGCGGCGAACAATCTCATAACCGACCCGGAGGCACCATCTCACCATCTACATCCGGCCATCAGACATTTCAGCGGAACTCATGCTAAGCATTGTACATGTGAACAGATGTTGAATTGCACATGTAGACATCGTCACCGGCGTCCTACCACACTTCCGCGACGCACGCAAATCCCCCCGGCTGAAAAAGATTCCCCCGGCTTCACTAATCGCGCTTCCCACTCGTCCCGGACTTCCCACCGGTAGCTGCACGGCGACCAAAGAGCGTGCCGTTTGGTCCCGCTCAACGAGACGGCCGCCGGTGCGCGGATGCCTCAAGTTTCTGCAGGAAAGCACGGACCCCCTGAGAACAAATCGAGAGTATCGACTGCCGACTCCATCAGGAAAGACCCAGATTGCTATGGGCTCTATGAGGTGCTATATAGACATACATAGACACATATAGACAATATAGCAACCTGTCTATGGCGTCTATAGTGTTTATGTGGGTCTATATAGCAGCTCATAGCAATTTGGAGTTTTCCTGATGTCGGATGGCAGTAGGTGGCGTTCATCGTCAGTTGCACAGCGCTGGGGTCGCGTAAAAGATGCTGGGAGCGGCGACGGGTGCGCTCTATGTTCCGTGGGTGGATGGATGGATGGACGGATGGTCGCAGTTGAGGTGATAGATCAATTCACGAAGGTGCATCCAAAACTAGATGCCCGCCTTCCGAATCGGCGTATCGTCTGATCATCCGCCGTTGCGGGAGTTGTGGGGTGACGCCGCGTCCGTATATACGTTCCCCGGATCGCTGTCGAGGATTTCCAGGGAACGAGTCACGATGACCAGCATCATGATTCCGTTCGAGATTTGAATTAGCGCCTGCCAGTCCGTCCGGCGTCCGGCGTCCAACGTCGGCCGGCAGGAGATGGGATATGTGGCAGTGGCATTCGGCATAATCGGCATGCATAGTATGTGGTGGATGTGGATGGCATAACGAATGTAATGTGAAGGAAAAGCGAGGATCGACGTGCATAGGCCACTGTGGAAAACGGAGAGGGTGAACTTCACAGTACAAGATGGTGAAGTTCACATTTCACCCATTCTTCAAGCGAAAAAAAAAGTTCACAGTATGCTGTGAATATTTCCTTTCACGCTACCTTGGAGTGAATCTAGTTTTCACCTCATGCACTACATGAAATTCACTGCTATACAGCTACATGGGCTACAATTCATTCAATTCTCCGCTTTCCTCCTGAATGAGCCTGAATTTGGCTGCAACCCGCATTCTCGATCCGAGTTTCGAGGCATCCAGAATCAGCGAGTTGTGAGTTCAGCTAGGGGGATGCCAGCGGCGACAAGGCAGACTCGGAGTAAAAATCTGGCATTCCTACTCGACGTTACACGCAGTCTAGGCCGCGCCGGCGTCGGAAATATGACTTCATACGTGCTGCGGAGGTGGGGCAGAGGATAAGCGAGCGGGCGAGCCGAGCGAGATGGAGCGTGGAGTTTGCTGTTGTTTACTTTGCGCCACCACTTTCTCTTCACTTTATGCCCTCTCCGCGATGACCTGCCCACATCCCCATCATGCCCCGCCGTGAAAAAGAAAAGAAATCCCAGCCGTTCCCAGAGCGGCAGACGCCGACGACGTACCTCCCGCCTTCAGCACACTCGCGAATAGACATTGGCAGCCGCAGAAATGCTTCGCAAGAAGAAGGAGAACAAGGCGAAACGACTGGCCTTGAGACAGCGCCAAAAAGAGAGTGCCCTCACGGCAGATCGACCGGACGACACTCCAGAGATACGAGAGCTTCGAGGTGCGTGCTAGCTGCAGTAGTCCCAAGTTTCTGGCTAACGATTTGCAAGCTGCCCTTAGCCGTGCTCAAGGGGAGCGCAATGCCGCTGAGGCGGCTAACTCGCGACCCCAGCATCGTCAGGGACCTCCCAGCCGTTCCGTCGCGCGTCCACGCAACATGGCTAATGTCACTATCAGTGACATCCGCGCTGCGCTCGACCTCTCGGGATCGCAGAACAACGATCAGTGGGCGGCGCTGAGGGTATGTGGCATTTATCCATCCCCCCTCAAGCTCTGACTAGCCATAAGGCCAAAGTACGCCGCTATATGGACGCTGGCCTCCTCGAATTGGATCTTGGATGGAAGGAACAAGACAACCGCCGCCTAGCGAAGGTCTACGATGCCGCACGTTCGTTTTCATCCGCTTCGTTCTCTCCTGCTGACAGTCTCAATCCCAGATCGAGGCCGCCTATCCTCACTTGGAGCGCTTTCGAGCGCAATGGGCCACCGTCTATCTCGTACATGAATCGTTTGTCGCCCAGAAGACGTACAGGAGCTGCAAGAGCAAGGAGGGAACCTACCGAGCGAAAGCCCGTGAAGCCCGTCGGTCCAATACCAGCCGCTTGCGCTCCGAATCCCCATTCCCTGCAGATGGGTCGGAACCCCGAGCTCCGTGTACGTCTTTCTGTCCTTCTTCGTGCTTCACTGTTCTCAATATCCTTAGCTTACTCACCGAACGCATCACGGGCCCTACTGTCAATAACTCGGGGTCGGGGAGTCCCGGTACGTTCAACTCGACTCTCCTTGCTCGGATTAATACTGATTGTTTCATGTAGGCGTAGGCGCCGCAAGCCGCGAACGCTTTCGATCTGCCCCGCTACGAGGGCTGACAGCTGAGCCAGACGCTGACAGTTGGGCATCATCGCGAGCAATCTGTGTAGTGCATTAGCTAGACAGTCACTTGAAATCTATATGTGATTTTGATTCTATGTTTGAGTGAACTGTACGGGTTAATTGGGAGAGTTTCTCGCCATACATTGGTGATCTTTTGCAAAGAGATGGCGAGGAATTCACCCCAAAACATGGTGAACGGCAACTGTGAAAAACGCCATTTTGTATGTGAACTATTTTACCCCATTCTTTGCGTGAAGTTCACTTTTTCACCGCGAAATTCACTTGTTTCTCAGGTGAAAGTTGCGGTGTATCCGGGTGAAAAAGACCTGTGAAATTCACTCGGTCCGTGGTCCACAGTGGGCCTATCCCATATTATGCGAGCATGTTGGATAAAGTTTTCTCTGACCCCGAGTCCACTCCGCTCGCTGCCCTTTATATACACGCCTCACTCATATATACGCCCGTCGTGCACCCATCTCCCCACTATACGCGTTCTCAATAGCTTTCAAAACAGCTTCAAGACGGGTTCCTGCTGCGGCTGCTCAGCGCTGTGTCCATCCATCCATCTGCGCATCCATTCCATATATCTGCGCATCGATGCAGTGCTGGTGCCTATTAGAAGAGAAGCGAAGCCGCCACAGCTCCCCTCTAATTTCTACATTGAATTAAATTACAGCAATGAATTCTCGGATCCCCGCCGTTTCAGTGCCGAGCGGGTGCACACGTCATCAGTTCAACCAAGTTGAACTCGGAATTCAACCAGTAAGTCACGTGATGATGTTGCATTTCGCATTTGGCCGCATTGGCCACTCGAATCTCCGTCTGTAAATCGTAATTAAGTTTTACCGTAAAGTATACGTACCATAACCCAGCCACGATCCCTCCCTCCCGCCCGCCCGTCCGTGCCGTAGTGCGGAACTCATCAGTGGCACAGCCTGGGTTACCTCCATTGGCATCAGGCAGTGGAAAACCTCGGGATCCGGGAAATGAAACATCCTGTCTGTCATGCCACTGGATTTCTGCTGTATGATATCTCTATGTGTACCTGGGACCCACTTGGAATCGGAATGAATTCGCTACTTTTTCACCTACCGATCCCGATATGCAAGGAGACAAGGATCGACAGCCGCAATTCTTGGCAATGCGTGATCCTGCCCAGTGCCCTACTTACCTACCTCATCGACACCTCTATTCGCATCTGGCAGTCGAAAACCTCGGGATCCGGGAAATGAAACATTCCGTTTGTCATGTCATCGTTGAATGTACCTGGGACCCACTCGGAATCGGAATGAATTCGCTGCCTACCTACCTGCCTCTCGACAGCCGTAATTCTTGGCAACGCGTGATCCCCCTCGTGCCCTACTTACACCTCATCGCCACACATGTCAACGGGGACGCTCATCCATGCATACATGCATACATACGTACATATGGAGACGCCGCCGCCACCGCCGCGAGTAATGATTAATCAGCGGCCGACCCCTGCCCGACCCCCTGCCCGACCCGACCCCCCCGACGCAAGCGGATTTGATTCCCAAGTCCTTCCCCGTCGTGGAACTCAGCGATTCAATAATTCAGATCATTTCGGAGTTGGCTGTGGAGGGGCGGCATGTGGGGAGGGGCTGCGTTGTCAATTGGTAACATACACGTGGGGAGGGCTGCGTGCCTAAGCACTTCCGCGCAAGCCGGATTGTACATGTCTGTCTAAAAGGCAAGTAAAACGCCTCGTGTTGATTCAGACTCTCAGGCGCCCATGCTCGCCTCCATTTTTCATCTGAATGATTGTTTTTAGCGTCAATTACATGCAAAACGGCTCCGCGTTTCAAAATTTCAACTTTCAACCAATTGCAGCCAACATTGTTGGTGCTAACTACGCTAGCGCTGGTCGATAAACAGGATAAGACGACTCGAATCGAGAATCATGTGCATATGCGAGCGAGATGATCTCCGTTCGATGGTTGCACTCCGCAACCCTTTTTTCCCCCTCTTCATCTTCAACCGCCGTATCGTATTATAATAGATTATAACGCCGCGGATGCATTTCGCGGAACAGGGGCTAAATTTTTGGAGTTGATCGGCTAGCTAGTAGCTCGTAACGGGAGCAGTGCTGTATATTAATCCTCCGAGATATATCATATGCTAATAGATATAACGCCGAAAAGTTCGAACCTGACTACATTGTCAAGACCCAATTTCGTATGTAGCATAAGCACCTCCGCGCGAGCCGGGTTCAAGTTTTCTGTCCAAAAGGTACTGTAAGTAAAGCCCCGTGTTGATTTAGAACTTTTTTCTTGCGGAATACAGTATGTACGCGAATTCGATTCGCGCTGCGCTGCGCCTCCATCTTTCGAACGATGTTCAACATTAGCTTTCAATTGAAAAAAAAAAAACGACAAACGCGTTTCAACCGACATTGTTGGTGCTAACAACGCTAGCGCTTGTCGATGAAGAGTACATACTGCGACTCGGACTCGAGAATCATGTGCATATGCGAGCGAGATGGTCCGGATTCCCGTACGTTAGATGGAGCGGGAGCAGTTCTGTATATTAATCCTCCGAGATACAGGTATACGCCGAAAAATTCGAACCCTGGCTGCATGTAGCATGCATGCATAAGTATTAAGCATCCCCGCGCCAGCCGTCTGTCCAAAAGGCAGGTAGGTAAACCGCCCCGTGTTGATTTAGAATTTCGAGTTCTTGCAGCGATTCGATTCGCGCTGCGCCTCCATCTTTTGAATGATATGATGTTCGACATTAGCTTTCAATTGAAAACGACAGACGCGTTTCAACCAACATTGGTGCTAACCACACTTGTCGATAAACAGGAAAAGACGACTCGAATCGAGGATCATATGCGAGATGATCTCCGTTACGCTCGAGCGAGATGGTTGCAACCCTTTTTCCCCCCCTCTACATCTTCATCTTCAATCGCAGTATACATGTAACACCGCGGAACGGGGCCCAATTCTTTTTTTTTTGGAGCTGATCCTGATTGATGGGTCGGCTAGCTAGTAGCTAGTAGCTCTGAACGGGAGCATTTCTGTACCTATATCGATCCTCCGAGATACATGTATACGCCGAGAAGTTCGAACCCTGGCTGCATGTAGCGTGCATAAGTATTCACTTCCGCGCCAGCCGGGTTGTCTGTCTGAAAGGCAGGCAGGTGAAACGCCCCAGAATTTCTTGCGGAATATATCGAGGGCGCGCTGGTGCGCCTCCATCTTTCGCATGACGTTCGACATTAACTTTCAATTGAACAAACGACAGACGCGTTTCGACCAACATTTTCGGCGCTAGCTACACTTGTCGATGAAGAGTACTGCGACTCGAGGATCGTATGCACATGCGATGATCTCCGCTGCCGTCGAATCTGCACCCTGCAACCCTATTTTTTTCTCTCTCTTCATCCTTCGAGCGAGGCGAATAACATGTACACCGCGGATGCATTTGCATTTCCCTACTATAGCGGACTAGATTGGTGGAGTGATGGGGGGGAGCGGGAGGGGATCGCGCCGGGAGCAGTTGCCGCGATGCTCCGAGATACGCTGAAGAGAGATACGCCGAAGAGATATATTGTATGCCGAAAGGTTCGAAAAGGTTCGAACCCTGACTGACTGCGTTGTCAATTTCACATGTAGCATAAGCACTTGCGCGTGAGCGAGCCGGATTCTGTGTTGAACAGGTACTGTAAGTACAACGCCCCTTGTTGATTCAAATATATATCAAGGGCCCGGGCGCGTGCCCGCCTCCGTTTTTCAAGAATACCGCACTGGCATGTGATTGTTCGACATTAGCTGCAATATTAGTAGGCGGCCGTGTTTCAACTTTCAACATTCATATTATTAGTATGCCAACTACCCTTCGGCTTGGCGACAAAATGGGTTTTTTTAAAAAAGGCCCAGGCCGGCTAGTACTCCGAGTCGAGGCGTGTGTATGGAACGCGAATCATTGGTTGCAATCTCCATCTCCATCTCCATCTCCATCTCCATTTTTTTTCTTTTTCTTTTTTTATTGCAGCGCGCGACATTTAAATCCGGATGCATTCCCTTGGCGGGCATCCGTAAGTTTTTTTTGGAGGTGATCGATCCGTGATGGGTCGGCTATGGAGTTTGGAGTTTGGGACGGGAGCAGTCGAGTATTTATTAATTCTTGCGAGATGGACGTCGGACCTGGGGAGGCTCTGCTAAAAATCTTCAGGCGTGTTGCGATATTTTACGAGTCTGGCATTGGCAGGCGGACGGATTTTTTTAAACGGTGAATGATATGATACGGTTCCGAGTCCTGGGAACCCCCCCACGCGCTGCGCGCAACCAACTCGGCGATTAACGCTGTTGAACAAGTTGTTGAAGGGATAAGTATCAATCTTCCCTTTCACCTGTAATCGTTAACAGTCAAAATTTGACTCTTGACTCTTGGCACGCCTGCGATGCTGACCGTTACCAGCGCATCGTGTTGGACCACGCCCGGGATAAATTTGTGGGGCACCAGCTGGCCGGGGTGGAGCGTCGTCCGTTTGACGTCGGACCGGGACAGGGAAGGGACCTGACCTGCGCGACATATGCATCCTTACCTTAAGCTTACTTGCTCCCACTCCATCGTCCGAGCATGATTGTGGCTTGATTCGCCTCGCGAGTATTAGCGCTTGGTTAGCGCCGAGTATGACTCGCGAGGCGATGGCTATCCATCTGTTGAATGCTGTAGCGATCCCGCACTGTGAGTGAATGCGGACGAATAATCGACTCGCAGCGGGATCCCACCGCTGCTTCTTTCGGGCACTGCTATCATCTTCGCTGTGCCTTGCTCGACACGCGACTCGCTCGCAAGTGATGTCGGACCGAGGGCCGCGCCGGTAAAAATGCGCGAGGTGTCGGACGAGGGACGCGGGGCTGTGGGGGAGGGGGGCTACTAGCGGGGATGGGTTCAGACCTAGACACGATAGGGATCTCGGGCGGGCCCTGGCCTGGGTGTTAACGTTGGGCGATCAGGCAGCAGCCGGATTGGGTGACACGCGATCGATCAGTGGCGCGAGAATCCGAGCAGGCAGGAGGTGATGAGGATGGATGCGGTGCAGCATCCCAGAGTTGTACCCCGTCCTTCCTCTCGCCACCGACCATGGGCCGCTCGTTCGACGACGACCCGCTCACCGCCGCCCTCGCGCCCCCGCCGAACGAGTCCCCCGCAGAGCGCGACGCCCGCGAGCAGGCCGAGGCCGAGGCGAAGCGCGTCAGCGACGAAATCGACGCACAGCTCCGCAAGGAGCGCGAGAACGAGAAGAAGCGCAAGCCTGTGAAGCTGCTGCTGCTGGGTCAGTCAGAGTCGGGCAAGACCGCCACCCTGAAGAGTGAGTCCACGTCTGCTTCTCCGCTGTACCTCGTGTGTTGATGTGCGCGCGCGCCCAGATGTACGGTCATGATCGGGATTTGTTTTGTGCGCGCGACTAACAATCCCTCAGTTCCAGTTACTGTATTGCAAGCGACAATGGTCAGAAGAGCGGTCCTCGTGGCGCTGCGTGATCCTGCTCAATCTGGTGCGCAACATGAACGACATCCTCGACATCCTCGCCCGCGAAATGGCCGACCAGTCGCCCGCGCTCCCCGTCGCGTCGTCCTCCAGCGCCGTGCTGCCCTCAACCGCAATACCGACGTCCACGTCCTCCTCCCCGTCCTCGTCCCCGCTGTCCTCGGACTCCGAGTTCGACGACCCCACCCCGCCTTCGCGCCGCGCCAGCACCTCCACCGGCGGGCCCAGCTCCCCGCGCCTCCCCCCGCTCAAGTTCAAGGACAAGCACCGCCTCCTCCGCCTGCGCCTCGCGCCCCTCCGCCGCGTGCAGTCCGACCTCGAGCAGCGGCTGGGCGCCGCCGCGACTGAGCTCTACACCACCTCCGCCACGTCCGCCGCGCCCTTCGAGAACGGGCTGCCGCCGAAGCGCGAGAAGGACCGCGAGTTCAGCGTGCACTCGACGAACGGGTGGAAGACCGCGCTCGAGCGCTTCCGCGCGGCGCGCCGGCGCTCGGGCGACGAGGCGGGCGTGCTGCGCAAGGTGCGCGACATGGAGGACGAGGTATTGGGTGTGATTGCGGGCTGCCGCGAGGACATGCGCGCCGTGTGGGAGGACCGCGTCGTGCGCGAGATGCTCGCGCGGCGCAAGGTGCGCGTCGAGGACTCGGCGGGCTTGTGCGTCCTCTCTCTCTGTCTGCGCCCATGGCTTAATTTTTGGGGGGCACAGCTTCCTGAACGACGTGGAGCGCATCGCGCGGACGGACTACCAGATCACGGACGACGACATCATCCGCGCGCGCCTAAGGACCGTCGGCGTGCAGGAGTACCGCGTCACCTTTGAGCACGGTGCGTCCTTCTTTCTTCCCTTCCTTCTTCTTTCCTTCGTTCCCTTCCTTCTGCCTTCCTCCTTCTCCTTCCTCCGTCCTTCCTCCCTTCCTTCGATAATCCTTCCTTACTTCCCTCCCTCCCTCCCTCGTTCTGCCCCATTTCTGTCGCGTTTCCCGTTTCTATCCCGTCCTCTATCCCGTTGTTGAGTTCTGACGCCCCCTCCCTCCGTAGGCCACTCCGCAGGCAGCGAATGGCGGATGTACGACGTCGGCGGCACGCGGAGCAGCGTGCGTCCCCCCTTTCTCCTCCCTCCCTTCCTCCGTGAAGGCTGATGAATTTGATCCCCGCAGCGCGCCGTGTGGTACAGCTACTTCGACGACTGTGCGTCCCCCTCCCCCTCTCCTCAGTCCGCGCAATACTGATATTGATACGCATCGCAGGCGACGCGATCATCTTCCTCGCGTGAGTCCCCTCCTCCCTCCCTCTCCCTCCTCTCTCTCCCTTCTTCTTCTTATTTTAATTAACGATGATATCAATATTTGGACGATAGCCCCGTCTCCTGCTTCGACGAGAAGCTCGCGGAGGACCGGCGCGTGAACCGCCTCGAGGACAGCTACATGCTCTGGAAGAGCGTCTGCGCGTGCAAGCTCCTCGCAAGGACGCAGCTTGTACTGTGTGCGTCCCTCTCCCGCTTCCTCCTTCTTTTCCCTCCCCCCTGCCTCCCCTGCATCCCTCCCTTACCTGCTCCTCGCCTCCCCCCCCCCCCCTCCCCCCCCTCGTTGCGTAGTTGTGGCGGTGGTGCTGACGTATAGACGCAGTCCTGAACAAGTGCGACCTCCTACAGGCGAAGCTGATGCGCGGCGCCAAGATCCGCGACTCGGTGCCGTCGTTTGGGGACCGGCGGAACGATGTGGCGACAGCGACGCGATGTGCGTGCTTCCTCTCCTCTCTTTTCTCTTCGACTTTCCCTTTCCCTTCCTCTCCGTGACGCGACTCGACTCCGCGACGCGACTTGGGGTTCTCGCTTTCGATTGGCTTTCGATCGCTGCGCGCGGGGGTGGCGTGCGTTGTGGGGCACCCTCGGCCCCTGCAAGCGTTTCATGCGCTGGCACGTCCGACGTGCCCGTCCGTGCGTTCTAGCGCACAGTTGGATGCTAGGCTGGGCTTGTACTGTTCGCCTCGCACGGGAGAGCCCGAGACTGCGCTCCTAGCGCGTCTGGCTCCCTAACGCCTCGCGCGTCTGGCTATTCGCCCTGGCTCCTTTGCCATTTGCCATCTGCGCCGGCTATCCCCGCGCCCCATTCACTCGCATCCCTCACTCACTCACTCACGCTGGCACCTCGCCTACTTACGCTGACGCTTGCTTGACGCAGACTTCCAGCAGCACTTCAAGGAGATCCAGCGGACGTACTCGCCCGTGCAGCGCCCGTTCTACGTGCATCTTACGTCTGTCATCGTGCGTCGCGTTTCGCTCTTTTCTTACTTTTTCGCTGTCTTTCCCGTCCGCTGCCCTTTTCCCTCACGGACTCGACCGGGCCGGACCGGCCTGACCCGGCCTGACGCGTCGAAGTCGGCGTCTGCGATGCGCCCGCCGTCAAGGGCGTCCGCGTTGTCGCACGTGCGTGACGAGGACGGTCTCGCCCTGCGCGATGAGCTCCTGGCTCGCGCTGTGGAAGAGCGCCTTGCCGACCGCAGAGAGCGGGTCGTCGAAGATGCGCCGCTCTGTGTCCGCGTCTGCCCTCCCCCGCGTCCGCCCCTTCCCTCATCTCCATCCTCCATCCTCCGTCCTCTTCCCCCGCCGCCGCTGACCGCGCCTCTTTCGTTTTAGGACACAAAATCCACCGCCGTCACGCTCGGCGCCGTGGAGGAATCGATCCTGCGCGACCACCTGCGGCGCGCGGACCTCATGTAATCTGCGTCTCTTCCTCCATCTAATCTAATCTGGATCCCCCTTCGACGTTTCTGGATCCCGCTTCGCCGTCGCCGTCGACGTCAACCTCGGGCGCCTTTGACGTGCGGCCCCGCAACTATATATGTGTTATGTGCTCCCTCGTGTCACTGTGCTCTCCTTCCTACACCTCGCGCCCCCACGGGCTACTGTATCCTACGTATATATCGACTACTAACACTGCCCGTAACTTATTCTTGTTCTGTTGTACGTTTATGTTATGCTGCGATGGTGGATTCACGATCGCTCAGTACTCGGGCTCCATGATCAGCCTGCAGCCTCTGAACTGTGCGCCGGCAACCTCGAGACCGAGCCCGGCGGTCTGCATCCCCGTAACGATATCGATCTCAGGTGCATCTGGATCCGAGTCGTCTTGCTCCTCCTCGTCCGACGACCTGCCTCCCACGCGGAATCGGCCGTAAAGATGAGGCTGATAGGGCGCGGCCTGACCGAAAACGGGGGTGTAAATGCGATTCGTGGTGAACGAATCCAAGATTTTTTTTACGGAGTCGAGGTCTGCGACTCGAATTAATATTATATTTCGTGGAAAGGCCAGTTATATTATAGGATGACGCACCGAGCTCGTAGCTCTGGCTTTTGAATTTGCATAAGAGGCGTAATATGCGGTCCATCCGGTTCGCGTCCTTCGCGTCCTTTTTCATCCATTCGGCCTGGAGCTGGGAGCCGAAGTACATTATTTCGAACTGGTGCCCTGCCTCCCCTCCTTGGCCGAGGATACCGCCTGGTAATTTCGGGGTGGTTATATTAGGGAAGAGGTGCTTGAGTGTCGCATGTACGAGCTCATGGGTAAAAGCTATATGCCATAGCAAACGCTGGTGCTGCGACAACGTCGTTCTGCATTCGCTTGGCTGAAATAAGGTATAAAATATGATGGCCCAGAGTAACAAATCACACTCACTAGCTTAAGGCGTTCAGCGAGATCAATCGGAACGAATATCTCGTTTTGCTCGGACTCCTTGTTTACTGTACCCCAGCAAACTTCAACTTCGCTCTTGGAGACCCCTATTTCGAGGTCCGCTGGCGACGCAAGAATAACATTCGGAGGACTGTTGGTGAGGTAGTCCGATATTTGAGCGTCTGTCGGGGGAATATCTGGTCCCCAACGCTTCGCAAATGCCTCTGTCGCCGGAACGTAATGCGAGTGCATGATCAGTGCCATCGACAATATTTTTGCTCGCGCCAGAGGCGTGCCGGCGATGTGGCTGAGGACGGTGGTAGCGGAGTCGAATACGGCCCTATACAAGTTGTCGTCGAAGTTGACTTCCTCCCGCGCTTCTACCGAGTGGATCGTCCCCGCCGGCTGTATGAATACAGAAAATTTGACTGGCAGTCGTTCGACTTGGATAGGGGAGGTGGTGGTCGACATTTTTGGTGCTGGATATGAATCAGGAACTGATAGTGGGCATAGGAAAGCAGAAAAGATGTGGCTGTTGGGTCTAAAGCATAAGCCAAGCTCGTTCCTCGTTCCAATCAAAGATAGCAGGGCCGCCATTTGCACGTCGAGGGGCGCCTTGCGACACGCCATACCGACCGACGCTCAGTCGCCGCGTGGAGAACTTAACTCACCGTAATGGGTTAAGCTGTATGAGCCGTGGTGGTGGGGTTTTACGTGGAGAATAAGCAGTCGGAGTGCGAAATTTACCCCTATTTCTCCAATTGATCGGACTACGGGCCGGTCAAGCCGTTCAGCCGTCGGTGCGTCGTCCTTCTCTTCCTTCCGTCCATCGTTCTGCCCCGTCACTGAGACGCCCTCCGCAGGCCACTCAGCAGGTAGCGAATGGCGGATGTACGATGTCGGCGGTCCCTTCCTTCCTCTCCCTCTCCCTCCTCGTTATCCTACCCTCTCTGCGACTCTCCGCGACCTTGCGGCGAGAGCTTTCGGCGTTTCTATTCCTGCGTTTTCGTGCGTTTTCGTGCGTGTGGGCTGCGGTTTCGTGCGTGGGGGGCTGCGTCCTCCTCGGCTCGGCCGCCTCGCGCGCTGGCACGTCCGACGTGCCTATGCCTTCTAGCCCACACTCGGTGCTAGGCAAGGGTGGTGGGGCTTGTACGATTTTCGCCTCGCCTCGCACGGGAGAGCCCGAGACCGGAGGCTTGGCCTAGCGTCGTGGCTCCCTAGCCCTTCTTCATCTCCCTAGCGCGTCTAGCTATTCGCCCTTCTTCATTCATTTCCGCTGGGCTAGTTCGCCCTTCTTTTTTCATTTCCGCTGGCTGTCCCATACATATCCCATTTACGCCGGCTGTCCCCGTATGCACCTCACTCACCCCACTCACATACTCACCTCACTCGCTTACTTACGCTGTCCACGCACCTCACTCACTCGCTCCATACTCACGCTATCCCCACACCTCGCTTGCTAACGCGCGTTTGGTTTTAACGCAGACTTCCAGCAGTACTTCAAGGAGATCCAGCGGACGTACTCGCCCGTGCAGCGCCTGTTCTACGTGCATCTTGCGTCTGTCATCGTGCATCTTACTTCCCTCTCTCTCTGTTTCTCCTTTCCCTGCTTGCTTTCGTGTCCGCTTCCGCGCTTTTGTGTCCGCGTCTGCCCCTCCTTCCCCCGCTTCCGTGTCCTCGTCTTCCGCGCTTCCGCCCCGCGCAATCAGCTCCGCATACGTGCCCTTCTCCGCGATGCGCGCCGTCAAGGGCGTACACGTAGTCGCACTGCGCGAGGTGTAGCGCGTGCGTGACGAGGAGGACGGTCTTGCCTTGCGCGACGAGCCCCTGGATCGCGCTGCGGAAGAGCGTCTTACCGACCGCGGACAGCGGGCCGTCGAAGATGCGCCGCTCTGTGTCCGCATCTGCCCTCCCCCGCGTCCGCCCCTTCCCCCATCTCCGTCCCCCGTCCCCCGTCCTCTTCCCCCGCCGCCGCTGTCCGCGCCTCTTCATTTTAGGACACAAAATCCACCGCCGTCACGCTCGGCGCCGTGGAAGAATCGATCCTGCGCGACCACCTGCGGCGCGCGGACCTCATGTAATATGTCTGCGTCTCCTCCGAGGCATTCGTGTAATGTGATCTGGATCCCGTTTCGATTGGATCCCGCTTCGATTGGATCCCGCTTTGCTCACGTCGACGTCGGGCGCCTTTGACGTGAGACGTGAGGGCGGCCCCCGCAACTATATATGTGGTATGCATTCTCTCGTGTCAATGTGCTCTCCTTCTTACACCTTGCGCCGCGCTTCTGCCTACGGGCCACTGTATCCTGCGTACATATATCGACTACTAACACTGCCAGCAATTTATTCTGTTCTGTTGTACGTTTATGTTATGCTGCGATGATGGATTCACGAACTTCGTGTGTTATGGGGTCTCTGTGGAGACCGAAAGAAGTATAGGGAAGAAAGAAAGGATGCCGGGTAGCCTGGAGTCGGTGCCATTTCAGCGTGCATTACCGTCGGGGACGCGGATTCAATATATATTCGTGTAAAGTAAGGTACATAAGGAGCGCTGAAAATAGCGCTAGTGTCTTACGGCCAAGGTATTCTTGGCGACATAACTGACATACTTACGGTCTCGACTCTCGTACGGCAACGGTAGACGTCTCACTGGCATGGTACCGCGGTGATTATTATCAGGCCGTTAAATAGGCTTGCTTCTCTGGAACGATGGAGCTTCAGCTCTCGCTGCGATTCACCCTACCTCCCTAGCTAGTGAGCTGACATCCTTGCGCCAGGACGCGGCTGGAGTACTGGCAGCTCTTCTTAATCCTCGTCGTCCTCCTCCCACCCCTCCTCTTCTTTTGAAGGCCGCCAACCCTCTCCCCATGCTCTCGGGGCTGGCTACACGTACGGCGGCGCGTCGACGTCGCGGAAATCTTGGATCTGGCGCATGCGAAGAGAGCTCGAGCCGCAAGAGCTCGTCGGGCCTGTGCATGCTGGCCTCTGCAAGTGATTTCGAAGGCCACTTCATATGGTCAGTATGCCAGCAGCAAACGGCAACGCACCGAGCTCGTAAGGTCTTCTTTTTTATTTATTTTTACTTTCGCGAGGAGGCGCCCCATGATTTTGTCCGAGTCCTTCGGAACGGAATCCTTGGTGTTGTTTTTCTTCAGTCGACTTGGAGGACACATGCGAGATAGGCCCGGGATGGCTAGAACTCCCAAGGGATCGGCGCCAAGAGGCGCTCCAGACGAGGTCCTCAGCAATTTTGGGCACGACTTGCCGAAAAGGCGCTTCCGAGTCGTCAAGGGCCAAGGTGTCTGAGCACCTCTAGCGTCAATTCCAGCGTCAATTCCATCGGCCAAATCCACTGGCGGACACCCGCCGCCAGGCCCAGCCCAGCCTGCCGCCCAGGTCCAGGTCCAGTGGGTAGGCCAGAGAAGAAAGATTTCGATTTGCGCGTTGGAGTGCGCGCTGGCTCGCAACCACCGTCTACAAGTTTTCGCGGGACGGGAAAATTAAAGTAAGGGCATGCCATCGTCTCAACAAAATAATCAGCGTGAGTGCAATCCGCAACAACTGTGCCCGAGCCTTGAGAGGACCGGCCAGAAGACTCAGGATCCTCGATTTTTTCTAGGCTTCGAATAAAGCGTCCCAGCTGGCTGTAGATATCGAATTTTTCTGGGAGCTTCAAGTTTTCCGCGGGAGGGGAAAATTAAAGTAAGTGCTTGCCATCGTCTCAACAAAAAAATCAGCACGGGTGCAAGCCGCAAGAGCTGTGCCCGAGCCTTGGCAGTACCGGCCAGAGGACTCCGGATGCTCGTTGGTGAACCCGTGCTTCGACTGAAACGTCACGGTTCCGGCTGGCTGTACGTAGATATAGAATTTTGCTGGGAGGTGCGGGACGTCTGAGTCAAGGGTTTTGGAGGTCCTGATTATCCGAGGGGGTTGTGCATGAGTAATCCCTAACTGGCGTGGCAGAAGAATAGAAGGGAGGCAGACAGGAGTCTTGAAGAGTCATCAGTGCCCCTATTCCAAATTAGGTTACTGTTTTGGGAATCGGCCCGGGGGGCGTGTGTTATGTTGAATTTCAAGCCTCAACCAAAGAATGGGCTTCGATTCGTACGCGTTGGAGTAAGCAACATGAGCCATGACAATATTGTCTTTGCGTATTATCTGATACCGTAACGCACCCAGGGTGAAGTATTCATTTCATTTCATGTCGGCGCCCGGAGCTGCGATCCGATTCATTTAAAGTTGGTCCAAGTTGGTATTGTGGGCGCACAGGGGATAGAGCCGCACAAAGTCCGCTTCTGTAATCACCGAGCTTGGGTCGCTCAAACCTAAGTCGGTAAATTGACATTTTGGGTAAAAGCCGTGAATGATTTATGAATGTGGGTGTACTCAAAGTTACTACGAACCTACCTACGGCTCCGAGAAATTTCTTCCCAGTGACTTTTTTAAATCTCTCTTTTTTTTTGAGATTGATGTGCTTTCCACTTTTTTTTCTCCCAAGGGCATCGCTCTGTAGGGTGCAGTGCCAATAGCCGCAGCAGCTTTCGTAACCAACTAAGTATCATGTTCACTGCGGTCGTGTCATCTTTTCTGAGAAAGGCATTTCACACCTTTTATCCACGCTAAAAATCGGGAGTCCGCATCGTCCGACACGTGGGAACTATCTTGAGGAATTCAACGACGAAGGGGAACTTGATAACACAAAATATGTTCCTACTCCATCCCGGGCCGATTTCTTCCGCTGTGATGAGCACCCCAGACCAAGAGCTCCCTCAATAGACGACGAAGACTCAACCATATGACCCGAGCAACGTTGGAGAGATAGCCAGGGGGCGTGGTTGTATGTCGTACATTCATGAGACCAATCATTTTGGTTGGCTGGTTCATTACATCCGTTGTTGGGAAAGATTCCCACTTCACACCGGCCTGCCGTACGTATACAGTGGCTACAGACTTGGACAGGAGCCAGCGGTGGTTTTCTGTGGTTCAGTAATGGGCGGAATGCCTAACGTTAACGGTGTTCGGCTAGAGGTATCGAGGCGGCCTTAGACTCTGACTAGGCGGACTTAGTTCGGACTGGCGTGGAGTTCCAACGGTGCCGACAGCATGTCCCGCTTGTCACCTATCAGAAACCTTCTAGATCTACCGGCGCTTCTTCCCCCACGGTAAAATCGGTCGATACTTACTACGTGAACAGCGTCAGTCCAGGCGCTGTTTCATTACGCATGGCGCGATGGAGGGTAGGGCGGTGATGACTTCGCAGTTCGATTTCTTCCCACTCCCATGTGTCCACTTAGACTCGGTAAAGTCAACCGCGACAGCTGCGGATCCCACGCATGGCGTGGGGATTGCTATCAGGGGTATTTTAATTATAAGCGTCTTCGACCGGAGGTTGTTCGGGGTTGTTCTTAAGCCCAACATCTTTACCGTGGTGCCTGTCAGCAGCTAGGATTGGCATTGAGCACGCACGAACGTTATATCTTAAGCTTCACATAATATTCGACTCCGGTCTTGATTATTAATGGGTACATTGGTCTAAGTCGTACACACGGTGTTCTTTTGGCGTACAAGGTTCAACTGTCAACGCATCGCATTCAAAGCCCCCTCCGCCGGCAGGAGCTCATCAATCATAATAATATACCGTCACAGGGCCGGGAAAGTTCGTGTTCTTACAAGACAATCAGCGGCCGCTTTCCGTCGAAAGATGCGATGGCGCCGCGGAGCAGGTGAGGGAGAGCCGTGAAGGGAGAGTCGTAAAGGGTATAGTACATGTGGTGTCACTGGGGCCCGTATGAGGAGTTGAGCATTTGTGAGTAGGGCGTGTGGATGTAGTCCCGGAAGGACACCCAGTCGGGCTGGGTAACCTCGGGAAAGAACGCATCTAATCCAGGCCCGTTCTCAGGCCACATAACACCGCCGGGATGAGAAGCATATGCGCTCGTGGTATCTGGACTAGAGAGGGGTTCTTCAACCGGGGGGCTGGGGCTGCGCTGTGAGCTATCGCCGTGGAAAGAATGAGTGGGGAGACTTGCCAGAATGGTTCCAACGCGATGACCAATTCTGGGATGTTCTTCGCCAGAAGCGGAATGAGATGTCTGGCCCGCGCCAGCGCCAGATCGCCCAGTTCAAACGACGGCACGGCACGCTTGGCGTTCGACAAGGCTGAGATGAAAATTCGGAGCTGGTGCAGGATGCGCTGCCACGATGCCCCGTCCGACTGGTCGGACAGATCTGCCTGCAGCACAAGCCGCACCAGCAGAATAAGACACGTCGAAAAATGAAAAGCAGAATCTGTCGCCGATCAATTCACGTCCTTCAACAGATTTGATGAGAACATGGCGCACAAGTGGTGAAATAGCCGCGCAGGTCGTCTGGTGTGAGCGACGACGTGAATGTGACCACTTCCTCGGTGACTCGCAGTGCGCTATCATATGCGGATTGAGCAGCACCATGCGGTAGATCCAAGTCCAAGACACTGCGGACCAACAGAAGAGCTACAGCAAGATATGACAGTTGCAGAGAACCTAAATGAGATTTTTAAAATGCGACAGCCCAGCCTTGTAAAAAGAAATGATACATACGAAACCCAGGAGTCGGATAGCCGTTCAGAGACTGGTCCATGGCATCTAGTCGATGCTTCCACGTGTCGAGCTCCAAACCAAACTTGGATATTGATGTTAATGTTTCTCTTGTATCGTTCGCTCTGTGCGACGACCGGACGACATGGAGATGCCGCAGAATACGGTCGAGAATGACAGTTAATTCGCACAAAGCAACAAATGTGAAATCGTTTGAGACTTCAAATGGTGGTAGTGGGACGTCCCAGTCGCTGTGATGAATATAACTGGAACGACCGTAGCATAAAGCAGACCTGGACGAAGTCATTCAATGTGCTGACTGAGCGCGTAACAAAAAAGGCATACCACTTGTCTTGCTGCAGGACGGCCCACCACAGCTTGATACGTAAACTTTTCTCCCATTTAGGAATAAGCCAAGATGAACAATCGAGATGCAACCCCATCAAACGCCCGGCAGCAATAGTCTGAACGCAAATTATTACGAATCTCTGCCAGCCAAAAAAAGGGGGATAGGCTAACCTGACCCAGAAGCATCGAGTTGCCGGTCGGGTTCAATGATGGACGTCCGTCCAAATCAAGAAGGTTAGCCTGAATTGTGGAGACACGGGCACTCCGTGATTGCGCGCGATTGGTTAGTGTGGTAATTTTCCAGGCATCGGCGGCAAGGTGTCGTAATTGATCATCGTAGATGACCCCCCGAGACACATAGGCGCAAAATAGCCCAGCAGGAAGACGTTGTTCCGGATTATCTGCGAAGTCGGACGCACGCCAAATTGGAACAGCGAAGCCGTCCACGCGTAGATAGCTGAAAACGCGTAAACTCGAGCAAAATGCACAAGAAAAAGGAACAAACTGTTGCAGGAGACGTTGTATGTTGTTAGGTCCTAGGAGGCCTATTAATTCTGCGCTTGTGTACTTCCCTACGTTATCTTCTCCGTAGGGGCGCGTTCGTTCGAAGAGAAAAAAGACAGGTTCCATCTGATTAGTGGACACTTGACGAACTCGAAAAGGGGTCGATTGCGGAGGTGTAGAGCCGTTTCTGGTTGTAGAATGCACCGTCGCCAGCGCACTCAGCACCAGTGCATCTCGTTCCGCGGTCTCTCCCACATAATGCGGCTCGAAATCATCGTCGGCATCCGAGTCAAGTGCACGGTAATCGTCGTCGGACTGCGAGACCAAAAATTAATCCCGCCAAGAGAAGCTCGGAATGCAGACTCACCGAGTTCGTAGGTGACATCTCGCTCATCCCAGAGTTTAGTGTTGGTGGATCCCAGTTAAGCACGATATTCGAAAATGCGCCGCCCAGTTCGAGTCCGGGCGACGTAAGAGGCGGAATTACGTCAGGACGAAGCGAGTTGTGCCTCTCTAGCTTCACAGAGGGAGAAGCCATCGGGATCGACGGACTGGTGTAGCCAGAAGAAGGATACGACCGGGACAGAGGCCGACTCGAACTGGCCTCTGGTATGCCGTTGCCGCTCTTTGGCTTGCCCTCTGCCTTCTTGTTCCGGGGACGCGGATCGGCCGCGGCGGGCGAATCATTGAATGTGCAGGCAACAAGAGAGATTTGGCAATTGAGGCAAGTCCCGCTTGGTTTTGTGATGCACCTAGCGCAACATCTAGAGCGGTTCTAGTACGCAGAACGAAGGATAATTACCTACAAAGTACGAGTCAGATACGATGAATGGTGTGTCAAAAGACCGAAAGTTACCGCTGCTTGCGCGACCGACATCGGTCGCAGGGGCGGCTTTTTCTCGATCGATAGGGACGCTCACTGGCTAATTCCTCTTTAGAGACCGTCAGTATTTGATTTCGCGAGTTTGACGGAGCTGACCAGGTAATGCCATACCCTGGCCGACGGGGACTGGGTACTGCAGGATATGGGAGCGGGAGGCTACCCTGGCCGACGGGGACTGGGCAAACCGCAAGATATGGGGGCAGGAGGCGATCGAAGCAGAGGCGCCCGGCGGAATTTGAGACGTCCGTGACATGTGACAGAAAATCTGATGTGATCGCCATCAACGATTAGATATAGGCGATACGGTGAGAATTAAACATGTGCAAATAAGCGCCGATAGCCGCCGGGCAAAACAAGAAACTTCCCCGTCGGGCCGTCGCTAAATGGCGAATATAACTTGTGCAATCATGTGCAATCAATGCCGATCCATAAAACCCCTGTTTCCCGTTTTCCCGCATTCCAAATCTGCTACTTTCACATCCCATGGCTCAAACGACCACCAATGAAGACCCTGAATTCTGGCAGCGCGCCGACGACTGTCTTATCCGCTACTCGGGTGGTGGCCAGTTTATACGCCGCATCATCGAGCGCGCCGAGGGCGTTTTTCTCTACGACGCCGAGGGACGACGGATCATTGACTTTACCTCAGGCCAAGTAAGGGTAATTGTGTATGGCTCTGTGCCAGTTCTGATTTTATTTCCCAGATGAGCTCAATTCTCGGACACTCCAACCCCGAGATTGTCTCGATTATCAACAATCAGGCTGCACACCTCGATCATCTCTTTTCTGGCATGCTCAGTCGTCCCGTTGTCGACTTGGCATCCAAGTTGAGTAGCATGCTCCCCCCCGGGCTTGACAAGGTCCAACTTCTGTCGACCGGAGCTGAGTCAAACGAATGCGCCATACGCGTGAATAATATATGTTCTGATGTTGAAATGTTTCTCACCGTTGCCCACAAATTTCAGATCGCAAAATTGTATACTGGGAAGTTTGAGATCGTCGGTGCGTGCGGGGTGCATGTGCCTTGGCTGCTCTTCTCTGATTACGGTTCTAGGCGTGTCGAATTCCTGGCATGGAGTTACGTTCGGCGCTGCGTCAATGACATATCAACTCACCCGCAAAGGCTACGGCCCCGCCGCTCCCGGCTCATTGATACTCCCCACGCCAAACGGATACAGAAGTCCCTTCCGCAATCCAGACGGGACATATGACTGGAAGAAAGAGCTCGACTACGGGTTCGGGCTCCTCTCTCCTGGCAGATGCTTCATCGTTCCTAACCCTTTCCTGATTTAGGTTTTCGCTCGTCGATGCGCAGTCCGTTGGTTCCCTTGCGGCGGTAATCGTGGAGCCTATCCTCAGTTCCGGCGGTGTTATCGTACTTCCCCCGGGCTATCTCCGGCGACTGAAAGAGCACTGCGTAAAGCGTCAAATGCTGCTCATCCTGGTGTGTTGATCATGAAATGCTGCTCATCCTACGATTGAACCGGAAATGCTGCAGGATGAGGCACAAACGGGCGTAGCTCGAACGGGAAAGAACTGGGCCTTCGAGCACGATGGTGCCGTCCCTGATATCCTCACACTCTCCAAGACGCTGGGTGCGGGCCTACCGCTTTCCGCCGTGGTCACCTCGAAGGAAATAGAACAAGTCGTCCATTCCCGCGGATTTTCCTTCTGTAAGCGGCGTTAATCCCTTCGTGTTTCATGCCAACTCACTTCGTTCCGCGCCAGTCACTACCCACGTTTCGGACCCGTTGCCAGCTGCGGTAGGCCTGCAGGTGCTCGTGATGCTCGAGCGCGACAACCTCGCCAGCCGCGCCGAGCGCCTGGGCCAGCGGTTGCGTTCCTTTTTGTTGGGCCTGCAGGCGCAGTACGAGTGCATCGGAGAAGTCCGGGGCATGGGTCTCATGCAGGGGATGGAGATCGTCAAGGACCGCACGACAAAGGAGCCTGACGAGGCGCTTTCAACCGCGCTGTCCGACCGGATGTTGGATCTGGGGCTGAGCGCGAACGTCCTGCGGATCCCCGGCATTGGGAGCTCGTTCAGGATGGCGCCCCCTTTGACAATCACAGAGGAGGAACTGGATGCCGGGCTGGCTATTATCGCGGAGGCGTTCCGTACGACACCCGGGGCTAATGTGGTGCTTGCGGTCCATGGCCATTAGGCAGTCCTCGAGAATAGATCCGCGTGTAAAACATGTACATTAGTGGAACAAATCATCGAATAAGGATAATAATGACGTTTGAACCTGACGTCGGACCCAAGTAGCATGCTGGTGATCTCCTTCCGACGGAGCATCCATGATATGGATTGACAGGCGAGTGCTTAAGTCGGCCTAGATTATGTTAGGAAGCGGGAAGTTGGTTCATTTGGATGCGCGCTCACACTGCTTGATCATGCACCCCCGTCCACGGAAGCACTTGCCATCCCTATGTCCGCCGGGACTCCGGTTTACTTTGGGCGAGAGAGAACCCGATGTCATCTTCGCAGGTCGACCGGACTCGGAGCCCGGGATACAAAAGAACACCGACCGCGAGCGTTCGAATTCAGGGATTTGGACGAGTCAAGGTATCGCGCTGTGAGATTGGACATAGCTTGATGAGTCAATTGACGCCGAGTTCTCGTCCCGAACCACGAAGGCAGGCCTAGGACCTTGTTGTGTGAGGTAAATCAGTGATGTCGCTGTGCACTCAGAGATAAACAATGCTCACCTTGTAGTTATCACCGTCGGCGTAACGGCGTTGACGCGCCATTAAAGCCGTCATGACAGCTGACAATCTTCTCTAATGATCGGCGTAGAATCCTGTGTAGATTCAAAGCTTAATTGTAGTCTTCCCCGTTGGCCAACACTTATATCCTGCCGAGCATGCAGACAAAATTATCCTTGTCGCACGGATTTGTGGCCATCTTCTCTTGGGGCGTTTTTCGCATGGTACCTGGCCGTCCCTTGATTATGATTTACCCCAGGAAAGCACGCTTAAAGATCCCATACTATTTGCTCAAGCCCGGAGTTTTTGGCCACATTTCCAAAAATCGGTGCAGACGGCCAGAAGATATGGCAATTATACCACTATTTTCGGATTTGTGGTTCGGAGGAGAAGGAGGATGTATTATATTACTGGCATGGTCCCACAATTGGACAACCAGTTTACTAAGCAGCGGACGCTGGATAAAAATGGACAATTCATTGTCAAATTGTGGCAGGGAATGCATTCACGAGGCCGAGGTTGAACTTTTTTTTGGCCATCATCACGGTTCAACTCCCGATTGAATTGGTTATGAATTCGGTGTACATCGTGAAAGAATGCTAGAGGCTCCAGAGAAAACTACCCATCCTAGAAACGGAACTAGGTAGAACCCGCGCTCTGCAAAATGTATCGTCTGAGATTTCTGATTAAATTTTGAATTCCAGATTTCGTGAAGTCACGACAACATATGTATGCGAAATGTTTGGCCGAAATAAGTACGTTTTGGATACTTCACTGTACCATAGTACTAGCAATCTGCTGATTCCAAAAGCATGGTTGCTCTGCAAGGGTCTACTAGGATCGATAGAAGAATGTCAATGCCGATTTGAGCAGGAAACTCAGTATGAATTTTGGCCTAGTGGTCTCAATTCGGAACTGAAGGTCGGACACTATATAGGACACCATCACATCGCTCCGTCATAGGCATGAGGACTCGAGCCTGGAGGGAAGGTGTCCGTAGCATACATTTGACGCCGGTGTATGTAGACCACGGGACCGCCGCGGTTAAAATAAACTTCCTTCCTTCCTGGATAAGACAGAAACGCACGTTTCCTCCATCATCCATGCGGATTTTTGCTGATCCGGATCCGCATCTTGATGTCTTCATCTGTCTTCATCCGAGCCTGGATATGTCTGGATGGATTCGATGAGATATGCTGCCCAAGACAATGCCACCGGGGTTACAGATAGTCAGCGATGGTCCCTGTTGGCGTTACACACTATCTCAGTGTCTGAGACGTTTCGGGATCCGCGGCAGCATTTGCACACACGCGAAGGCGGCCGTGGCCAACTAGGGCCAATTGACTCCGCATCGATAGCTAGGAGGCTGGTGAAGATGATAAGTACGAACGGAGCTGTTCCGCGGGCACCATGGACTAGCTCATGGACTGCTGCGGACGTACCGGGTACATATTCTGCAGGACGTGAAGACCGGACCGACTAGAGACCGACGAAACAGGAATGCAAGGGAAAGTGGTGAACAACCGAACGCCAAGGATACGACCGCGCCGGGTCAATTTTATCCTGAGTCTTATCCTTATCCGGAGAGACGTGAAGAATCTGTGGGGTTCCGTTCTATGTTTGACGTGTTCTATGTTTGACGCTTTCAGCTCTGCCACTGTGAGCCAGGGTATATAATAATAGTAATTGCGTAAACGGGGTGTTGATATCAAGTAAGATGTACTCACCTGTTCCCACTCTTGCCCACCGCGCGCTGGTGTTGGTGTCCACGGCTTTGAGACGGAAAAGTTCCGAGCCGTGACTAAGTCCTTGTTGTCCCTACAATTCCTCAAGACGCGGAGTTGAATGAAGAGCGAGTCGAGATGAATTGGTTAGATTGGAAATTCATATGTCGCAAGCCCAAATTTCCTCGTATCGTAGGCACATTGCAGAAACAAGTTATGACTAAGAGTAAGAAAGCGCTGAAAACAGGAAATTGACTTACATCTGCGGTTGAACGTTATGCAGGTGTCGTGAGCAAGGAGGGAATTCTGTGGTGGCAAATAAAATCGGTAAATCGGATATGCGAGGTTCGATTCTGAGAGAATGAGATCCCAGGCATTCCAGTTTATTGCAAGTGATCCTGATTTCCACTGTGAATGTCGAAATTTGAGAACAAGAAGCCAGTATTATTCGAATCTCACCATTGCGGTTCAGGACTCTTCCAAATCTGGGTTCGAACCCACATTTTGTACACGCAGTAGTTGTGAGCGTCATATCTTGCGCATTCTGGGGCGCTGCTTTCTCGGGGAGTATTCATGCCGGAAGACTTTGCAGGATGAGAGAAGCTGAGTCGGAGGTCGACGCGTGTAATTGGAATCTGTCAGGCGAGGAAGAACACGCCCTGAACCTTGACCTTGATTTTGATACACAAGGGTGCAATATAATCGAGGGACAGTACTAGAAACCGCACAACGCCTGAGAATTCAGAAACGGGGAGGAAAAATGTGTCGCCGCAGACTGACAGTTAGTGATGTTCAGGGCTCAGCTTCAAGCCCTAGGCCCGCCAGGCCGAGCCCGCCCAGGCCCGAGCCGAGCCGAGCCCGATGCAGGGCCTGAACGGGCCCAGGGCTTGGGCCTGATGGATGTCAAGCCCGAAGCCGGGCCCTCAAGCCCGGGCTTGAGTACCACCTGTAAGGTCGGCTTTCACCCTTACTTTGGATCAAGAAACGCACACATTGAGTCAGTGGATCCACTTGGATGTATTTTTCGAGCCATCTCACCGAAATTATTGACACCAGCATGTTTTTATCGGGTTCAGAATTCTCAACGCCCGAGTCCCAAAATGGAAATTAGGTGTTCGTGAGGTTCAAAAGCACCAAACTGAGGTACGTGTTGATTTTTGAGGTGAAGGGTGACACACATACCATTATTTTTGCTCTAGAGCTACTGCTCTTGTTGACTTTCCCTCAAGCCCGACTCAAGCCCGGACCTAGGGCTTGAAGCCCTGCCTGCGGGCTCGGGCTTGGGCCTGGAAAATCTGAGGCCCAAGCCCGGACAATCCAGGCCCAAGCCCGGGCTTTCAGGCCGGGCAGGGCCCTGAACATCACTACAGGCTGGCAGTGGCAGTCGTGACTCGTGGCAGGTCATCTAAGTTAGACCTGGATTGGACATTGCCGCTGTGCGAACCAAAGGGATACTTCTGAGACAGCGAGCGCCCCTGCATCGCAGTCTATTCGGGAGGACCGCCCCAGCGGCTTGGAGGAGGAGGTAGTTAAGCGTGATTTGTTCAAGTTTGTCTTTGCATCCGAGTCATCGAACCATCAAGCCGCCATCATTTTCATGTTCTACCCCACAATGATCCTGGCGCCCTAGTAGTGTTGCACTCTGATTCTACTTTAGATACCAGAGTGCTCTCTCAAAACTGCTTCCACTCTGCGAACGGTCGGTTGAATTCTGAAAGGGTGCCCGCCGACCACCGGAGGGGGTCCAAGTCGTCCTCAGGTGTAGCTCATGCATTTTATCTGGCTATGTGTATCTTCACTTAGCTCTGCGCACCATGAGCCGTCATATCTCGAGTCTCGAGAATGACTCCATCGACGAGGTACCAAGTCCGGGATTTTTTTAAAAAAACACCTGGTACATCGGCTCTCATCCTGTTCGGCGCCCACGATTTTCCGGAGCGCAATTGAATAGAACGAAGATGTTACCCATCTGAACCATGGACAGTCATGTCTAGAGTCTCGAGAATGACTCTATCGACGAGGTACCAAGTCCGGGATTAACAAAACACATCAGTCCTCATCCTGTTCGGCGCCCACCGGCTAGTGCAATTGAATAGTACGAGGATGTTAGCCATCGACACCAAGTCCAGGGGGATAAAGCCCCTGTACAGGGCCGTTGGTTCTTGTTCCTGTTCAGAGCACACAATTTCCCGGAGCGAAACATCGAAACACACTATTCAGTACAGACACATAAAAGAGCGTGCGTGGGTCGGCCTTCTCATCGTCTTTTCCACAACGTCGACAGCGCCTCCTTGAAGTAGATCCCAATGGCTCTTTTCGTTCCCATTTCGCTTCCATGGACCTATGTCCCGAACAGCCTTGGTCCTATTATCCAACCCATCGCCAATGGGTTTTCCGTAACGCGCGCCGCCGGCGTAAAGGGCTTTAACCAGTGGACATATCTGTCCCTCCCCAGCGTCAATGTCACCGATGGATGGACCCTCGAGTTCGACGTAAAATATGATCAGATTGCGGTGCGCTACTCTTACAAAGTTCCCTCATTTCCTCAGCTAATGTTCTCTACAGCCCACAACCGAAGTCAAGTTTACCCTCAGCACGGAGGTCATACTTCGCTACAATACTGACGTCCAAAAATTCCAATACGTTTATTTCAACAATGGCTTCTTCGTCATCGGCAACTCGAGCATCGCCATCAACGACAACGTCTTTCACCACGTCGCGCTCAATTTGCAGCCTACTGGAGTGCAAGTCGTCGAGGACGGGGTTGTAAAAGGATTTTGGACCACGAATACGACGGGGTCCTTCGAGGTCGAGATGGACTGGCAGATTTTGGATGCGGGAGCCGCTTTGAAAGCAGAGGTGACCGGTATTCTCGCGTCGCCCACCGTCGATCTGGACTAAACGAGTAGGTGGAGAGGATGGGGGGCTGATTTATAGTAACCTTTGACCGTTTGTTATGTTACCGTGATTTTGCATACATGTATTCCGTGGACTATATTCCTGGATTCGAGCTAAGTCGCGTTCTGAACCTTGCGTTTCTCCCAAGCCGGAAGCAGGCATGGAACCAGAAAGCCGGTGATGTAGTCTAAGGTGAGACAGGGTACCCAATGCGAAGATATTTTGGGCTACCTTCACCAGCGTGCCAGTTCCAAGTTTGTGCGCAGGCGGCAATGCTGAACAGAAATGCGAGCGGGAGTATTCCCAAACATTGTGCAGTTGGTAGCTAATTTACTGGAACGACTCGGTCGCTCACTGGCCCGTCTCTTCGACGACGAGCCGTTAAATTATTCAACACTGACCACTGAGCCACTAGCAGTGCACACGATCTACACCGCAGGCTGAGCCTCTATGATCCGGTGCAATAGGTTCCAGAATCGAGAGGCATTTCACTCCTAAGCGGAAATAAATTAGGGTAGTGGATCTGAGATCAAACTTGATCTCCCGACAGTACGGTGTCGTTCAACTATCGTTGGTGCGAGACTCAGCGAGAGCACAAGGAATCCCGATTGGGTTGTTTGTCGTAGTTAGGAGCCATAATGATCCGGTGTCAGCGCTTAATACCACGTCCACTGCAATTTGGCCACTGTTGCACCATGGACAGGCGCGATCGGCGGCATTGCATTATCCGTATCGACCTCCGAGTCAACCGTCAACCTCACGCTGACATCCGTCGGCCCGTGTGGCCGTCCTAGTCCTCGCGTGCCGAGATCTTGCCCGCAGGCGGCGCTTCGACGTGGACCCAGATGCCAGCACACTAGTACTCCCGCGCATCTGTCTTGAAAACCCCGAATGCCGGCGGCGGAGCGAAACCGCCCAGCAACTTTCAACTTTTCGATTTTTTCAGCATCCCGCGAGCGAAGGACGACCAGCGCCCCTGCATCCCACCAGGGCGTCACGCATTCAATGTACGCGCCATTCTTCTTTGACTCGCCTGCCGCGCTGATATCTACCTCACAGTACGATCGCCTGTGATCGCACCGAAGGCTCCACTGGCGCGCGAGATGGATGTTTAGATTTGATTTTTCGCAACCCTGCGAGCGCGAGGGTTATGCGTCCGAGGTACCTTCAAATTTTTTTTCCCCTGTATTTGACTCGCAGCGTTATGCTACAGTCTCGCGGGTCCCACGCGTTGCTCCCGCCGCACCCTTAAATTCTGACGGACGTCCTCCGAGCGGGAGTACGTGTCAGAGGTAGGTTTACCTCCCCTCTTAATTTCTTGAGTCTAACTTACTGGCAGCTTGTCAGAAAGCGCGCTGCCATCAACCTAGGCGTCCGCACCACCACCGCAAAATCCGACTCGATTTTCGCGGTCCCCCGAGCGAGTGTTACGCATCCGAGGTACGCGTTTACCTCTATCTCATATTTTTACTTGAGTCTAACTTACAATGCCTCAGTGGGATTTGAATGTACCCTCACAAACCTATTCCTGAACCATGCACCTGTTATTAAGTCCTACCGTAACCCATTACTTGGTGACATAACCTCGGCATCAGAGCTTTCGCTATGCTTTTCGTCTGGGTGGGCTTTTTTATCATTGCACTTGCATTGCACGCGTCCTTGCGGCAAATAATGTATGGGGAGATACGACCGACCTTCGGATTCCAGTTAGGACTCGTAATGCCATGCACGCAGCAATGGCCCTAAAAGCCACATCATTTTTTCAAGCTGCCCATCTCCCTGCATATAATACCTCCGCAAATCAGTTCAAGTCGAACACAAAAATCGATGTAAACCTGCCGCAGATACTTCCAGGTTCCAAACTGGGACCAGTGCCCTATACTCCAGTGTATTTCATTCATCATATACACCCTTTAAACTCTTCCAGCAGACGTGCGCCGGAAAGAGTGCGAGCAGATTTCAACCAAATCGCAATTGTGAATGTGGATATCATCAGCCTGGAACTAGTCTCTCGTCAACAGTGGCTAGTCTGGATTTCACCAAGACGCTCGGGATTCTCTGTCAGATGTGCCTACCCTTTCATGACGTTCCCAACAGAGAACTAACTCCCTACGGGCTTTTTGGACTTCGTGCATATCGATTCCGGTCGTGAACTGTTCAAAAGCGCAGCCGATAGGATTAAGTCTCAGGAATTAACGGTCGGCGTAGCGCTTCTCATGTTCCTTCAAGCGACTCGATTGTTTGCAGAAAGGATTGGATGATCTTCGGGACGAATTTCTCTCGCCTTTCCGCCATTCTCGACTGTGAAACTATCAACAACGGCATTCCCCAAACACGGCGATACCCTGGGAGCCATTGTGAAACTTGATTTCCATGTCTACCTCTCAATGTGCTGTTTCTGTGGTCCTCCATTCCGCGGGGTCGGACGACAAAACTCTGGATCATATGTTAGTCGACAGGCTCAGGGACGCGACCCCGAAATACGGAACAGCCTAGCGTATCCAGTTCTTAATGTATGGTCCTAGAACTGCCTTCCGGCCGTGCCCATGGGGTAGTTTCATTTGGTTTCATCGGCCTATAAGCTGGCCCGATTCTTGGCTCAATAACCTCTGTCACTCGACACAGCTTGCGCTTTTCCACAGACCCGAGTCCATCATGTTCTCTTCCTTTTCATTGATCTGGTATTTACCGTACGCTAGGACGTTCCTGATCTCTTGAACACCTTTTTTTCTGGGTCGTGTGGACCTCTCGTGCTCCGTCCTGAGCCTCTGTCTCGCGCCTATTTGGTAGGGGTTCATGGGCCTTCCTTCACGTTCGATTCAGCCATTCGTATTGCGTCTCTAGCCTTCCCAGCTGCAGGCTGCCCATTTGTTTAGGCGACGCCTTTATTTGCATCCAGGAAGGCCATCCCATATCTCCGGCCCCGACTTAGATCACCGCAAGCTCTTTCTGGGATAATTACCCTTCATTTTGGCTATCGCGTTACGTGGTGGCGCGAGTATGCCCGGGGTATATCGATCCTCTAAAGGGAACAATAAATTATGCCTGCTCCACGTCCACCGTCGTCAGTCTAGTCCAGTGGTTTCGACGGGAGCGATGATCTTTATCCTACCCTGGGACAGTTTATTCTGTCGTCTCCAGCGTTGGCGCATAAACGCACAGAGAGCGTGCCTGCTCCCACGAACTACGTGGCCCCATTTACCGCACTTGCCAGGGACTATTAATGTCGGGCATTCGCAGGCTATACATACTCCCGGGAAACAATATTTCCTGGGGGCGGTTCACGCCGCGGTTACAGTTTCGTAGTTACCAAAACGGCACTACATCTATTGCCTCCTTTGGATTCCGCCGGCACCCGCAGAGGTCTTTCACAACTCGGAGGATTTTACTCCCGTCTTTTTCCTCGTTTGTTGTTTCGTACACGTATTGCCCCATTGATCGATCCCGCGTAAAAATGACATGTACGGTAGTCCACTGATCCACCCCGTGGAAAGAAAAAACGCAGCTGATAGCAATTGAGATCACCCTCGTACGTGGGGTTTGTTTGTCCGTTCCGGGACCGGCCTTCGCTGGATGGAAACAGATTTCGGTCGATGCCGGCACGGTGCCACTAAACAAACCCTTTGACCTGCACCACAACACATTCAAAGCTGTGCGAGCCGCTCTTCGCTCCCACATCCATCCTCTTGCCGCCGATGGCTTCTCTTTCTCTTTCTCCTTCTCCTGCGGATCTCGAATCCCGCCATCCAGTGGACCTACACACAGACGCCGTCGCCTTGTGCATCGCCCTGCAAGCGGAAACGAATCCAGCCTTTCTCAGCGCCGCCACCGACCTGCTCTCCTGCGCCAACCTGCCCCCCACAGAATTCCGCAGACACAGCCGCAAGGTCAGTTTTTTATTTGTTCATTATCTGCGCCGCAGCCGTAATTCGGTCCTCACGTCGCCACCCGGCAGATCATCCGCTTAATCGAGGTAACCAAATCGCATCCCTATCTCCTATCTTCCCGTCTGACGAAAAAAAACCGGCCTTCCAAAAAAGACTGCCCGTGACAGACTGGAAGCTTCGGGAATATCATTGTATCTGTTTACTTCGTGCCAACAGCCAAAGTGCCTGTACAAATCCGTCTATTTTGATCTCCTGCGCATGTTGCATGCGCGGCGTGGCGATGTTGATCCCGCTCTCCAAGGTACAGAACACCCGCTAATATTATGTTGCTTCAGCGGATATTGACGCATCTAAATTTGCGGCGTGTTTTTTTTTTAACTTACAGCCCGGACAAGCGCGCTGCTCATCCGCCTGTCGAGCAATTTTGTTGGCCGCGATTCGGCGGCGGGGGCGCAGGTAAGGCCCGCCCGCATCGAGTTGCCCGACAAATCGCGGCAGGCGCTCGCCATGGGCATCACCACCTGCACGCCACAGCCCTCGACGTCAGCTGCCACATGCCCCCGTATGCCTCGTAAGCGCGCCTGCACCTCGACTCCGCTCTGTCACCCGCTGATAACAACCGCCTTGTCTCAGCCCCAGACGCCTTCCCGCCCGCCGCCGCGCCGCCCACCCGCCGCAGAAAACGGCTGCGGCGCGCGGCGAGTCAGTCCTTTTTGGTCGTCCCGGCGGAGGCTGCCAGTGCGCCCGCCCGGAAACGCACGCGCCGTGCTTCCGAGCAAGAAAACGAGGTTCCCGCCCCCGTCCCACCACCCGGAACTTACACGTACAAGTCCCCGCCCCTCACGAAGCGCTTCGGAATTTTCTGCACCGCGAAGACGTCCATGCACCGCCCGCGCTCGGTACGCGCTTATTGATCGGGGTTATTTGCTCCGTTGAACGAGGTTATTTGCTGTGTTGACCGAGGTTATTTTTTTTGCGCCGGGTTTCGCGGTTCGAATGTGGATAAGCAGTCTCCTTGCACTTGAGTTTTACGTATTTTCATGTTCGCTTTTGTCCTTCACTTTTTTTCGCGCCCATCAATCATTGAACGACTGGATTTTAAAAAAGTGCAGTTGAGGACTCTTTCTGGTCTTCGTTTCAGGGTACTGTAGTGCGGGAGTCGGCGTCTCAGCTCAAAGTGGAGCCAAATCCAGTAAGTCCACAGAAAATGTGCAGTCAAGTACTCTGGTTTTTTTCTTTCTTTTTTTTTTCGCATTCTGGGATCATTTCGCGGCCTGAAAATACCGCAGTTGATACATCAAGAAAGGACGTAGCTGCGCTGCCAACTGATCTTGAGTCCTATCTATCCAAAAACAAGATAACCCTGGAAATCGGGTTTTCTGCCTATGCAAGACTTTGAGTATTAGTGCACGTTGAAAGAATCCAAGCCGAGCGGCCAACTTATCGTGAGCCTAATTCTATCCAAGATAAAATGGTAGGCATCCCCACGATGCATGACTCGTCTTCTAGGACTTTGAGTACTTCTGAGGACTTGTTTAATATGTAGTTTTGTCGTTTATGAGAACGACTGCGACCAGTGCGATTTATTCAACCTCAGCACAGATCGCATCGTCGAAAGCCCGGTAAGTGCAGGTCAACCGTCATGATTGTCAGGACTAAGATTAGTAAGCTCCTAAATCAAGAGACCAAATATCCGTTGGCATTCACGGTGCACATCTCGACTCCCTGTGGTTCAAACCTGAAATTGCGTGGTCTTACGACTCTTCGTGGTCAGTACGATTTTATTCAGCGAAGAATTTGAACATGCCTCGGCAGTCTCCCTTGTGCGTTGTGCTGCGAGTCTTCCTCAGTATTTCCGAGGGGTCTACCTTGTCCAGAGAATCGTTGCGATCAGTAAAGTTTATTGAGCCTTAGTCCATCGCATCGTTAGGCCGAAGGTGCTGTTAGCCAGTCTTACTCCGGTTTTTTTTTTGACCTTGGGATGCCTTGGCAATCATCGCCGTTAATATAAACTCCCAAATCGAGAGATAAAATATCCGTTGACATTCACGGCGTACTCGGTCTTTGAGCGGGTTCAAACCTGTAAATTTTGTGGTCTTGCGACTCTTCGCGGTCAGCATGACTTAATTCAACCAAAATGTTAAACATCCCTCGACAGTCGATCTTGTGCGGAGATACACAGCGTGTTCACGGCAGCTATCCACCTGCAGGTCCGCGGTACAACATAGTTCAGAATGACGCAATCGCAGCGGTTTTTTCGTAATTCGGGACTGGCAATTGAACGCGTTACGGGGGACAGATGGCGAAATATGATGGTACAACTGGTGATTGTGGCTACTTGTCGGCAGCTTCTATGTATAGCGGTCCGTCAGGCGGTCCTTGAATAAACCCAGAGAGAATTAGTCAACAAACAGGCCTCCCTCCTGATCCGGGGAGCGGCTGCGCCTAGGGGAGCGGCTTCGCGAAGGGGTTGCCAGCTGGAGGAAGGACACGCTCGCGGGGCTGCGGCCGCCGGCCGCGCGGATTTTGTCGAGCTCCTCGCGCCAAACGCGGAACTTCTGGAGGAGCGGATTCTCCTCGTCGAGGAGAGAGCTGGCCTCTTCGCCCTCGAGGACGGCGATGACCTCGCCGAGCGAGTGGTCGAGCTTCTTGAACGCACCGTGCATGAGGTACGGGTTTCCCACGTAACGCGGCGAGTTGAGCTCGGACACGGGCGTGCTCAAGGCCGCTGGGACCGGGGTCAGTAAGGGTGCATTTCAAGTTACAGCAACGCACCTTTGGTCGGGTCGGATTTGGGGTACACCTGCAATGCCACGGTAAGCTGAGTGAATGGAAATATGGGACATCCTACCCGTCCAGGGTTCTCCGCACACGGGTCGGGGGGTAGGTTGTGGATGTCATGCCTGCCAGCGCTAAGATAATCGAGATCGATGCCTTTAACAACGTGTTAGCACTAGACGGTGGATGGGGGATTCCACACGGCTGGCTTGGGGCACCGCCCTACCTTGGGACATGGTGGTTGCGGTCTAAGTTGTGGGGGAACCCCAGAATGCTTTGTAAGTACGCGTGATCGCCCATTAGAAAATCGTCTATGACGTCATCGTCTCCATCATCGTTGCCAACTTCAGCTTTGACCGGCACAGAATCGAGCCGCAAATGGAGCCGCAATGATTGCCAGACAGAAGAGGTAGGTCTCTCCTACATTTCACTTGCGAAACTCTGAAGCGTTGGTTGAAAAGGTTCAAATCGAGACAAGACTTGAGAACGGCGTTTCTCGCTGAGTCTGGAGACCACGAGTTCCAAACTCCGATTGGATTTCACACATCTATAATTGAGACGTTGTGGAGTGAGACAAAACGAAAGGGTCACCCTTCGAAATGATGATAGAGCCTCGGGCCACGAGTAATACTTACTAAATCTGAGGGTGCTCTGGGTCAATAGCTCCGTGTGTTATGTCCATTATGAAGGAGGTCTAGAGTCTGTACGAGAATTCGAATAAGTCGAGTGTGCCTTAATCTCTTGCAGCACTTCGTTGGGTTGAGTTCGTGCATAGAAATTTGAGCTATTTTTTCCATTGGCCAGATTTCAACTGCGTCGAAGAATAGCATATCTTAGTAATAACCTAAGCACAGCTGCCCACTAGGCTCTGATGAAAAATCCAACAAACTTTCACATCGGCCTGGTAGCATAGTTGGTTAGTGCGCCTGCAGGAAATCGGTTGTTTCTCGAAGTCTTCTGCAGAATGATCCCTGTTCGACTCAGGGTCAGGTCACTGTCCCGCATTGAACTCCTTTTTTTTTTCCGTTGAAGTACGGATCCGGATCGCAAGGTTAACCATAGCCTTAGACTATTATAATCAGACGCTAATTATAATGAACGAAGCTCGTGTAAGTCTGAAATAATCTATGGCTATTTATCCGTTGACTACATAAACTGCATCGAATGAAAGCCGAATATTAGACTCTGGTATGCCCAATATACTTTCGCATCGGCCTGATAGCACAGTTAGTTAGTGCATCTGCAACGAATGGGTAGGTCTCCGCAATCCTTCTCTGCAGAGTATCCCTGTTCGACTCAGGATCAGGCCATTTATTGGGAGGTGTCAGTTTTTTTTGTCGTTGTCAGAGTACGGAGCGCACTCATCGTCTTAGAACTATAAACAGCACAGCGGACGAAACTCGTACTTCGCATGGTATAAGTGTCACTGAAATAATTAGATGGCCACATACAGATCGACCTTGAAGTATCGTCGTCAAGCCTTGTATTTAACACCCATCCACCTCCATGCTCTCTTAATGTCCAAATCTTCCCGTCCACCCTTCCCCGGAATCATCAGATCGCTCCCGTCGTCTTCCTGCCCGTACACCACATGTCGCCCCTACCAAAACTTTTGAGCAAACATCCCTTTCCGAACAACGCAGACAAAAAACCAACCTTCCCTAAAGTCAACCTTATGGCGCCCTCCACAAGCGTCTGGCGACTTGTACAGCCTCCTGGGACGCCGTTTCGCGACGAGGTCAAGGATGTTTGTAGCCACGACCTCAGCCTGGAACTGCGCGGCGCGCGCCATCTTGGGGCCGCCCGTCGCGGCGACATCACCGAGCGCGAAGATGTGTCCCAGCGCGTTGCTCGGGTCCTGGATCTGCAGGGTCGGCTGCACGAGGATGTGTTTCGTCTCCTTCGAGATCGCATCAGGGCGCGAGGTCTGCGAGTAGCGCCGAGTTGGGGCGCTGGCCGGTGCAGGGGATCTATGCGACGATGGAAATTTCAACGGAGGACCGAGCGGAGCATGCGTGGGGACTTACGATGAGATCAAACTCCTCCACTCCCGCCGACGTGCGCAGCGACTTCGCCCCCGGCAGAATCTGCGGGCGCTCCCCGTAGACCACACGAATACCCAGCTCAGCAAACGCCTCCGTGACGTGCGCGTGCAGCCGTTTTTGGTACGCCGGCAGCAGCTGGTCGCGCGAATGGAAGAGGGTGACGGTCTTGTGCGGGAAGAAGCTCTTCACGTCTGCCGCGATTTCCACGCCCACTGCGCCCCCGCCGACGACCGCGATCCGCGCTGCATCGGCGATGTCCCGCTGCACCGCACGTAGCTCCACGCACCCTTCCGCCGCGTCCGTGGAGCGCACCCGCGCGGGGACGGGCTGCGCGGCGCCCGTTGCAATTGCGAGGAACGCGTACGGGATCGCTTCTCCCGAGTCCAGGTGCACCTCCCCCTCCGTGACGCGCACCACTGCCCCGCGCACATGCCGCCAGATTCCCGCCGGCGCGCCGCGCGGGGCGTCGCGGTACGGGATGAACACCTTCTCCTCGTGCCTCGGGATGACGGCGAACCGCGGGAACGCCCACGACCAGTTGAAGTGCGAGTTTCGCTCGACCAGCACGACGCGATATCCTGTTGGCAGGGTCTGGCTTAAGCGCGTCGCGAGCTCCCACCCTGCGAACGAGCCGCCGACGACGACGACGTTTTGCGCGTCAGCGGAAGGGAGCGCGTCGTACGTCCAACGGTGCTGCACCGCGAGGAAGGAGCGGAAGAGGAGCTTGAAGCCATAGGGGACGAAGAGCCTTAGCGCGACGACGAGGAGTTTGAGTTTGTCTGATAAGTATGCCATGCGAGGGACTCGGCAGTGTGCATGGCAGGGGGAAAGTCGAGTATTTATCGAGTTGCGGCCGTCTGCGGATTGATAAGATCTTCGTTATCTGATAAGATTAGTTGTGTCATAGGCCCGATCGACCAATGAGCGTTCAGCCGGCCGAAAATCTACGTCCCCAGACGCGCGTCTCCGGCAGTCTCGTCACCGTCCTCGTGGACTGTGAGGTATTAGCGCTTGGACGATCGAAGGAAACGCCGTCGATCAATATCGCTTGGCCCTTGAGTTTCGTAACGAGTCGTAACAAGGACCAAGAGTCAGAGCCTATCGAGTCGCCGTGATTTACGTCTAGCGGCGGATCTTCCTCCAAAAAACTTGAAAACCGCACATTACACCGCACACTACACAGCAGTCAAAGCATCAAGTACTCGCGCCAGTCGAGATCGCATTACGGAAGGCCGACCATAAAAGAGACAGACAGACGCCCGACCACCGTGACACCGACAACAAGAACAGGACTCAGAAAGAGGGTGCATCCTGGGGCGGCGTGGTGTGGTGTGGCTGAGGATGGCAACATGCAAGACAAAGAACAAAGGATATCGACACGTGCCGACTCAGTTTCAATAAATAAGCGCGTCTTTCAACTTGAACGCGTTTATCCTTTCCTTTCCTCCCCATCCTATCCCCCGTATATTCTCAGAAGAATTCGACATGAGCGTCCTGAGCGTGGAGAAGATAGACCTCAACGGTACGAAGGGTGCTATATTCGAGGTGCGCCTTGCCACTCGCCGAAAAATCGAACCCCCCGCGACTCTCGCTTATGGCATCTGCCCTCAGGTCGACCTGTTCGCGCCGCGTGCCGAACGGTCGATGCTCATATTGGATACGTCCGGGGACACCACCACAGCGGAGCAAATGTTCGACGCGATCCCCGAGCGCGGGCCCTGGTGCGCCCGTGTGGCAAGTGCCTCAAGGCGCCGCCCAAGGGCAGCCCGGCATTCGCCAAGTGCGGGCAGTGCGCGACGACGGGGTATTGTAGGTGCGTCGCGGTGTCTTTGTGCTTTGTACAGCCGCTCATTGATACTCTGCGATCTTATTTATTACAAACGCTCAGCCGCGAATGCCAGGCGTGCGTTCTTTCGCTGTTATTGCCCACGCGTTGGCGCTGACAGTGGGGGCAGAGCGCACTGGAAGGAACACAAGCCGGTCTGCAAGCAGCGCGTCGCGCAGGCGGCGCGGCTCGCAGAACAAAGAGAGGCCGCGCGCCTCGCGGGCACGCGGTTCTGCACGCCCGTGACGCTCCAGACGTGGTACAGGAACAATAGCGCAGCGATCGAATACGCGGTACGCTTTGCCTTCTCTGCGCCAACACGGCGGCTCACATGCGCAGGCGTTCCACGCACTCGAGCTGCATAAGGGCCCGCGCGCGTCGCTCCGCGCGACGCACCTCGCGGTCTTCACCGTCAAGGTCGACGAGACGGAGCCTGAGGACGCGGCGCGCGTGCGGCTCGTCGACTTTGGCGCGGCGCCGTTCGCCGAGTTCGCGCAGATGGTGCACATGTCCGAAACGAACGCCGCGATGTGCCGGCGGGCGGTGCGCAGCGGGCAGATGGCGCTGTACTTTATGGACATGGAGGAGGCGCTGCATGTGCTCGAGTTCCATGTCCCGCCGTCCTCGGGGCCATACGCGAGCGGGAAGTCGCCGCATCCGCATTGGCGCCTGAATGTGTTGGTGAAGCTGAACGGTGGGCTGTCAACTGACGAGTAGAGGGAGAGAGCATTTGAGTGTGACCTTCGGAGACCGCAGAATCTTGTCGAATCGACCTTAATAAACGAGCTTCGTGTATTTTCTAAGATTTCCGACTGCCTCTTGAACGCGGTGCAGATTACGCGTCCCCAGATCTGGCCCAGATACACGCAGTATCATCACCGCCTTCATTAGTGGAGGAACAACCTCGATGGCTCCGAGTGGCAGTCGAAGGAAGGAGTTCTCAATGTGATTAGCCTGTGCGGCCTCGGGATGGATGCGGAGGAGCGTTTGGTCGGAGCCCTGCGGGGAGGATAATAAGAGTTAGTGTCAGCTGGAGAAGTGAGCAGTAGGTGAAGGCAGGAGAAGGAGACAACTAAGCATCAAGAAAACGGATGGCCGACTCAGATCCCAGTCCGCGCGAGATATACAGGTGTTAAACCGACTGCCGACATGTACAAGCATGGATATACCAGAGTGAGAAATTAGTCTACTTCTAATACTGTACCCCGCTGCACACTCCCCCACCCTGAAAACAAGTCAGCAGGCAGCACGCAGAAAGGACATAACGGCATACGCACCCACAAGCCGCCAGTGCTTCTCGATGCGGCGCGACAGCGCGACCTTCTCGCCAATCTCTGTGCATGCGGGCGACGTGAGCTGGATCTTCGCGAGGTCCGCCTTGACGCTCAGCACGCGCCCGCCCGTCGACGTCGAGCCGATGTTGATGAGCAGCAGCTCGTTCTTGACGAGCTTCGACACCTTGGTCTGCTTCTTGTCCTCCGTCTTGACGCCGAGCAGGCGCCGCAGGAGGAACAGGCTGATTTCCAGTTCTACATCGCGTGAGTACGGAGTCGATGGTGAGGAGCGGCTACTAACCGGTATAGATCTTCGGGAGCTTCCCGACAGCGCCGAGGACCTGCCCGACGAGGCGGTCCGCGCGGCAGAGCGTGGGGTCTATCCGTGTGCCGACACCGATGAGCCCGCCGGGGACGGCAAAGTCGAGGAGGTTGTTCTCGGCGTGGAGGGACATGATGCGACTGAAGATGGGCTTGCACTGGTTGCGGCCGGCGTTGTCCTTGGTCACGACGCCCGGCCGGATCTCGACCTCCTGCCCGAGGCGCAGGACGCCCGTGAGGATGGAGCCGCCCGCGACGCCGCCCTTGAGGTCGTCCACCTCCGCGCCGGGCTTGTTCACGTCGAACGAGCGGATGACGATGAGGCGCGGGTCGGAGGTGAAGTCGCGCACGGGAATGGGGATGCGCTTGACGATGTACTCGTTCACAGCGTCGATGTTGTACTTTAGCTGCGCGGATATGGGGACGATGGGGGAGGATTCGGCGACCGTGCCTGCGCGCTGGGTTAGGAATGCAATTGGTGGAGACGCGCATGCGGCAACGCACCTTTCACGAACGCGGCGATACTCTTCTGGTGCTCGAGCGCCTGGGCCTCCTTAATGAGATCGACCTTGTTCTGGAGGATGATGATGTGCTCGAGCTTCATGATCTCGACGGCCGCGAGATGCTCAGACGTCTGCGGCTGCGGGCAGGTCTCGTTCCCGGCGATGAGGAGGAGAGCGGCGTCCATGACCGCGGCACCGTTCAGCATGGTGGCCATGAGAATGTCGTGGCCCGGGCAGTCGACAAACGAGACATGGCGCACGAGCTTCATCCGTGAGTTGCACCCAGGGCGCTCGCACGGCGGGCTCTCCTCCTTGTGCGACGGATATGATCGGTAGCATCCTGGCCGCGGACATGCCTCGTTTTCGCATTTGTAGATCTGCAGAAAATTTAGTGCAGGGGGGGAGACGCGATCGCGGGCGTGCGCACCTTTGCATTGGCGTACCCGAGCTTGATGGTGATATTCCGGACGAGCTCGTTTTTGAATCGGACGGTCATGACACCCGAGATGGCCTTGACCACGGTGGATTTTCCGTGCGCGACATGGCCGATGGTACCTGCAAAATATGAGTCAGATTCTCGCACCAGGCGCGATTCTTACCCAAGTTTATTGTAGCCTACGCGTATTCAGCAAGAATCAAGACCACGAGAAGGATAGACGCACTTGTTTTGAGATAACCTCGGGGGACAGAGGTGTGAGAGTAGACGGGTCGATCTCGACCTTGGGGATGACCTCGTCATCGTCCTCCTCCTCAGAGGCCGAGTCGTCGTGTTCTTTCTGCAGTGTTTCGTCGCCCGCCATGGTGAGGATGTGTCCCGAGGAAAGATAGAGTCCAGGGAGGCTGCTTGAAGCGAGTCAAGAAATTGTGGAACCTGGCAAAAATTGAAGGTGGCACGTGGCACTTGGGCGTCTCTTGACTCGACCACCACTGAATTGCAAGCAATATTCATCCTAGACTTGTCCTAGGGACATTTATTATGCTGTACACAGGGAGTACATCTAACAAAGATATTTCATGCATTGGCAAATTTCCTGACTCCGGGATGCGCAACGGCCGCAAGTAGCCGCAAGTCGGCGGGTCTCGGCATACCACTCTCCAAGCCACTCTCGCTCCAACTCCCATGCAACTGAAGTGTGCTCAGAGCCTCTCCTTCTGCTGTACTGCGCTATTCTGAGCCACCATGGCGGCACCCCTCCCGAATCTCCAATCGACGCCTCTCTTCCAGTCCTCGGATTTTGCAGTTCTCTTGGGTGCGGCTTGGGCTTCACGCACGCTCTTCTTCTGTCTTTGTGTCTCATACGTGTCGTGTGGCAGGCCTGCGTGAAGGTGCAGCCCCGGGGGCGCAGATTCCCGAAGGAAATGAGTACGCGCGGATGACACGGATGGACCTCTATGTAAGCACCAACTCGTTACAATTGATGATTTACGACAGTTTTACGACATGGGCGCTTTCTAGTTGCGGCGGAACAGACTGGACAGTGGGGACCAGCAGGTACTCTCGTGAACCCGACTTTCTATGCGTTCGTGAAGAGGATCGTTCACACGTATAAACCAACAGGGTGTTATCTGGGCGAAATTCTGTGCTCAGTACCTCCCAGCGACGGTCGAGCGGTGTCTGGATCTCCCTTTCCCAGCGGACTGGGACCCCAATTCGGTCGATGACTTTCTCCTGGACAATGCTTGGATGAACATGCTCGTGGCGGTCCAACACACGCCCTATTTTACGAGATATGTCCGCTCCTCGTCGCCCGTCGCTGACGCGGGGAAACATCTCCCGCGGGTCCTCGCCGAGCGCTTCCTCACGCTCTCCAGCCGGCTCGAGCACGAAATCGCGCGGCCCACGCCCGGCCAGCCTGGTCGGCAGGAACGCTACAAGTTCATCGCGGCAAAGTCTCTCCTGCTCTTAGGCACCCTGCTGCGCCTCTCGCGCTCCGAACCGCGCGCCCTGCTCCGGCCGCAAACTGCAGCAAGACTGAGCTCGTTTCTGCGGCGCTGGAAGACGCGACATCATGGCATATTTCTGGGCGCCGTCAGCGGCAGACTGCACTACTTCCTGACCGCCCGGCTGCAGCGGGACCGCTTGACGCAGCCGCCGACGGAGCTTGCGGCCAAGACGACCCGAAGACCTTGCTCCCTTCCTTCATGCCCTGTGCGGGATAATCTCCAGGCCTGCGGAAGGTGAGTCTCTACAGACCCCCTCGCCCTGGCATTTGCTCACAGTCGAAACTAGATGCAAGACTGTTCGCTATGTGCGTTATGGCCTAACCTGTCGACTACCGCCTCTGATTCTTTGATTTTCCTTCAGTGCTGTATTGAACATCAACGAGCCCACTGGGAGCACCCCGGCGGGGAACACAAGCTCAATTGTCACAAGACGCTGTATTAGGTGGAACTGTAGGATACAACATACGGATGTTTTTCTTTTTCTGGGTTCTCAAATCGCAATTTATATTCCTTTTTGGGCGAAAAGCGTTGTTTGGCACAGATTGCTGCTGCTTACTTCCACCGCCTCTGTACAAATATCCTTGCCGAGGTTTCCCGTAACCTCAGTATACTTGCTTGCATTTCCGCGCTCTTGTCTGGATTCCTATTATGAGTGACCGGCCGCCGACGCTCGCTGACCTACGCGTACGTCCGCTGTCCCCCGCTCTCGCATCACGCTTCCTCATTGCATTGTTGCAGGTCAAGCTCTGTTACATCTGCAGAGACGAGGAGAAGGGTACGTGCACCATGTGCATTTCCGGGCTGCATAAAATAACCCCCGCTAGATGCGACCGTCCCCCCGCGCGCGTGGGTGCACCCCTGCAACTGCACGCTCGTTGCACACGAGTCGTGTCTGCTCGAGTGGATCAAGTCCTCCGAGGGCACAGGCCGCGAGGCGAGCGCGCGGCAGTGCCCACAGTGCAAGACGCAGTACGAGGTCGAGAGCAAAAACCCCACCGTCCTCCGCGTCCTGCGCGTTATCGATAAGAACCTCGCTCGCGTCGACTTTGCGTTCTACTTGGCCGGGTTCTACTTTGTCCTCCGAGGTGCGGCCTGCTCTCAATCTTAAGTGCTATACGCTGGGACTAAGTAAATGCGCGTAGCGGTGTACCGAGCGCACATCGGCTACGGCGCCTGGGCGCTGCGGAAGTACATCGGGGATGAGTACGTGTCCTTTAGCCTTATTCTGGCTTTGGCCTCAGGCCAAAACTCCGTGGCTTTTTGGTTCGGCTTTGGCTTTGGCCATCTTCGGGGAGGGTTGGTTTGACATTTCGTCAGGCGAAGGCCAGAAATGTGCACTAAATCCCGCCAAAAAGCCATGGTTCGTGGCTTTTAGGCCAAAGTCAGTCTCTGGTCTGGTTTGGCTTTTGGGCTGGCTCAGTTGTTGGAAGCCGAGGCCAGGCCAAAGCCATGGATTTCAGTCCAAGCCAGAGCCAGAACACACCCTTCTTCGTTCCGCTGGTTGGTTGGGATGCGCGCTGACGGTTTCTTAGGGTGTTCGAACTCCTCTTCACCGATGACCGCGCCAACTGGCCGCTCGTCGCCAAGCTCAACGTGATCCTCATCCCCGCGGGCCTCATCCTCTCGCGCCTCGGGCTCAATTACACCCTCTCCGCCCTCCTCGCCACCTGGCCCACCTTTGCCTTTCTCCCCTTCTCACACGCCGGGGCGCTCCTCGACGACCTCGACGCCCCGAGCAAGGCCGGCACGGGGCTCCCTTGGCCGCCGTCGCCGCTGATCTTTGGCTTCGTGCTGCTCCCTGTGTGCCGGCGGCTATACGCACACTACTTCACGCGATTCTCGCACTGGGTCCTCGGCACGCAGCCCGCACCGCCGCGCGCCGGCGCCGCTGCCCGCGGGGCGAACCCGGGCATCCGCGGGTTCCTCCAGCGCTTCCTCGACGACATGGAGCGCGCCGCGGACGTGCGCGCCGCCGCTGCGAACGGCGATGCCGGCGCCCCCGCCAACAACGCCAACGCGAACGGCGGGGACGGGGACGGCAGGGACGCGGTGGTGACCGTGGACCTGCGGCGCGCGGGGCGCATCCTCGGCGGTGCGCTGCTCGTCCCGCTCATCGCGAACGCCATGGGGGGCCTGCTCCACCGGCTCTCGAAGCACTTTGACTTGCTGAAGCGCTTTTTGGCGGTGCGCCCTGCGTGGAGCGGCTTCCTGCCGCCGCCGCCCCTAAGAAGGTATACGCCGGCGGAGATCTGGCAGCGCGCGAGCGGGGGCGGGAAGGAGCCGCTGAATGCGGGGAGGACGCTCAAGTTTGTGCTGAGGGCGGTGTGGGGCGATATCCGCAAGCTCGATGAGTGCGATCCTGTTTGGTGCGCCCCGTCCGCCTCACTTTCTTGCCGCTGACGGCTAACTTACCTTGCGTGTGCGGTGTAGGTGGCGCAACTCCATCGGCTTCGGGCTCTTCGTCGTCGTAAGCTTTGTTCTGTCCCTCAGTGCTGTACGCGCGCAGCTCACGAGTATGCAGGCGAAAGACTTCCTCCAGCTGCTGCACCTGTGGCTCTCCCAACGTGAGATGGCGTCGCGGCGGGTCAAGAGCCGAGACTTCTCGGGCGTGGATATACGGGAACTGGATCTACGGCCGGGGGTGCTCCCGGAGATGTTGCGGCCTGGGAGGATACTGCCCGGGGCGTTTTGAGTCTGAGGGGATGCTATGGGGGCGTTTTGAGTCTACCGGGCGCTTTTGGATAAGCATAATACGGTATATGGAGGAGAAGGGCTATTGTACTTGGGACCCCAGCTTATTAAAGGACATAAACACGCTCACGCTACGACTAGATCTGAGGAACAAACAGCAAAAAGAAAATCAAGTTTCATTTTTTGGTACTACAATTGAAAAAGACGATTTTGGTCGCGCTACGACAATCGACAATCGGTGCAAGAAAAGGTTGTGACGAACAGATCAGTAGTAGTGGCCAGCAAGCGAAGCGGTCAACGGTAATTCAATATCAATTCAATTTTCGTACGGCGGGGTCGGCGCGCGGTCTTCGTCCTTTTTGACGGGGTCGTCTTCCTTGGCGTCGACGGGTGGGGGCGTCCGCGTCCGGGTGCGCGGTCTGTCGTTGTCGTTGTCGCGGTCGCGGTCAGAGTCGCGCTTGCGATCGGGCGAGGCGCTGCGTCTCCTTTCGGGGGTCCTGCTTCTGCGCCTGTCGGGGGAGCGGCTCCGCCTGCGCCTGCTGTCCCGGTCGCGGTCGCGGTCCCTGTCGTCGTCGCGGTCGTCCCTGCGGTCGCGGTCGCGGTCGGAGCGCCTGCGCGGGCTGCGCGAGCGGTCTCTGTCGCGCGAGGACCGCGAGGGGCCGCGTTCGTAGCGCCAGACGGAGGACGGAGGGTTTTTGGCCCACTGTAACACAACGTTCAATAAATGCCTGCAAGGAAGAAAAGAAAAGTAGAGTACCTGGATACTCAAACGTGATCCTTCAAAAGTTTTACCGTGCCTGCATGGACAAAAAATGAAAGAGATGAGCAAGTCCTGTAGAGAAGGTGCACGCGCACATGTCATAGTAAGCGTCCTCAGCATCGCGCTGGCTGCGAAACTCCACAAAGGCATAACTGCGGGTGTGGTCGGGGGTTCGTTGAGCGATCGTTTTTGCGGACGGGGGTGAGGATTCGAACGATGAAACGACGATGCGAATGCGATGCGGGGTTCTTTCGCGCACGGACGAACGACGGGTGTGTTTTTTTTTTGTCTCGACTCGAATCGGTCCGATATTGGATGTCGCTTCGGCCGGTCGCGGACTGGGAAAGCGGGTGGGGTGAAGGAGGGCGGAGAGACACTTACGGGTTGGCAGCGGCGTGGTTGCGCGGCGCAGGCACGTCGCATCGGACGAGGGGGCCGAATCTGCATCATGTCGTTAGTATTGGAGGGCGCCTTTTTGATAGTCTAAATGGAGAGAGAGACGTACCGTTCGAATTCGTATGCGAGCGCGCGGGCGCGGGTGGATGGATGGAAGCCGCTCACGAACTAGACTACCTCAGCGGTCTAGTCCAAGCGCAGACAGCAGACGCACCAAGATACGAGGCATGGGCAAAGGCAAAAAGGCGGGGTGACCATGAGTCACAAGGTCACATTCTGTTTCTCTTTGCGTCTGCCAGGTTGGTTTCACAGTATGGATTGTATAGAACGCTGAAGTGCTGCTAGAACGACTGTCTTCAAGAGTATAGAGATTCGGCTATCGACTAGTCCGTCGATTTTACACGCAACAGGTGCCGAGCCGCGGAAATTTTGAGAGAACAGACTCCAAAATAGCAAATTTTCGAAACCCACCGAGACCACCAGCCTTGTCCAAAATAGGATTTCGAGGCCCAACCAACGCTCGCAGATAGGATTCTTTAGGCCAAAATCAGGCACTTTCGGCGGACAACCCTTGGCAGGAGCTTCACGGGGCCTGGTGGGTCCCAGGTACAGAATGAACCGCATACACCGTCTAATACAAAGCTAGATGCATGTGGAACTTCAAGTTGACTTTCCGTGCGGGTCGACGTCTGTATCACTCGCGCGCCAACAAGAAAGTTACAGAATACCTCCGCGACCTCTCGTATTATACCAAGGATCCAATATGGCGCCTGGTCACGGCCCTGCACTCCCCACACCAGCTATCCCTGTCCGAGGCACTCGCCGCATCTCAGGTCTCCCTTGACGACTTTTCGCGCTGGCGATCTGCTTTTTACGCGTCAGACATTGATCAAGCGCCAATGCAGCAAAATCCACCGTCCTGGCTGGTGCTCTACCTGGCTGCCTTCAAAATCCGCACACCGCAGAATGCCTCTGGCTCGCTGATGGACCTCAGCTTTGCCCACCTCCAAGTCGCGCCGCCCACGATCCAGGGCCCACTGCTCGTCCTTGCTATGATGCATCTCGCCCGCTTCGACCTCGTCCAGCCGATGCAGCGCGTCATCGACGCGTTTCTACTTGTCCCGCTCCCGCGCTACCAAAACGTGCACTTCAACTACCTTCTCGCTGCGATGACCTTCATCCACCAGCGCTCGCCTCAGACCGGTGAGAACGCCGTCAAGGTCCTGCGCGCGATGGAGGCCCGCCAGCTGCGCCTCTATCCACATATATGCGCCGCGCTCCTCGAGGATAGATATGTGGCACTGCAGCTCACCGCGTACCTCCGCCGCCGTATGACGGGCCTCGGCATCGTCCCCACTGCCTCGCATCTCGAGGCGTTCCTCCGCGTCTACGCCGCCGACGGCGCGATCCACGACGCGCGCCGGTACGCCGCGGCGATTCGTAATATTTGGCGCCTCAAAGGCACCCGCGAGGAGCAGGCGTCTACGCACGCGAACAGCGTCAACCGCTCCAACACGAGTCTCGTGCGCGCCCAGCCCGACAGCGCGTCTGCGTTCTCCTTCCTCCTCACCCTCGCGAACAAGACGGCGTATCACGATCGACCACCGCCCGCGGGCGCGCGCCCCTCCGCGTACCCGCGGCCCCTGCTCGGCAAGCGCCGCGTAAACGTGTACGACGCGACCGCCGCCCTCTCTGTCGCCGCGCGCGACCCTTCAGTCGATGCCCAGTCCCTCATCCGGCTCTTCGCGCGCGGGCGTCCCAAATCAAACGAGTTCCGCGCTACGGCTGCGGCGCACACAGTGCTCATCCGCGCGCTCCTCCTGCGGCACGAGCACGCGCTGGCGTTTACGCACTGGACGAAGCTCGCGCGCTCCGGGCTCCCGCTCGACGCGCGTGCGCTGGCCGCGGGGCTGCAGGCCGCAACGCTCGCCGGGCACCCCGCAGAGGCATTCGCGCTGCTCGAGGCGCACGGCGTGCGCGCGGACTTGCGCCTGCCCGCGCCCTACCGCCTGCGTCGCCCGCTCCACGTCTCTACGCACCTACTCACGGCTCTCATGCGCGCTCTGCTGCGCATCCTGCGCCCGGACCTCGTCTTCGCGCTGTGGGACGCGATGGGCACGCTCTATGGCGCCACCCCCGACGCGCCGGCGCTCCGCGTGCTGCTCGCCGCCGCGCAGCTCCCGCACCTCCTCGACGACTCCCTCGCTGGGCAGATCGCGCTGCTGGCACTGAAGAACCCGTTCCGCGCGCCCCCCGCACAGCCCAGGACGCGCGCGGAGCTCGCGGGGGCGCTCGCGGCGCTGGCGGCCGCGCCGTACCACTCGGGGATGTGGAACGCACGGCCCGCCGCTGTCACCGCCGCGGACATCTTCGTGCAGGCCGCGCTCAGCACACCCGAGCGCCTGCGCATCGCGCAGCTCGGGCCGCCCGCGCGCGCGGTGCGCCCGCACGCGGAGAGCGACCCCATGGCTCCCGGGCTCGGGGTCTCTCTCTCCTTCGACATGCCCCCAAGTCCGTTCGTCCTGCCAGACGACATCCTCACCCCGGCGGGCGACGCACGCTTCCCCGGTGTGGCGCTGACCGAGCGTGACTGGCACGCGTATGTCGAGCTGCTCGGTATGACGCGCCGCGCGCCCGAGATCGCGCGGGCGCTCGCGTGGATGCGCGCGCTCAACATCCAGCCAAATGAACGGACGCTCGGACTGGCGCTGGCGTTCTGGGGCGAGGTCGCGGTGCAGCCGCCGCTCGTCGCAGCCCTCGTGCCGGATCAGTATAAGAAGCTCGTGGACTGGCTGAGGGAGTGGTGCGCGGAGGTGCCCGGGGAGCGGGAGGTGGGCGTGTGGCGCGCACGGATTGCAAGGGTGCGGAGGCTGAGGCGGGAGATGGTGGAGGCGGGGCGGTGGGTAGACGAAGACGAGATTTGGGGGATGGAGTGTGCCGATGAAAAATACAAAAACGAGCAAAACGTAGAACATAGAATGTAGGATGAGAATGAGATCTATTGCTCGGGATAGAATTTCGTGTTATATTAGTACAACTACATTGGCGTCTGGCCCGACGTAACCGTAATTCGACCTTCGAATTATGAGCGTTTCTGGGCGGCGGTCTTGGCTGCTAGCTCCGCTGCTTTCGCTGAATAGGACGGAACGTCAGAGGAGCCTTCTTTCGTCAAAAGTGAAGTGAATGCGGGGGCACAGACCTTCGGTTTCTGCGAGCCGCTTCGCCTGGGCGGCCTCGCGCTCGGCGCGGATCTTGGCAAGGCGACCGAGGTCTGCCTTTGCCTGGTCCGTCTTGCCTGCGAGGTGAAGCTGAATTATCGTAAACAGTTAGCACAGATAGAGAGGGAGAGGCACAAGACAAGAAGACGAACCTTCCAGTACCGATCCTTGGCGTCCTGCTTCTCCTTCTGCTCCCTGGCATAGCGTCAGGATATATACTTAGATGGTGGGCCACCATAAAAAACACACCTCTCCCGCCGCGAGAGCTCCCTAGGCGCGCCGAGGTCGGATATATTCATCTTCTTCTCGACGTGATTGGGGTTGATAAGGTCCTCGTCCTCGGGGTCGACCTGCGCTTTCGCCGCCGCCTGCTTCTTCTTGAGCTCTTTCCGCTCCGCGCGGCTCAGCTCCGGCTGTGGCTCGCCACTGCCCCCCGCCGCTTCCTCCTCTTCCTCTTCGGATTCCTCCTCTTCCTCCTCCTCCTCCTCATCCGAGTCGTCCTCGTCCTCGTCGTCCTTGCCGCGCGGCGCCCTAGAGTAGATCGAGATTTTTAAAATGCAACGTGCAGGCACGAGGCATCGCACCATCGCTTGTCGGTAGAGACGGCCGTGCCGTTCTCGTCTAGCACCATGTTCTTGCTGCATGAAAGTAAGGATACGTTAAATCAATAGATAGATCGAGGAATGTGGCAAGGCAAACCTGAAGTTGCGTCCGCCACCGCGTTTCTGCTTGAATTTACCTGCGCGCGCGGATAAGCAAAGCAGCTGGAGAAGCATGCGAACGGATAGGTGCTTGCCTGATCCACGGACCATCGTGAGTAGAAGCAGAAAGCAGAAAGGGAACGAGGAGGGAGGATGGGGGAGGACAAGAAAGAGGAAGCGAAAGCGTGACTCGAAGCAAATCAGCTTTTGTCCGTTCGCCACACACCGCCGCTGGCGGATTACATTTTCTAGTCGACTATGCCGGCCGCGCAAATAACCATTCCGTCTCGCCTCGCGCAGGTCACTCGCGCGTCCAAAGACCCGCTCGATGCACGCGCGCGGGTCATCCAGATGTACCGCGACTGGTACCGTGCGGTGCGTCACGCTACCTCAACCACTCCCAAGTTATTCATCTATTCATGCGCACAGGCCCCCGAGGTCGTCGACCAGTACGCGCTCGACGTCTCGCCGACGCAGCTGCGCCACGCCATCCGCATGCGCTTTGAGGCGAACAGGAACGTAACGGACCTCCGCGCGATCGACGTGCTGCTGCTCAAGAGCCGGCAGGAGTTCCAGGAGACGCTCAACATGTGGAAGCAGCCCGACCACATCTACGGCATCCTCCTCAAGCGCAAGGAGCGCCCGAGCCGGACGTTTTTGCAAAAGTTTTACGAAGGTGCGTTACTTCTGTTTACTCGTCGAGGATAGTGTTGCTCACGGTTTGCCGGTGCGCAGGGAGGGATGAAGAGGCGGTCGTACCCGCTGCATCTGGCGTGTAGTACACTGTATACCAATCAAATATTCATTCTAGATCTACCAACGCGCATGTTGATACATCGCACAAGCCAGAACAAAAGCCAGCGACCAGTCGTCTCGGGCAGGTCGCTTTCGAATCGTTGACCAACTTCTCATCCAGATGAGCAATCCAACTTCACGGATACATGTATGCTTCGTCACACAAATATAACTGACGGAAATGGTACTTTTTTTTTCGTGTATGTGGAACATTTGAGTTCAAGTTGGTGGTAGACAAGAGCACTGATGCTTCCTCTTCAATATTGGCTAATGTTGGTCAAGACCCCGCAGGCGAGCCTTTCAGCAGATCCTAGTTTGAGGCCATGGACTTGGGGGCCTAACCCGGCGCACAGAAAGATACAACCGCTCAAGGAAATGCGCTATAGTGCCGTGTATCCGCGGCATGTAAATACACTCCCAGATCGACAAGGCTTGCGACCGCTGTGGTCGACTCACCGTATTTGCGTGTAGATTGGAATTCTACGTAGCACCGCAAATTAAATCCTGGAAACCAGGTAAGCGCGAGCTGCCATATCTCTGCATATCTTCAAGGAGAAGGAATATTTGCTTGTGATCAGTACGAAGCATGCACGAAAAGTACGAATGGTCGTTCCAAGACACAATGCCAGCCGTACTAATTATAGTTCAATTTGAGTTTAATCCAGTTGGTCCTTTATTAAAACTGCCAGGCGGAAGCCGAATCTGACTGCCAGCTCTTGAATTCAGAAACTCCCGACTCTTGTGTGGGAATTCACAAGTTGTGTAAGGCAGAGACTACATACATATTCATTGTTCCGATTCGTAGTCCGTCGGCTCTATCAGCTGCTCCAGCCCGGCCTTCTCCGCCTGCAGATTCTCGATGTGCGCTTCGAGATCTTCACGCTCGTCCCACTCCCCCTTCGAAGCAAAGGTGTGAGATCGGTCGATCATGGCGTGAATCCAATCAACATCCAACCCTGGGCTCGTGACGGCCGTTGTCGAGATGATGGTTTTGGCGTGCTCGACACTGGGCCGAGGATGTTGTTGCTCGTGCCGGCTTTGTTCTCCTGCGCGGGTCTTCAAGTTGCGACATAGGCAGAATTGGGTCACTGCTGCCTCCCCGACGCCCTCGAGCACCTTCATCGCAATGGCGCGTACGTCGGGACCGACGCCGTGAAACTTGGTGTCCAGGTCGACAAAGTAGCCAACTGTGAGTGACGTTAGTTAGGACACGTCGTGCACAGATTAACTGACACCAATTGAAATTCGCCGACCTGAGCGTCTCGATCTCCTGGCTCGTTAGGTACTGCTCTCTCGCCTCCTTGTCGATGACTATGGATACATCGTCAGTCACGGTAAAAGCATAAATAGGTAGGCATGGTGGAAAAGATTTCTTTACGTACCCTTCATGAGCCGATCTAGGACCTCGTACTGTAAAACTTGATCTAATCCTGAACGCTTGCGGCTCAAACGAGTTAGCTCGCGGTCGATGGCAGCAACGCGTTGCTGTCGCAGTCGATTGACTTGACAGAGGCTGAGAGACGGTGAGATTCCATGCAAGGTTCAAAGATGAACAGTGAACATACGCCGCACGGGTCTCTTTGAGGACCATCTTGCGTGTTTTGGCGCGAGCTGCCGGATCCTCGCGCGAAATGTGGAAAACCGGCGTTTCGGCCGGAATTGTATCCACTGTGTCGGCCGGCAACCAGGACCGTAACTCGTCCGCACTCGACGTGGAGCTTGGAAGATTGTGTGTGCGCGCCATCGCGTCGACCTAGATCTTGAAGTCTGGGTTCGACGGCGAGGATGAGAGGAAACCGCGAACGAGGCGGTATTCTCTGTTGGTGCAGGAAACTGCGACGGAAAATATGGCTGTGGGGTAGGATGTGGTGGGATGTGGTGGGTGGTCAAGATGAGACCTTTGAAAAGGGGCTCGGCGATCGGACCGCGGTCCCTTCTTCAATCAAGACTCGGAGGGAATCAGAGGGGAATGGATGCAAAGCCCATTCAAAGCGAAAAAAGGTGGCCTGGAGCACCCGAAACAGAGAGCACCGACAAAGGAAAAGAAACAAAGGGATCACAAATGTCAATTAAGATGCGTAAAGAGGCGCAAACTTGGAGAAGACTAGATTGGGGACTGACACCAGCTGAATCCAGGATTTCACGAATATTATGGCGGTCCGTTCAAGTTTTTTTTCGTAGAACGATAGCGTTGACTTGGCGTTGAGAACAACTTGAAATAGCTGGTAGGCACCGGAGAAAGTTGGAGCGGGTGATTCCGAACACACTGCCACTGATGGTTCGCACGGTTGTGTTTTGGTTGAAGAATCAGGTCAATTGCCTGCACACACTAACAATGGTAGCTGTCGCCGCGGTAATGCGCTCCTTGGACGTTTAGGGAGATGGCGGCCACTGAAAATATTATGTAATTTACGCAAGTAATTCAACAGTGTCATGAACGGGGCCAATCGCGCGTTGTCCGCAAAATTGTTCACGGTTATTGATGACCCAGGTCCATCTCAACCAGCGTCCGAGCGCTACCGAATCACGAGAATATTTGAATCCTTGACCGCACAATACGACGGACGTCATTATATCTGTTTGACAAGGTACACTAGGTCGAGTTGGACATCTGATCATCTCGATAAAGAATTGGTTAATAACTCGAAAGCGAGGTCGTGCCCAGAGCAACTAGTCGGCGGTTTGCGTTCTCCCTTGTACAAAGTACCTCATCTAATAAACAACCTTAATATTCACCCTGGTATGCCCACGTACGCGGGTATATTTCAGTATAAGGACATCTCGGATTCCAACATCGGGACATATCTAACCTGAAGCCGTATATGAGGCCCTGGTTCCATGTGCTCCGGAGCACAGAATTGAACGATATTATCGTTGTGCTTTAGCCGTCTTTGAAGTTTACGACTCGGCGGGTGAAAAACGTGACTGGATTCGAGTCTAATCTTAGTCACTGTAACACAGCCTCGCAACAATAATACACCTCATCGCAAACCAGTTCGTAGCATTGCCTTGACCAAATATCGCGGCCACGCACCCAGGAGATCGCCCCAAAAATCAACGGGCAGTGCCTCTTGACACACCAGATTCACGGGACGAGCGATTGAAGTGCGCCACACAAGCCAGGACTTCCCTTGGTTTTCTCACCTCGTTTTCAAGTTTCAACCCCATCTCACCATCCACTTCCTCACACCCCACCGCCGACAGTGTACAGTAAGTCCCGTTGTATTCTAGTTACGCACGAGCTGATTTTCGTAAAGCCACCGTCGAGGATCTAGAACGTGTGCATGCTGTAAATGTTAAAGGCACCTTCCTCTCTTACAAGGCCGCTGCCAAAGCCATGATCACCCAAGGCCGAGGGGGTGTCATCGGTAAAGCTTTCTGTAATCTTGTGGCACCTCAATCAACACGACTCCTAGGTGCTTCGTCTCTCGCGGGAAAAAATATGGACTCCAAACCTCCCATATATAACTCGCATGTTGCTGATCAGTCGAAGGGGCCGGCATGTGTAGTGTCTATATATATGGTTCTTCGAAGTTCGCCGTTCGCGCCATAACCCAGGCTGCCGGCCAGTCCTGAATGATTTCCCCACGTGCACTCAATTCTACCTACAGCTATGGAATGGGGAAACCACGGTATTCGCGTGAATGCCTATGCCAGGAGCGACCGATACTCCACTTCTAGCTGATATGAATGTCGTTTTCGGCAAACTGATCGGCGCCCCTGCCAACACTTACTGTATAAAGAAATCGTGAGATCCCTGTGCTGACCGTGATCTCGTGTTGACAGAAAAATTCAGATGAAAGGACAAGCTGCCCTCGGAGGTAAGTATCGTCACTCCAGAATCTATCGCACTAGTCTCGTTCCTTGCGTCCAAGGACTCCGAATTCATGACAGGTTTGCGAAATTTCCCTCTTGTGATACTGGATGCTTACCAGTATGCTTCAGGCCAAGCCTTGTGCGCTGATGGCGGAATCTGGTTCGACTGAAAGCACATGATAACCGCTTTTTTGAGTTTTTTTTTTGAGTAAAATGCTATGGCAGCTATGTACATACATGATCTTTGATACCTGTGTACACTCCCTCGCTCACCGGCAATGTAGATTCTGAATCCAAGCGGAGAACCACTGGCAAGCGTTCGGCGTATTCTCCACAGCCCGACAAGAAAACGTTCTCAATCTGGTCTTAAGGTTCGCATACTCGTGTTCTGTCCATCGTTCAGTCGTCGATGCATACTGCCACCCTCCCTCTGATACAACCACGCTTTCAAGGCTAGTGTTGATTGTTTCAGGTGAGCAAATATCATTGATTCATTCGAAGCATTGAATATTTATTGCTGATACACCACCGCAACAGGCTGAACTAAGGCTCCAACCATTTCGTTTCTGTTTGCGAAAGTCCACAAACCAAACGGAAACGGTGAAAATATGGTTAAAACTGTTAAAACTTTTTATAAATGGTATGGTCGGGTAACATTCTTGCACCTCTCTGAATGGATTCACTGTAGTGCTTGGGGCCACTTGATGGCTCCCAGTGCCTCATATCTATCTCCAACATCGGGGAGTTATTTAAGGCCTGAACATAATAGTTTAATTTCGCCGAGATGCCCGGGGGCGGTGGGTTCTGGAAATATCTCGTCAATCGAGAATCCACGGTGAGAGTTGAACGTCTTGTGGTTAGTTCAAGTGTTCACCCGTCTTGTTGTGCACCATAATTATAGCGGATGTTGGGAAACATTGGCCGCCAGGTGGTTTATCTCCACAATCATTTAACTGTTTGTTTACTATCCGTTTATCATTTAAGTAGGTCCAAAAAATAAACGGAAACAGAAGCAGTTTTATCCGTTTAAAACGTTCAAAAAAGGAAATGGTTGGAGCCTTAATAGGCTCCACTGCCCAGCTATTTTTTTCACATACTCATCCTTCTCGTGAAGTCAACTCCTGATGCACCGGGATCTTAACTCGTCACCTTCGCTGGCTTCTCGCCTTCCTGGCTGTTCCTTCGTTCCTGACGGTTCTATTCCGAAGCCCAGTTAGCCACCCACCAGCAGCTACTCCCTGCGGCTTCAATAGGGTCTTTAGACTCCAAAGGAAGTAAGTAGGTGTTGTCCGCAGTAGTCACACCAAGGAGCTCTCACATTCAACTTGGGTGCATCACAGTTTTTGTGCCTTGGCATCAAACATTAAATAGCACAAGGTACACTGCCAACCAATCCACCACTGGATGGTATCCAGTGGAAACGGGATCTCTGGAAAAAGCGACTGATCCCAGCGGAATTGTGCAGATAGGCAAACCACTGGGTTTCCACTGCAGCTTTGGAGCTGAATAAGTGAAGGATAAAAGTAGTAATATTTAAAACATATGGAGAGCCAGGCCAGGATTCGAACTCGGGCGCAAAAGATTACTCAAAAACCACTCGGATGCAGTAAAATCAGTAGATGAAGAATCCATACAAGGGTCTCAAATCGTTCACTTTAGGCTACTTCCCTCTCTTCCAAAACAAGGTAATCCACCCGCGCCATCACCGTGCCGCGTTAATTTTTGGATTCTTTGATGATACACGCTTGTGGCAGAATGGTCTGACTAAGTTAGAACATCTCATGGAACAATGTACAAATGCATAAGCTCTGGTGAACTCAAAGCGGGCGTGGACAAGTCTTGTAGCCTAAATCTTGCGAAGTCCGTGAGCACGCGCCCGGCTTGATGCAATCACCGAGGTCTTGGAACCAGCGGTTTGTCGATCTGCGTAATTACGCTGGAAACGAAACACTTTCCAGAGATCAGCCCAGCGGACTTCTGCTGGCACAAGTTTCAGCAGAAATCCAGTGGTGATCTGGTTGGCAGTGTAGTGGAGGATCTGATCAACCCTCGCTTCAGAAAATTTGTAGGGCCATATGGCCCATATCATTATAAAGGAGGCCAGAAGCCTGGTAGACTAACTATTACAACCCCCCTCCAATGTCTGCCTCTGCATCTGAAATTGAGACAACGGTATTCAACTTGTTTCTAACGAGGGAATTCCAATGTATATTGTCCTTGGACATTTCATTTTAACATCCGCATTCATGCCCCGTCGTGCTTTAGGCGCAGCAACAGCCTTGATGGTGTACGATTACCTACTAACACTGGACAGAGAGGTATGCACTCCAGCATATCCCATCAGAACAGTCTAAATTAATTCAACAGATTACGTTCTTCTGGTACTACGCTGGGCGTTGGACCGTTCCTAGAATCCTTTTTTTTGTGGTATGTGTTGAAACATACTCAGATGATATTACATCTGAGTTATGTTGAACAGAATCGGTACTTCGCACTTTTCGCAATATGCCTCAATACTTCGGGTGCGCCAGTATTTTACCTCCAGCATTGGTTCAGTTTCCTTGATTCTCTCTCAGCGCTGGCGAGCACCGCAATCACCAAACATGTAAGATGAGCTGATGATGGTTTATACCTGAGTGTCATACTTATCCATGCCAGTTGTATGTCTAATTCAACTTAAGCTGAAGCCTCCTTACCTCTAAATAGCTGTGCGAGCCCATTGCTTCTTCGTATGTTTTATACATAACCAATTACCATTATCTAGGTTATGAATGGATCCACTTCCTGGTTGTCACATTTGGTAGTGCTATATTTCGTATGGCTATCGAGAAGCGACCCTCACTATTTTAGACACCCTGGAGATTTTCATAATCCAATTAATCCTAATCACCCGTCTCTATGCGATGTACTCCCGCAACAAGATGCTTCTCTACATTCTGAGCCTTCTGTGGGTGCTTTGTGCAGTGGCTGCGGTTACCATCGCTGTGCTCTCTGTAAAGAACAACCCAAGTAAATCACTTCGACCCCAGAGTCATGATGTTAACCCTAACATACAATAGGTACGAACGAACCGATCCCCAGAGTCATCATTTGTGCTTCAGTAATTCCACCCAAGAATATATGGCCATTTTGGTACGAGTAACTCTCCGTGTCCACTTCAATAACTCATGCAGTAAAAGGATCCCAATCCTTGTTTTGGAGTCTATTTTGTTCCTCCTTGCTATCCACAAATCAATCCAGCATGTCCTCCGAAATCCGCTAGGAGAGACACTGACGACCAAAATTTTCCGGATCTTTCTGCGAGATTCGGCAGTCTACTACTTAGCGTATGTCCCCCGACTACTTACTGACACCGGGATATTGACTCATTGAAAAGGATTCTAGTCGCATACATGGTTAACGCTTTTATTTGGCGATTTGGAGCGGTAAGAACAATTTTGGATCACAGTCCGATAGAGGGCTAAGCTGTGTTTAAAAACAGCCTTCTCTGCTGAACCTCTTCAATGGCATGACATTGTCATTTCTGTCTATAGCCGGCGGAAGGATGCTCATTAATTTTCGTGAGCGCGGCGCGCTTGAAGAGAAAGAGCAGTGGCGAAACACCACGGGAAATAATTCTATCCGTTTTGCAAAGATGATATTTGCTGAAGAGGAGATGACTGTTTTCTGAAACCGAATTGGGTTTGCGTATGATATTCAAAATGTTTGAACTCCTGTTTTATGAACTGGTAGTGACACGGAAATTACTGTCTTTTTTTCGTTCAAAACGACAGGGGTACATGCTAAAACATTTCGACGGTTCTACGGGATGATTGCTACAAGGACCAAAAATTTGACGGGCGCTGAGAATGACCCAGGCTACAGCGTTTGATTGCGCTCGAACGACAAGGTTTTGTGGAAGTATTCTCCCAGAAGATGTTGCTAGGAAAAGGCGTAGGGGCCTGATCGTCGAATTGTTGCAGGTAGGAACGACGGATTGGATTTGGTATCTTCTACTATGTAGTACCCGGTCGAAAGATTACCAGCTATAGTCTTTCGTGGACAGACGCTACAACCGTTGAAGCTCGTTCCTCGCATGTTGTAAGTATGACCAGCCATAGTTCGTCAGGAAACTTGAAAGCGGTCTACCATGTCAGGGAATTGAGAGGCGACTAAAGAGATGCAAACTTGCAGGCTACACTGTGAGCTAACGCCAGCTGAATTTTCACGAATCGTTGAAGTTTGCGTAGCGTTGAGGGACACAAAATGACCGGAGAAAGCCGGAGCCGGTAATTTCGAACACTGCCACTGATGGTTCGCACGGTTGTGTTCTGGTTGAAAGTCAATTGGCTGCACACAATAACTGGTAGCTGCCGACGGTAATGTGCTCCTTGGACATTTGCAGAGATGTCGGCCTTTGCGCGGGAATAAATATTAATTTATGGAAGTAGTTCAACACAGTATCCGAGCTGTTCTGGGCCGGCCTTTACAATTCTCACAATGCAAAAGGGTAATTGCTTCGACCTAGATACCATCCTGATTGGAAACCTTTCTGGAAACCGGGTGTAATCGAACTCGAACTTCGGACCGAAGAAGCCCAGCCTGCTTGTGTGCGACATCATTTTAAATTCAGCCCTGCGTGGCTCACACTATTAATTCTTCACATCCCATTAGGGCCTATTTCTCGATACAGATGCGTCATTCTTTTTGATACAGTGGTCATTGTAGATAACGAGCGCTATTACTAATTGAAGAGGTAAGGACATGGCATCTTTTGTTATTCCGAGTCCTCTTCTTGGATGACATACAACACCCTAGGTTGGTGTATGTCGCTGTCGTCAAACAAGTCAAACGAAGCTGTCGAATCGTACGATGTAAATCGCGCCTCATCCTCGTCCGCCACCTTCACCTCATCAGTCGCGCCCGGAACACCCACGCCTCCTCTAGATCCTCCTTCCTCATTTGCCCCAGAGCTCACGGCGTCTTGAACACTCCTGAATCCGTCAACTTTGGCTTCATTTTTAATTGTGTGCGGTTTCGCTGCCTGCCGTACTTCTTGGCGGAGAAGGCGAATGGGTCCTCTGAACAAGCCAACGGGGATCAGCGTGAGCCGCTTTCTCACAGGAGCTTCTGTGACTGGCCAGGCACAGCTTCTCTGCGCCCGAATGCACTGCATGCAGTTGGGCTTGGCCTCGTCGCACTCCAGTTTCATTGCATGGCACGGCCAGCAGCTTGTCATTTCTCCGCTGGTATGTCTGGGACGCTTGCGTGGGCGATAAATGGGACTCGGGGCCCTGAAGGTCAATTTCCCGAATTAGGGTTGAGCCTCAGCGATTGAGAATTGTGTGAGGAGACGCACCGCTCGACGGCGACGTCGTCTGCCCAATCTTGAATATCAGCGACGGCCAAATTGGATCCAGGTGGCGAGCCTGAGGACGCGCAAATTGAGGAAGTGTCGGATCCCGAATAGATTGACTGTGTATTTTTAGCGACGGTCTTTGGCGTACTGCATGGACGGAAGATCTCACCTCGTTGAGACTCCTGAGAGAATGATTGGATTGTCGCATCAAGCGTTTTCGTTTTCGAACCTCCTTCTTCATCTTGAGTTTGCTCAAGAGCTTCAACCACGAAGCCCACTTGTAGCTCTCGATAATTTCGTGGTACTCATTTCCTCTCGTAATGGCTCTTCGATAGGTTTAGTATTCGCGGGCAAAGGGTCATGCTCATATACGCACTCTTCCCTAATTTTCAAGAACTCATTTTCTTCGTCCGGCGTAACGTCCCCGCTCTTGAGGCTCGTCATGAAGTCTGTCGTGCTCCTTCTTGTCTCCAGAATCTCCTCGCGATGACTGACTTCATGCCGTCCCGTGAAGCCAGACCCCGTCGCAAGGGTTGAGGCTCCGACTGTCGCAGCAGCGCCGACCAGTCCTATAGCGAGCTCGGCCATTTCGTGCGTTGGGAAGAAGGGCAGCGGGGGGTCACCAAGGAGGCTGTCCAAAGCTCACGATTGACGTCTTACCATTACGACATGGGATCTTATTGTCAGAGCTGTGTCAAGCTCAATCAGTTACCGTGTCATAAATCTGACCTCGTGAAGTCTGACCTCGTGAAATCTGACCTCGGGCCCAACAATCCTACTCGTAGGGGAGAATCACAAGAACAGGGCTGTGGGCTGACGGCACGAGCAGAGAAGGACGCGACGTTAGCTTCTAGGAGGATCTGATCGCCTTGGAACCACGAATGACAAAGAAATTGGCAGCCACTTCAGCGTTCCAGAAAGATGGGGTCCGCGTAAGTCCACTAGCATACCTAAGAGAGCAGGTTTCGAGGTTTGAAGGTCCAACTTGAACGCTCTGCCATCGTCTCGTTCAATTCAAGCCGCCGCACGCCCCTCGACCTCCTCCGCACCGGAGACGGAAGACTCGGCGATGAGCAACACCGGCACATCATATTACGCGCGCAGAACTCCGCCTTCAGGCCAGCAGAGCCCGCACGGGCCGGCACGGCGAGATATTACTTCAAGTCCGCGTTCAATCGCTAACGAAAGCTAGAACCAGTTTGTGCACGAATCAAGCTCAGGTTCAAGGTGCCTGCGAAGGAAGATAGCGTCGAAAGCAAGTCGCAGTACAGGCTGCATTATTGAATCTGATGGTGGTGGTAGCAAGGTGGTGGAAATCAGACATTGTTTGGTTCTCACCGCGCAGGCAAACAGGCGGAAGTATATACGTGGTCTGACGTCAACGCGGCGGAGTCCACAACCCTTTGTTCCTCGACCTCTACCACCACATCTCCACCACAAAACAAAATGACCATCTAGTAAGCTATTCCCTGCGACTTCTAGCGCATGTCCTGACAGTCTTCTAGCTACTCCCTAACCTTTATGCTCCTCGCAGCAGAGGCACGCGCCACATGTTTTTCAGCCCGACGAGAGTCTCACTTTCTTTTTTATCGTTTGCTTTGTAGATGGCGACGTTCTGCTTCCTGGTCTTCCCCCTGCCGCACAACGTGCGCAAGAAGGTCTTCGGGTTCCTCTCCGAGAGCCCCATTGTCGCCAAGATCGCCTACGGGCTAAAGATATCCTTTATGTGCGCTGCGTGCCCCTTTGGCCCATGTCGCCCTCATTAACAGGCCATTTCGTGCGCAGATTTGTGGCGATATTGTTCGCAGACGCGCTGCAGCGGATGTTCCGCGTCACGGCCGAGTCGGAGCTCGCCAAGCAGAACGGCACCGCGCACACGGGCGGCGCGCAGGCCGAGAACAGCTTTGCCGCGCGCAAGTTCTAGTACGTCGCTCGCTTATGCACTGCGGATATCGCGCTGACGTGGTGCGCAGTTCGCAGCGCAACACGTACCTGACGGGCTTCACACTCTTCCTCTCGCTCGTGCTCACGCGCACGTTCTATCTCATCCTCGACCTCATCCACACGCAGGAGGAGTACGCGAAGCTCAAGGGCGTAAGTGCTTTCCCCTCATGACGCGTGCCCGACTGAGTAGTAATTCCGCAGACGACGTCCGGCGCCAAGGGAGGCGACGCCGCTTCCAAGGATAAGGAGATCGCAGACCTCAAGGCGAAGGTCGCAGAGCTCTCGAAGAAGGACCGTGACTTTGGTGCGTACCTTTTACCCCCTTCACTGCTTGGCCTTGCGCTGATGCCAACGCGCTTCGTGTAGAAACGCTCAAAAAGCAGGCGTCCCAGCAGGCGGCTGAGTTCGACCGCCTGGCGACCAAGTACAACGAGGCGACGGGCGCGAACGGCAGCAAGCGCGATTGAGCTGAAAACACTGGCGATCGCGCGAATTATTGTACAATCTAGCATACATACCTATGGCGATTAATTATTTCCTTGGGTCTCCCTCGATACGTATATGCATCCAAGCATCCGCGCATGCTAAATAAAATGAAAATAAAAAACGAAAGCCACAAAAAGACAGGGATTCCCACAAGGAGAAGGTTTCCAAAGATTATTTCAGCGGCATTCGCTTGCACTGCGACAGGATGTCTCTAGTAAAAGGCGAGAAACATGGTTGATGTCGTGGTGCAATACCGCCTCTATAATGTGAGAAAAGTTGAAGGACATCACCGGAGTTTTGCACCTTGTTGGGCCAAATTTCTTACCTCAAACTATCACGGTGGACGATGCTCCCCCTGCACACAAAACACGCCCTCGTCCAGGCTGCGTTCGAAGGTGGGTTGTTCGACGCCGAGTTGATGGTCTTGTACCGCGAATTACGGTTGAAGACTTGGCAGCAAAGGCGAACGCATACAGCCTATACTCACATTTCCCCGTTGGCGCTGCGCTGCTGACGAGCGACGGCACCATCGTCAAGGGCGCGAGCATCGAAAACATCAGCTACGGTCCGCCTGTGCTTGCGGTCCTAAATCTATGCACTTATTCACGTCTCACGCGGGTGGCAGGCGCAACGATCTGTGCGGAGCGCACAGCGATCGTCAAAGCAGTCGTGAGCTACCCGATGTCCTCCTACTCGCTTAGATCCAACCCGTAGCCAATCCGGCAGAGCGACGGCCTCACGTCCTTCGCCGCGCTCGCTGTCGTCGCGTACTAAGCCGACCTTCTCCCTGACTTGTCCGCTGCTTACTCCACAATACTAGGAACGTCCCCGCCATCTCGCCGTGCGGGCTCTGCCGGCAGGTCATCGCGGAATTCTGCACACGCGACATGCCGGTTTTGCTCGTCGCGGGGTCTGAGTCGGATGTGCCTGACGCGGAGGAAATCGAGAAACTTGCGATGTCGGCAAGGGAGTCCACAGTGGGGGCGCTGGTCCCGGACGACGACTATGGGCTGGGTGTTCGGGCTCTGCTGTCTTCGGGGTGCTAATGTGCAAAGGTGCTTCTCATCCAAGATAATCGGAGTATGTGCGGGCCATTCCATTGATTACGATTTTTGACTGCGCTAGTTTGATCTCTTTTGAACTTACTTTGACCATAACTCTTGCTTGCCCGGTCTTGCGAACCTGAACTGGATGTCATTCGAAACTTTTCTGGTAACTTTTCCGTCAATCAGGGAACGCCCACAATCAAGCCTCCTTCGCATCCTCGACGCCCTGTTTCCAGTCTGCCGTACTGACCTGTAGAAAATTCCGCGATCTAGGCTCCGAAGCTTTTCTGCGCGACGCTGTCCGGAAGGGCCTGGCAACTTAGCGTTCTGGGAGCGCAATCCGCACAAGTGCAACTACCCTCGGTACCTGTTGCTAGGAAACTTCGTCGGAGTGCCCAACGGGTACATGGTGCATATATATCTAGTTGAAGTTTGTTAATTGCGATCTTAGACTTGCCTCAAGTATCCGAATGCATCTGATCCTTCTCTCGCCTGAGGCACTTGAAACTTGAAGGCGGTGTTATTACTATCACGATCTACCACGCATTGCGGCACCTCCCCGATCTCACGCGCCTCACCCTCGATGGCAACTTATTCTACGAGGCACTACTTTTATTTCCGTTCTCGGCGTCGTTTCCCTCACCGCTCCTTCCCAGGCCACCAACCTTGCCAGTGACCACACTCCCAATCAGCAACCAATGATTCGCAATCCCCCTGCCCGTTTTCCGCTCTCATTCCTCCCCAACCTGCGCAGGATGTTGACGGCGAAGGACGGGATGCCACTCCCACCTCATACAGCTGCCCAACTCACCTCACTGAACGTTGGATTCTCAGATTGTTTTTGGGATATCGATTATCATCTGTGGCTTTGCCACGGGAGGAATCCCTGGCATCACGGCCTATATGTCCAAGAAGTACGGGCAACAGTGGATGGACTACATGAAGCGCGTCCCTTCTGCGCTTATCCCTGATATTTGGTGATGGTACACGCAGCCGAAGTCAAATCGAAGTTTTTCTTTTTGTATCAGTCCCTGACTGGTTTGCTTTTATGTCTGTCTTTGTGCTTGGAACTACCTGGAAATGTTGTATGAGCTTTGCTAGGATTCCGCTTACCTCTTCTTCCCTTCGGTGCTTCCCAGGCATTCGGTAATTTCAATTCCGTTGCATACTGCCCTCTAATCACTAGCCACCTTTCAAGTGGTCCTGATGGTCGGACTAGACGATGCAGGGAAAATGAGCCTTTTGAACCGCCTGCAACGAGTCAACATCCCGATAAATCTCTTCAATCTCCCATCCAGCCTCCTTGAACAGCGTATAGAAGTGCGGGAAAGTGCGCTCGCAGCCGTTTAGGAGCGCCATCGTCTACATTTTCGTGAGCAATGATCCTTTCGCCTCAGGTGCATCCTCACCTGCATGTCAATGAGATACGGCACCATCCCGACGACCCCCATATTTGCCAACAGCGGCTTTGGCGGCATGATTTCTGGAATGGCTCCGGGGATGTGACTGTACGAGTCGTCCTCCCCGCACACAAACCGCACAATGCGTTCGAGGACGAGGAGCTTCGTAGTGGGTTGGGCGGCGGCCCGAAGTTGACTCAAGATTCTAAGTCAATCAGAGGGCAAGTTGTGCGGAATGGGGGATATAATACGCGTACTTGAGCGTGTACGCGTCGGACCAGTCACGACAGATGTACCGGACCAAGAATATATCTGGGTTAACGATTGGCTGAGTCCCAAAAAAATCGTGCGCTTGGTCCAGTCGGCATTAGCACAGTAGAGGAGGAGTGGTCCAACTGTTTATTTGGTGCCGGCTCACCTTGAAAAGAGACGACTCTAGCTGCAAGGGCACCCGGTAATTCTCGCTCCCAGTGCTGTGACGCGCATTATTTGATATGAACATGGGAGCGGGGCGTGTGTACCTCTTTACCCTCGAGGACAACTGCCGCCTTGTCTTGAATAAGGAAGGGGAGATGAGGATTGGCCCACGCGATCTCGAGGGACGTCGAGCCGATTCCGCCGCCCACATCTACGATAAGTACGTTCTGCGGCAGTTCACGCCAGTTGAAACCTGCAGTGTTTACGACAGCTCGTAATCACGAAAAGAACTGATTTCGGACACGGTGCATGCCTTGCATTTCGCCCGCCGGCGTCACCCTGCGGGATGCGTCCATTGCCATCCCAAATCGCCTGAAGCGGACTCGGTTCTCCGCATGAACAAGTGATTCAACACTGGTTTCAGGATCTTCTTCGGCGAGCCCAATTATAAAGGCTCGGGCTTGATAGTTGAACCCAATTTAAACCATTCATCGGCCAGCTCGGTGCGGGCTACACGGCGATCTCCGTAGGACCTACGTCTATCTCTTCGCATTGGATTGAAATTCCGTCCAGAGCAGCAGTACGAGTATTGATATTGACATTTGAACCTAAGTTGAATCGCATTAAGGATTGAGTCGAATTACAACCTAGAATTAGCCAACCGTTGAACGGCGCTTAACCCTTGGAAGTTATAACCAGTTCAACATACGATTACTCACAGAACCAAAAAAAAAAGCATCAAGGCCTGGAGCTCTAGTATGCTTCTCCCGCCGATCTCCCGTTCATGCCATTGGTGAGACTGCGAGTGAACATCGAGCCACCCTGTTGAATGGCGTTATGGCGTTGAGCGCTGAACGCAGACAAGCTTGCGAAAAGCTAAACTTCGAGTTGAGTTTTGGTTAAAAAGAAAAACCGGTAGCAAGCTGTGCCGCACGTCGGCCCTACTATCTTTGAGGCCCACCTCTGCATAAATTTGATCCGGTGACCTCAGTTCGAGCCCAATGGCCTCAAAATAAAGTCGGAAGATGGATATAGGGCACACTTTGGTCCGAGTACAATTCTAGAGCATTAGGGCAGCATTGGAGCCCAGCAGAAAATCCATAGTCGGATTTTGCACGTTTTGATTAATTTTGATCGCCCGCAAAATCCTCAATCAATTTTTATGCAGAGATAGGTAAAAGTACTCACTGCCTCGGCAGCCTCTCTGTGACTTCAATTTTGCCTCAAAAATTAAGACATCTTAGATTCGACATCTTTGTATGTTAGCCATACACCCTTCAAATGCCGAAGACCCTTCGGCAAGACGTGCATACATACGGGACCCATCAAAATCTTTCTGCAGGGGTGGGTCAAAGATAGTGCTCCGAAGTGCTTCAGTGGGGGCGGTTTACTCCGGATAGCAGCATTCCCTTCTTGGGACACATCAAATTCACACGATATCCGGAGCAAGTTGCTCCGTACTTGCCCAACAGCCGGTAGCCTGGAAAGCCATAGAACCTTTCTTCTATATCAAGACAACTCTACATGCATGAAGCAGGCCAAGGCCTTGTTATCAGCGGCCGAAGTGAGGTGGGGGCCGAGGAGTCCTTGGAGTCGCCGAAAGCTGGCCTCAAGTAGAACTGAATGAGACTGCGGATGGATCACACGTTGGCAGAAGATCCTTCCTTGGTCTACCGTCGCAATGCTCAGCACATCGATCCCCAAGCTCGACACACTTTTACCCCTTTCCGATAATATATTGCGCCTGGCGCGAGCGGATCCCGAGAGGACACTCGGTTTCATCGTCAACGAACACCAATCGAACGCTCAGCCTGCTCTCGCCGATATCACTTGGCGGAATGCTCTCATTGATGTTCGTCGACGTGCTGACGAGCTCGTTGCTGCCTCAGGGCGTCCAGCGCGGAACATAGGAGAAGGGACATTCGTTGTGGGGCTTCTCTTGCGAAACGGCTACAACTACTTCGTCACCCTTACCGCAGCGATCATGCTTAGATGGACGGTGTGTCCAACATACAATAATTCGGGTTTACTCTTCTGACCACCAACATCTTTCAGCCCCTCGTCCTCTCCCCGCGTAATTCGCCTAGTGGCACTATCCATCTTATGGAGTCCGCTCAATCCAAGTGCCTCATTGTTGACTCCGACCTGCTTCCTTTCGCGAAGAATATAAACGAGTCGTGTTTCCACATTGTCAAGATTGACGATGAAATCAGTCCGACCAATGCAGATGTAGACGACTCCCCAGATTTATGGGCCGACTACGAAACTGCAGACCAGGATGCAATGGCCGCTGAAGCTCGCACAGGCATCCTCGCCTTTCTGCACACTTCGGGATCCACTGGTAAGATCATCCTCGTTTGTTGATCCTGTTGTACTATCGCGAGCTACAGGCCATCCTAAGATTATTCCTTGGACACATCAGTGGATTCTGACCGTTTGTTCGGCAATGCGCCGACACCGTCCCCAATCTCTCGGCTGCACCTATTACACAATTATGCCTTTGTTTCACGTAGGTTTCATTTAATCTCAATAAGGTGTTTCTGTCAAGCACCCTTCTTCAGTCTATAGGTGTGCTGATGACATATGTATTTTCTGTCGGACTGGCCGGGCGTGTCCACTTTCTCAATCTGCGCCAACCTCCTACGTCAGCGATGATTCTTAGACATCTGGCTCTGCACGGGGACCGAGCGATGGAAATGGTGCTGCCACCAAGTATCCTTGAAGACATTGTCAGTGGAGAACTTCGAGAGGAGGGCCTGATGGTGCGCCTTCTTAATTCAACGTATCTATGCAGCACAAAAATTTAACAGATTCTTAAACGTGCTGCGATTATCCTCTTAGGTGGCGCACCCCTCCGCCAAGACGTCGGAGATTTCCTCAGCTCTAGTGGTGTGCCTGTGCAAAATCTATTGGGAATGTACGTTGAATCCGTATCATCTTGGTGCCCCCAGTATTGACGACTTGTGCACCAATAGGACGGAAACGGGCCCGCTCGGCGCCGTAGTTCTCACGAAGGAGCCTCCCGACTGGCAATATATGGAGCTAAATGATATGTACCGATATTTCTTCAAACCAATTGGCAGTGGAGGGAATGCCCGAGAAATGATCCTGTTGGTACGTCAAGACAACCTCCAATCCTCCTGCAATCGACACAGTAAATTTCTTAGCCACATGAAAACACTCCTTGTGTGATGAACCACCGTGATCCGGAAGGCTTCGCCACGGGCGATCTGTGGGAACAACACCCAACAAAACCTCATCTATGGAGACCCACGGGAAGAATGGGGGATGTCACGGTCTTGAGCAATGGCGAAAAGACGGACAATAAGCAGCTCGGTATGGTTGGCTGCATGGCCTTTCTCTCGTTAATTTCTCCGCATAGAAAATCTCCTGTGCGCCTCTCCTTCCATCAGTGCCGCCGTGATATTTGGAGCCGGCCGCTTTCTCAACGGAGCCATCGTCTGCCCTCCTGCGCCGCTCGCCTCCTACGAACCTGAAGCCGTCGCGGCCTATTTGGACACAGTCTGGCCTCATATCACTGAGAATGTCAACACCATCATCCCCCAGCACTCCCGGCTCATACGGTCCCTCGTCCTTGTCGCAGCGCCGACCAAACCTTTCGTCCTCACCGACAAGCAGTCCATTAAGAGGAAGGTGACCTTGAATCTGTACACCGACCAGATCGAGGCCGCATACAGGCGCATCGAGGAAGATGGCTACGAGGAAGTCGCACTGCCGAACCACGGTCTGACCTCGCACGGCATAGAATCCATTACATCATATGTGCAGGCTGTGGTGCACAAGGTTCTTCAGAGGCTCGTTCCACTGGACGACGATCTGTTCGACGCCGGATTAGAATCGCTTCTCGCCATGCGGATCCGATCTTCTCTTATCGCTGCCCTGAAAAAGTCCGGGAAGATGGGTTCGGTACCTGGCAATATTGTGTACGCCTTACCTACGCAGCGCGGCCTGGCGCAGTACTTGCTGGGCGTCCTCTCGTCTCCAGAGGCATCGATTGATGACCAGACCTCTTCAGGCTTCGACATCGGTGCCGCCATAACTGATACAATCGAGAACTTCACCGCCGACTTTCCTAGTCATCAAGCTGCAATAGATGCACAGAAGCAGGAAGGGGAGGTATATGCAGTCACTGGGACGACGGGATCCTTAGGGTCTTTCTTTGTCTCTTTACTTTTGAACAAGTCGGAGGTTCGGAAGATCTACCTCCTCAACCGGAAGACCGACGGCGGGCGTATCGAGCAGCGGCACCAGACTGCGTTCCGAAGCAGAGGCCTCGAATACGAACTTCTCGCACAGGCTGTGAGCGAAGGCCGGGCGATACATCTAGAGGTTGCGCTAGGTCAACGAAATCTCGGTTTGAACCGTGAGATTTATGACGGCGTGCGTTGTTGTTTTTCCTGGGCTCGTTCGTAGTTAAATGTTCCGGTTAGATGCGGGGGGAATTGACGCACATCGTGCACTGCGCGTGGCTGCTCAATTTCAACCTCTTCCTTCCTTCCTTCAGGACCCACGTCCAGGGCGTCCGGAACCTCGTTGATCTCGCGCTCGCTTCTCCACTGCCCTCCCCGCCGCGGTTCACCTTCCTTTCCTCCGTGGCAGTTGTGGCCGGATGGTGTGATGGAGCCGCACCAGAGGCCTCGCTGGACAGGCCGGCAGTGTGCTTGGACCAGGGATACGCGCATTCGAAGTACGTCGCTGAGAAGATCATCGAGCGCGCCGTGGCCCATTGCCCGGGATTTGAGGCCACGATCATACGAAGCGGGCAGCTTGCCGGCGCTGAAGAAACGGGCGCTTGGTCGCCGACGGAGCACATCCCGATCCTGATGAAGTCGTGTGTTGATTTTGGGCTCGTGCCCGACAGCTTCCCTGTGAATTCCAGTCGTCTATTAATTATCCAGCTTGTCTGACTTGGCCACTTTCCAGACACTCCGCTGGCTCCCAGTCAACGTCGCCGCGCAAGTGGTCTACATGGTGATCCAGGCCTCGTGCGGCCAGCTGGCGTTCTACAATCTGGAGAACGCCCTGCCGACGCCCTGGCCAAAGGTGGCGCGCACGCTCTCCATGATCTATTCTCTGCCTGTCGTCTCGACTGCAAAGTGGTTAGAACAAGTGCGGACGCGCACGGACCACCCGGCCAATAAGCTCTTCACCTTCTTCGAGGAATACGCCCTGGGCTCGGGCATGCCTGCCCTGCAATTGGACCATGCGAGAGACGCGGCGGGAAATCTGGTGGATTATGTGGTCGATGACGAGCTGATTGAGGTTTATGCACGCTATGCTTGTCGCTGATTTCTACATGTTTCGAGTTCAGGAGGATCACTGGATTTCGTGCCAGGGGGTTGAAGTCGGGAACGAGTGTGTGTCTTTTTTTCTGTATAGAAATTAATAGAGTAGATATGGTGTCCGAGCACTTGGCGTTGCGGCCCTTGCCAGTGCCCGGCCGAATCGCGGGATCGCCGTGAAGGTAAGAGGACTATGCCTATATGAGGCAGGCGAGCACTCGGCTGACCACGGCCACGGCAGGGTATATCTGCGATGACCGGCGAGGGAATAGAGGAAGTGCTACAATGGGTTCGAGGTCACCCTATATTCAATTTTCCAAGTTGATTGCTGACCGACCGCGTTTCGCGTTTAGTTTGTGGTAAATGTATCACATGAGTCAACCGTGGCAGGATATACGATAGAAACGTAGCTCCATCAGACCGAGTGTCGAGTGAGATACGATGAATCGTGTTACTTCCAAGCCACGTCGCGTCTGGCGGAGGAATTGATATTGGTTGTGCTCAGGAAGATGTATTGGGAGTCTAGACTAGTGCACTTTGAAGCGCTTGGAAAATTTATTCGCAGTGCCAAGAAGGAAAACACGCAATAAGGCTGAACGAAGGAAGGCTACTTACAAACGGCATTGGCAGCAGATCCGTCTCCCTAGCCCAAAAGAAAGTGATACGGGATGTATGAGATCGTGCTGTCGCGAATGAAGTAGGTACCGAAAAAAAGAAAGAAGGGCTCTCAAAGAGAGGAATTTCCAAAGATTGTTCAAACGGCTTGCATTTTGCAATATGACAGGATGTCTCTAGTAAAAGGCGAGAAACATGTTTAGTGTCAGGTTGCAATGCCGCTGAATGATAGTAGAGAAAGTCAAGCGACATCATCAGAGTTTTGTACCTTGTTCGGGCCCCGGGTATGTCGTTTTAGTCAGGGGCGGCGCTAATCGTAATATCCACCGAAGTAAAAAACAAAGCATGCTAACACGTCTTCGGTGGACATGCTCATTCTTTCCGCGATTTGAACTGCGTAGATCCACAAAATAAACTTGGCACTGACGGATTGATCGCACCTTCCCACGGTTCCGATTTTCGGATTCATCGCGCATAAAACACCAATGAGTCCACGAATGAGAGCTGACGGGTCCATCCGAACCTCCTTTGCTCACACCAATCCATACCACACGATATATATATCATCCTTCTCGTTCACCGAGTCCGGCTTCAAGCCGAATTTCAACAAGTTACATGGCCAGATACGTCTGAATTAACTTGAATTTTCATAATCTCTGAGGTAACATATAAGGGAGCAGGAATACCAGTAATACTGACTAGCTGGCCCGGGCCCTGTGACGCTTTCGAGTTATTAATCAATTTTTCATCGAGATGATCAGATGTCCAACTTGACCAGTGTACCTCGTCAAACAGATATAATGACGTTCGCCGCATTGTGCGGTCAGGGATTCAAAGTATTCCCGTGCTTCGGTAGCGCTCGGACGCTGGCTGGGATCGACGTGGGTCATCATAACCGCCAGTGGACGCAGAAATTCCAACTCGGTGTACACCTGAAGTATATCAGCTTTGGAAGACCTCAAGAGACAGACATTGAGACATTCAAAACGTGCTTTACGATTGTGCTACCTAGCTGGTATATGTCGACTTTGAACGGGTCATATATGGAGTCTTCCTGCCACTCCGCGACGTATCCTGTCCTACGTGGTCCTGTGGCAAACAGGGCTCGTTCGGAGGACAGCATATCGAGACATCACAGTCTATAAAGTAATATTTGATTGCGAGTACAGCAGAACGTGGGCGGGGTCTGATGGGATGGACACCGTCGCGCGTACGGGGCGCAAAAAAAATGGCTCTCCGGAATAAGCTGGCTTGCGTCGACCATCAAGTTCCCCTAGCACGCCTCTCTATGGAGAAATTTCAGATGTGATACTTTGTGTGGCCGAACTACGTAATACCTCTGAACGATGTTCTGTGATTGCATAAACTCGAGGCCCTTGCAAAATTAATGATGGTGCCTAAAGTACTGGCTTACAACCAAAAAATTGTGAATGGCTGTAGGAATCTCACCCCCCTGGAAGCAGGGTGCTTCAAACACCCTCCGTAGAAATGGCGACAAAAGGTCCCTCAAAATCACGATTTCGTTGACGTCGGTGACATGTTTCAGGACGACCTTTTTCTTCTCATCCAGTTTTGTTGTATCCATGTCCTTTGAGCCCATCTGTCGAATTGCCGTGAGACGAATGGAGATGCATTCCAACGAAGTCAATTCAAACAAGAGCAGGCCGATGCTCTTCGGTCCGCCGACCGCCCAGCATCCGCTGCCCACGAGGATTTCCAGTCTGGATCGTATCTAGGTCGAAGAAGGTATCCTTTCGTTTTGAGAGCATTGTAGCGCTTGGCTCAGAAAATCTCGGCTGGAGTGTGAGTAAAGAAAATCACGACAACGTTTGGAAAACGTGCGATTGGCCACGTTTTCACCAGTGGGTTGAATTAACTAAGCAATAATCCCTTTCCATCGCCGTAGGCTTTTGACGACTCTAACTCTGTATTCGCTTCTGCGAGAAGCTTCTTCGGCAGCTTGTTTACGATTTGTTGCATAATTTCAACTGGAACACAACCGTGAGAGCCACTATTGATCCAATCAGTGGCAGTGTCCGGGATTACCAGATCCGGCTCTCTCCGACCTGAGTATTTTCCGTTTCCTTATCCTAGGAGACGGTGGAACCGGTTTAAAGGAGCGGCCAGTCCCTGTGGAACTATAGATATGGACCTTACTATCTGTTCGATTGATTCGTTGGAGACTGAATGTCATATAATTTATGCAACTTGAGGCAAGACTTGAGGCCTGGAACAGCGTCGAGTGCGCTGTACGATGAGGTGAACCGTAGCCCAGCTTTTAAGACTTCAGGGACATCCCATCTCCGATTTCTCATAAACAAATATTTTGGTTCTATGTAGCGAGCGCTCCATTGTGAAAGAATATCCTGCTATTCTGTGCAGCTGTAGCGCCACTGTGTCTTAAATTGATCTCTCTATCGAATAAGTTAGTCCTCTGGCCTCCTCTGGCGGTCTCCTGCGAGCCGAGGCCTCGCCGTCGTGCGCACGCGCCACCCTGTCGCAGATCTAGGACTGCTCTCTAGTCTAGACAGATACCAACGTTCACAAAATCCCATTGACAGCCCCAAGGCCGCAAGCAAATACCGGATAACTTAACCCCTTCCATCACCAAAAGTGTCCAAAGCTGGCAAGGCCTCGTGACTTTGACAAGGCCCATCAAGCGCGCTCCAGGGCTTGGACGCGTCTCGCAAGGCCCTTCCAAGGCCTCTCCCAGCCTCGGATCTCCTCGCCAGGAATTCCCAACCCTTGCCCCGCCTCGCAAGATCGGCCGCGCGGCCTTCAAAAGTCGAGCGCGCCCAAGTCCTCCTTCGTCGCGTCTTCCACTCCGACCACCACCACGCATTTCAATGTCGATTTCACCTTCCTCCCTTATACTTCGACCCTCTTCTGGTCTCAACCCATCCTCTTGGCCGGCGACGTGGGAGCCCCACGTACGAAATGGGCCGCCGGGAGTGCCATCAATAGCGCCGCCAGGAGGCATAAAGCGCTGCTGGTACGTTCTATTCATTCACTCAGATGCATTCCCCAGTCCTTCGACGTGCCCTCCTCCCCTTCTTCCCGTTCCATCGAGGCCAATTGCGTGAGGTACGCGCTTGTCGACGCAGGCAACTTTCCACTCCCGCTCGACCGCGCAGCGCTCACGCCCAACGCCCCACCGCAACCGATCTTCGCGCTGTCGCTGGGGCAGGCCTGCTGCTGGTGGGTTGCGGAGACAGCGAAGTAGCGCAGCGAGTCCCAGATTTCACGGGCCACGTCCGCTCCCTTTGGTGGAAGGTTGCCGTTGTCTCTTCCCAGTCGACCTCAGTATTCGCTGTTCGCCCACCCACATCTCTTTCCCCTTGATTAATGATTGCTTACCTCCAATTCTCAGACCACCCTCACTCAAGCCATCCAGTCTTCATTCGGACTCATCTAGTGGTCAAACCTGGTGCGATCCCATCTTATATCTTGAGCGACACCCTCCCTCTCCAGCACTTACTCAGCCCCGTCCCTCCTTCCCTTCTCGGAACCGCCGTCAAGCCGTCTCGCCCTTCTTCCTCGAGGCCAAGCTTCAGACCCGTGCCCGTGACAGCTTTGGCGAGGGAGACGCCAGCATCGCACAGGCGGGCGCTCGACCTATTCCGCGAGGCGCGCGCGCGCTCACCTTCCGGAGACGCGCCGGTTCCGATCGCGGGTACGCGCGCTTCGAAGCCAAAGAAGACGGTTACCTAGGCGTTTGATGACGAGGTCGAGTCTGGGCAGTTCATCGGGCGCGTCGTCCCGACGAGGTAAGTGTTAATTAGCGCGCATATATCCAACTAATCGCACTTGTTCCATCTCGAGATCCTCGATTGTCTCCCTCGCTAAGGTAAGGTTTTTTGTCGTAGTTATCCTGGCTGACACTCCTTCTCAGCCGTTCGATTGACAACATTCTTGTCAAGCGCTCATTCCCCCCGGCAACCGCTTCCATCAGAGCCAAAGGTACTGTCCGTTGTCCTCTGTCTATTCTGCTTACCTACCTTTCGCAGAACGGCGTTCGGAAATGCTACCAACCTCTTCCAACGATGTTTCTTGCCGAGTGACTCTTGTAACGCCGCGCACACCGTCTCTTCCGCAACTAAGGCGAGTTCTTTCACCTAGCGAGGTGAGCATCGTGACCCCTGCATTTATCATATCGCTGTGACGGACATTGAAGCGCCTAGGTTCGGTAAGCATATCCCCTTTGATTATTTTCCCATCACCTGGACTCTTTCATTTTCCCGTGGTACAGGTACGCACACCTCGCCTGGTTGCATGTAACCCAAACTTACAATTTCTGTCAGATTTCGAACTCTAACCTCAAAATTGTACCGCAAGTAAATATCTATGTCTTCGCCTCTCCAAGTCGGGTTCTTCGCACATGGACCCAATTCGTAAGTGTTCCCTTCAGCGCCATTTTCACTTGCTGACGCTATGGTACGTTTTGACTCGATAATCCTGCTGGTGAGTTAAATGCACTCCGTGTCATTTTCGTTACTCACTCCGCATATTTATTGTAAACAGCCTGTCTCTCGTTCAAGGCGTCTTTCCTCGCTATCAGTATCAACTCCTTGTCGCGCGACCGCCCTCGGTAAGCATGCCTTTTGAAGTCTTTTGGCGACATCTTGCATAATTGAGCCATCTTTATAGCGTCGTTACCCTCGCGCATCAATAACTCGTCTTTGTGAGTCTTCTCGCTCGTATGGTCTCCTTTGTACTGACCAATTTCAACCGCAATTCTTAGTCATGCACACTTAGCTCGTCCTTATTCTTGTACTCCCGTTATTTGATAATAAAATTGTTTTCTTGTCTTTATTTGGAATGACAGGAATTGGGAAGGAAGGCCTGGAGCGCCCTTGCAAGGGCCCCAAGGCCTTCCGAGGGCGCTCGAGGGCTTCCAAGGGCACTCAAGCCCGGGACGCCCTTGCGTGGCCTTGTGAATTTGAAGAGTGCCTCGGGAGGGGTGCACAGGCCTCGGACGTCCTTGTGAGGCCTTGGGACCCTTCCAAGGGGCTTCCGAGGCCTTTGGAAGGTCTTTCCGCTTTTGGTGATGTCCCAACCATACCCTCACTCCTCCCTCCGCACGCTCCCACACGCGTCTGCATCCGGCGCGACTACATCCGCGTCCCCGCGCGCGGCGCGCGCCCACTGCGCCCACGGCTCCGTCCCGTGCACGGGCCTAGCGCGCGCCGCGCGGAACACACCCTCCTCCACGCGGTCCAGCGCGAGCAGGGCGCAGAGCACGAGCGCGTCGAGGAGCGTTGCGATGAAGGAAGAGCGGGCGTCGAGCGCGTGCCGCGGCGGGACGGGGAGCGCGGGGAGTGCGCCGCCAACGGCCGCCGCGCGGAGGCGCTGCCGCCAGCTCTTCGCCTTCGTGGGCGGGCTCGGGGGCGCGAACGTCGCGCAGAAGAGTGCATCGTCGGACGCGGCGAAGAGGTGCTCGGCGGCGCCGAGGCGCAGCGCGTGCTGCGGGGAGGGCGCGCGGAGGAGGACGGCGAAGAGGAGGGGCGCGGCGTAGTGGATCGTCAACGCCGCGGGCGGCTCCTTGCTGCCAGACGGGGAGAACGTGATGCTGCGGAGGGCGGGGTCGGCGGGGACGAGCGTGACGGAAACGCCGGTCTCGCGGACGCGACGCGCGAGGAAGGCGTGCACGCGGCGCTGCGCATGTGCCTCGAGCGCGCCTGCGGGGAGGTGCCGCACGGTGTCGGGCGCACCGGCTGCGGCCGAGGACGTGGAGGGGTGGGGGAGCGGCGCGGGGCGCGGGAAGACGTCGAGGCGCTTGACGTAGTGCAGGATCCACGCGACGTACGCGATGCGCGCGAAGGAGAGGAAGAGTGCGAAGGGCGCGCGGGCGAGCGCGCTGAGGAGGGCGGGCGCGGTGAGCGGGGTGGAGACGGTGGGGCGCAGGAGGGCGGTCAGCTTGAGGGGGCCCGGAACGGCGGGGTCGTCCGACTGAGTGTGCAGATGCACGCGCACGCTCGGGCGCGGGGGCGGCACGGGTTCTGAGGTGGGCGAGACCCCAGAAGGGGGGTGGGATGGACGGGTGACGGAGACGGTGTAGAAGCCGCTGCGGTCGTTGAAGGGCGAGACGTGGAACGCGCGGGGGAAGGTCCACTGGTGGTCGAACCTGGATATGTGATTCGATGATTTGATAAGAGAGGCAGAACGGCGACTGACCCGCGGGAGGGCACCTTGTCCTCACGAATGCCGGGCTCCAGGCAGTACACATGCGCCTCCCCGAACGTGTTGTGAACCTTGAAGTAAATTACTTGAGCGTCAACGCTCGCACGAAGCCGAGAACGCTGACCTCGAGCACAGCGAGGAAGAGCACGCCGTCGGGACGGTAGCAGAAGTAGACAGTCAGTGGGTTGATTCCCTCGAAGCCGAGCAGGCCGGGCATGGTCATCATCCACGCGTCCTCCAGGGGATCAGTGAACCCTCGGTCAAGCAGGACCTTCACCAGCCGCTGCCGAAGCGAGCCATCCGAGGGGCAGAGATACGGCGCAGCGCGCAAGCCAACAAGGCGGGCCCAACGGCCGCCGTAGCCAAAGACCCAGCCGCGGCCGAGGTCGAGGGAGTGGTCCTCGAGCGCGTTGAGCGAGAGCAGCAGCGCAAGCGTCGGGTAGGTGAATGCATGCGTCGAGCGCACGGGAAGAAGGCGAGCATGAGTGACCTTGTTCTCAAGGACGTAGCCCCGAGGACAGAGGGTGGGTGCAGCAGACATGCCGGCGGTCAACGCAGACGGGGTACGAGGCGGGGTATTTGGTTCGGAGGGATCAGCCAAACAGTAACGGCGGATCACGGTCACAGGCGCGTCGGTTGGTTTACAGCCATGAACGCGCCTGCACCCGTCCTAGCGACGCCCCTCGCCTCTGTACCTCTCCAGGTCCAAGAAAGCCGTAATAAGCGTCTCGGCCGGCAGCAGGCCCGATTCCGCGACCGCGGCGGGTGAAGCAGTCCTTTAGTACCTTGCGACTTATCGCTAACGGATTAATGGCAGGATATTCGTTCCGCGCTCGCACAACAATCTTCTAGACATCTTGTTGGGCAATAAGAAGCTGTCACCGCTGAAGCGCCGCTCGCGGTCGCGGTCGCGCAGCGTCTCCGTCTCGCCGACCAAAAAGCTTGCTAGGAAGACCAAGGGTGGCACGAGGCGCAAATCCTCCAAGGCCGCTGCGGACGAGCAGGATGCAGATGAAGAACAGCCAGTCGCAGGTGCGTCTCCTAGTCTCTGCATCTGGAATCCCGAGTTGCCTCAAACTTGGGCCATATCGCTGGAGCACAACACAAAGCTGTCCATCGGGTAGCTCGTGGTGGACATTCGCCTCGGTTTTTTACTCCCCCACCTTCAATCTAACTTAGGCCGTCCAAACCGCCGTATTGATTTGTTGACACACACCCCCTCAAGGTCCCTCCCGCCTCCCCTCTGCTTCAACTTCCAGCAAGGCAAAGGCAAAGGCGAAGAAACCCGCCGCCGTCGCCGGCGCCCCTGGTACATCCACCCTCTCTCCCTTTGCACCATTCTCATCACTTAATTGATGCACCAGACGCCCCGAAACGCAAAGGCCGCCCCCCAAAGTCCACATCCACATCCAAATCCAAGTCCACTACCACAACTACCCAAACCGAAACTACTACAATAACACCAGGTACGCCGCCCCTACCCCGCGCCCCGCGTCCCGCTGAGCAGCATGCATCTAATAAAATAAACCTAACAGCGGAGGAATCGCCGGCAGCGAAGCCCAAACCCAAGCCCAAGGCCGCGCGGAAGACCGGTACGTATTTCTCTCATCCATCGGCTACAACGAACTCATTGGGCTTGGTGCGCAGGCGCCAGTGCCGCCGCGAAGGCGAAGCCAAAGGCAACGGCGCGGCGTACGAAAGCGACCGCAAGAGCGGAAGCGGAAGCCGACGACGATGCGGACGCGCCTCCTGCGCGCGCACAGCGGGCACGCGGCGCGAAGGCGCGCACGACGTACGCGGAGCTGTCCGACGACGACGACGACGACGACGACGACGACGAAGCGGACGAGACGCCAAAGCCGAAGGGCAAGGCGCCCAAGCGGAAACGCACAGAGGAGGAGGCGGAGCCCGCACCCGCGCCCGGCGCGAAGCGTAAGCTCGCGGTCATCGTGGAGGAGGACGAGGACGAGCATGAGGACGAGCCTGTCAAGCGGCGGAAGGCGGACGACGGGGCGGACGACGACGACGACGAGAAGAAGCCTGAGCCGAAACCCAAGCCCAAGGCGGGGAAGCGCGCGCTACCGCCCGTCGTCGACGTCGTGGAGGAGGCGCCGTCTGAGCCGCTCAAGCTCAAGGCCAAGGCCAAGCAGAAGACGAAGCCGACCGCAAAGCCCCCGCCCGCAGAGGAGGAGGAAGACCCGAGGCCGGAGTCCAAGCCCAAGAGGAAGCGTGCGGTCAAGAACCCGCCCGAACCGCCCATAGAGGAAGAACCGGAGCCAGAGGCGAAGCCCAAGCGGAAACGTGCTGTAAAGGAGCCCCCGCCCGAGCAGCCTGCAGAGGAGGAGCCGGAACTGGGGCCAAAGCCCAAGAGGAAACGGACGCTTAAGAACCCGCCGGAGGAAGAAACCGCCCCACCGGCGAAGCGGCGCAAGCCCGCGGCGCGCGATGAGGAGGAGGTTGCGGAGCCCAAGCCCAAGCCCGTTAGGCGGCGAAAGCCTGCCGCTCCGCTCGCAGAGGTGGCGGAGGAGGACACGCCTTCCCAGTCCGCGAAGAAGAGCGCGGCGAAGAAACGGTCCGCGGAGACCGCAGCGCCCAAAAAACCCCTCGTCAAGAAGCGCGCCGGGGCGGCAGAGTGCGTATTCCCCTCCTCCGCTTCGTTGCCTCCACTCACTCACTGGCCGCGCAGGCCTCCATCCAGGACACTCAAGGAAAATACGCCATCGTCGCCTCCTGCGAAGGTGTGTGCATCTCGTGCTGCGCGCCCGTTTCTGCTGATGTGTGCATGCAGGTCTTACCGTTACCTGTGCAGCGAGGCCTGCCGAAGAGCGTGCTGGAGCGGGTGCGGGCGCACGCGGGCTTGCGCCTGGCCGCGGACGACAGCGAGCCGGACGAGCTCGATTTCCTGTCGTGACATCGACATTGCTTACGACTTGCTTTTCCCGCATTGTAGACAGATAGACACATGAAGCCTGGCACGCACATACGTACATACCTATTCAATGTTAAAGAGCCTCAGATGTGTTTGCGTGGTGTGCCCGAGTCAATCGCAGGACGCGCGTGGCTTCATTCATCTACGACAGTCATTCATTCGTTTTTTTCGATGCGATTCGATTCGAGGGGGTCCCATCTGCGTGCATCTCTAGATTAGACGGGCGCGCCCTTCTTCGGGTCCTTCTCGAGCTCCGGGACGAGCATCGTCTGCGGCAGCGTCAGCATATATCCGCGGAAGGAAGGACAACCAAACGCACCTGCGTGCCACCGACGCCGCCCTCCCACGTCTGGTACCGCAGCGCGGTGAGCCCGCGCTTCTCCGCCGCCAGTCGATGCGTCTCCTGCAGCGAGTTGCGCACGGCGCGCGCGGTGATTTGGGTGTATTTGTTGTAACTGTTTCCCCTGCGGTCAATATACGAAGGAGACGAGAGAGAGGGGTGGGGGTGGGGGTGGTGGAGGAGGAGGAAGAGGAGGGGGGACTGACGTGAAGACGCTCCGCCAGGTTGCGCTGCTCATCGTTGCAAGAAGGATGAAGGATTGATGCGCGTGTTTGCATCACGGGGTGTAGCCAAATAGCGCCTCCGAACCTCTCCGCAACTTCCAATTCAGCTCCGACTCCACCTTTGAGCTCTTATGGAGGTCGAGTTTACTTAGTGAGGCTCTGCTCAGAACTCAGCAAGTGCACCACTCTCGAGGTTGCTCACTGACCCGAGAATCTTCAAGCAGATGCCAGTTTTCAAAGTTCTTTTCGAACTTTTCTTTTTGGCTTTCAAGTTGTGATCTTCAAGTTCAAAGTTGCAGACCGCTGGACGATACGCACCGAGCGGTTGGAAACAGCCTGTTGTGCGCTTCATTCCTGTCCGCCGCGATGATAGCCGTTGTTACGAGTAGCCTGAGTGTGTGCCAGAAGTGCGCCTCAGATTCGCGCGGCGTCAAATAATCCCGAATACTGCCTTTTGCCTCTTTGTTGAAGAGCGGCAGGAAATACAAATATTTCAGCTCACCGATGGTATTTTGTCGTGCGATGCTCAACTGCTGATTTTATTCATTTGGATAGTATACATAGTTTCATCCAGAGGGCGAGCTGCATACTCTAATGGAGTTAAATAGGATCCCCCGCCTCCTCGGCTGACGTTGTGAGCGGCCGCCGTTTCCACACGTCCTGCATGGTTTTTGGAGCTCGTCTGGAACTGATAGCGGTATTATCCGCACGCCCAGCCCAGTTCTTGATGAATTCAGTCTCGACCTCGATGGCAAAACGCACATCAGTATGCGAAATGCCAAACCTTTTGCGTTTGTATGGGCGCGCGCCCTCTGAAAGTTTGCTGAACGACACCAGGTGCACTGTGCACCGGTCCTTGAACAGCTGAACCTTGACCCCTGCCTGACTGGGGCTCGGTACGGGCTTGTCACAGAAAAGATGGACGCACCAAACCGTGTGTTGGTTCGGGGATGGCGGCGACGACAGCAATGAAGAAATCTTTTGCGGAGGCATAGTCGTGGAATCGGTAAACACGGTGGAGGGATGGATTGCCCGGGAGATGGAAGTTGGCTTTGGCAGCTCGATTATCGGTGAATAGTCCCTTAAACGGAATGCTCTCGATGTACCAGCCATTCGCTACAAGTGGCTTGATATATGTTTCGAGATCGCCCTGGGTGATAGAGGGCGGACGTAGGGCTGGGGCGGGGGGCAGGGAAGGGAGCGCCACAGACACGATCGGAGCATGGTTTTGCGGGGCGGGAGGATGGTCGCGTGGTTTCCTCTCTGAAAATGCGGCGGCGAAGGCCTTAAGCGATTTGGGATGGAAAAAGGTATCAGTTCGAACAGCCGCATCCGGGCAGATCTTCTGGTATTCCGCCCCGGTCTCAATGGCGAGGCGAATCACACTCCGAGTGATGCCTTCCTGCGAATTCAGGTAGAAACGGGCCGAGAGGTGAGGGGAGACTGTGATCTAAATAGGGTCAGGATGGATTCATGAATCATAGGCTGCCACGGATTACATTGGCAGGTACATTTCGCGTATTTTGGCTGAACGCTACTAATTCTTTGGTAGACCGGAAGTCGAAGGTCCGCCGCAGATCAGGATGGTATATCCGGCTTCCTAAATCCGGGGAAGTAAATCCCCAGCCATATTTGTACAAGGGTTTGAGGTACTGAGAGACGTCGGAATCAACCAATGGTGCCGTGGACGCCTCAGGCGGGGGCGGGAGAGATGGCTGTTATGGGCCAGTATTAGATGACTGGAAGCGATAAGCACTTCAAGAACCTTTCCTTCACGATATTTTTCTACGAGGAAATATGATTCAATGAGGCGAGATTTTGGCCAGAAAAGAAGTAATCACCACTAGGGAAGACGACGAGTATGTTCTTGTCCAGTCGAATGCGGGGACGGCCGATATACTCCCTGCATAAAGACCGAAACGGTTGAGGGGCCTGAAATCCGTGAACGCGCGAATGGCTTGGCGACACATGACGGAGTTGAGAGAAAGTCTTGGAGAAAGTACGAGCACCGCCACTGAACCAACAACTTAACCACACAGCCGAAACACTGCCACTGATGGCTCTCACGGTTGTGTTCTGGTTCAAGAAATTGAAATTCCCGCGTAAAAAATCGCACAAGACTGGAGACTGATTAAGCCCATAAACAAAGAGTCGCAATCATCCCGAACTCACACATTGTCGTCACGGTGTAGAAAGCTCTCTCTGACCTCAGTGACCAAGTCAGTCTCTCTTGATAGACTCCCTCGCTCGTTCCTCGTTCTGACCTCTCAACTTTGACAAATACAACATAATAACAATGGCGAGAGCCGTCTGGAACGGGAGGCAATGAATATTAATTATGTATGTAAGTCGAACACGTGGCCAATTGCACGCTTTCCACACGTTGTTCATGAGTGTCTCCATTCGCGCTCCAGAAGAGCTGTTCTGGGTCAGCCGGTACGATTCTTTCAAAGCAAGAGGATACCTGCTTCGACCTCGATACCATCCCGACTGGAAACCTTCATGGAAACCGGGTGATGCTAGCCAATTGCTGACCGAAGAAATCCGGCCTGCTCGTGTACGAATATCATTGAAATTCAGCCCTACGTGGCTCACATTTAACAGATGTGGCCAAATGTCATGGATGCCATCAAACTGGACGAGACGAAAAAAGTTGTCCTGAAACATATGACGGACGCCAACGAACTTGTGATTTTGAAGCAGCTTTCGTTGGCGACGGATAAAAGGAACCACACAGTCCCTCCCATCGAGTTCCTTTTTATCCAGCCAGATGAGACGGGCCCCAAGGAGTTTTATCTCGTTATGCCTTTTCTACGGAGGGCGTTTGAGGCACCTAACTTCGAGAGGCTGGGTGAGGTTCTCACGGCCCTCCACCAATTTCTAGTCGTAAGCCAGTACCTCCCGCACTATTAAGGTAGGGGCCATACAAGCGCGGTTACCCCACGTGCTGTTACGGTCACATCCCTTTTTGGGACTGGTCGCGCTTCAACAGTCTTTTGCGTGGACTTCTGAAAGGTTTTGGAGAATCGGCTTCAACAATGTTGTTTAGATATACATTAAGGATGCTTGGGAATTTTCTCGTCAATTTTGGTGAAATATTGAGGGAGTAGTTATGATTATACTATTATGAATGTGCTACAAACTAGCATCTGTGTTCCCTCCTCACATAATTCCAGCGGCGACCATGTCTTTTTGGATGTCTGGAGGCAGTACTCTATGCCCCTTGTACTTCCACGCTGCCTATGCCGTCTGCGGGCCATCCAGTCCATGGCAGTATGCATCAGCAAACCTGTGAGCTCAAAGAACAAACCGGTGCATGGAGTCCAGGGGGACCTGTTCGAGTGCGTCGAGTGCGTTCCTCTCAAGGGCATCTTCACGTGATGACTCAGAATTTAGCCAGTAGATCCGCTTAGCGTAGCCCCAGACCATCTCGCTGGAATTGTGCGAGGAGGGAACACAAATGCTGGTTTGTAGCACATTCATAATAGTATAATCATAACTACTCCCTCAATATTTCACCAAAATTGACGAGAAAATTCCCAAGCATCCTTAATGTATATCTAAACAACATTGTTGAAGCCGATTCTCCAAAACCTTTCAGAAGTCCACGCAAAAGACTGTTGAAGCGCAACCAGTCCCAAAAAGGGATGTGACCGTAACAGCACGTGGGGTAACCGCGCTTGTATGGCCCCTACCTTATTAATTCTTCACATTCCGTTAGGGCCTCGAATTTATGCACTTAAAACACATCGCGCACAGGTATTATATAGTTCGGCTACACAGAGTATCGCATCTGAAATTTCTCCACAGAGATGCGTGCTACGGGAACCTGATGGTCGACGCCAGTCAGTTTATTCCGGAGAGCCATTTTTTTGTGACTCATACGCGCGACGGTATCCATTCTATCAGACCCCGCCCACGTTCTTCTGTATCCGCAATCAAATATTACTTTATAGACTTCGATGTCTCGATATGCTGTCCTCCGGACGAGCCCTGTTGGGCACTGGACCACGTAGGACAGGATAGAACCGTCCCGGAGTGGCAGCAAGACTCCACATACGACCCGTTCAAAGTCGACATATACCAGATAGGTAACACCATCGTAAAGCACGTTTTAAATGTCTGTCTTGGCTCCTCTTGAGGTCTTCCAAAGCTGATATGTCGCCTTCAGGTGTACACCGGATTGGAATTTCTGCGTCCACTGGCGGTTATGATGACCCACGTCGATCCCAGCCAGCGTCCGAGCGCTACCGAAGCACGAGAATGCTTTGAATCCCTGACCGCAGAATGCGACGGACGTCACTATATCTGTTTGACGAAGTACACTGGTCGAGTTGGACATCTGATCATCTCGATGAAAAACTGGTTAATAACTCGAAAACGGCAGAGGGCCCGGATCAGCTAGTCAACTACTAGTACTTGTATCTGCTCTCTCTTGCATTTTATATGAGATATTATGAAAAAATTGAAGTTCGTTCACGCATGTTTGGCCATGTAACTTGTAGAAATCCGTCTTGAAGCAGGACTCGGTAAATGAGAAGAATGATATATATTGTGTGATGTCAATGGATGCGAAGAGAGGAGATGGGTCCGGTAGCTTTCATTCGTGGACGCATTGGTGTTTTATATTTGCGCGAAGAATCCGAAAATCCGAACCGTGAGAAATTGCGATTAATCGGTCCGTGCCGGGTTTATTTTGTGGACCTGGTTCAAATCGCGGAAAGATGGGAATAACTGAACATGTCCACCGAATACGTGCTAGCATGCTTTATGTTTGGCCTTGTTGGATTTCACGATTCACCCCGCCCCCGAGATTAAAACGACATAGCCGGAGCCCGGGGCCCGAACAAGGTACAAAACTCTGGTGATGTCGCTTGACTTTCTCGACAATTGGCCAGCGGCATTGCAACCTGACACCAAACATGTTTCTCGCCTTTTACTAGAGACATCCTGTCATATTGCAAATGCAAGCCGTTTAAACAATCTTTGGAAATCTTCTCTTCGAGAGCCCTTCTTTCTTCCTTTTTTTTCGTACCTTCCATACCCGACAGCATGATGTAATTGTAAAACGTCCCTTATCAGTTTTTTTTTTGGCCCAGGCAGATGGATCTCCTGCAGGTGCCGTTCTTTAGGTAGCCCTCCTTCGTGCTGTTTTTTGCGTATTTTCCTTCCTGGCAACATCACTATAGGTTTCGGTGGTCTGTCGCCATTTCCACTGTGAATAAAATTTTCAAACACTTCTCATGAAAAGACACTGTGAATCCAAGTCTCCAAAATCGTAGACTCCCAATACGTCTTCCGAGCCCAACCAATATCAATTTAATTTCCTCCGCCAGACGCGTACTTGGCTTGGTAGTAACATGATTCATCGTATCTCACTCAACACTCGTCTGATGGAGCTGTTTCTATAGTATATCCTGCCACGTTTGACTCATGTGATACATTCGCCACAAACTAAACGCGAAACGCGGAAAATTGAATACAGTGTGGCCTCGAACCCATTGCAGCGCTTCTTCTATTCCCTCGCCGGTCATCGCAGATATCCCCTGCCGTGGCCATGGTCAGCCGAGTGCTCCCCTGCCTCATATAGGCATAGTCCTCTTACCTTCACGGCAATTGCGCGACTCGGCCGGGTACTGGCAAGGGCCTCAACGCCAAGTGCCTCGGATATCGCGTCCAGATCCACCGCCCCCGCCAAATCGATTTTATTCGCCAACACGAGCAGCGGGAAGACGCTCGAGATGCACCTGTGCAGCCGGTGCAGCTCGTCTTCGACCGTGGGGAAACGCTCTGGCACGGCGGCGTCGAGCGCGAAGATGAACGCGTGCGCAGTCCTGAAATCTGCCCAAGTACATAAATAGCTGTCCCTTGGCGCTCAAGCAAGGATCGGATTCCACCGACATACATAGTCGCCATATCGGACGGATTGGATCACTGCCGCCGAAATCCCAGAGGGTCACGCTGTGTCTCCCATAAGGGATCCGTCCGATGGTAAATCCTGCAATAGAATAATTATAAGTCACATCAACATGGACCCGCTGAAACAACTAAAAGACCTATGCTGGGTGTTGTGAGTGGGAGCACGCCCAAAGGGAGCTCGCGGCGGTGGAGGCGGTTCAAAAGGCTCGTTTTCCCTGCGTCGTCCAACCCGACCATCAACACCACTTAGAAGTAAGGCGGTTATTAGAGGGCAGTATGCGATAGAATTGAACTCACCGAATGCCTTGGGGAGCACCGAAGGAAAGAAGCGGTCAGCGTTGGCGACTGCGGACGAAAGAGCGGAGCCCATAAAATGAACCAGTATAGAGGGCGCGTGAAGACGCCGTGGTGGTCACGTCGCATACCCGGGGTAGCCTAGAGTCCAGTCGCGGAGGCACTGTCCCACTGCCCTTAACGTTTATGACAATTGGGCTTGGTTGAGACATTTCCGGACATCTCCAAAGTAAACAAGACAGGCGAGGGAGGATGGAGGATGGGGAAGTAGATGCGAGAAACCATGTTCGCGTGCCAGGCGCGGTTTGCGTGGCTTCGGAAGGTAGCTGCTAGGAGGAGAATTCCTTCCTCCTAGCGAGGCAACATTTCCAGATGGTTCCAAGCACAAAGACAGACACAACGCAAACCAGTCCGGGGACTGATACAAAGAAAAACTTCGATTTGACTTCGGCTGCGTATACTATCACCAGATACCAGGAATAAGCGCAGAAGGGACGCGCTTCGTGTAGTCCCTCCACTGCTGCCCGTACTTCTTGGACATGTGGGCGGTGATTTCAGGGATTCCTCCAGTGGCAAAGCCATAGATTTGGAACATGGTAAGCGCCCCGGTCGCCACAAGCGAACCCTGGATTGGCGGGTCCGTTAGTATATTCGTGAAAAATAGAGGATGAAACTGACGGTCGCGAGAGTGATGCCTGTGCGCCACAAGGTATATCCGAGGTAATTTGGATGGCGCACGAAGGACCTTGGTCAGGTTCAAAACGGGGCACACTGGTTGGCTTGAACGAAACGCACCACAGGCCCGTGTCGTCGATCTTGCCTTTATTCTTGGGGTCCTTCTTGAACTGCTTCCTGCTTTCCTCCGCAATCGTCTCCATCGAGATCCCAATAGCGAAGAGCGCAAGGCCCGCCCACTGCTTCCATCCGATGCAGTCCACGAAGTCGCCGAGAATCGGGTACGGCGCAGAGGTGAGAGCGTTGACGGCAACAAGGGTGTCGATGGCGCTGACGACGGTGTTGTACGAGACGACCATGAGTGCCGTGCCGGGTGTCCAGGTATATGTGTTCGTAAACAGTACCCAGTATGCCTTCCGGTAGGGTGAGTCCTATGCAGCTACACCGACCAGGGAGACGTACATGGCGCAAGCCCCCTACGGCGTACATTCCCGTAAGAAGCGTCGGGAGGGGGCCAAGGCCTGCGACACCAGGGCCTGCCGAGATCAAGAGATTGCTGGCCCGCAAGCCGACGGCGGTGAGGCCTTTCACTGCCCAGCCTTGCGTGAACATCGCGTATTGAAGTGGGGCACTGAGGCTTGGTTAAGATCCGAAACAGGGCCGTTGCCGAGTGTCTAGCTCACTCGGAAAGGCGACCGAGAACGAAAACAGCGATGCCAGGAATACTGCCTGTGTTGACGGGAGTTCCGCGCAGATGGCTGAGATGGCCCGCGAGTTTCTCTGGGGCGGCTTTGTCGGATTCGGAGGAAGCCATATCGTTCGTCGTAGAGGATGAGGGAACGTTGCTTGTTTCTGTTGTCATAATGACGCAGCCAGTTGGATCACGCTACCTAGCTATTGCTCTCGCCGCTTTGTTCTTGGGCGAAAAAATCCCCAAAAATTAGGAGCATATATCCATATATTCAGCCAAGTATTCGGCCGTCTTCCAGCGTGGAAACGGAGGACCTGGGCCATCGAGCACTAAGCGAGAATTCTGTGAAAAGGGCGGGATGACGCGGTAGGTCACAAGGCACATGACGAAGCGTGACGATCAGATGTGGCAGTGCAGCTCCGAGGCTTCGAGAAACTCCGTCCTTCCTCCTCCCTCTAACAACGAAGTGATGCCGATTTCATACATCGATACCGCACCTCGCCTGGAAAGATCACGACGGAAATCCGGAATTGGTGGTCAATGGCCATCTTCCAAGAATTAGCTGGTGAATAATTTATCAGGCTCGGCCCCGTCCTGGCATCCCACTGGCAGCCTCTTTATGCCTGGCTGAGAGTTCAAATTGTTGTCCGCAAGGCTACCTGCAATTCTTCAAAGTGATTCGCATTGTCGGTGAAAAGCCTATACTTGGGCTGGCTCTACTATCGAATTGAGCTTTCCTTTCAAGTGCTCAAAGATGACCGAGAGCTTGCTCCCCGTGATGCTCCGTGCATGTAGGTTAAATCATTTGGATTCATTGTCAGCTCAATCTTTTGGAATATGCATGATACACGCACGGCTAAAGAAACAGGTCCCATAAATGAAAGTGCCGATTGCTTTCTGCAGTGCCCTTTCATCTGCGGGACTCGACGCCTCGGCAGCCGAGTAGGAATAAGACTGAGTACATTATGCCCGCAGAAAATTTGGACATGAGACGCACCGTAGAACAATATGCCATCCAATTCAGCGAGCGCCACGAGCGCTCGTCTCCGGGATCGCACTACAGCTCAATGCTCGCATCAAGTTACCTCGCATGTTATAGGGAGCACTGCACCTTGTATCGCCGAGCCGATTATCACAGACATCACGGGTGTCTCCCTCATCGCGCCTCGCGACCTGTTCCACATATGGATCCTGAATACGTAGGTTAAACTGAGTTAGCATACAAATAATACGCCTCTATGCTATGCGACAGCAGAAACGCCGTTCAACTTGTCCGTCCGCTCGTGCGGGTCCCACGCACACGCCTCGTCGTCACTCGGCGGTCGCCGTCGGGGATCCGCGGGCGGAGACACGTCCGCCATGGCGTCAATCGGTGGGGGGTCGATGCCGATGCCGGGCTGGCCCATCTCGTCTACCTTCATCTCCATCTCCATGTCTACGTCGCCTGCGTCCGCGTCCGCGCCCTCGTCCTCGCTCTCCGACGCGGGGTCCATGTCCATAGCTTCCTCCACCGTCATTTCCGTCATCACAGTATCGACCCCGTCAATAGAGTTCGGGGTGTCGACCGCGGACGACGTCCCCTGCGTGGCCGATGAGGAGGGCGGCCGGTGCTTATGCCCCGACTTCTCCGCCTTGCGCACCACCTTCGCGATGTACTCCTTGGCGAATTTCTTGATCTTCGTCACCTTCTCATCCGAGAGCGCCTCGAGCTTGTTGTCCCGATAGCTCGACGACTTCTTCTCCTTGTCCGCGATCAGCTGCGTCAGCTACGACCGTCGAGTTAGCCCCGCACTAAGATGGGAAGCAGCCGATGGTCCTCACCTCCTTCGCATTCTTCTTGAAGACGTCCCGCTGCAAAGATTTGCCGTACTTGGACATGCACTTGACAACGACGGCGCCGACGAGCTTCAGCAGGCGCTTCTCCTTGTTGGCCTCCTTCTCCTCCGGCGTCTGTGCGGGCTTCGGCGGGCGGTGCTTCCGCTTGTGCTCCTTGGGCGGCGGCGCAAGCTTGGCTTTCTCAGCGGCCTCGGCCGCCGCAGCATCCTCGGCAGCCTTCTTGGCAACAGCAGCAGCAATCACCGATGCGACTTCGTCCTGCATAGCATTGCGTATTTGTATGTATGTGGGTCCGGGCTCAAGCGGGGGGGTTCGCTGATCCGACGAGGGGAACGGGGGGAAATACGATCGCGGTCTGTAGTTTGGCACAGGTTCGAAGAGGCGGGCACGCTTATTGGGAGGAGTGCCGTCGCCGTAGTCAGGCTTGATGTACACGAAAGACGGCTTGACTTTCTCCTCCTTTTCCTCCTCCTGCGGGCACGTCAATCCACAAGCGGGCCTGATCAAGGAACGAGACGCACCGGGACAATGCGCTTGGGTATCCGATACGCCGTGGGTAGCGTGTCCCAGTGATCCAGGAGCTAAGGAAGTGGAATGCTTAGGTAGAGAACTAGTTTCGGGGACCAGACGTACAGGCTGTGCCAGGGCTCTGAGTTTTTCGTCTTCAGATTCCGCAAACACCTTGACAGAGTCCTCGATACGGGAGTCGTCCACCTTGTTTCGTGCCGCTAACGGCCAGGGTCGTATGAACTCCAGCACCTGGTCAAGATTCATCAGCTGATACTCAGACCGATATCCAAGAAATGCATACCAGGGTAACGATTTCCGAATCAGAGGCGTAGTCATCCAGCACGTTCTTCATAAGGCCAAGGCACCGAAGTCGCAGCATTTCTCGTGAGACCGACTCGTTGTTGGTGAGCTAAAAGAAGATGAGAAAGCGACCCTTAAAACGTTGGGAACCCCTACACGGAACCGCGTGAGAAGCTTGACCAACATCTCGCGACTTGTGGTTTGTCGGACCGCCAGCATGATTGTCGGGACTTCCGATGCTATAATTGGGCGCATTTCTGGCTGTGGAGCAAAGTAAGATGGTGCTCAGTTCCCGGAGGAGCTGAGCCTACCAAGAAGTCTGGATCGTCAAGCTTCTTCCCCTTGGTCTTCTTCGTGCCTTTGAGTGCGCTAAGCTCGTCTGCATCTGTGATACCCAGCGCTGCAAGACATCCTCAGGAAACACCGAAAGATGTATAAAAAGGATAGTCGCACCATCGAGATAGAGGTCATCGACGGTAGCGATGTCCGTTTGTGTCTTTCCACCGATGTACCCAACACATTTCGACTCTCCACAGTAGCACTTCTGTGCTTTGTGACTGCAGGGTGCATCAGCGACGGTTGGAGCGCGGAGAGAGTTGTGCTCACCCATATCGATCCACATTATAATTAAAAGTTAACTCCTCATGCTTCGTAATGTTCCGCCGCGCAAAGATGCCCATGCGGACGTGCTCGCCGACAGTCCACTTTGCAACGTAGCAGTTAGGACTACAACTGTGGTTGGCGAAGCGACCGATACCGCCGCTTTTGGTGGCGTCGATGAACTGGGGTTCGCCATTAATGAGGAGACTATTGATATAGATGACGAGCACGGCGCACCTCGTCCTTCTGCAACATCATAAAGTAAAAATGCCGGATGCCCTCTTCTGCGTAGTCGCGCATACGCCTCTTGAAAGACGTCGGGTTAACCACGTCTCCCACGTATTCGTAAATGAAGGTGTCTCTGCAGCCACAAGCGTCAATTCCTGAACCGTGTTCTACGAGTGTCAAAACACACTTGGAGAGATCCCGTTCGGCGCGAAGGCCATAGCCCTTCTTCTCAGTGAGCACAATCTCGATGTCGGCATACTCCTTGCGCTGGAACCTGCGGAGGGCGTCAGTGCGCTGTCGCTGATGTGTGTACGTAATCTCAAGGCGGCGCACCGTTGGTTCTGGCAGAAAGCCCGGCAGCGACAGTCGCTGGGGAGGCACTCGATTTGTGTGAGACGATTGATACAGTTAGAGCCGGCCCCACACGCGAGACGAGGGTCGTCTTCTCCTAGAACGACCCGTTAGCACGGAAAATGGACTCATGGCCCCGTAGTCGGGGCAAGTGGACGCAGACGAACCTTGCTCGAAGGTACACTCGCATCGCATGTCCTCCGTCGCCTCCCGCGAGCGCCCGATGCCCTTGTTCTGGTAATTATTCTCCGGAATCTCATTGAACGTGTCTAAGGCTTCGTCCCGTGCAACGGGCAGGTCACCAATGAGCTGCGCGGACGGGGAGGACTTTTTTTTGGTAGTATTAGCGGGGGTAAGGGGCGTTATCGGTGGTGGTGTGGGGGAGCGGGAGTGTGAGCCCACGGAGGCCGCTGAGGACGACGCGGAGTCATCGTCGGGTAGTGGCATCGACTCGTCTGCCTCCTCCTCCTTGGCAGACGGAGACTCTGCCTTTGGGACGGACGGTGACTCGACCTTTACGCTGGCTGAGGGTGAGCGAGAGTGAGAGGGCGAGGTTTTGGGCTCGTCTTTAGGAATTGGTCCCATGGGAGATGATGGAAGGACAGAGGTGCGTTCGGCTGGCGCGGGAGGCGCTGGCTCTGGGATCTCCTCTTTCACCGGCCAGCGTGGCATGACTGAGGCCTATGCACAAGGTCCCAATCGTACCTGCGGCGTTGTATGACTCGTACACGTCCAGAGGGGTACTCGCTGTGTCAACCGGCGCCCACAGCAATAATTTAAACTAGCAGAGGTTAGCCCTGAAAATCCAGTAAAAAGGTGGTCGATGGGTCGAGAATAAGTCCAATGTACGCCGACAGTCTTGCAGAGGTCCGGTGTAGAATAGCAGAACAAGAAGGGTAGTTGATCACATTATTTGCGCTTCTGACCTCTACTACCACCAGCACCTTCAACTCTCTTCAAAAAGTACATATATTCCTTGGCAAGATAATATAAAGCCAGAAACATGGCCCCTGCGGACAGCAGCAGCCAGAAAAAACGAAAGCGCGAGGCTTCGCCTGTCCGCGAAATTTCCTTCAAGGTCGCTTCACATTCTATCGCACCAGGCGAAGTTGGGCCCGTCCTTGGTATGTTATGTGACGAGCCCGCGAAACTCTCTCCCACTGAATCCAGACGGCCAGTAAGCTTTCCGTCCCTGGACGCGCCGCCGTCGACCGCATTCCGATGCTACCGCAAAAAAGCGAAAAAGTCCGCGGAGCCGAACGCCGACGACGACCTCGTTATCGCGGGTGAGACCGATGCGGTCGAATTCGAGACGAACGAAGAAGAGAGCCGGCGCGTCGTGGGGGCGGGTTGCCGCTATGTTATCGCCGTGCACAACAAGCGCACCGGGGCGCTAACGGTCCTGCCCACCACACTATCCCCGCACATTCTCAGCCACACGGTCAAGGCGCTCAAGTCCATCGAGCCGTCCCTGGCCCCGTCTGCGGTCGAATATTTCCAGGCGCGCACCGCGCTCGGGGAGACGTTCGGCACAAAAAAGGCGAAAGCGGCAATCCGCACGCGGGAGCGGAACCGTGTGGATGTGAGCGCAATGGAGGGTGTCATGGACTTTGTCATGGCCGGCATAGACAAGGCAGCCGAGGGCCTGATGACCACCGGTGCGTTTAGTCTCGTTTTCTTTGGTGTGTTGCTCAAGTGGGTACAGAGGAGGCGAAGGAGGTCGCAGACACCAACAGGCCTGTCCCGCCGTTTTCCGCCACTGCGACCGATCCCGCGGAGGTGTACCCCCTGCACGGCATCATCCCCGAGCCGGAATGGAAGGCGCTCCCTAGCAGTGCGGAGGCCTTGCCCTTCCAGTACTCCCAGTGGGTCAATGCGCGCGTCGAGTCGGCCATGGAGGTCAAGGAAAAGAAGCGCACCCTCAAAACCCTCTTCTACATTGCCTCGATGATGGCGTTCCGCCGCGCAACGGACCGCAAGTTCAAAACGGAGGACCTGCCCGCGAAGCTGCCCAGTGTCCCCGGCCCCGTCATCGACAGCCTAGTCGCACGCTTTACCGAATGCCCCCGCGGCTCGACACAGTGTGCATCTCCGCTTGCATCCGTTCTCGCGCCTGATCTTTTTCTAGACCACGCACAACGCCGCAGACGCAAATGCGCTTACTGACGCACCTCTTCGCGCTCTGCCTGCGCGTCGACAACTACGCCGCCGACTACGCGCAAATTGCGCGTGACCTCAGCCTGTCGACTGACCAGTGCGTTTGCGTTTGCGTCCCCGTCGCGCGTCCTTCCTCACACTCCCTGCAGCGTAAGCACGATCTTCAAGTCCCTCGGTGCGTCTGTCTCGTTTTGTCTTTCCTCCTGGAATGCTGACGGCCCTATCTCAGGCTGCAAAATCGTCAAGCTAGGGGAGCGGGAGCGCACGCGACTCGGGCTACCGGATAGCGTCGCGGACGAGAAACGCGCAGTGTTGACGGCGCCAGTAGCGTTTCCGAAGCCACGGATACAGAAAAAAACGAGATGAGCGGTTTGTACATAGAATTAAGTCTAAGACTATTTTCTCGAGATAACCTTTTTAAGGTAATCAAGGGTAAAAAGCGCGATTTCAGTGGATGTGGCGCGAGCCTTGTGTGACTCAGGGATGTGTGACATTGCGTGCGTTCGCCTGAACCTGTGCACATCGCCGACGCGCTGTTGTCTTCACGGCTGGAATCTCGCGTTCTTGTTCGCTCCGCCCGCCATCCCTGCGTGGGATATTTACTCCATTTCGGAATATGGACTTACCCCAGCTACCTCGTCCTGCTGGTTTGACACTGGGTCAAGCTGCTCCATACCACCACTTGTCCCGAATCTCACCGGAGATCTCGCGGAGACAGTCGATTTCCGACTCACCATTCTCAGCTTGAAGCGCCGCGAAGCGGGCACGGAATGCGAACTTCGATTCTTTCCAAACATAAATTCAGAGATCCAACATTGCGTTGAACAGTTGCATTGTGCTACTTGGAAAACTGAATTTGTGTAGCCTTTGCTTACCAGGTAACCAGGAAGTACCTTTCGCAAGACCTTAGACCTGCACCCGTGGCTGTGCCCTGCAAGATGGTGTTGTTTCGTTTAAATGCCTCTGCCATGGACATTTTCATGTCGACCTCGTCCTGCCGTTCCGCGCTTCAACGCGTCTACTGGGGCCAACGGCGGACGTGGCTGTCGCATGCGACGCATTACGCTTGGCAAAGTCCTGTCCTTTTCAAGTTAAAACAGGGGCGAGGTACTTCACCCGTGAGTTGCAGCCCGCGACTACATGCGTGCACTAAACTCGCCTCGCACGCAGCTCCCCCCCTCTGTGACCACCCTCGACCCGAGGCGCATCTCTGACGAAAACTTCTTCGACATATCTGTGTCTTCGCTCAGCAAGAACTTCCTGTACCGCAAGCTGCGCTCGGTGCAACTCTCCGACCCGCACCACCGCCAGTTTGGGGGCCTGATGCAGCACTCGGACGTACCTTTCCCGCCAGACATACAGGGCTTCCTCTACTACTATTCGGTGCCCAACCAGTCACCCTTCGGCGGCGGCATCCGCTTCCGCGTCGCGAAAACGCCGGACGGCTTCCTCGAGGGGCACGACCTGCTCATGCCACACGGCCTGCCATGGCACATCCCGATCTGGGAGGTTTGCTCGCGCAGACGTACGCATCGCTACCTCTGCGAGCGCCTCGAGGCGGACGGCTTCGCGCCGCGCCAGATGCTACTCGCGGCCGAGAAGGCCAACGTCGACCGCGACTCGGTCTTCATCACCGCCCTTGGTCAGCCCTGGGTCATCGATTTCCAGTGGGAGTTTATCCGCATATTCCTCGCCGCGCCAAGTATGCACCCCGTGCCCGCGCTCGTCTCGGCCCCATGGTTCTCCAAAAGCAGCACGTTCCAAGCGCCATTCTACGGTCCGTCCGCATCACCGCGCCCCGACATAACTGACCGTTCTGCTCTAGGCCGTGGGCTGGTGTCCATTGTCCCCGGCGACGACGGCGCGTTCGGGCTGCGCGTCGACAAAATCCTGAAGCTCGACCAGAAGACCGCAAACAACAGGATAGTCGTCCCAACCGAGGGTTCCGTTACGCCACTCGTGGCCCGCAGCATTCTCAAGCAGACCAAGATGTCCGAGGCGAAGATGAGTAAGCTCGTAGGCGGTGTGAACAGCGCCCTCAGGGACCTTCCCTGGGCTCCCACGACCCATAATCCTCTGGACGTCTACCACTACCCCCCTATGCCCATGGACCAACTCATTAAACTCGGATGGGCGAAACCGCGGCCGCTGTCCCCTCCGAGTCATCCACCACTCTCCTTCTCTGGTAGGTTCAATACGAATAGCACATTTGCCTCTAGGCCAGCCGCCAATACGTACTACTAATAATTCACTATCTATCCTCGGTGAAGAAACGCCTTCGCGATGTCTACCTGAAACCGCCCGATATACGTGAGCAACTCCTCGTCCGGCAGCGCAGAGTGGTCCAGTGCCTGAGTGAGCTGTGTGCGCAGCTGCGCGGGGAGCGTCAGTGCCTGTGATTCGGCGGACGCGGCGAGGCCCACGCACCCGCAGCAGCGCTTTGCGCCTGATCGCGATCTTGCTGCTCTCGCTGTCCTCCTCGTGCCGCGCGTGCAGCGCCGCCAGACTCTTCGCTACACGTCTTCCTTCGGCCAGCACGTCGTTGGGCAGGTCCGCCAGCCGCGCGAGCTCCAGGCCTTAAAAGAAAATCTTACGATGAAGACCCAGCGGTACGCGCATCGGCATACGTACCGTAATGGTTCGATTCATTGGGTGCGCCGTCAACGATTCTGTGAGTAGGTCAGTGCACACCAGGGGACGGGAGCGCCGACGGACTTGTACTGGAACGTAACCCCAAAGTTGGCCCCCTGTTTTGATGTCCGCTAGCTGATTTTCGAGTGCGATCCGCATGCTCTCAAACGAGTCTTACCTGCACGGACAAGTGAAGGCTGTGCGGGAATTAAATCTGCTGCCAAGAAGAATTCAAAGAAAATGTGCACTTTACAACAGACGGCTGGCGCGAGAGCGTCGTGGTGAGCTCATTGAAATGCCTTCGAGGATTGAGCAACGCATAACAGAGAAAGATGCGCAAACGCACGTAGCAAAGAAGACGAAACACTGAAAGGGAAAAAATCATCGATCAGAATTCGAATCCCCAAGCTCAATTGACTCGAATTGACCTTCAGTTCAATCAACCCTTCGGCAATGGCATGAGAGATTCCGACGCCCTCGCGGGGTGAAGTCCCGCGCCCGAGCTCGTCAATCAGCACCAAAGACTGAGGAGACGCCAGCCCTACCGTGCGTAGTCAGCGCGAACAACTGGCAGTGAATGACGCGGGTTAGTACCTAGGATCATGGCAGACGACGCCATTTCGCTCGCGAACGTGCTCAAACTCTTCTCCATATCATCGTCGTTCGAAAGGCGCGTGAGCAGCGCGTCGTGAATCCTGATCAATCGAAGGCATTATATTAAAACGGCACGGTCGAACATGGAACTTTACGCGCCGAAAGCTTGCGTATTCTGCCGGGACAAAGCAGCCGCACATGGCGAGGACCGTCAACAGGCCGACTTGCCGGAGGTACGTGCTCTTGCCTGCTCGCGTTCTTGTAAGTTCTAGAAAAGACAGGGGGTTGAACTTGGTTGAAATTTATTTACCCGACATGCTTGATTCGTGGTTGGCGAGTCCTTAAATTTGGGATTCAATGGAAGCACTCACTTGGGACCTTGCACGATTTGGAAGGACGACGAGTCGTCACAGTAGACGTCGTTGGGGACGAGGCTCCCTGCAGATTTTATCATCTCGAGGATGGGATGGCGCCCGGACTTGATCGCGAGCGTGCCTGTGAATTCCGGGCGAACTTGGAAGTGTCAGGAGGTACCTACTGGTCACGGTAATTGGACAAACCGTAATTGTGCACTGTATGAGGGTTTTAATGAAAACGAGGAGCAACATCTCATTAAACAGGCGCACTGATCGACGTATGAGCAAAAGACCACAACATATCCAGCAGTGCGACCTATTAATCGTGAGGAAACGAGAAGAGGAAGCAGATAAATGCCTACAGCCTCAGAGGCTTTGTACAGAGCCCCAACATCGACCAAAATCTCAGCCGCAAGGTCCTGAATAATTCTTTCTCCAAGTCAATAAACTGTTCAAACAGTCATGTAAGACGTACTTTTCGCTCAAAATCAACGTTTCGTCCAATGCATCTTTCATCCTCGCGTTCATTTTCTTCTACTCGCCATGCAATGATCAGTACCTCCGTCTGAATGCGCATAAAGGATTCGAGCACCAAATCCATGCTGGAGAACGCCCATTTCCCCTTCTTGAGCGAGGCGTTGATGAAACCACGCGGCAGCTCGCCCTCTAGCTCATTCTTCCGGAGGGTGAAAACAAAACCGGTTTCGTGATACGTCAGCGAGAGCGGAAGGCCATGAGCTTCCGACAGGGTGCGATTCAATGCAAATATGTCGCCGACGTTCTCTTTGTAAGTTTCGCGCGCTACATCAAGCAGCCTGTTGCAATTAGCCTGCCAGACTAAATGTGCGTCAAATTCAGATGTGGAAGGTGAGGCGCTTACCTTTACTGCGTATACCCGTGCGTTTACAGCTGCGATCCCTCCCTGGAGAACGTAAGTATCGTAGAATGCTAGAACGAAATAGATCGACCTTCGCCGGTGCTCCATCTTCGTTCAAATTTTCACAAACGAGGCGTTCGATCTTGGCGAGTCTTTCGTCCGACAACATCTGCGCGAAAAAGAAATTGGAGCCCCCAATTTTCAATTGTAAACAGAGAGCACGGACCTCATATATAATTTTCAGCAGCTGCGACTGGCTCCCCTCGAGCGCCTTCTGCAATGCAGGCAGATTCCTCACCAGATTTCGAACTTCGAGCATCTGTGAGACCCGCGCCGCTGCAGGTTTAGCGGTACTGCTTTCCTTTGTTTCGGATGAGGCCAACTGGGCGCAGGTGACGTGAGTGCTGAATCTGGACTGTTTTTCATGACATACGGAAGCAATCAATTTGTCGAAATCCATCTTGTTGAGGGGCTTGAGTCCCGAACGGACCTCGGTGAAGCGCTCTTCAGATTGGACGAGCTCTACCAGGCATTTGAGATAATATAAGCGGCGGAAAGCGGCTGGGTACTGCACCTTCAACCACATCGAGACGAGCATCGATCGACTTTTGAGCTAAAAGAATCTTCAGCCGGTTTCGCAGTCGGCGTACACTGAAAGTATGCCACCAGTTATCGGAGAGAGAATGTTGACTCGCAAAAGACGCGATGCCATTGCCGTATAAGTATGATTCAATGTTCTGCCGTGAATTGTGAGAGGTGATGAAGCAAAGGTTGAACCGTACAGACCCGTAGAGTGAGTGCGATGATTTCTTGAAGGACATATTTCCAACCAGCTCAAGATTACGGGCTGTATCCGGGTCGATCATCATGGTGCCCTCGACCGGAACATATCGAATTCGCAAGGATCCCGACGCAAATCGCGTGTTAAGCTTGGTCTCGGCGTGTTTAAATAGTGCGCATACTGCTGAAAGCGCGTAATATCTAGAATATGGTTAAAGTCAGCAGAAAAGGTGGATATATGCGCACTTGTTGGCCACCGCTAGCAAGGTTCCGGCTCGTTCGTCATCTTCCACGCACAGTTGGGATATGAATTCCAGGCCTACGCCCATGTAAGCTTGCGAAGATGCACGGAGGGGTACAACATACCGCCTGTTTCGTTCCAATATTTCCGGCCAATGGGCTCCACAGGGACCCCAGGGAATTCTTCGCATATGTATTCGACTAGCATTGATGGTGGTGAAGCGCCCGAGGGTGAAATAAAAGTGTCGGGAACCAGGACCAGCGCGGGAGAATGGAGGTGCATCTGGTGGAGGGTCTTGACGTACGTTTGACAGTCTGCGAGCTGGGAGATTGTTATTTGCCATGTATGCGATGTAATGTATGTCCAGACGCACCTGCACAAGCATGACTCTTCCGGTGTCTCTGTCAAGCGCAGCAATTCCCACTTCGCGCGCGACGCCTCGGCCTTCGAGAAGAGCAACTACATAACTGCCTTCGTGACGAGTTGACGCGGCTGTTGTTGGACGAGCAGTTCCAGGACGCGTTTGAGCGGTCCAAGGACGCGTTTGGCCTGTGGTAGGACGGGAGGTGTCCGGACGCGACTGGTTTGTATTGGGACGCGACGTGAATGGTCTAGAAGACGGACGCGTGCCTCGGAAGACCTGCCCATTCGAGGTTGGCCGGTTGAGCATAATCGTGTTGGTAGCACGAAGCAAAAAAAGCCACACGTGACAACGACCCAATCTGGATAATTGATTACCGGGTTAGGAAGGTTCAAATTGAGAACCGGTCAACGACTTTTCTCAACGACTATTTACCTTTATATTTGAGTACTGCGTTCATACACTGAGGGCTGTGTACCTTCTGAATGAACTGCATACTTTCTGAGTGGTCCAAGATTGCGCAACAAGACTGATCAGATGTGATCGTTATGCACCATTTAGCATGAATAGAGGTAAAAAAAATATAAACACTAATGGTATACTGGAATCGACAAACGCTTGAATATCGGGGCAGTCTGACGTATCCAGTGGCTTACGGATCATAGAAGGCCTCCTGCAAGGAATTCGTTTGGCCGCAACCCGAGAGCGAAGTTTTAGTTCACTAAGGCTGAGCCGAATAGTCTCAAAGCGGGAGACGACTTCAGTCGTATTTGGACGAGCCTTCTGATCTTCCCGACACATATCCTCGAGCAAACCCTTGATGAAGCCTTTCTTGCCCCGATCTATTTCGCAACCCCTGAATATACACATTTAAAATCGAATATTTCCACTCGCCTCGGTGAAAATTCGCGGATAGCGTTTCCGACACAATATACAATAAACGTCGACCGCGAACGGGTCGCACAGCTGTTCCGTCCGGAATTCGAGAGGAGGAGGAGTAGGACCGTCCTGTCGCCGCCTCATCCTCCCGGCTCAAGATGCGGCCCAGGATCGGTGTATCGGGACGACAAATTGTAATCGATGATAAAGTACTTGATGGGAAATTGGGTGCGCGTCCTAAACGTTCGGGGCGGGCCCAATGCATCCTGGCGTTTGTGGGATGCCTTGGGGTGAGGCAAATCTCGGAAGAGGGACGTTGATTCAGCCATGAAGCTATCGTACTTACAGTCACTGGTAGAAATCAGGCTTGGATTAAAATGTCAGAAAAGGGTCCCACCGGTGGGCCACATTGTGTTCGTGCATGAATTGAACCCCCTGTCCAATTTAAGCTCAGAACATGAGAAGATCGTTGAAATGACTGCATGCCTCGAACATCTGCCTGAAACGTTCCACACCTTCGCCGATTGTAACAAATTTCGGAGACTGGAGGTCATAGAGGAGCGGCATGACAGTAATAACGATTTCATTCAAGTCGGGCCGTAGTAGCTCCTAGATCGGCACACAGTGGTTGCGTGGGTCCGCCGCAAGGGCTGGCGACGAAAAAAATTCTGCTATAGGCACCTCGTTGGGATACTCATCTATGCGAGAAATCTTGAGCATCACATGAGCGCCATCTGAAATTCGGGTCGCATCCATAACACGCCCTTCCTAAAATCAGACATTATCCATGAAATCCATGATTTAGGTTATAAACTAACCATTCCTTCAATCCCGTCTTCCGCATCAATGTGGCTTGTGCTCGATTCACCCAAGATGCTTCCCGGTCAGGTTGGTACCGCTGGCGCAGGATATAGCCGTGGTCTTTGAGCTACAGTGCGTGGTCCCGCCAAAATTACTTAACACGGGGGAGTTATTCTCTTCGGACGGGGCCTAAATTCCAGAGCTCGGAGAGATATTTTTCTTGGTACGTTGACATGAGAGAAGGAGGATGGACTGGTTGACGCCCGTGGCGTCACGGGACCCACAAACCCCACATATTGGGAGTGATTTTGTCATCATTTGAGCCATTTAGCTTGGTGATAGCAATGCTCTTTCTGATGAGTTGGAACTGCACATCAGGACTCATTTTGTTGAAAGTGCCAACCTTGGTACAGACGTTGAACGCCGATCTTTGCGTTGCCGTCCTAGAGGTCCTCTTCAAATTTTCATATGGTCTTTTTTTTCTCGGACAGGTAAGATGGAGTGGCGCATTTTTCTCGTGGCTTTCCGTTCTAAAATTCAACCGCCTCGAATTTCAACATGGCGAATTGAACATCGGATCCCGGTCCGAATCACTGATCCGGGACGCGGCCAGCTGCGGAACACACCGCATCTCTCCGCAGTCTCTCACAGCTCAAGCTTAAGGGTGGTATTAGCCGCTATCTTCCATTCGATCGTTTGGATCCTACTTACTTATCCTGTGGCCTCGACAAAAATGCCCATCACACCTCAAGATGTAGCAAATGCGGACCAGATAAACGGGCTGGCTCTCTCCAACGCCGGCGACCGGGTAGCCTATTGCGTGGGCCCCTCCTTTCGCAGCAAGGACGCGCACAAAACCCAGGCCCTCTGGCTCGCCGACACCGGTGTCCCGGACAGTGCACGGCAAATCACATCCGGGTTATTCAATGACTACAGCCCAACATTCGACCCGAAATCGGGGGACCTTTTCTTCCTGTCTGACCGTCATAAAGCTGGGGGAAAGGCACAGGTCTACCGCCTCTCGTCGGCCGTGTTTGGTGGGGACCCGACGCCACTCACGCCGACGACAAACATAAGAGGTGTTTCAACGTTTCAGATCTCACCTGACGGGCGCTGGCTGGCATTTACCAGCGCAGATGAGCCCGCGGACAAGGATGAAAAGGACAAAGAAACATATGTGATCGTTTGGCGGGCCTCCGAAAAGTTAGGGCGCCTGCGCATCATTGATCTCAGTGGCCGAATTGAGGGGTGCGTTGCGTACACATTCATCTGGAAGCGCTCAGTTCAATGAATAGTCCTAGCATCCGCACAGTTATCTCTGTTGACTCACACGTGCAGTCTTTCACTTGGTCGCCGGACAGCACTCGGATTCTGTATCGTCTAGCGCAATTATCTGACCTGGAAAGCAACTCGTTTCCAGTATCCTCGCACATCGTTTCTATCGAGGAGGATGGCGGAAACCTCCAGTTCGCTAGTATCCATGTTACGACCCACAGCCGTCTGCCGCACAACAGAAGCGTCTGGTCTGAACAGGGAAAGTTTTATTTTCTGTACGCAGCCGACTACACGTCCTCGCCAGCTCTCTGGGTATGCGACGCGGTACCCGGGGCGACGCCCACTCGAGTTGCGTTCGGCGATAACGACGATGGAGTGCGAGCCTGCTGTGTAGGCTCTGAAGTCGCTGTGGAGGTTGCTTGTGGTCTGGAGACACGGATCGAGCTCATTGGCCCCGGCACTGCATCTGCGGTGACCGCCTTTGAAACGTCGCAGGACGCATTCTCCGACTGGGCGCTAAAGCGGGTGGACGATAACTACATCTTCGTCGTAGCACGCAGCTCCGGTGTTACGGGGGAAGCCGAGAACATCTGGTGTAGCTCGACGGCGTCGGGCGTCAAGGGTGTTCTATCGAGGAAACTTTCTTCGCATCACGCATGGATGTCGACAAAGGAGATGCCGCAGTGCGCACCCTTCTCCTGGAGTGCCGAGGATGGAACGGCGCTGCAAGGGATTATTGCCTACCCCCGCGGACCGCAGCCAAAGAACCTGCCGACCGTTGTCGTACCCCACGGCGGACCATACAGGTGAGTTCGGTTTCTTCAAAACAAAGGAAATAATATTGAATGAGAACACCTAAGTCGAGACACTTTGCATATGCGTCACAGTGAGCAATGCTGATTTATTTTTCTTGTCAGACGATGGATTCCGTATCCAGATACAAGCTACCGCTTTTTGTTGGCCTCGCACGGGTTCTTGGTTCTGTCCCCAAACTACCGTGGAAGTCAAGGCCGCGGCACCGACTTCGCAAGAACCGCCAACGGTGGGATGGGCACGCTGGACTACGCGGATGTAGAATCAATGCTGTCAGAGGCGGTCGAGCGCGGATACACAGACCGGGACAAAGTCGCGATTGCGGGCTATAGCCAGGGCGGATTCCTATCCGCCTGGGGTTGCACGCGTCCTAATGCAACTTGGAGGGCGGGCGTCATCGGCGCAGGCCCAACCGACTGGGGAAGTCTGATTATTTGTTCGGATGTTCCGGACGTGGAGGTAAGCCCCCTACGTTGCACCGTGTTTACAGGGACCTATAGCGCGTCACCAGGCCGATTTAGGCGGCACCGCTCCGTGGTCTCCTCGTCCGCCTCATTATCTGCATGGTAGTCCCATTCGGGACGTGAAAAATGTGAAAGCGCCCCTTCTCCTCGTCCATGGGGAGAAGGACGAGCGCGTGCCTCTCACACAGGCCGTAGGTTTTATGCGAGGCTTAGTGCGGGAAGCGGACAAGTCCGTGAGTGATGCATCAACCTTGATAATGTATCCACGGGAAGGACATCCTTTTCAAGAACGTGCGCACGTCGAGGATCAGTTGACGCGCGTCTTGGCGCATATTCAAAGATATCTGGTATAGAGCAAGTACTTCGTAGCCTTTCAATATATTACAGCGTGCATTGCGGTTGCATATGATATGTCCCTGGACGGTCAAAGCTGAGACTGGCCATACAAATTGATAAAATTGATCCACGGTTGGTCCAACCAAGCGCTTCTTCAGTGCAATAAGAAAATCTGGAGCAGCTCTATTTTATCTAGAGCTTGTAGCCGCCTTTCCAATACTTCTTGAACACTCCCTGAGGATCATACACCCCTTGTATCTCTCTCAACTTAAAGAGATTTTCTTCGCCGACACTTTCCATCACCTTTTGTTCCCGGAGCGCGTAATTCATGTAGATAAAACGGTTTAATAAGCCCCGTTGGCGAGCTTCGTTTTCGGCCCATTCGAAAAATGCATTGAACTTGGGGATTAGGATGGAATCATCGGCCGGGTCGGACCAGAATACAGTCGCGAGCAAAACTGGACTGTAGTTCAGCTAGGTTTCGTGATTTTCTGGGCAACGACTCACGGATGAGATCGCCGTCGTCGGTTGACATTCCCATGGGATTCCCACCATTCCTCGATCCCGCTGCCATAAAGCCTACGTTGATGGGTTGAACCGTAAGTGCAGAAATAAAGCCCGGTCGGTTGAGGTCAGGCTTAAAAGTTGCGGCACCCCGCTCGTGGATGTCCAGCAGAATTTGCGAGTTCGCCTTCACAGTCAGCGTGAACCACTTCGTCCTAACACCCCCAGGAAACAGATCCGCAACCTCATCTGTGATTTCAGCCATATTAGCCATCCGCATCGTGCTGTATAGAGGCTCGATTTGGGCGAGGTCGGAGAAGAGGGGTGGGAACTCGATTGGTTCCAAGTAAACGGATGGCCCCCAGATGAGATAATCTTGCGCCTCTGCGTTCCACAAAAAACTGAACGCAGACATCCCTTTGGGATCATCGGCGAGCTTCGCCGTGAAGTTGACGAGAGAGTCGAGGAGGGGAAGAGCATACGAGACGTTGTAGAAGAATCCTCCACCCCAGATTTTGTCCAGTGGGAACGTGGTCATGTCGAAGCGGGTGACGATCCCGAAATTGGTGGACCCGTACTTGATAGCCCAGTAAAGATCGGGATGCGAGTGCGGGGTAGCGACGCAAATCGTTCCATCCGCGCGCACGACTTCATAAGCAACCACGTTGTCGCTTCCGAAGCCGTGTTCGAGAGACAGGTACGAGATTCCACCTGAAATATCGTCAATAATGGAAGGCAGCGGATTCAATGCACTTACCTCCGAGCAAGAATCCGGCGACACCGACTCCCGAAGTCCTTCCACCGATAGTGCCAAGATGATGAGGTTCGAGTTCATGATACACCATTTTCCAAGTAGAGCCGGCCCCAATAGACACCACTTTCTTGTCCCGCGAGAGGGATATGGTGTCCAGTTTACGCAGGTCAATTGTGAAACCGGACGGCCCAATGTTCGATGCTCCCCCCCAGTTCATATGCCCTCCAGATCTGCGCGTAAATAAAAATTGAACCTGCCCCTCTCCCGTATGAGGTGAAACAAACCTGACAGCAAATTCGCATTCATTTTCCCCCGTGATTCGCACTATGGCAGACACGTTGTCGGCGTTCGTCGGAGAGACGCGGCAGGTTGGTTTCAGATCGGATTGGGCAAGAGCATAGTAGGATGCTTCTTGGGTTTTATATTCCTCCGATGTCGGGAAGAAAACCTTTCCAGGAAGTGCCGTGTTGAGAATTGCACACTACAAAGGCAATTCATGGTTAGCTTTAATAGAACAAAAGAATTTCGAACGCAGCGGGAGGCTATAGCTGTCTCTGAGTCGTCTCCGCCCGACCCGAACAAATCATCAAGCGGAAATGTCGAATCCAAGCTGTTCAAGCGTCCTCCCGTGCTATTTACAACTTGAAATACGACTTGATCTTCAGCTTCGGGAGCAGCGGCGACATTGCAAGCGATCAGAATCATCAGATGGATCCGGAGGCAGATGAGAGTGAATGATAAGAGTTTTTGCGGGGGCTTCATCGGAGTTCAGGGAGTCGGGTCCCAGCAGTGTACACAAAATTTAAATAACGTAGTGTGGGCTCCATCAGCGGAATGGTCGTGAAACAGAACGGCGATTAAAGATCCGCGCCCACAATCGCCTACGCCTGCTAGACGGTAGGTAGGTAGATTTTGGTGCAGTCCCATTAAGACTCAACAACTCCGAAAGCTTGCGAGATTTGGAATTGCCAATTGGAAACGGTGCCACCAAGATATGTGGAGGTATGGTTAGGTCCTTTCGAATTCTGGGGGATAACGATCTGGTATACAAAATTAGTGTGAGCAGACCGTTGAGCTGAGCGGCGTACGAAAAGATGACGCTTGTCGCATCGCCGTGGTTAAACATCTAGAATTGCCGAACCCAAAGCGGATTGCCCCTCGCACTGGAGCGAGGCAGGCCCCCGGTCACTCACCCATAGGTCGGTCCGCCGCTGGCCCAAAATTTCCGTTGATTTACCTTACTGTTTTTGCCCTTCAGGTCGTTGATTTACCTTACAGCGGACCGAATAAATACTATTTTCCGCTATTTTTTTCGCCGTTTTCTGGCCGCGCGCCCTCCTTTAGCCTTCTCCGCGCTCCGTGCCTTCTGCTGCTGGTTGGCATCACCACCGAAACTGACTCAAACTGACACAATCCTCCACTCAACCCACAAGTCTAAAAAAATAATTCAGGCTCCGCCTGATTTACTTTACAGCGGACCCAGGTGGCCGGTTTCCGCGTTGATTTACCTTAAAAACGGGACCCAAAATTCCCAAAAATTTCCGTTGATTTACCTTACAGGCGGAACGACCTATGGGTGAGTGACCGGGGGCCTAGCGAGGCAGCCTTGTGTGCTGCTCTTATTGGTACGGAATAAGCCGGCCGTAGGTTGATCCGGAGATCTCCGCGAGGTTACAATTTTCGGCTCGATACTGTCACTGATATCAGTGGGCGATACTGACCCTGGATAGTGAGCGGAGTTTGAATGCATCAGCCATCATCTAAGCGTGCACGAGTTCGAACCTGTGAGGTCGCGCTATAATCTTTTGGGCTTCTTGGGTGCTTCAAAGTCTCGAAGGAGGCCCAAATAAAACCCATTCACCTTGGGAGTTGTGGTGAGAACTGAGGATATATCATTGGCCTCTCCCAATACCTTAGGGGCCTTGGGGATGTTGGTGGTTTAAAGGCATCAAAGTTCGAAGAAATCTCAAGATAGACAGAGAAATGGGCAGGGACTCGACAGGGTAACATGGACACACAGTGGAATCAGCTCAATAGCTAAACTGATTTGAATTGTGCTGTGTGCGAGCACCAGATATGAATAAACACCTTACAAGTGTGTGCTCTCTGGCCCCGTTAAATCTTGGGCTGAGTTGGTAGTTGGAAAGAAGGAGATATTGATGATAATAGTTGGAAGGATTAACAAATATGGCTGGTGCGCCCACAGCTCGATGCGGCCAAGCAGTTTTGAAGTCAAATCTCATCACTTTCGGAAGAGGAAGCCGGACTGATGCGAAATTTGAACTCCGCTCAGTATCCTCGAACTCCGCTCACTATCCGTCGCAATAGACTGTGTCTCTGTTGAGGCACTTTAAATCCCGAGTATATTCAGTTAAGCATGTGAGCTATTTACAAAGGTGTTCAACTTTTCTGGAATTTCTAACACTCCGAAATAGTATTCTTGGGGCTTTTTTTCAGTATCGAGATCGCCACGTGCAAGCGGAACGGTCTGCGGAAGTTCTCGCCAAGTAAGTGGGAGTGGGCAGCGTCAGGATATTGATGGGCTGATGAGAAGCCGCACAGCCACATCAAAGCGCGCCGCGCTATGTTCTCAGCTGTTTGGTGGTTATTTCAAGGAGGAAGAGTAAGAGATGAGCCAGTACTCCTTGGAAGATCTTCCAATGAATGAATATGAGATCTATTTATTTTATATTGACATGATCTCCTTGCTGCGGCTTTTCTGAGCTCCATGTCACGCAGTGTCACACCAGATCGCCACGGTGATTTTGCGACCGTAATTCACGTTTTTGAGCTGATTTAGCCATTTTTGGGGCACCGGCCGGGCGCGGCATGTATTTCATCCCAAATATCTAGAGATTGGTATGGGTAGACTTTTTGGTCCTCCCCGGCTCATCTTGCCGAGACGACGAATACCGGAATGTGGATGGAGCGAAAAAAATGAGGCATACCAATCTCCAGATTAATGCATTTGAATGGACTTGGCTTCTTAGAATTAGCTCCGCCCAATGCAGGAAAGCTGGAAAACGTGAAGGCAGTTTGTTTAGCATTTGGCAGGAAGCTTCATCAAACAACAAAGCCAAAGAGATCACTGATGGGCCGCTCGCTGCCCACTCCCATTACTAAGTAAGACCAAAGATCCCCTAACCACGTGCAATATTTTAGTATCTTTATTTTTTTATTTTCGCCCACCAACACCAGTATCGAGCCCAATTTTCAAATGGGGCACTGCAATTGCAACTTTTCGTTTGTAGCCATGTTGTACTTAACCTCCGTCTCTGAAAGAACTCTGAACAGGCCCCCGGTCACTCAGGCCTCAGACGGTCCGCTGTAAGGTAAATCAACGCCCAAATTTTGGCCACTCTACGTCCCTTTTGTAAGGTAATCAGCACTCAGGACATGCAGAGTGCGTCCGTCGTAAGGTAAATCGGGCGGAGCCCGAGATTTTTTTTGGAGTGAAGGACCCAATGGCGCGGCCAAGTCGAGCCCAAAAGGCAGATTCCGCCTCGACAAATGCACTTACGGTCGCGGCGAACCGTCGGAGGTGACGAGGGAAGGCGGGGGGGCAAAAAATGCGAAAAAAATCAGCCTTGCCCCAATTTTGGCACAGCAGTCGGTCCAACATAAGGTAAATCAACCCTCAGGAGCCTAAAAATCGTAAGGTAAATCAGCGAAAAGTTGGGGCTTTCAACGGACCGGGTTAGGCCTGAGTGACCGGGGGCCTCTCTGAACCAAGCGATGAAATCCGTCTCATGTGCGGCCTTCCAACTCTCGTTCTACTCGGATGGGAAGATCCTCCGGCCCGGGATTCCAAGAAATTATGCCCACGAGAATTGATCCCACTAGCCGATACTAATATCCTGTTACAACTGCCCATGGGGAACGGAGAACTCGCTATTATTACCAAACACATGTTCGCCGCACGCCCACGGATCCCTCGATACATAAACTGAATCGCCCAGCTCCGCTCACCCCAATTTCAACATGTCTCCTCAAGTTTGGTTTAGTACGTCCATCCAGTCATGCCCATTCTTGAGGTTCCTAACATGTACTCTCAGTCACCGGAGCTTCGCGCGGAATCGGACGCTCCATGACGGAGCTCGTTCTCAAGAATGGCGACATTGCAGTGGCGACGCTCCGCACTCCCGATGTACTTTCCGAGCTGGCCGCGAAATATCCTTCGTCCAGTTACTCATCATTCCATTGGATGTTACCATCGCCGCCGATATCAAGGCTGCCTTCGAATTGCCATCAAGGCCTTTGGACAGATCGATGTGGTCTTTAACAATACTGCGGCTTTCCAGGGAGGCGAAGCCGAGGGCATTCCTGAGACGGAGGCACGGAAAATATTCGATGTCAACTTCTGGGGTGCTGTCAACGTCAGCCTAGAGGCAGTCAAAGTCTTTCGGGAGGTCAATAAGCCTCAAGGTGGGCGCCTCTTGAATATCAGCTCTACTACCGGATTTGCTCCCATGCCTGGGGCCCCATACTACGTGGCGTCGAAGTTTGGTACGAGGAGCCCTTAACTTGTGTGGCATGGGTTAACAATTTAGTGAAGGCATCGAAGGATTTACGGAGGCATTCCGAATGGAACTCGACCCTGCTTGGAGCATAAAGGTAGAGGGTATTCGCTGTTGAAGATATTTATTAGTGACGTGATTTCGCTAGATCACTGTCGTTGAACCCGGAGGGTACGCCACCGGCTGGGAAAAGGGAACACAGAATTTCCCCCACCATCCCGCGTACAACTTTCCTCACATGCCCACTGTCATGGGGCGCGAGATGTTCAAAGACTTCAAAGGCTTCGACGGAGACCCAGAAAAGGCAGTTCAGGTTTTGTACTTCAGGCTTGCACGGTCGGATAATCCCCCAAAGCTGTTGCTGCTGGGCCAGGACTCCCAGTTCATGGTTGCGGCGAAATTGAAAGCCTTGCAGGACGAAATTGCCGAGTACCGCTCCTGGTCTGATGGTTTGAAGAGAACGGATCCCCCCCTTGATCTTCATTAAATGCCAGGATTAGATGTGATGAATTGTTAACTCATCGTCATTTTACTTATCATCCTTCGTTCGTGGACTCCGATGCTCGGATAAAGCTTCCGGGCGTGTGGAAGCTATACAACTTGAATAGTCGGCGTGCCAAATGACAGCGAGGAGTCCCCTGTTCGGTGAATCTACTCGCGCCCACCAAATCAACATGAGAGTGGCTCCTAAAGGCCTTCCGGGAATCGCCTGTGATCGCCTCTATAAGAAAGCTCGAAAGAGCGGCGGCGGAGGAGCCTTGGAACCGGCCAGATGGTAGGTATGTCCCGGCGGGCTCCTGTGGCGGCCGCCTGTTGAGAAACAATCGGGAAAGCTTCTTGACCGGGGCAACCAGAGCATACGAGATCCAGAGCTAGTTGTAGGCTCAGGTTGTGCGGCCATGGGCCATGGAGGGTTTGCCTCCGCGCTTGCATAGATAGCGTGAAAAGAGATGAGAGGCGTCTCCAAGCCTTTTCGGCAGTCGCCGGGCTGCCTGTGATGGCATCCTCAATACAAGAAAAACTGAAAACTGCAGTACAGTAAGATGAGGTTTCCGAGAGGAATTTTGTATTTAACAGTCCCAAGACTGCAGAAACTATGGACAATAAGTACAGCTGACTAGAATACAGTGGCGGATGATTATTCGTGATTCAAACCCCATTCGGAATCATAATTTCGTTCCAGTTTCGCGCCCTTCAAAGCTCCGCGGTCGCCTTCTCTTTGAAGCTCTTCGCCTCAGCCTTGGCCTTCTCCGCGTTGGCCTTGGTCTCGCTCTTCGCCTTCTGACCTTCGCCCTTAAGCATGTCGATCACGCGCATCAGCGTCTCCTCCGTCGCCTCGATACCCGAGTTGACCATCTCGCGGAGGCGCTCGAACGCGGTGGTAGTCTGCACCCAGCGAATGCGCGTCTCCTCTGTGGGCTCAAAGTGAGAAGGGGGACATCAGTGGGAAGGAAATAGAACGCACGGAGGAGGCCGGGGCGCGAAGTCGGGAGGGCCGATTCGTCCATGCCGTGGTTGCGCAGGTACGCGCGGAGACGCGCGTCGGGCCATACAAAATAAGAGGCCGTCTCGCTCGCTGCATCGTCGTACTTGGCCTGCATGAGCTTCACCAGTTCGTCGCGCTTCGCGGGGACGTTCTTCGCGCCGTGCTCAACGAGGTACTCGCGCATCTGGCTATCGCTCCACGACTCCCAGATCGTGTCCTTCGCGTTGACGTAGTTGTCCTGGATGAGCTTGACGAGCTTTTCACGCTGGATCTGCGCCTCGCTCTTCACGATGCCGTGCGAAACGAGCCACGCCTTGATTTCGCTGTCGCTCCACGTGCTCCACACGCTGTCGTTCACGTCGTAGTAGTACTGCGCCATCTTCGCTTTAAGAACGTCCGTCTTGGCTGGTGGGGCGCCGGGGGCTACGAGGTCGTGGGCGATGAGCCATTCGCGCTAAAAGGGAAAGCAGTGAGCAAGGCGAGAGGGATAGGAAAATGAGACGCTCACCATATAAGAGTCCGACCAGGCCTCCCAGATGGGAGTGGTGACCGCCGCGTATGAATCCCGCATGAGCGCCAGCAGTTCCGCGCGCTTCTTCTCCGCAGCGTCTTTGGCGAGGACGCCCTTTTCCACCAAGTAGGAGCGGAGACGGTTATCATCCCAGGTCGAATAAATGTAGTCCTTCGTATCGTCCAGCTGGCGTGCGGCTTCGCGGGTCGCCTGCGCCGCCATACTCGAGGCGCTCTTGCTCATCTGGTAGGTCGAGTCGCCATACACGGCAGTGCTCGCCTGGGCGGAGAAGCTCGAGGCAGCATTGGTGTAGGCCGCATACTGCGACTTGGCGAGGAGGACGAGCTGCTCGCGAGGACCTTTCGGCGCGACGACCCCCTGCTCCAAGAGAAACTCGCGCAGCCTAGATTCGTCCCATGCGTCGAACGAGGCCTCCCGTACCAGTCTCATTCACTTTATTCATTTAAACGAATACGTGGGTAGCAGCGGAAGAATGTGGACCAAGTCCTACTTTCAGCAAAGTTGAACTGTCCTGTGGCGGTGCTACAAGTTCAACCACCGGATCTCGGTCTGAATCGGCATCTCGGCTCACCTCCCTCGCAAGCGGCATTCGCGCGACCGATCTGCTCATCCTGTGTAGGTATTCCACATCCAAGTCATCGGACGATGAGGTACCCTCATTCTGCATTCTCCGTCTACGAGGAGACGGTAGACCCATAGCTCGTCACTGACAGGCCGATTTGGCCGGCACCTACAAACACGCGAGGTACGTTAGTTTGTAGCGTCTGTCTACGAGAGACTAGCCGGCATCGTTCCCACCTAATCCGCCTCATTATCTGCAACTTGAAGGGAATCCCATTCTGGACGTGATGATCAGAATGTAAAACCATCGCTTCTAGAATTCTCGTTCATGGGGAAAAGGACGAACGCGTACCACTCACACAGGCCATAGTTTTCATGTGAGGCTTGGTGCAGGAGGCGGACAAGTCTGTGAGTGATGCGTCAATGCTGGTCATTTATCCGCGTGAGTGACATTGGATCCAAGAATCACACGTCGAGGATCAAAAATATCTGAGGTAGTCCCACCTCCACAAATAATACCCGCCGAGCGGGCAAGTATTTCGTAACATAAGTTGAGCGTGCATTAATATTACCGTACAAATCAACACAGCTTCGGCGCATAAGACCCCGCATATTCCGGTTGAAGAAAAGCAAAGCCGTCAGCGCAAGCAAAAAAAAATGACTCATTAGTGGAAAATTCGTGGATGGCACGGTTACCCAACACAAAGCGTCAACGTCAGCGAAGGCCCAAATAACGGACCACTGGGAGTGACCGTCGCCTCTAGTTCGCCGAGGGTGGTTATGGCAGAAGTCCCGAAGCGTGTCAAACCGCCCGGGATGTTGATCACGACGATGCCCTGTGGTACCCCCCGCTCCCGCGCCGCCTCCACCCGTGAACGAGAACGAATGGGATGGAGCTTACCATGGAATTCCTGCAGGTAATTTCGGGTTTGGGACGGAAGGGGAGCTCGTGCAGTTGGATCCGCTGAGCCGCTAGCGCCTTGAAATTCGACCAGACGACTGCGAATGGTAATTCGAGCATAAAAAGTGTGTCGAATCCGTTCACTGCGATGGTTTCAGCGATTTCGAGACGCCTTCTCGGACGAAGATGCATATCAGATACTTGGAGAGAATATTGGTAAGGAGGTAAGGAAGGAGGCTGTATCATGCTCGGTCACAACCAAAGCATTGAGCTGCGGGATTTCCGCGTGGCATTTGATTAGAGTCGGGAGTAATGTAGCGTCCAGCGCCTCCAAGATGGCGTCGAAACCGGGGGCACCCTCCAATTTGAGGCATATATGCTCAACACAGAGGGACACGCACCGAGCAACGACCGGCATATCGGAGGCAGTTGCGGAGATGTTGCTGAGGGATCCGAGGGCGTCGACTAGAATGACAGAAGAATGATTGTTCATGAAAGCGTATGCCTGTTTTGAACCATGGGAAAGCCCGACGATCATGCCAAGGTGAGCTTCGACCGAGTTGAGGTCCGGAGGCTGCATGGTAAGCTATGCGCTGGGTACACGAAGCAGTAGACCGATCGCCGATGACACATCATCCTACGATGATTGCGCAGTCGCTTCGGAGGTAGTATTCGGTACTGTCGCCGCGTTCATCTGGTGGATGTGGGGAAATGTCTATGAAGGCGCGGCATATCGAAGAGATTGAGGCGGGGATGGACTTATCGAAACCCTTCGCTCTGCAATACCACAATCGAAGGGCTAGAAGGATGAGTGGGCCATCATTATCGGCAGAAAGGCGAAGAAGTATCGGATGACCTGCGTACAAGGAAAGGATGTTGACCGCGGCAGAAAAGTTGTCGGATTTAGAACGAGCATCATTGGTTATGTCGGTGGACACCTGTGGTGGAATATCAAGATGTAACGCGCGGAGCCAAAACCAGTTGAATAGCTGGGGCCAAGCGATTATCAATTGTCGTATCAGACGCGGGCCATCGAGCGAATCTAAATGCAGCGAGACCTTCGCTATGAACGGCAGAGTCTCAATGCCTGCTCGGGTGTAGATAAGTTCTCTCTTCAAGTTTTCGAGAAGTATCTGCAAAATGAGAAGCGCCTGAATGTGGTCTGAAGGCCGACAGATCAAGTAGCCAAGGGCATAAAGGAGTGCTAACCGGCGGAAAGGCACGGGATCGCTCTGCAGCTCAAGGGCAATAAATCCAACCACGCCGGGATCAGAGGGCATGTATGGACTCAGTGGCAAAGTTGGAAGACAGAGTGTTGTCGCTGTGACAGGAAATGCCGGAATTTGATTGGATCAACGTTAATCAATCAATGTCAATACATATCCAAACAGTTTACTCCACTTCTCTCCCGCCGCCCCCCCGCTTTTGTCTGCCCTTCACGTTGCGTTTACATGCATCTAGGATTTACAGTCGGTTCATAAATCGGGATGCCCCCACTCTACAACCTCTGAGACTGAAATGACCATTTTGCAACGATTTTACTTATGTATATTGGCGGCTCGCAGAGGATGTCTTTCCCCGCTTTAGCCGTCTTTGACTTGGCAGTTCTCCACTTCGAAGTTCACAGCCGGACATGCGCTTACGACCCCTCAGTGGCTATTCAACTCGAGGTGTCATCCTTTTGCTCATTACATCCTACGAGTCCACCTACGTCATGCACGCGTCCGCCCCACTGGCGGAGCGCTGAGACTGTAATAAAGACCCCTCCCTGTTTACGTTTCCCATTACTTTCCTTCTTTCACCACCATGAGACCCTCTTTGATACTGCTCTTGTCGCTTTCCTTGACCGGCGCGTCCGCGTCTTGGTTCGGCTCAGACACATCTCGTACGCTTGTTTCGTGTTTCCACCGGATGGATTTTCCTAACCGCGCTGCAGAATACAACGAATGGTCGACCACAGAGCTCCAAAAGTGGCTCAAGGACCACAACATCAACGCCCCACCCACATTCTCCCAAGATCAGCTCAAAGAGCTCGTAAAATCGAATTGGAATGTCGCCTCCGCCTGGACGAGCGACCAGTACGCAAGTGCTCAAAAAGCCTTTGCGGACGTGCGGGAGGCCTCGTTCGACGCATGGGACGAATCTAGGCTGCGCGAGTTTCTCTTGGAGCAGGGGGTCGTCGCGCCGAAAGGTCCTCGCGAGCAGCTCGTCCTCCTCGCCAAGTCGCAGTATGCGGCCTACACCAATGCTGCCTCGAGCTTCTCCGCCCAGGCGAGCACTGCCGTGTATGGCGACTCGACCTACCAGATGAGCAAGAGCGCCTCGAGTATGGCGGCGCAGGCGACCCGCGAAGCCGCACGCCAGCTGGACGATACGAAGGACTACATTTATTCGACCTGGGATGATAACCGTCTCCGCTCCTACTTGGTGGAAAAGGGCGTCCTCGCCAAAGACGCTGCGGAGAAGAAGCGCGCGGAACTGCTGGCGCTCATGCGGGATTCATACGCGGCGGTCACCACTCCCATCTGGGAGGCCTGGTCGGACTCTTATATGGTGAGCGTCTCATTTTCCTATCCCTCTCGCCTTGCTCACTGCTTTCCCTTTTAGCGCGAATGGCTCATCGCCCACGACCTCGTAGCCCCCGGCGCCCCACCAGCCAAGACGGACGTTCTTAAAGCGAAGATGGCGCAGTACTACTACGACGTGAACGACAGCGTGTGGAGCACGTGGAGCGACAGCGAAATCAAGGCGTGGCTCGTTTCGCACGGCATCGTGAAGAGCGAGGCGCAGATCCAGCGTGAAAAGCTCGTCAAGCTCATCCAGGACAACTACGTCAACGCGAAGGACACGATCTGGGAGTCGTGGAGCGATAGCCAGATGCGCGAGTACCTCGTTGAGCACGGCGCGAAGAACGTCCCCGCGAAGCGCGACGAACTGGTGAAGCTCATGCAGGCCAAGTACGACGATGCAGCGAGCGAGACGGCCTCTTATTTTGTATGGCCCGACGCGCGTCTCCGCGCGTACCTGCGCAACCACGGCATGGACGAATCGGCCCTCCCGACTTCGCGCCCCGGCCTCCTCCGTGCGTCTTATTTCCTTCCCACTGACGCGCCCCCCTTCTCACTTTGACTCCGCAGAGGAGACACGCATTCGCTGGGTGCAGACTACCACCGCGTTCGAGCGCCTTCGCGAGATGGTCAACTCGGGCATCGAGGCGACGGAGGAGACGCTGATGCACGTGATTGACATGCTCAAGGGCGAAGGTCAGAAGGCGAAGAGCGAGACCAAGGCCAACGCGGAGAAGGCCAAGGCTGAGGCGAAGAGCTTCAAAGAGAAGGCGACCGCGGAGCTTTGAAGGGCGCGAAACTGGAACGAAATTATGATTCCGAATGGGGTTTGAATCACGAATAATCATCCGTCACTGTATTCTAGTCAGCTGTACTTATTGTCCATAGTTTCTGCAGTCTTGGGACTGTTAAATACAAAATTCCTCTCGGAACTCCTCCTCTTACTGCAGTTTTCAGTTTTTCTTGTATCGAGGATGCCATCACAGGCAGCCCGGCGATTGCCGAAAAGGCTTGGAGACGCCTCTCATCTCTTTTCACGCTATCTATGCAAGCGCGGAGGCAAACCCTCCATGGCCGTACAACCTGAGCCTACAACTAGCTCTGGATCTCGTATGCTCTAGTTGCCCGGTCAAGAAGCATTCCCGATTGTTTCTCAACAGGCCACAGGAGCCCGCCGGGATGTTCCTACCATCTGACCGGTTCCAAGGCTCCTCCGCCGCCGCTCTTTCGAGCTTTCTCGTAAAGAGGCGATCACAGGCGATTTCCGGAAGGCCTTTAGGAGCCACTCTCATGTTGATTTGGTGGGCGCGAGTGGGTACATCGAACAGGGACTCCTCACTGTCCTTTGCCACGCCGACTATTCAAGTTGTATAACTTGCATCTATCAAGCTCAGTCTGGAATGTGATTTTACAGTGCTTAATTGGGCACCGTGACAATTACTGGCCAGTGGTACAATTTATTGCCATCGGAAAGAAGCTCCGAGGCTGCCAAGATAATTGTGTCGTACTCGGGACGCGGTCCGGTCTGACAATACTCCTATCAATAGATTTTCTCTGTATAAAGAGTGATCCCTTTTTCATCCCTCCTCTTCTTCCCTCCTCATGTCATACTACGTCCCTGCCGCCCCTGCCACCGTCCGATCGGGGGAAAACGATGCATCAGATTCTAGCAGTGTCTTTGACCCGGATGCTGAACACCTCGTCTGTGCCCACGCCACCTCCCTCACACGCGTCAATGACGCCAGGGCCGCCCGCGATGCGGCCGCGTGCTCTGTTGTCGAGGGACTCCTCTCCCACTACCCCGCCTTCAAGCTCACCATGGGCCCCACCGTCCCCGCCGCTTTACAGAACGCCTTGCTCCCGACTTCCTTCTACTCTCTCGCACAGGAGCTCGAGGACGCTTCCGCCCCCAGTGGCATGATAATTGATTTCCGTAGGCAGTGGCGGTGCTTCCACGGACTGCCAGAAGCCTCGCACAGCCCCGCTAAGTTCCCCGAAGCTCTGGCTCAACCCACATTTGGGGCAGCCGCAGCCCTCTTCGTGGATAAGCTCCACGTCAGCGACATTGAGCTGGGTGCACTTATCATTGTGTGGAGGTCCAACCACGGGGAGCCTGTCTCGGAACGCGGTACATTTGCTAATACCTTCTCTCTTACTGCCCAACTGACTCTGTCCAGGGGACAGCAGTATGGCTTTAACTTTGGAAGCAATGCACCGCTTCACCCTTTTTTAACAAGTTTATTGTGCATCATTTGTTTCTACAGGGCTAGCACCTTTCTGATGATGCATCTATAGTACAGTCCCACCATATGACCTTCCGGTGCCACCGCTTGTTGCCACCAGCAGCAGCAGCGGCAGCAGCAGGAACAAAATTGGGAGCGCGATGGCCACAAACTCGAGGGCATCGTAGTCTCTTGTAGACAGATGCTTCAACAAAATGAGCTCGTACCTCGCTTTGTTGAAAGGGCATCGACCGCCGCCCGCTCGCGCACCCGATGCGCATTCACTGGGTGCAGACCACGAGCGCCTTTGGAAGATGGTCAACTCGGGCGTCGACGACGACGGAGGAGACACTGATGCGCGTGATCGACATGCACGTCCCTGGGTTATTCCGCCGTAAACCACTGGATACGGCAGATTGCCTCAATTTGCAAGCCTGTCCCTGCCATACCAAGATATGCCTAACTACCCCACATGTTTATACTTGTTCGTGTTATACACCTTGTCCTGTAGCAATCGAACATCCCGCGGGACCTTGTTTGTTGTCTTTGTTGAACAATGAACACGATCAGCATCAGCATCAACTGTGGCCTACTTCACAACTCGATTAATGTTCTATCGTTTAGCCCAGCCACGTATTCTTGTTCTGTGCTCATACCCGAGAGCAACAGGATCAGCAACTGCCAGTCCCACCACCGGGCGTGGCATCACATTTCCTCGTTAACGCACGGCATTACCGGATACGGCCCACTTGTTGTTTCTCATTGTATTATCTGAATTGACGGACGAGTTTGGGAGTAGCTACCCATCGCCAGAGTCTGCCCTTGTTCGTCGCATCATCTCCACCCGCACTACAACATATAAGATAAATAGTGGTCATCAGGGGGATATTCAGAAAACACGCCTCTCCTACCGAACACCCTCCCAAGAAATGTCCCTAGTTGAATTAACCACAGACCTCGTACACGATGTCGTCCAATTCGCACTTCGCCACGGAGTACAAGCACCAGTCTTGAAGCGCTCTTCGACCAAACGGGATTCGAAAACAAAGGCTGATAATTCACCACTTGTGTCTCAGTCTGAGGCATGAGTAACCATGATGTAAACCTGCTGTGTACCATCTACTTATCACTACAATGCCCCAGGGTCCAGAAACAACACTGTCGCCGCATGAGAAAGAAATCTCAAATTGCAATAGAGGTAAGACTCTTGCTACATCGATTCGACCATTCCTGTTTAGGCAATCCTGCAGAATTCTGCTGGTCAGTAATCTTTTTGTTCGTCTGCTTAATTTAATTTCAACATGCCTACCATTTAAATCAGAGGACACCAAAGTCGGCAAGACGTCTCTCGCCTATCGTTCCAGCCGCCCGCCCGCCCTTCCAGTTTCTACCCTTCAACTCAAACTTGTCTCTGCTGGGAACCAGGTTGTGAGCTCAGCCATGGCCACCATAAACGAGATCAGTCCCATGCTAGTGATGTTCAGACGAACTATCTGGCAGACACGTATAAAATGTGAGCTAAGCTATCCACAGCCATAAAGAAATCACCCATTAACTTCACATCGCAGGCTGGCGTACCGGGAAGGCGCACTGTGGTCAAGGGGTACCCCATCCGAAGAAAAAGCCAACATTTACGCAAGCACCACACTGGAGTTTTTGGTTAAGATGCAAGTGATCGAGGTAGAGAGAATTTGGTAACGCGCAGGCAGTTCTGGTCTGATGGCTTTAGTGCATCGTGAAAGTTCCTGTAGAAACAATTAGGGATGTGACGAAAGAGGGTAGGAAGTATATCACTCAGTAATACTGCCGTGCACTATGCTATACGCAGGTAACTAGCTACCGTCTCCTTCAAGCTCGACTTTATTTTTTACAAAGATGTAATCGTTTACGGTATCTGTCGGCCCGACGAAATCAATTACGCACTTGAGTACCAGGCAGAAGCTGATCATCGTGAGCTCTGTCGAACGAAAGTCGTGTGTTAAATGGATTATGGCGCGGCCTTCCTAATCAGGCGCATGAACGAGTATTATTTAGGTCTGTTACCGCCTCCCAATTGATCCGGATCGCCCGGACAAATACAAATCAACATTCAACCCCCTATTCTAAAACCATGAATCGCTCGAATCGTCGGAATCGTTCGAATCGTCGGAATCGTTCGAATCGTTCTAATCCCTACGATCGTCCCATTCAAGAACATGCGTCCCAATCTGTACGCGTTCTATCCAGTTGTCTTTCATGGCCACTAGTAGCGCACCAGTAGCATTTATGAATGGTGCTGCGCCGGATGCAGCAGTTCCATCGAGCGGGAGACGGCCGTGTGAGCACTCAGCCTAGTGCAATGTTTTCAGCAAAGAGGAGCTAACAGTGTGGCCAGCCAGTAAAGATAGAGGTTCCAGTCGCCAGTCGCCGGCGTGAGTGGGAGAAACAGGATGCGACTCCTCGGACCGGTGATGGTATCAAAATAAACTCAAGTTCTTGACCACCACCACGCCACGTTAAGCGCCACGTCCTTTCCTTCGCGCTACCATGCAACAACTGGATGATGATATTCTCTTGCATATGCTGGAAGACTACTGTGATATCTTTACGTTGGTGGCAGTCAGCCAGGTACACATTTGTTGCACGCCATTCGATTCTGCAATGTATCTCAGAGCTCGGTCTACATAGGTCAACGCCCACTTCTATACACTTGCGTTCTCCAAGTAAATTTGGCTCGCGCACGTTCGCGAGCTTGCCCGCAGGCTCCTCATTGACACGCCTTCCGACGAAATTCTGCAACAGTACACGTCAGACAACCTCGTCGATGAAGTCCGGCGCGTTGTTGTAGGTCCCAAAACTTCGACCGATAAAAGGCCAGTAATTTTGGTTCCCAAGTCCCCGATTCATCGCCAGATCGTCCTTTCAAATGTGCCAACTCCGCCTACGCTGATTCTCGCAACTCCTGGCTGGGGGAAGATATCTGTTTATCGTCTCTGAAATCTCCACGGAAATTTGAAAAACCCAGACAGGTCGACGTGCCTGGGGCCGCGATCAATTGGTGCCTCCTCATAGGCTCTGCGCAATTGAGTTACTCGCCAACTCCACTGCAACATTGTTGCTTATTCGTCAGGTCAGTGCTCAGAGTGTTTCAATGATCGTATTCGATTAACTCATCCAGAGGGTGCGATCAACACCTTGTCAGTCACTCGTATTCACCTACCGACGGGTAAATCAAAGGAAATGCTGGCTATCCCGTTGGTTATGCACGATCCGTCAGCTGTCACTGGCAGTGCCTGCGTTTGCGGTACGAAGCGCGGATAGTCCATGGATGAATTTCGTGCGAGCAAGAGGTCGTGTGTTCGATTCCCGCAGGTAACAAAATATTTTCCCTATCTTTCTTTCTCTTCTCTTCTCTGTTTGAGCTGCTAGCACCCCAATACTCGGCATATATTTTATTTTGGTCCCCATTTTGGCATGTTTGTGCCTCACATCACCACGGACAAATCCGGGTCTGGTGCAGTGCCCTGAGCTACATAAGCTCCCAAATCGGGACATAACTTATGTCTGTCACACTTGCATCACATCGTTATCTCTCCGCCTTCGTCTTCGTTGCCGCTGGTCCTCCCTCGCTGCTGCTCGAAGCTGCGTAACTGGAGCCCCCAAGACGTCTCTTCCCGAGCTCCTCACCACTTCCCACGACCCGCTTCCGTCCCCAAATGGCGAAAACAACGGATTTTTGAAGGCCTTCAACGCGACCACTAATTTCTCGCAATCTTCAAGCGTTCTTGTTCTTTTACCCTGCAACTGCTTTGAAAGCAATGGCTATTCACTTGTATATGGTCCTGAAAGTATGTGCTACCATGTTGAGCCGCAGATGTGCCGCGGCCGCGATTTCGTGCCCCGCGCCGCATGCGCGGCTATGCATCATCGGCAGAAGAAGAAAGATTGAGAAGGCTGTGAGGTGGGCTTGGAGGGATAGATGGCAGTCGCGGCCCAGCAGTAATGTGCACGCTTCGTTTCTATCCGTTATTTTTCTCATCCACCTGCCTCTTTTAGCGGAAATATTAATACTCGCCGTCCGAGCCCGCTCTGGAGTCCGCATGTGCTAAGCGTACGGTCGCGCTGTCGCAGTGCATGCAAGCAGAGCGCGGATCCGTGTTATCTACCCAACGGCACCAAATGACCATGAACGCCGCACGGCGCCACCATGTCGCGTGCGGGGCCGCACAAGCAAGAACGGCCCATGCATGCGCTGCTCGCATGAGGTAAGTTCTCTGCGGCGCAGTCGGTCTCATGGATCCAGTGCTGCTCGGTCAATAGAGTGCAAGCACGGAGTGCATTCGATGCAGCAGTGGATCCCGAGTGTCCACGGACTCGGATGTTGGATGCCCTCGCATGCACGTACGTGGATGCGTGGTGTGCGCTTGCTCACGTTACACGGCGCGTGCCGCATGCGGCCTCCCACACGAGCTCATCATTGACGGGTGCGTCGAGGCTCGTTCCACCGCATTCCCAGCTCATGCACACACCGGAAGGCTTCTTTCACATGCTGCAGGCCCCTGCGCTCTGCACATAATGCACATGTCCGCCCGCCTGGCTGCGGCGAAAATTGGGCGTGCGGGGCGCAAGCGCGATCCTCTTAACCGGTGGCGGACCCCCCACATTCGACAGCTGCGCCCGAGTTCCTGCTCGCAGAGCTTGTTGACATGAGACTTGAGTTTTTTAGAGACGGGTACGCCGCGGCGCCTGCGCCCGCGTCGAGGATGGGGGCCCTAAACACGCAGCGGCCTGAGTGTCTGCTTCGAATGAATTACTTGGATGGCCCCCCTGTTGGCCTTGCAGAAATTCGACATCGGATTCTTTCTATATTTCTGCTATATGTAGTAGTTACGATGCCACGGAATTCGTCAGCTGCATGAATACCAATAAAAACAGTTGCGTCAGTTGCGCGGAGACGGCGAAAGAGATTAAAAGATAGCACAGTAGCTGAATCGAACGCTTGTCACTTACTTAAAAAGTCAAAAAACTGACTGGAGACAACATAACCCTTCGGTAATTCAAATACCCTAGGTTTGACCCCCCAACTTCCTACCACCCGCCGAGTATTTGAATAGAAACCTATTCAAATACACCTCAGGACATAACACCAGAGCCACAAATCCAGAGCTCCACAAATACCTCATTTCGTGGTCTTTTGAATTTTTCTCAAGATCTCTTCACCTAAATGCTTTTTAATGCAAACTACAACCTCAGATATGTTTTAGTGGACATAGGGCTTACAGAAGAGATCCCGTTAAATGAGCTACGACAGCTCGAAAGAATCCGAACTTCCCGACAGACAGAATGAGCCGAGCCGGAATTTGCCGAACTCCTGACGAGCCTGCCGATCCGACGTTCCGAACCGAAGAACTCGCCCGCTTGATAGCAAGAAATCAAGTCCCCGCAACTGAACGAAACCCAACCCCCAAACTTACCTCCTTTGCATCTAACTTCTAGGTATGCAACTTAAAACTGGTTAATCCGTTTTGATGATTTCTTTCCTCATTTCGTTGAATCCGAGCTCGGGTTGAACCGCCATCCCGACTACGCGTACGGCTTATCATTCAAATCTGACACCAATGACACCGGAACTATTAGTATACTATAGTTATTCAGCTCATGGTGCATTGTCACGTTAGTCCCAACGTACTTCCTCAACTCTTAAAGACTCAGAGGCTCTCAAGTCACAAATCAGCTCTCTTATTCGTGGTAAGTATGCAAGGTCAGCATCAGCTCTTAATCTATAAATATTGTCTAACTTGACACCAGAATGTTAACGAGATTGAGTTGGAAACGGTGCACGTTACATAGCGCACGGTGCACCATGTACCTCATGTCTTTGCCGTACTTTGTTTGCTGACTTGCTCCATCATAGATTTACGGTGCCAATGTCAAAGCTGCCGCCTGCGGTCTTCCCAACCCTCGCTGACCTGTTCGTGGAAAGATTAGATTTGAACCTTTGAAGCAGAACTGTCTGATTTTGTTTGTTTAGGCACTTCGAAGTGTGTCGATTCAAACCGCAGTGTTTTTTCGAGTTTTATTGACCACCAATTTCATTAGACTCCATTAACCTTGAGTCTATGCAACTGGCCTTAGGCCAGGATTATCTTTCATTTGTATGTGTGTGTGTGCTTCAATTGGTTGCTTAAATTCCGGACTGACTTCATTTCTCTAGGCTCCGACTGCATAACCTTCGAGACCGAAACAATGACAGTTTCATTCAAGGAAAGATTTCATACTAACCCCAGCTCTAAATTATTGACTTGTACTTTTCAGTGCAAGTTGAACTTAGTGTGAATAGAATTCACACCATACTGCCTCTCCAGGTCAAACCAGTTATACTGATTTTGCCCCGGGGCTCAGGCTCTAGCTGAATCAATACCTCGATTACCCGAGCCAGATTCAACTTAGTCCGAGTGCAATTCAAGTATAGTAAGTGTATCGATTTAAGAAGTCAACTCAAGTACTGACCTATTGATTGGACTCAGTTCAATGTTGCACTTGTAACTCATACACAGCTACTTTGATCCAAGGCAAGGTTTTGTCTTGACCCTCAGTTCAAGTTCAATTTAGCTCAGCCAGTATTCTGGAATAAACTGAGCCCTTTAACTTACCAGTTTAAGTTCAGTTCAAGCTTTGGAAGTTGATCGCACTCAAGAGTAGACCGGAATACTGATCTATCTTTCAGAATAGTACATTTACAACTCGGACAGACTTTATAGCAGTCCAACGGAAGATTTCGTCTCGAGGTTCAATTCAATTTACTTACTGTTGGTTATAGCTGCTTCAAGGCGATAGAATGAATGCTCTCGCTGCACGTGTGAGGTTCAAGCTGAGTTCAGGTCTAAATTGAACCTTTGTAAGTCCGCCGGATTCGAGTCAACGCACGCGCTGGCCGTGGCCATTAGACCATTCAATACATCTTGATGTCCAATTTGAGATCTCGCACCTATAGCAATCTGTAAGCTCCAACTAACACATTTACCAAACTAGCTCGGTACTGATTATTCGCAAAGTTCCAGCTCCAACTGCAACATGGAGACTTGGCCTGATTTTGAGCAGCGTGGCTTGACCATACAGGTAAGTCTTGAAGACTGCTAGAGAATTTTTGTTGACCAGTTTACAGTATGCCTTGCTTAATTTCTAACAAATGCGAGCTTCATTCGGACCAAGCTACTTGAAAATTGATGTAGTATGTCCTTGAATTCCTTGGCCCTGACTGAGCCCGAGGACCAGTCTGTGAAGTGGGTCCTATTCTGGAAGTTCGAGACATTGCCAATGTGCCAGCTAAATAATTGCAGAGCACCAGCTCGCCGTAATTGATCTTAAAAGTTTTGAACAGTGTTGAATTGTACGTTCGGAAAGTGGCGAATAGGCCAATGGGGGCAGGCTTTAAAATCACTTGAAGTAAGATCTCTTTCGGTGAGTTTCATGCATCAGATAACCCACTCTTGAAGTTGAATTTGACAGAATTGCCCTAGGTATGCGGGATACTGCGGGGTGACGGACGGGTGCGGGTACCCGTTGACGGGTCGACCCGTCTGTCAAACCATTGGGCCTGCACAAGCCATTGGACCAGCATTTGAGGCGGCCGTGTGCCGGATGGGTCGAAGCCCTAGTACTGTAAGGGTGTGGTTCACATTACAAAGCATTAGGTGAAGAGATCTTGAGAAAAATTCAAAAGACCACGAAATGAGGTATTTATGGAGCTCTGGATTTGTCCGTGGTGATGCGAGGCACAGAACATGCCAAAATGAGGACCAAAATAAAATATATGCCGAGTATTGGGGTGCTAGCAGCTCAAACAGAGAAGAGAAGAGAAAGAAAGATAGGGAAAATATTTTGTTACCTGCGGGAATCGAACACATGACCTCTTGCTCGCACGAAATTCATCCATGGACTATCCGCGCTTCGTAGTTTGCGGAGATCTTGTGCTAACCAGGGCCATTCATGTCACCGATGACGGTGTGAATTGTTTCATTCACGTTGTTAATTGGCGAACGAAAAGCTATCTAATTTTACGTATTCCTTCACCAGGACAGGTATGTGCCACGTATAACCTTTCGCAATCCGGTCATCCTCACCCGAATCCACGTAGTTGCCACCTGCCGCCCTCCTTCCTGGGTACATCATCTTTGAACACGCCCCCCATGGCAGGGATATGACTGGACGCCAGTCCCCCGCGCGCCGCGGCCCATCCAGCAGCTCGATCCTTTCAACCTGATCATGGGTGGCGTACGTGTCGATTTCTCTTTTTTGAAAAAAAAAAACAAGAGATTACAACGCTGATGTCCTGCAGTCGGCGACGGGGACCGTATCGGACCGTATCGGACACGCTGTACAACCGCCTCCTGCGGGACGCGGGCGTGGATCCGCCGACGGTGGAGGCGACAGAGGCATTGCTCAGGCAAATGCGCCTAGTCCCTGCGGATGAGGCTACCAGGATGCGGCTTGAGATGGAGGAAAGGATGGACGATGCGCTGAGGAGGGATGGGAGCCATATCTCGTGGATTGGGGTGTGTCCATTTACGCCATTCGCAGACTCGTTAACATGGCATATGTGCGATGCAGGCCAAACCTGAAATGTTGCAAAACACAGACGGCGTCGTCCTGTACCCCATCCCCAATTCCTCGCTCAGCATCCGCGCGTTCCCGGGCGACTTCCACCCGCGCGAACGCTGCTACTGTTTCGACATCTACGACACCAAGAAGGGCAAACCCGTCAAGTCGCGGCCTAATTTCAAATTTACCTCGTACGCAGACGGGAAGCGAGTCACCTCGGTAGAGGCGGCGTGGGGGATTGCGTGGAAGGACATTAAAGAGGAGGAGGAGCGGTTCATTGCCTCGGATGCCTTTGCATGCCGCCTCGAACGCCCGGGGGCGCCGCCTTTCTTGTTTCAGTTGCCTGCCCTACCGCAGCCGGCGCCGTTCCCTGGTTCGTGCAGCCTGTGCCGTTCACGTTTGGGCAAGGCCAGTAACTGTGGTAATAAAGTGCAAGTGTTTATGTTATATTGTGACAAAGTGGAATAAACGCAGCATGTTGTAATTGATGTCTTCTCTTCGATTTTTACCTTGGCTACGGTGCTCATGCCCAGTAGCTACATATTTTACTCCCTTCTTCATGTCTTGCGCATATCTTCATGCCCACCCAATGCGTCGATCGGCGTTGTCACTATACACGGAATCACCTGTTGGAGCAGGATCGCCGCGGAAGTATCAGCGGCAGTGAGCACAGTATGCGACAGGTTAGGTGCGTGATAGATTTAGGTCTCTCGTAAGCGGGGGGAGATATCGGTTGACCTCGGTTGACGCCCTCTTCACGCAAACTGAAGAAAACATCAGACACTATGCGATTTGACGCGCCACCGGGACCTGCCACCTGCATGTCAACCGGAACACAAAGGTTACTACCCGGTTCTCAAGAAATAAGCTTGGCCGTAAGTAACCCTGAGCGAGTTGCCAGCTTCAATAGTGGAATCCGCAGCAGAAGTCTTTGAATAGCGCATGCACAGCAGGGAGAGTTTCTGGATCCAGGCGATTTGACGCGGCAACGCTCCCGGTTCTCGAAAAATACATCTCGCCGGTAGCTACCCTGAATAAGTTGCCAGCGAATAATGGAATCTGCAGCAGGAAGTCTCGATGAGCGGAATGCGTAGTAGGGTACTATAGCGTTTATTCTTTCATTAGGACCAAGGTCGATATCGAGCAGATTGCCAGTCAGGGTGAGGCCAAGGGCGAAGAAATGCTACGCCGAGCGTAGAGAGAGTAGGTAAAAGCAAGATTGCGGCGGTTACCGTTCATAGAGTATGTCACAAACAGAATGTACAGTCAAGATGAAAGATTCGATGGTCGTGTTGATCCACGAGTAATTGATGTAGATTCAAATCTTGGAGGCCAGTCACTGGCAAGCCGCGCATGGACGAGCGCTAGTTATTCGACCAACTTGGACAGCTTGGACCATCCGGGACCACTGGCATCCCCAGCTGCTCACTTCATACTCACCGCACGTTGTTGTTTCGTCTGCCTCGGGCTCGCCGGCGGTATGCATAGCATCGGGGATATTTTTGAGCGATGTACTAGTAGGCGCCTGCTCTGCGCTGGACGTTTGGAGATAGACGTGTTTGAAGTTTGGGGCTGTTCAGTGTCGATAACCGGGATTCGTTTGGTTGTGTTGTGCCCGTGCTGCTCTCGATTGATGCGACATGGAGGTGGACGGGAAAAAGGGCGGCAAGCAGTCCAGATTCTCGACGCTGCGGGTCTTCAAGTTCTCAAAGAACCCACCCCCAGGACCCCCACCCCTTCCCCCCAAGGATCCCGTTTATCTCGCGGCCAGAAACCGCTCGTTGGCCTCGCTGTCTCCCGACTCAATCCCTGGTTCCCCACTTTCCCCCGACCAGTATGCTGCGAGCACCTCAGCAGTGTCCTTGGCTCTTCCACAGGCCGCCCCAAAGCAGCGCAGTGGCCTCTTCAAGTTCGCCACAGTGTCCAAGAAGAGCGCGGAGAGCAGCCCCGTGCAGACCGAGGAGGACGACGAGAACATCTCCATGCCGTGGAACTTCCAGCACCATGTGCATGTTGACGAGGGATTTGCAGGCCTACCGCCATCCTGGACCACCTCGCTCCAGGAGGCCGGATTTTCAGACGACGAGATTGCCGCGATCCAGCAGCGGCGTCTGGCTGACCGGCCTCGCGACCGACCACATTCCCCCGCGGTGGTGCGACCCGTACCGCGCAGTACTTCGCTTCCAAAGTCACAGCATACCCCAGCATCGTCATTGAGCGCATCGTCTGCCAGTGCATCGTCTACTAACTCCTCGCCAGTTCCAGTGCTGCCGAGAGAGCGAACCGAGTTGCTTAAGACTGAGGCGCGCGAGTATTCGCCAAAGCTGCCGTCTCCGAAGAGTCCGCCACCTGGCTATTGGCGGGATGAGCTGCCGCAGCCTCAACCGCTCAACTTGCGGCGTCGGGAACAGTCGCCCCAACCCTCTCGACAGCCATCGCCGCAACACTCTCGACAATCCTCACGACAGCACTCTCCGCCCTTGCGACAGCAGTCGCCGCCCTCCCGGCAACAATCGCCGCCCTCGCAGCAACAATCGCCTTCACCCTCACGCACCCCTTCCCGATCACCTTCGCCGTCCCCACCGGCCTCGCCGGAGCCGGAACGCCGGCCCATCCTCAACGCCAAGAATCTCACCCTGGACCTCGCCCTCGAGGACCCAGCCGGCTCCTGGTCCGACGCCGTTCTCTCCGCCACACCTTGGTCCGCCTCGGCCAACTCCCCGCTCTTCACTCTCACCGCGCCCCCGGCCACCGACTCCCCGGACCACCAGGGCCCCGCCCTCAGCGAGGTCGGCAGCCCCACGCTCGGCGACAGCGCGTACAGCCCCACCGCTGCGTATTACAGCCTCACGCCGAGCCCAACGCGCGCGACGCACCTCCCGTACGACGATGAGGACCCCGATAACGCGTACCTCGGCCTAGGGACGCCTAGCCCGACCTCGAGCGCGTTCGCGCACGCGGGCGGTCTCGAGCCCGCCGCGCGAGACAACCGTGATTCGGGCATGAGCGACTCGACGATGCTCGGCGTGCCCCCGAGCGCGGGTGACGTGCACCAAGTAAGCATCGCGCGCCGCGCGGTCGCGAATGTCGTCGCAGCGACTGTCTCAAATACGAGTCTTTCGGGTGCGTTTTTCATTTGGGCACTGAATGTAGTTGACTGACATTTCCCACAGGCTCGACGAACGGCGCGCCGGCGCGCATGCCGCCTGCGTCGCCGCAGAGCTCCCACTTTGGCTCGTCCGGCTCGAGCGAGAGCCAGGACCACCAGACGCCAACGACGGAGCTCGCGGACGGGGACGCGGAGGGGCTCGACTACTACGTCGAGGGGAAGAACTATTTAGAGACGAACGGGTATCACTTGGATGTCGGCCACAAGCAACGCTACAACAGCGAGGATGCGGAGGAGGAGCGGCGGCGGCGGGAATGGGAGGACATGCAGAAGAGGAGACCCAGCCCGAAAGTGGAGGCGACCTCGCAGAAGCAGACGAAAGCCGATGCACCGCCGCGGAAGCAGCCCGATCCGCGTGCACACAAGATGGTCAGCGCGACGGACACGTTCGGCGGGCCGGTGGACCCCGACTCTCCCGGCGAGGACGAGTACGAGTACGGGTACGAGTTCCCGCCGGAAGACGAGTTTGCGGAAGGCGCGGTAGACAGCCCGCGCAGCGGCGCGTACGACAGCCCCATAGCGGCAGCGCGTTTGGGAGTCCTCATGATGCGCTTGGGGGCGCGAGCCCGCGGCGGAGCCCTCGCGACGAGGAGGCGGAGCAGGAGGACGAGGGAGAGGAGGATGAGGAGGGGACGCTGGGCCCTAAGGAGCGCGCGGCGCTCGGGCTCGCGAGCGGGGACGTGCCCGCCACGCGACCTACGGTCATCACTACGCGCGCGCCGGCTCGCGCGCAGCTCTCCCCAGGCCCGCTCACTGCGCTTGGCCTCGCGCAGACACCCGTCACGCCCGCGCACCGGTACGCCGGCTGGGTCGCCGCGACCGTCGCGCCGCTCGAGGACTTCATCGACGAGCCCGTGGACCCACGTGACTTCTACTGCGACCTGCAGGAGATCGCCGAGGGCGAGTCGGGGAGCGTGTACGCCGCGGACGCTCATTCCCACCGCGCCGCTGCACCGGTTGAAGCTCCCCCCGCTCGTGCACGCGCGCGACGTCGACGACGTAGAGAACGGGCGGCGCGCGCTCGTCGCGATCAAGAGCGTCGCGCTGCTGCCCGGCGGGAGCCAGAAGCTGACGGACGTGCAGCGCGAGTGCCGGCTGCTGCATGGGCTTTTGGTGCGAGCAGGTACTCGGGATAGACGCGCTTTATGTTGACCTCGTGGAGGACGCGCTGTGGATACGGATGGAGCTCATGGAGCGCAGTCTTGCGGATGTCGTGGGTTTGGTAGACGAGGGCCTGCGGCTGCAGGAGCCGCGGATTATTGCGCGGTTTGCAAGTGATGTGAGTGTGCGCGCGCTAATTTGAATTGTCGCTCATAACAGTATTACAGATGCTGCTGGCGCTGGACTACCTGCAGAGGCACAACATCGCCCATCGCGACCTGCGGTCGGACAACTTGCTGCTGAACAGCGAGGGCGTATTGAAGCTGAGTACGTCCCGCCTCCTCAACCTTCTGTTTCCCAGTGCTTATTCTTTGTAGCCGACTTCTCAAACGCCGTCCTCGTGACTCCTGAGACGTCCACTCTCCACGGATCCCGCTGGTGTTGTCTACTGGCAGGCGCCAGAGGTGCGCTCGTGAGTATCCCCAGTCTTTCTCGTGTTTTCCTCTGCTGATACAGCTTACCCAGTGGCGCCTACGATCCGCTCAAAATCGATGTGTGGTCCGTCGGCGCAACAGTGTGGGAGATCGCCGAAGCCACACCGCCGTTCTCCGACACGCAGCAGCCCGCCGAGTGCTGGCCACCCGTGACTGAACCCGCGCTCTACCCGCCCGCGTTCCACGACTTCCTGCGCCAGTGTTCGGAACCCGCAGCGTCGCGTCCGACGCCCAAGGCGTTGCTCCAGGTGTGTTTAGTTCCATCTCCTTGCCGTCGACGTCAATCTGATGGCTATTCATTTCTAGACGCCGTTCCTCCAGAAGGCGTGCGGACGGCCGGTGATTGTACAACTACTTTCGCGTTGCATGGCGATCGAGCAGGCGTTGCAGGCGGGCGGCGCGCCACCGGACTCTCCTCCATAATGCGCATTCACCATCTTTGTTCCCATCTTACGACGCAACTGACTATCTACTTACACGCTTGCATGCAGTACATACCCCCGCCCGGATTAATTCTTTATTTATCTATTACATATAGTTTCCCTCCACGTCTAGCATGTACACGTCCCCTCCGCTACAGCCCGCTTATGTTCCCCGCTACGCTCTCCACCGCATTTTTCAACCTTAAAGACTCCCGTACCACCATGTCATGTTCGTCTTCGCTACACTCCGCAATGAAGGTCGTCGTCTCGGATACGAAGCCTGTGTAGCGTCGTCAAGCCTCGAGTCAGAGAAGGTGATAGGATGCGCACCGAGGAGCTTCCCGCCATGGGCGTTCCACAGGGCCGACGCACACGACAGCGCAAAGACGCGCAGGCGCGCGTCGTCCGAGCGCGTGTGCATCAGCAGGTCGAGGTTGAGTGTTTTAAGCAGGGCGTCATCCGCGACGCTGTCCGTGAGCGCTACCAGGCATTCTGTGACAAGCGCCTTGCTCTCCGTGCTGCCGCCGAGCCGTACGCATACCGCCGCCTGTTGCACAAGCGCTGGCGAGGCCAGCCGCAACTTGTCCTCGCGCCAGAATGCTGTACAGTGTAAGGGATTAAAAGAGGCGAGTTGGTTGCGACGCACCGCCATCATCCGAGATAAGACTCTTCGTGAAGATGTCTAGAATGCCTGTCCAGAGGATAGGGTCGGCGAGCGTGCCGCCACTGTAGTCCTTGAGCGTTGTGACGAAGGGCTGGACCAGGAAGGACATGTAGGGGTTCATAAGGCCCTAGAGGGTGTAAGAAGATGCATGTACGGTACTCTGTCAGCATACCTTGAAGAAGTCCAGAAGGCCAGAGTAGACGTTGCAGAACGTGATCTTCCGTTTGATGTTGGCTGCGACAGTCAATTTCCGTAGGTAATATGATAGACTCGCAATACTCACAACCATCGTCCGCGAATCCCCAGTCGTATAACTTGCGGAAGAGAGGCCGGAAAGACGCTTCGTTCAACTTGACCACGAGCTCAATGAACGCTGAGATCGCTTGATCCTCCGCCTACCAAAGTCAGTCGACTGCTGCCGGACGGCGATTGCAACACTCTTTACCTCGCTTTTGGGTATCGAGACCCCCTCGACACTGAATCCCTCCAGGAAAACATTGAACAATGAGCGGACGTTCTCCTGAACCGCTGGTCCTTGAGCCACCCCGTAAGCATCGCTTCAGGAGGTCGAAGAAACCGACCAGGCGATCCTGGCGAGAGTTTTAGAGAAAAGAACACGGGACATTGAAGCAGGCGTACTGTCTGTGGCGACGCTCGAAGTGAAGGCCACATCTCGGTGAGCGCAGTGATGAGTACTGCGGTGGGCGCCCGTTTTGCGACCGTCTTCATCAGAGAAGTCAACGGAGCCGTGGACGAGGTGTAATGATCGATATAAAGCTTGCAGACTTGGGTGAGTTCGGCAGGCCCCCAGAACGTCGGTATCGATGTCAGAAGACCGTGGAGAACATTCAGTGTCTCCGTCGCGACCCCTGGAGCGATTCAGACTAATATAGAGGTAAGACTACACAACTAACCTTCGACGCCTTCCCGAAGGAGGGCAACACACTGAGTGACGATATCGCGGAAGAAAGGGATGAGGCGAGGTCCCAGTTTGACCCTATAGCCCGTCAGCAAGGTGGCGTGAAATTGGTCGGGAACATACGATAATGGTGCGAGGGCACCCATTGCCGGCTCAGCCATCTTTCTTCCACGGATGGTCGCAAGGATAGGGGGAATCAATGTGGTTAGTGAGCCTTCCTCTCCGGGGCTCATGGTACCAGCAATTGACTGCAAAGCCTTGTAGCTCGATGCGGTCAATGGACCGTCCGGATGCAGGAGCAAGAGCTTCCGGATCTCTTCTACACATTCGTTGACGCGAGCCGTGACTTTAAGGCGGATGGTGCTAGCAACGTCGTGAAGACGCTCAGCGAGGAGATCTAAAGCCCCACCCTGAACCTGCAAACAATCAGTAACTGGTGGGGACGTATAGAACGAAACATACCTTCGAGTCGCCGGATTTCATAATCGACAGGACAGCGTCAATGAAGTCCACGGCCGACATGCAGCCAAGGGCTTTGCTCAGAGAAACCCGCGCAGCGTGTGAGATATCCTCGACTCTGGTATCTGGACTAGAACCTCCTTGAGCGGTGGCCAATGCGATGAGCAGCGAGACCAGATTGCTCATAGCGCCACCCTCGGGTACGGTAACGGGAGGTTGAGCCACAGACGAGGAGATCTTCGTTGCATAACCAACGAAGACGACGAGCGCTTGTGCTCTTCGCTTGAACGCGGCGGCCGACGGTTGTAGTTGGTCCTCATCCCTGCGGACCGTCAACCAAAGTAAGATATTGAATAATGGTACTTACGGCGAAGTATCCAACAATGAAGGCTCCAGATTTTCAGGATCTGCTGCGCGAACAGTAAGCCGCTGAGCTTCCCGCAGTACTTCAGTTAGAATCTAAGGGAGGGATTCGTTCGAACGGTTTAAATCATCGGATATGAAGGCTTACGAAGGTTTGAAGAGCAGGAGGGTAACGATGAAGGACAGAAATTGGCAAGACAAGCAAGTTTTGTACTTCTTCGGGGGCTTGACGGACGACACGATTTGCCAACTTCTCGACAAGGAGCATACATAGCGGCGGTAGAAAGTCAATTGGACCTAATACGTCCGCAAGATGGCCGAAGAAGCTACACAATGATAAGGATGCTAAATCACGGGGAAAGTCGAAACATACCTTGTGCGACGATGACGCGGAATGTGATTGGCAGCGTCTGTAAAGACCCGGAGGAAGTCTCTGGATGCAATATAGAGGTCCAAACGAGCCGAATGGGCACTTTTAAGCGACGATGCCATAAAGGGCACTATGCTGTCTATAGTCTTCTGAACAACTTTGAAGCTGTACGAGTCGTCGCGGTGGAAAACATTGGATCCCATAAAGGTGAAGACCGGCATGACGTTGTGCAGGACGGAGTCGGGTGACAATCGGGCTAATGTGGCCATTAAGAGGAGCGCCTGGTTGAATGTTTGAGGGTTCTCCGCAACTAGACCTGGGTCAACGGGGTACAAACTACAAGAAAGAAGGACTTGCCTCGAATAAGTTCCACGAGAATATCCAAGCGAATGGCACTTGGAGCGAGATTCGGCACTTCCTGGGGATGCCATCAACAACTAATTGAAGGGACAAAGGAAATGAACCTACAACGATCTTTTCAGCAGAATGCTCCACCGCGGACATAAGTGATTGCTCGATGTAGCTAATATCGGCGTCTGTTGTAGTAGTCGACTGAACGACATTATGCAAAGTTTCCAAGAGCCGGGAGATAAGATCAAAAGAGCCCGGCAATGGGATACTTCCTAGGACTTCTGCCAGAAGGCTGAGACGCGGGAAGGTGTCATCAGAAACGCTGTACACATTGTTAAAATACGGCAACGGCGGTTACAAGGTACCCACTCCGTTAGTTTCGCTCGCTTGCTCGCTCGCGGGCTCGTCGTAGTGGCTTCAGGTCTTGTGGACGCCAGTAAACGAACCACGAGAGGGATGTCTTGGAGAGCGGTCGAAAGAAGTTTCTTGGAGGACGGATACTAGAAAACGAATCAGTTTCCGTAGGAATAATGCGAAAGATACGCACCATATCCGCGTCCTTGGTGCCGACGTCGAATAACAGGTTACACACTTCAACTTTTCGATCGACCGTCAAACTTGCGATCAGTCCGTGTTCCAAGGAATGTAAGAGAACGACTCGGCAAGCTGTTGATGGCCCTTCGAAGATCTTGTTTCAGCGAGAGGACATGGAAATGAGCTACTGACATACCGGGCTTAAGGTAGTGCTGCAGGACAGAAATGAATACGCCCCACAGGGAACCTTTCGGATCGTTCAAGGCCGGTGATGCAGAAAGATCGAAAGACGCCACAAGGAGACTCGCAAACTGTTCCGCAGGGGAATCAGGCACCATGGACTTGTCATCTTGATTCAGAGCGACTAGAGCCGGAAGTAGGACTTCGGTTTTAGACTTGTCCGAAATATCACCAATAGATCTCAACAAGGCGATCCGAGCCGACACCAGGCTTAGAACCTGAACATGAGACAGGAGATAGCAGAGTACGCGGTGCTTGTACCTAAATGAATGCGTAAGAAGGAACCCGGTTTAGAAAGATGACTGCTTACTCAGAGTCTTTCTTTTTGTCCGCGTTGGAGCGAGCCAGATGCTGGGCATGAAAAACCTTGACATACGCAGCATCAAGTGAGAGGTGTTCTCGATGGTCCACGACAGCATCGAGGTACTTCTTCAGATCGTTTTGGGAAAGATATTGAAGTTGCGCTACTGATTATGTCAGCCTTGATGACTCGCCAAAGAGAAACAACACTCACATTCACTTTTACCGTAGATGGTGTCAAACGCATAAACGGCCGAAAAGCGCTGTTCGGCCAGGTTGCGTAGCGACGTGACACAGTCAAGCGCAGCTGCACGCGTCTCCACTTCGTTGCTTTGCAAACATATTACCAAAGAAGGCAGGATAGTTTGGAAGTCCACCCCATCGGCTTCCTCTCTATGCGCTTCCAGGAACGCAGCCGCATGGCGAAGAGCGACGACGCAAATGAAATTGTCGGCAGCAGATTCCAAGTAGGTCGTCCAAAGACCGGCGAGAAAGCCGAGAGCGTCGTCTTTGAGATTGATGAACAGCTCGCGCAGGAGGCCGACCGTCAGAAGGGGAGTGAAGGCCGAAGAATTCGCCAATTGGTAGACGGTTCGCATTAACTTCACATACACCGGCCCGTCGGAACGCTACGGAAATTGATATGATATTCGATGGGGGAAAAGCCGGCACATACTAGTGATGAGTCATCCGTGAACCAATCCAGGATCAGATTGGCTGGACGAGGAATGGTAGACACCAAGGCCAGGATGGACACTTGCAGCCAATGTGTCGTGTTCTTGCTCGTTAGTTTATGGACAACCATCTTGCCTAGATTGGACTCGTTCAAGAACTGGACAAAGCGTGAATCCAATGGGTGGTCGAGAAAGGTCGGAATGTACCTCAGGTAAGGTTTGGGATCCCATAGAAGACGTATCAATATCGGGAAGCTGTTGGAGGTTGATCGCTTCTAGAGCCTGAGCAGCCGCGTCGATTTGGCGCTCGCCAGAGAGCCGGACCAGCAGTGCGCGGATAACTAGATAGGCCAAAACACGGACATGCGGGTCTGTGTCGCGAGCCATGCGGATGAGGGCACTGAAGTGAGCATGGTAATGGTCAGAAGCCATTATATTCTCTGCGAAAGTCTTCAGCGGAGTGGTCGGCGAATAATCAAAAGCAATAACTGACCTGCCAACTTCGACGAGACGGCTTGATTAATATTGGCCATCCTTTCCGCGCCATCTTTGCCTTTCTCCGCCATCCAGAGAGTTGCGCAGCCGCCGAGCAACTCGTAATGCGTCGCTGGGTTTTGCTCGATGATCTCCCATACGAGGTCGGCAGTATGCTGCCGAGTCTTCGAAAACAGCAGGAAGGGAAAGAGCACTTTGTGAAACACGTCTTCCAGCAAGGCGGGGGTAGCCGCCGAGCAAAAATGAGTGGCCAGGAAGACGAGGTGGAGGCGGAGAACCTGTCGCTTCGGCTTTGAGCCCATGATGGCACCTGAAAGGGAATCCAGGTACGTCTTGGGGTCGTCGAGGAAGATGGAAACCATCTGAGAGGGCTCGGCGTAGAGCGCGCCAAGAACGATAGAGCTTGTGTCCTGGACGCGGGCCATAAGCGCTGCTCGTACAGATTGCTGTACAAAAAGTGTGAGAATGATTTACCCCTGACGAGGATCGGCGCTCACCAACTCAGCGGCATCTGGATCCTGAGATGCCACGGTTTTGAAGAGCTCTTTGACCGCAGCAGCCCGAACGCGTTCGTCTGCGCTCATAGACGCGACAAGGCTACCAACTTCATTCTGGGGGTCGGCTGTGTGAACAGCTGCCACGGAGAGCGAGACAATCATATTGTCGACACTGTCCTCCAGATCTGCGCGCGAACGAGAAAGCTCGTCTGCGGCCTCCTGGAGGACAAGCGGATGCCGCTGCTGGATGTGCGAAAGAAGCCGACGGGAGACCATTTGAGCATCGTCAGAGACGGCCTTGCCAATGAGTAAGTTCGCCAAATGCTTGACGACGATGGTGGGGGCAGTAGGGGAGCCGATAATCGACTCCAGGAAAGGTGGAACGGCTTCGTCGTCCGTTCTGCAGTAGGAGCGTGAGATGATTCCAGGCAGTCAAGTAGAGGAGATTACCGTCTACAGAGTGCTGTTAGTAATGGAGACACAAATTTCTCGATGCCACTCCATTTCTCCGCCGTGCGGAGCTCTTCTTTGATATTTCTGGAACAAATGAATTAGAGTTTTGAAAATATACGCAAATCCCTTACAGAAGACGAAGAACACCCTTTCCAGTGCCATCCGTGAACGTGTCGAGTTGCTCTTGCGCCTCGCACACTGAGACCACTGCATTGACGAATTGCTTTGTAGACACCCGACGCGCGCAGTTAGCCATCGTGTTGATGATGGTTTTCAAGGCCAATGAGGTGAATTGGCATACTTGCGCCAGAGCGGAGAGGAGTATGTAGCTTCCCAGCTACAGTGCGTATTAATTAATTGAAAAATTATTGGGTGAGGGGGCGTACGATGGCATCCTTGGTAACCGCGTCGGATCGACTTTGAAGCGGCTCAAGGAGGGCTGGGAGGAGGTGCGCGAGGGTCCCTTCGTCTGAGGGCTTTTGTTCGAGTGAGATAGTCGTGTATCGTAGCTGCGTTAAACGCCAGCAACGTATGGTGGGAGCAGTTTCCTTTGATCGCGGTAGGGAGGAGATTAACAATGAAGCGTGTAGCATCAGAGTTCTTCAGCATCTCGGTAACCAAAGATATTCTCGGAACGTTTTGGGTGGCGGCCTTGAAAGGCAAGAGAAAATTCCATGTGGAGTTGGGTCTGGGACCCATCAGACAACGGAACAGACATAGTGGGTCGTGTGCTTACTGGACATGCAGAATAGACAGCATTTTAGCGAAGTGCGGAGATTCGTGGTAGGGTAAAAACAGAGCGAGAACGGCTTCGACGTTGAACTCGTTGATCCTACAACTCATTCAGTACGAAACTTCATCGCGTGTTGCATTACGGCGCACCTGAAACGCCGCACCAACCACTCGAGAACCTTTCCAGTTGGGGCCTCCGTCAGATAGGGACCCAACAATGACAGGAACTCTGAAATGGATGCGTTCAGTTGGGCCACGGCTTCTGCGGACAGCAGAGTGCGGTCCGTATCCTTCGACCCATCCGAAAATAACGGGCTCTCGAATGGCCGAAAGGCAGCATTCAATGTGGTGAGCTGCAGGAGGCCGTTTGCTCCGAGGGCGTGGATAGATTCCAGGTCATGTTGGTCCGCTTCGCGCCCGGTAAAGAGATAGGATTCCGCGGACTTGCGACGCGACCTATCCACCAAAACAGTGGTGTTCAGGGACGCGCCTTTTGCCAACTGCGCGGCAAGGCTGGACACCATCGGGGACTGCAAAAAAAATTGTCCACGTGCGGAGAGCAATAAGACCAAATAGCACTCGTCCATGCACCAAAAGAGGAAGGCGGTATCAGGCGATTTTCTCCCTAACGATCGTATCAGATCGAGAAGATAGATTTCTTCGACCACTTCTCGAGACAGATGGCATATAATTTTCATTTGAACGTCTGAGCCTCAGAGGCTTTGGGTTACAGGAGTGCCGTGTTCGCTGGATGTAACCGTGACGGAAGTAGGTTTGCTTTTGGTCCTTATGTTCAGAGAGAATGAACCCCTTCCAAGGATATCCATCCCTTGAGGGGAAACACTATCTACGTCAACAATGGCTAGGAACAGCTGGGCCGTAAAGGCTGGACGTTGTAGCATTTACTGTGGTCATAATTGTTCCTAAGAAGATTCAAGGAGTAATTCGAACTGTATCATCAATTAAAGCGCACTCACCGCGCTGGTTTTGGGCACTCGTTGAGATAGTTTGGATGGTGTCCGGAGTGACGGGGGCAGACGGCGTAGGCGGTGATGTAGACGGCGAAGTAGTTGTGAGTGTAGAACACGGAGTAGTTCCGGGTATAAGATTGCCCGGCCATGGATCTAACTGGCCAACAATAATGGGGGTTGCAGGAGCAGGGGTGGGAAGATTGCCAGGGAAGAATGGTCCGCTTCCAGTGGCGAGATAAGGGAATAGTTCGAACTGGTTGGGAAGCTCATTTGCACCAAAAAAATGAGTCCTGGGAACACGTAGTCGAATACTGGCTGGATGAACTGGCCGGCAATAATCCCTTTTGGTCCCACTTGAGTGCCCGTGGTGTGGCGGAATCCGACTTGGCGAGTTACCGGCGAGGCATCTGTCTTCCCGAGGCGGAAGACGGTCAGCCCAGGTGGAGCGGTCCCGTCAGGTTGGATAAGAAGATCTCGTTCTGAGGATTCACCGGTGCAAGGATCAACGTCGATAGCAAACCACTGGAGAGGTGTGGTAGGGTCGGTTGTCAATGCAGTGGCCCTGGACTCGGCGACCTCGGCAGTAGGGTCAGGGACAACACCATACTGTACTGCCTCCGCTGCAACGTACGCCGGTTTCGTCCCAGAGGCCGTATAAATCCCCAAGTTTGCTTGCAAGGAATACACCTCAAGAAGGCCGCCCGCGATTTTCGTGCTGCTGAATGTAATGAAATCTCCGACAACCAGAGGGACTATGGTGCGAGGATCAGGGTCGCCACTTGCTAGTGATGGAGGATCATCGAATGTGCTTAGAAAACGAATTAAAAATCTTTTATGTGTTTATTCCACTGGACTGGCAACGAAGTGAAAGTATTTCCATTTCCATTCGTCGGCCTGTCTGTCGACGGACATTCTGGGTCAGTACCGTTCCGTGGAATATAAAGTGGGAAGCCCTGCAGCTCGTTTGAACGGCTTTCCGAATAATTTTAAAAAGATTCGAACATACGGTAGATGATCTAACGGAGGGGTTCTCAGGATCGGCTGTCCATAATGGATCAATGGTGTAGGCAGGTCCGAAACGACCTAAAGGATCGTTTAATGCGCATTCCAGATCCGATACATTGAAATGTCCGTTAGTCATGTCGATGGATGTTATAAATCCTTGGAGCAGTTGCGTCGATTCTTGAACTATATAAATCAAACCGGCGATTCTCTCGTCCCGAACGACGTTGCCGAAAATCTAAAGACTCCAAATTCAGTTGAAAAGCCTGTCCAAAAGATAAAAGTACGCACCGTAGCTTCCCAAGATACAGAGCCAAGGAGCGGTAATGCTGGTGCTCCGTCCACAAATAGTTCTGACCAAGCGACCGAGATAGAGGGCAGGGTGACGAGTGAATTCTGCGAAATATGAATTAGTCATCGGCCCCGCAGATATAAGCAATGCCTGACCTGAGGAACCGTTACGAGGATGCCATCCACGGTGATCGTTCCGCCAGCCAGAACGCCATCTGCGGTATCTAGAGTCAAGCTGGTATCTATGAGTTGTTTACCAATCATAAATCACACACCCGACTTACTCGTCAATAGTGCTAATGAAGTTGAAAGGACTTGGGTCATAGATGAGCACCTGGCCGCAGACATTACTAGCTGCGGCGAATATGATCAAAGTTGGGACGGTGCGATAAATGAGAGCCCAAGGACAGAAGAACAAGGCTGTTCCGATATGCTCAACTGGATACCCCAACATTTATACTTGCTGGGTTCGGGAAATCGGACACATCACAGGTCTCGGCAGGGCCTTCGAGAAACGCACGGACACATCGAGGCGGATGGGCAAGGGCAGAGGGTTCAACGCGTAGCCGTGGCAGACCATTTCCACGAGACCCTAAACCTGACCATGCACGGTAGTGGCAATCCTCGTGCCGATGCTGTGGTTGGCTCTGAAGGCTCGGAGAGTTAGATACGGCGGTCAAGGGACGGCTCCCCGTTAGCCCAGCTCGATTGCCGATCAAAGCATATCCAGCAGCATCCTGGCTGTCAAAGATCAACATTCCGGACTACCTCGGAGGAGGAAGGAGGAGATATATTATACCGACGCGGTCCCACGGCGATACTATCGACGATTGCAAGATACATGTTGAACAATCGTTGGAGCCTAAGGATTCAAAAAACGTTGGTTGGCTGCGCGAGATTTTTTCGCAAATAAAAATAAATGCAACATCGCAGAGATGTTTGTTATGTCCGGTGAGATCAGGCTGCCGCGATATCGTCAGCGCATTGAGCGCTGATGGTGAACGCTGAGAAAGAGGTGAAGGTCACAGCCACAACGGAAGATCCCATCACATCGGCTAATTTACCGCTTTTGGTTTCGACACTCTTGGTTGCAACTCTCTGACTTGGTCATCCAAATCCTGTTCCTGCCCTCTGGAAGGATTTGACTGACTCGACGTAACTTTCACCCTCGGTGTGATCCTTGCGGAGCTTCAAACCACTGCGAAACTCAACTCGACTCGGGCCTAGTCTCTCGTAGACAGACACTTCAACAGATGAAGCTCGTACCTCGCTTGTTGGAACTCGGGCCTGTACTTTTTGACGATACAGAGTGCCATGCCGAGCTACATCCGTCGTGCGTCAATTATGCATGATTATCCCACATTCAAGCTAAACGGACTTATTAACATACGTGCCGATTTTCGCTGAAGAAAGACTCGAGAATGCATACCGTTCATTTGCATTGTGTCTCTTCTCTGGGGCAAACAAAAAATTTCGACACCCACGGCCCTCGACAAGGCCTTCGACGGCCAAAACCTTGTCTATTTTTGTGTCTGCTCCGACGGCCTCCCGGCCGTGGGAGTCTCGATTTTAAAACTTACTTGAAACTTGCCTTGCAGAGCATCTTGGGTGATTCTGCTCATTCAGAGAGAAATGCGGCTTCAAGAGATACGAAAAATAGATCTAGAAAGGGGGTAGTAACCCAGAGGTAATCATCCCAAAGCCTCTTACCCACGTTTTGAATCGTCTAGGTACACCCGCCGATCTCATCCAGCCGTCTGGTCGCCGTCCCGCGGTGGAATTTCCAGCCGAACGGGACACTAGAACCGTCAGGACGAGCATGGAGAAGCCCTCGGCCCTCTGTGTACCGTCCCGTCGAAAGAATATCTGTGACACCAACGGAATGGGACGCGAGCCCGTCGCCCGAGACCCATATAACCGGCGAGACTCACGCGATCCGCAACTCCAGGGTACCGAATTAGACTTACTCGCATAATTTTTCTCATGTGGTTCTCACTATCATCCACCCACCATGCCAGTAACCCTCTCGACGCCGCTCTCGCTGTACTCGATCCCTGCAGTGTGGCTGACTGCTTTCCTACCCGTCACCATGAAGGCATGCCGCACCATATACATCTCTTCGATTTGGTCCTGAGAGATCGCAGACTATTCTCATTCAGCAAGTCAAAGGATATAACAAGTTGAGGATATAAAATGTTATCCTTCTCTCGTCTCTTTAACGCCTCGCAGCCTTGAGCCCCGTCCGAACACGAGTCGCATCGGAACAGACAAGGCGATACCCCCAGCGGTCGCCGCACGCATCCTGCGCATGGAGGGCGCCCACCTCGTACGTCACCCGGCATGATTTTGGCCGGCTAACAGAAAAGCTCCTGCGCCAGAACGGTTATGAGAACTTTCCCATATGGATTGCAGCCGTGGTCCGTTCCTTTCCGTCTTCCATTCACGGCACGCTCATCTGTGGCAGCTGGCAGGAAACATGGCCGGGCTAGACAACTACACACTCAACGTCACATCACTTCTTTAGTGCGTTTTAAAAATAAAGTTCAGAAAGTCGGGGCGTTCATTTGTGTGTACAGTATCGCAGGAAGAGTCACGTACAACTACATCTACTTCAACCAGGCGACCGAATTCCACAGCTGGGTCAGGTGGGCGATTCTGCTTTTACAAATTGAACCTCCTTATGTTAACTGACGGTTGAAATTCAAAGGACTGGCGTTTTTTTCAGCACGCTTTGTGAGCTTTCGTGTGTGGTGTCAAATCCAAACTTACCGCGGGGCTGTTTTATAGCGTTGCCGATGTATCTGATTTTCAAGGCGGCTGGAAAGATGGCGGCTGCGTGAAGTGGGAAGCGGCGATACCGAGATGCGCCAACTGATTCCTCTTTTATTTGCTAGCTTCGCACGCGTTGAACCTCTTATTTTAAATGAATTCCTAGTCCCTCGCAAAACCTCATTTTGTGCTGAAGTCTAGGTAGGTAGGTAGGTATATTCCGGCGCGGTCCCGTTAAGAAACAACCGGGGCCCGTACTACATAGACTCGTGACCAGTCTGCCTACGGAATGCAACAAATGTGGCTAGCACTGTCAGACTGGGACAACTCGGGAACGTCAATTGAGGGGCCTGAGTTTAAACATTTTAGGGGGTGCCGCACGCTTGGGCTCTGGTGTTATGTCCTGAGGTGTATTTGAATAGGTTTCTATTCAAATACTCGGCGGGTGGTAGGAAGTTGGGGGGTCAAACCCAGGGTATTTGAATTACCGAAGGGTTATGTTGTCTCCAGTCAGTTTTTTGACTTTTTAAGTAAGTGACAAGCGTTCGATTCAGCTACTGTGCTATCTTTTAATCTCTTTCGCCGTCTCCGCGCAACTGACGCAACTGTTTTTATTGGTATTCATGCAGCTGACGAATTCCGTGGCATCGTAACTACTACATATAGCAGAAATATAGAAAGAATCCGATGTCGAATTTCTGCAAGGCCAACAGGGGGGCCATCCAAGTAATTCATTCGAAGCAGACACTCAGGCCGCTGCGTGTTTAGGGCCCCCATCCTCGACGCGGGCGCAGGCGCCGCGGCGTACCCGTCTCTAAAAAACTCAAGTCTCATGTCAACAAGCTCTGCGAGCAGGAACTCGGGCGCAGCTGTCGAATGTGGGGGTCCGCCACCGGTTAAGAGGATCGCGCTTGCGCCCCGCACGCCCAATTTTCGCCGCAGCCAGGCGGGCGGACATGTGCATTATGTGCAGAGCGCAGGGGCCTGCAGCATGTGAAAGAAGCCTTCCGGTGTGTGCATGAGCTGGGAATGCGGTGGAACGAGCCTCGACGCACCCGTCAATGATGAGCTCGTGTGGGAGGCCGCATGCGGCACGCGCCGTGTAACGTGAGCAAGCGCACACCACGCATCCACGTACGTGCATGCGAGGGCATCCAACATCCGAGTCCGTGGACACTCGGGATCCACTGCTGCATCGAATGCACTCCGTGCTTGCACTCTATTGACCGAGCAGCACTGGATCCATGAGACCGACTGCGCCGCAGAGAACTTACCTCATGCGAGCAGCGCATGCATGGGCCGTTCTTGCTTGTGCGGCCCCGCACGCGACATGGTGGCGCCGTGCGGCGTTCATGGTCATTTGGTGCCGTTGGGTAGATAACACGGATCCGCGCTCTGCTTGCATGCACTGCGACAGCGCGACCGTACGCTTAGCACATGCGGACTCCAGAGCGGGCTCGGACGGCGAGTATTAATATTTCCGCTAAAAGAGGCAGGTGGATGAGAAAAATAACGGATAGAAACGAAGCGTGCACATTACTGCTGGGCCGCGACTGCCATCTATCCCTCCAAGCCCACCTCACAGCCTTCTCAATCTTTCTTCTTCTGCCGATGATGCATAGCCGCGCATGCGGCGCGGGGCACGAAATCGCGGCCGCGGCACATCTGCGGCTCAACATGGTAGCACATACTTTCAGGACCATATACAAGTGAATAGCCATTGCTTTCAAAGCAGTTGCAGGGTAAAAGAACAAGAACGCTTGAAGATTGCGAGAAATTAGTGGTCGCGTTGAAGGCCTTCAAAAATCCGTTGTTTTCGCCATTTGGGGACGGAAGCGGGTCGTGGGAAGTGGTGAGGAGCTCGGGAAGAGACGTCTTGGGGGCTCCAGTTACGCAGCTTCGAGCAGCAGCGAGGGAGGACCAGCGGCAACGAAGACGAAGGCGGAGAGATAACGATGTGATGCAAGTGTGACAGACATAAGTTATGTCCCGATTTGGGAGCTTATGTAGCTCAGGGCACTGCACCAGACCCCACGCTTGCCGATAGCCGGTGCTCGGTCAATAGTCACTCGATCAAACTCGAGGCTACGCCGTAGCACCCTGAGGCCGTAAAGTAAAAATCTGGAGACAGAAAGTAAGCTATAGCCATGCCATGCAACTCCTCAGCTTTGACCAGACTTAAATATGAAGATTTGAGCCCAGGGCGTGGCACACAAAAGAAATTCAAACTCCGCGCCCGCTCCAATTAACTTTTCCGAATTGTACCAGTCTGCCTACGGCAACGTGCACGCCACATTGTTTCCATTCATAGGCAGACTGTTAACGAGTCCAGCTGAAGTCAGCATGCACTGTTGAGAACGAACTCGTGAATTCTACCAGACGGGGCAGTTTCAAAGCTGGGGGTTTGAAGATACACAACTAAGTGATTAAAGATAAAAATGGAGCCAGTATTTGGGAAGGTGTAGTTACATGCGGCGAGGCACTTGGCTACTGGAATGCGCCATCTTGAACGAACTTGCGGGAGAATACTCCGACACGCATTATTTTTAAGTAAGTCGAAATAAATCAACCTGATATTCAACCTGTGATGGCAAAATTGGAACTCTCGATATGCTCGCAATTTGAGTAGCTTTAGGGCCATGACGTATACATATGCATGAGTAGGAACGATGAACATAAGTACAAGAAATTATATGGGAGGTTGTCCCATGAACATGCGATGATCAGTGGCGAGGACAAAGCATAGAATATTGAGCTACATATGGCCCCAGACTCACTCCGAGCGGGGAGAATATGGCGGCAGATCGACACGATCGACACACACATAGCAGCACCGATGGCAGTCTGCACACCACAGCGAGTGCCACGCGCCTTCTGTCGTCTGCTCCGGGAAGCGATGGTCATTCAGACACGCGCAAGGCATCAGGGCGTGTCGGTGCTTGAGCGAGCACGGTTTGTCGCGAGAGCAATGGGTGCGTGCGTCGAGGGGGTCAAGGAGAGTTTCGCGCTCTCCGACGACACAGATGAGGGAGCCCAAGGGACGGAAGATGCGGCCGAGGGAGGGGGTGATATTAAGGAAGCGCCGCGGCCGGGGTGTGTCTTTAGAAGGAGGAGGGTAAGGGGTGTAGGCTGGAAGGCAATTGGGCCGCTTTTCTTCCTCTCCCTCTCCCTCCTCTCGTACGCCAAAACCGAAGCACGGGCAGTCGAGAACAGGTCGCCGACGTATGGCTCGGAGGGTACGACCAAGGGAGGACGCATAGGACGCTGCGGACAATTTACTTGAAGGTGGTCCGAACATCTTATGGTCTTGAGAGATGAACAAGTGTGGGTCAGTGGCGTCAATTTTTTGGCAGGATTTATATCGAAACAAAAGTGGCGCCGGCCGCCGCTCAGTGTGGCGTTGAAGGGTGCCAAGCGAGTAACATCTTGAACAGAGTGTCGGTCTACGCACTGCACCCGATTATCCAAAGGAAATGTTCAACATACATAACAAAACAAAAAAAACAAAAACAAAAAAAGTGGCACCGCCACAGAAGTCGAAATTAGAGGTTTGTTTGCATGCACAAAACGGAGCCACCGGGCCGAGTTCCGATTCAATGTTCAACTTTGAGAACAGTTATGGGCTATGACGGTCGCAAAGAGAGAAAGATGAATTATATAGATGGTAATATTTACAAATTAGTCTTGCATCGTTGTCCGTAACTGAGAGTGCGGGCTCTTCATGCGAGCTCAGCGAACCCAACAGCCTTCTGATCAAAGTCAAACGCAGTGTAGACGTTCTTCATGAAGCTGTCGCCGAGCAGCCACACATCGTTGCCGAGGCCGAGATCCTGACCGGCGAGCGCACCAACACACAAGCTCGAACCGTCCTCAGTCGTCCCCAGATTTATATTGTCGGCGCTAATCGCCCAGTCCGAGCCGCCCCAGTTAAATGCGATCTCCGGCGGGGAGTCGCAAGGGAATGAGTAGTAGCCTGGGCGGGCGGGGTACCGAAATCAGGATCCCACATGTTAAATTAAGAAGAAATTCAGAGCGAACCGTTATCGGAATCAAACACGGCGGAGCCTGCGACCTTGGCGTACACCTCCCTCACGGCAGAAGGCGGGCCATACATGAGGGTCGTGCCAGAGTCAATGACGGTCTCGAATCCGGACACCGTGGTGGCGGAGTCGACTTTGGCCGTCGCGCCGGTGACTTGCCAGAACCCAGTGGACGTGTCAATGTCGTGGTATTCAATGTCACCGGCGAACTTGTCGGCATTTGTGCCCCCGAGGTACAGCTCTGAGCCGTTGCTAGCAAGGAAAAAACCGAACTGGTTCGCGTCGACGGTCCCATCGGCATTTGCTGTGTTGAAGAATGGGTTCTCGTTGAAGTTCGAGATGGCCGGGAACGCGAGGCCGAGGATACCGTCAATCGGGTCGTCAGAAAAGCTCGACGACAGAGTGGTCACAGGGCTGAAGTACTGCTCAGTGGCTGTAACGTCTGCCACACTAACGGTATCCTTGGAAGGGCGTCCATAAATGTTCAAGTGACGATTTGAAGCACCACAAACCGTGTACACAGGTCCACTGACCTGCGAACCATCCCCGTATGCGATAGAGAACTTGCCCGACCTGCGCAAGCGTTCAGTTACTTCTTTCAGGTTACTTCTCTCCGCAAGGCTACGCGACTCACTTCTTCACCGCGGTCGATGACGCAGCGTCAAACTTGGACTTGGACTCACACGTCGAGCTGTTACACGCGGAGGAGGGGACCCAAAGGTCCGCGGAGCCGGCTAGATTAATTGTCAGTAGCGAACAGATCGGCATGGATGATGCTCACTGTCAAAGTCGATCAGGAAACTTTGAGAAGGTGTGCCGATTGAAATGGTTCCTGCCCACTCCAAGTCATTCTCCTCATCGGCAAGAGCCTCTGCTTGGCGTTTCGCCGCGCGACGCTCCATGCGTGCTTGTACATCCCGGGGAATAGTCGCCAGGGGTTTGATCATCGCACCCTGAGAAATCAATCAGTGGAGCACGCAGTAAAGAGTTCGTAATGCAATGCTCACGACATGCAAAGCGGCGGCCCCCAAATTGTTCTGAAGGTTTAATAGGTTCTGGCGGTGCTTGTTTAGTGTGCCAACAGTGGCGACGATTGCTCTGTCCTTGTCAAAGACGCCATTCGTCCGAGTGAAAGTACTCCTTTTCCGCAGTGGAATGGAGGTGCCGCCAGTAACAACGCCCGAAATGGGGGCGGCAGCGGTAGAGACCGCGATAGTCACGGCCAAAAGCAAAGCAGAATTACCAAGCATGGTAAAATGAGAGACGTAGAGACAAAAGAATGACAGAGACAGTGGCAGCCAGGAATTTCAAGGACACTGACGACTGCGCTTTTATACATCTGTGGGGTGGTCAGGAGGAGATGCGCCGGGTAGCCGGGAAAGGGTCGACAAGTTCGCGTAAAGGCTCAGGGTGGTGGAGAAAAACGCTCCAACGTTAACCTCCTAGGACGAACATAAAAGTACGCCTCCAAGGGACAGCAGGAACTTCCAGAGACTGATCCAAACTGGGGGACATTCATACTAATAGGTGTAGATATCCCGACCCTCGACAGCGGCTGCGCCTGGTTGCATTCGGTGCGACTAAACGGGGAGTGTCGAGAGAGAGTGGAGTCCCGGATCAACTTGAAGAAGCACAGGTCCATCAATACGATCAATTGGCGACTTGAACACGCGTCCAACCAGGTCCAACCTTCTCCTCAAGCTCCTTCACGATTCTATCTCTGGCTTCATCTTATCCCCAGAATTCAACGTACACTGCAACGGAAACTCTCTGCATCAGGGAGATCCAGACTGGTGGAGCATCCCCACGCCGCCGCAGCCTCCGGGCCTCCGCAGCCATCCATTTTCAACTCCCCTGATTTCCTGCGCCCGAGCAGTCGTCCTGCGTACGTACGTACTCCCCTTCCTCATTTGTTGTAGTAAATACCATTGGTCGAATGCGACCACGGTCGAGTGCGGCTGCATACAACTACACGGTCTCTTTTACATTTCACTCTGAACACCGGGCACACCGGGGCAGGGGTCCTGAAATTCAGAGATGATCCATCTACACACCCGCACAAAACACTAGGCTGGCCGGTGCAGCAAGGGCGATTTCGTGGTTCAACAGGTCCGAAAGGTAGCAATATTGTACGTCTGGTAGAGTCGACTTATTTATGAAAATTTCTGGATGGCTTTTATTCAGAACACGTAAGGCCTTTGTTCGAACAATCACTACACAAAACAAAGAAAGACAGATATCCATCAGGACCCTTCATCAACGAGCGAAGAACAAGTTAGATCGTCTGTCCAGAGAGACTATCAGGACCCTGGATTGTGTGCCCGAGTATCAGTATACCCAAATCCGCCGGGAAAGTAAGGGCTCACACTGAGGGAAACTGAAAATCTGCTGGGGCTCGTTTGGATCGAAGACTTGCAGGGTGAGCTATGCCGCGAAAAATCGTTAAAGGTCACCCATCGATATAAAAAAAGGACGAACGGGAGTTGTATGGCCGACGTTGGAAGAATTGCTAACAGCCCAGCTCATGACGGCCAATTTAGATGTCGGCTCAATGATGCTGATTAGCTGTTAGTAGGAGGGACGAAAAGAGTGGTGGTTGACAAACTTGAAGCCGCCGAGTTTGTTCGCGGTGATGTTCCACGCAGTTTGCACGCTGGGATGGCCGCAGACCTGGGCACAGGTGGGATTCATTCCGCTGACGGCCGTCGTGAAGGAGAGGGAGGTGGGGGCGAAAGGATTGCGGACGCTGAACAGAGTCCCTGCTGTCTGAATGATCCACTACGCCTATAATGAGCAAAGGAAGCGTAAAGCATGCAGTACTTACTGCCTGGGCGCCTTCGACCGATTTGTGGTTAAGCGTCTGGACAGGCGCTAAATCCGCCGTGCTCCCGAAAGCGAGGGCGAACACACTGCCTTTGAAGTCCATGATATTGACGAAGATTCCGGTCGGCGGAGCCTGCGCTCGTATGAGTGCGGGGACGAAAATCAACAGGACGAGGGAGAAGATATTCATGATTGTTGTGGTTGTGGGGAAACTAGATCGTTCGACACAAGGATTTGGTCGAGTCGGGAGCGTTTCTAAACCATCTACGCTGCCGGAAGAACACTCCAATCGCAAGATCACACGGCGCAACAGTGTATGCAGTTCTGTGCTGTTCAGTCACAGTCCAGGGTCGCATCAATCTAGGACATATAGAAGGAACGCAGACCAGTTCAGGGCGATTTAAACCATCCTTTAACCGATATTGCCGGAAGAACGTCTCTGATACTGTATCAGGGAACTGCGGTATACGGTACGAGTCTATGACCGAATTTACCTTGCAGATAATGAACGTCTCTAATACTGCATCAGTGGGTGAAGCGAGGGAGATTTGAAAATACAACTATGTGTACAGTTCATAGTTCATGGGCGGTTCATGGGCGCATCAACCCAGGACGTATAGAAGAACCTGCGCAGTGTAAGGGGGACCCCTGTCGACACGGACGGTTGAAACTCATCCTTGGGGAACACATCAGTCATGAGCAAAGCGGGGGAGATTAGTGCGCAGTTTAGTTCAATGCAAAAGCATCTAGACCAGGACATATGGAAGCAACTGGTTTGTCAAACGCACATGGAAAACACAAAATGTATTGTTTCGGTGGCAGCTTCTGTCCTGGATCAAGCTTAGTAAAGCACGCTGCTCGCAAAAGTTTGACTTTTGTGACAAGGATCCAGGACACATGCCTAGAAGGATTAAAAGTCGGTGCCAGACTACGAAACGATGGTTAGGACGTGATCGCGTAAAAAGATATGCCCCGGCTGGCCGCGAAGCAGGAAGACGTACTTGAGGTGCGCCGAGGGGCATAAACTCGTCAATGAAGACACCAGGGTACGCGGGAAGCACCGCAGAACTAGACATTACTGCAACGAGGATCTAGTGCTAAGAACGAGAAAGAATAAGGAAGTGTTCCTGTTTTTGACGCTTTTTTGCACCACGCGGTAACGCCAAGCAGTCGACGAGAACATGCGGTAAAGTCGATGAAATATTGATAGACGCGTCCAAAGTTTGGAAAGAATAACATGAGGCAGGTCCAAGTGCTCAAGGGATATAGAGAGACTATCACTCATGCATCTTCCGCGCGACTCTTGAGCCCCTCCGCCATCGCCCTCACACCGAGTACCAAGTTCTTGCCCGTGAAAAACTTGACGACGTACGCGATGATCCCCCGAAACACCTCGATGCTCTCGTACTTAGTTTTCCCGCCCTCCACGGTCAGCATCTGCCACCGTTCCGCCTGAAGCGCCCAGGCAGGCAGCCCGTTGGCGGTGATCCAGGCGGCGCGGAAATTGTCGTGGTCAATAGCTGTGATCTTCACGGTGGTGCTGTGCGATTCCATGAATCCCGGGTTACCCATCGTTGGCGGCAGGTGGACGGGCCGGATGAGCATCGTTTTCCCCGCTGTGGGTGTCTGGTCTGCCAGCGCACTGCCAGACGCCGAGACGAGGGTCTGGCCGCGACTGCAGAGGAATCAATCAAGCTTGGGTCGACTGCGAAGCGGAAAGGCGCACACAAACGCGTTCCTTTGTGAATGTCATTAAATGGATACATGGCCTAAGTGGCGAAGAGGTCCGACCATTCTTTGTAGGATCCAAAGTCGAGCAGGATTTCCCAGACTTTTTCACGCGGCGCGTCGATGAGGATGGAATCGGCGACAGTGAATACACCAGAAGAGGACAGCGGTGGCACCCCGGAGCCAGACATTACTACAGCTATGTAGTACCCGGTGCTGAGAACGAGGAAACGAGCCAGAAACTGGTCGTGGTGGTGGTCTGAAGTAGTCTGGAAGTTACGTAAACATGATCGACCCTCTTGTTTCTCAGTTTCTCTCGAGTCTCCAATGTCCCTCTGCCACCATGCCGGATGCCCACTGTATTCGCCTCGTCGTGTACTTCTGACGCCAATTTATCCTCTACAACTGTTCTTGGATGCTATCTTTCGCCCAAAACTCTAAATCAGTACAGCTCGGCTTTCGAGGTCGCTCGAAACTCGCGACAGGCTCGGTTGGACGCGAATAGTTGGGCGAATTTAAATAACTCGGAGAAAATGCAAGGTGAGTACAATGATACTTTTTTGATACAGTAGTGAGTAACGAGTGCGATTAACCGTGTATGAGGTAGATGGAATCTTGTTGGAGGGTATGTAAGTGTCCATGAAATTTGCGACTATCCCAATGAACGATGCTAGATTACTCCGAGTCTTCCTCGTGGATGACATACAACGGGGAGGGCATCCTAGGCCGCGCATGGCTGTGATGGCGGCGGCCGGATCGGGAGCGCGAAGGTCGTCTAGGAGTGGGGGTATGGATCACTGGTGCGCCGACCGATTTGCACGACGAAGAGTAGAGAAGGTAGGGCTCGCCCTGAGGTATGTATTGAAAGTCGGAGTTGCCCAAAATCTCTGGCTCATCAAGCTCGTCTTCCAGATCCAGGTCGAAATCAAGCAGGTCAAATGAGGCGGGCGATGCCCCGTACGGGGATGTAATCTGCGAGTCAAGGTCAGCAGCTGCGGCGCGGTACAGCGCAAGAATGGACACGCACAGCAGTGATCCGTACTGCGGACTGGTTGATCCATGCGGCAACCCGTCTGGCACATTCCCGCTTTTTTGCGAGGGCACTCTCGCTCTCTTCATCGTCCCCCTCGTCATACGATCCCCGCCCCCCCAAATTGTCGTCATATTGTGGGGATCGCGGGGGGGATCGCGGTGCCGGCTGGCATGATGGCCCTGCAGCCATGTTGTGGTACGGGACGTCCGCGCGTCGAGTGTGGAGGTCAAAGTTGGTGGTGTTGGCGAAGGCAAGCATAGGAGAAGAGTGCAGGTAAGACGTTGGGAGGCTATGGCGCTTCTTTGCACTTATATTAAGGGTCTGCGCTTTACTGCGGAATTTGATCGACCGGTTTGGTGCGGGCAACCGCGCAGACGCAGCAGCTTGGCCAATCACGCATGACGGACTGCGACTCGGGTATTGCGGACTGTGCTTTGGTGACTCGCGAGTAAGCAGGTTTCTAGTCATCCCGAGTCTTGCTCCGGGTCGAGGACTGACAGTCCGCCTTCCCGATTAGGAATCTCTGCCCGATGATTCCCGACCTATGACGTAATCTCCCTGAATAGCCCAGAAAGTCAAAGAAAATTCTCGCAAAGTCTCCAGGTTTCCATCGCGCTCCAGATTTATTTGACGCAATGGTATATAATCTCCAATCTCGTCGTCCCCACACTCACATCTAATCTCAGCTACGAACATGTTCTCGTTCTATCCATCATATCGCCCTCAGCCTTCACCATACTACCAGCCCTCCCCGTACGCCCGGGCGTTAGCTCAACAGCAGGAGCAGCAGCGTGCCCGCGCCCTTGCACAGGAGATGGAACGCCAGCGCGCTGCCCGCTCCAGATACTTCCCTAACGGCTACGATTATGAGCCTGACAGTGACGAGGAGGACTACTATCTAACTCCGCGCCAAAGAGCCATCCTCGAGGCCCGGCGACGCCAGGAGGTCGTCGAGCAGCGCAATCAGGAAGCCGCCCGTATGTTACGCGAACGCTCAATGAAGCAACAACAGACGCGCGCCGCAGAAACGCAAAGCGTAAGTGCAGCCTTTGGAGATCTCTCTCTGGACTCCGCAGCTGATTCGGATTCCGAATATCAGACTCCTACCCCACAATCACCCCCGCGGCGCAGCGTCTCTCCCTCAGCGGAGAAACCCAAGCACACCGAATCCCCGGCGACATCCCCGTCACCCCAGCCATCCCCTTCAGCCTCCCCTGAGCTCCTCAACGAAGCCGCCACGAAAATCCAAACCCAATACCGCATCCACCGCTCCTTCCACGCCATCTCCGAGCTCGCCTCCAAATTCGAAACCCTCAAAGCGTCTTTCGTCCCCCCTACCACCATTGACTTCCAGGGCGGCGAGGGCAGCATCGTCTCTGTCCCCGTCCCCTCTACATCCACCCACCCGCCCGCGGAGAACGCGAAGCTCGCATTCACGTCGACGAACGTGCCGCTGCACACGTACGCAGAGCATCTCAGTCGTCTACTTGTGGCGCTCGACGCGGTGGAGAGCCGGGGCGACCGCGGCGTCCGTGAGCAGCGACGGGGCCTCGCGCGCGCGATCGAGGGCGAGGCGGAGCGCTTTGAGGCGTTCTGGCGCGGTGTATGGGCGGCGTACCAAGAGCAGCAGCAGCGCGTAGACGAGGAGGAGGTCTGTGCGATGGTCGTCGACGAGGAGCCTGAGGTGGCTGCTCCGCTCCCCGAGCTCGCAGCTCCCGAGTCCGACTCCGATGTTGAGCCGGAGCCGGAGCTCCCGACACCGCCCGCGACGCCCGCCGAGTCTCCCAATCTAGTGCTTTCTCCAGAGTCCGACGCAGAGGAGGACGGCGTTGTAGTAAAAGTTGCTGAAGACGAGAAAGTTTCGGGAGAAGATTTTGTTATGGTATAACATGCCTGTACTTAGCATCTTTGTATGACCGCACTAAATTATTTATTCCTTTATCCATTCTGCTGTGAGGGCCCGGTTAAGGCGACGAGAAACCAAGTGTTTCGATGGGATACAAATACAAGACATAAGTAATACGTTCATAGATCCACCAGACTGTCCTCCTATCCCGCCTGAGCAAACTCACGCGCTGGTTTCTGCTGTGAACCCAGCCGCCAACCACTCCACCGTCAACGGCGTCAGACTACCCACCTTCTTCTCCATCACCATAAAATCGATAAACATGTCTTCATGCAGGCCGCCGGGCTGTACCACAAGCTCGGTTTTGGCGTGCTGCTTCTTCAACGCCTCCCCGAAGCTCACGATGTCGTCCCTTAGACACTCTGCGCCGCCGGCGGTGACGAGCACGCGCTCGACGAGGCGGTCCGCGCCCTCGAACCACCCTGTGGGCGCGCGCACGGCCTCCGCGAACGGCCTGTCCGACTCGGGCACGTCCGCGAGGACGATCCGCCCCCACTCTGCGATAGAGTGCGCGCGGAGGAAGTCGCGTCCGTCGTTCTCTTTGTGCGACGCGCTATCCGCCGAGAGGTTCACCCACGGCGAGATGAGAAGCGCGCCGCGGAGGGGCGCGGGGAGGTGGATCTCCGGCACGCTCTCGCGCGGGTGGAGCATCTGCGAGAGGAGCTGCAGAATGAGGTTCCCGCCCGCCGAGTCACCAGCGAGCTGCAGGTTCTGCGGTTTGACGCCCGCGGCGAGTAAGAATTCGAGCCCCAGCCGCGCTTGCTTGAGCGGGGTTGGGTAGACTACTGTCGGTACCAGAGCTGCAGGAGTATATTAGTTGGAAACTTATATCAGGGCTGAAGATCAGCGTACAGTAGTTGAGTAGCGCAAAGCCGACCTCGATGTTCTGCTTCTCCAGTTCCAGCTGGACGTACCGCCAGAAGGACAGGGAGAATTCACTGGCAGGTAGCAGGAAGCCTCCACCTACAGCGCCCGAAATGAGAACTAGTAGGGATAAGAAATCCCTGAAGGCCCACCATGTACGAACAGCAGGACACGCTCCAGCCGCTTCGGGCCGATCCACATCAGCCGTGCATCCTCCCCAAGCTCGTCGATAGCTTCCGGAAGCTTATTCTTCTTCGTCCACTGCTTATACATGCCCGGCGTCGTACCGAAGGCAGTCTGTAGCTGCGCGACGCCCAAGTTCCCGGTAAGGTACCGGAGGGCGGAGTCCCCCACGATGCGCTTCACGCTCCGCTCCTTGTTGAACGATGCATATGAGGTGGTCAAGACCTTCCAGAGAAGCACAGCGGCTAGACGAGCGCGCGTGAGAGGGGCAGATCAGCGAGAAGCAGCGCGCTTACGGAGTGGGAGCAAAGTTACAACCATCCCGAGCCGGTCACTCCAGCGCAGCTCCCCATATTTCGCTTTCGCTGGCTGAGACATGGGACAGAGGAAAAGAAGATAGTCACATTATAGTTCGGGTGACCGCCACAAGACCCGATGATGGGAAAAGCATATTGTGTTGACATTCGCATAAATAAAAGCGGAGTCTGAGTGGTGCGTCTGGGTACGGCTTACAGCGACCCTGACGGCAATTGCGGCATAAGTGTGCATCCAGGCTGCCAGCCAACGCGACAGCCGGATGTCGTCAATGCCGACCACGGAGCCGTTCAGAGGCGCTTCAAGATGTTGTGTGAGCCTTCTACTGAATGCAGAGTGAATGTATGATGAATGGTGATTGGCAAGACTGGATGGCCTCAGGCCTGTCGGAACATGCCAGTTACAATGCTTCGACCCTGCGGCCACCATGTCAGATGAGAAAAAGAGTCTAGCCAACGCGGAGACGGGCAGAAGACTGAGAGATGAACAAGACGCGTCGTGTCTTGGTCGTGTCATGGGATCTTGCCGTGGTAAAAGTCCAGATTAGACGCCAGCGCTGTGCATATGTAGCCTTCGTGCGCCTCAGAAAAACCACGCGCAGGGTCGGAGGTGCATAAAGGAGCGTTGCGTCGCTCTGGGGCGACCTTGACACGGCGGAGATTCAACTGACATTTGTGATGTGTCATGGCTACTGTCACAGTAGCCCTTGAAAGCGCAAGTGACAGTACTAGTGGTTTGTCCGCCGTGTGAGGTCGAACGTGGAGGAAGGAAGAACAATGCCTCAATGGTTGCTCAATGGGGAATTCATGAAAACGGCGATAAAAAAACAGAAATAATCATCCACGCACAAAAGTCATGTCCTCGACCGCGGCCTCCGTCGCCTTGACGTCCACAGCAAGGGTCAAGACGTCGGCGTCCAGACAAAAAAGGCGGCCAATTATCGATCATCTTGGCCGCCCCTAAACGCGTGGTCCGTTACTGCTCCGTAACACGCGACGTAGTACGTGCGACATGGGCCATAATTTGACCATTTATTTTCTATTTAAAACAATGCATTCGATGCGATGAGGCGATAATAACGATCAGAACGCGGGATGCACTGCCGGCACTGCACGACGCGTCTAGCTGGCCCAACAAGCACGCGCGCAATACGAACCGCGCGAGGCACCCAGGTGCCTAGCGGGGCCCGCACGCAACGCGGCCCGGAACCAGTCTGAAGCGGGACGAGACACACAAGCGGATAAGAAGCCAATAAACCTAGTAGAGATGAAGAAAAATACGCAGCCGCGGCATCCGGATGGCGCGACTGCATGGCCGAGGGGGGGGGACCCAGGCTGCTCGCAGCGACGTCCCGTTCGGGCTCGTTATCTACCAGGCATTGAACTGCCACGTGACGCTCGTGCGTCCGAGGGACATGTCGGCGAGGGCGGCGAAAGCAGCAGGGGTGAGATCGATGTCGTCAACTTCGCACCCGACGCAGCGGTCGACAATACGGACTTGGATACTCTTGTCGCCGTGCGTTACCGTGGCGGTGAGCGGGATGTGGCATTGTACGCTCGCACTGCCGACGCAGTTAATGAGGCCGTCTCCGCCGATCTGAGCGTAGCCGGAGATGGATGACTTGACGGCGGACATCATCACACCAGAAGAACTGAGAGCTTGGCGGCCAGGGACGAAGGGTCCGCAAATAGGGTTCCTGGAGGCACGAAGGAGTTAGGAGATGACGAGATATATTCATGCGTAACATACCGATTCTGTTCTGCTGACGCTCCAGGCCACTTGTCGAACATCAACATTGAGACAGCGGCAGTGAAGGAGTTGTCGTCGTAAACGTCTCCGCAAGCACCGAGACCTTGTCCGCTAAAGAAAAACAATGAGGTGATGCTCTGTGACAGTGTGACAACAAAGGCGATGCATTGGCATGGCGAAAAATCGCCGGGGTGAAGGAAATTGCGCCGAGGCCGAAGAACGCCATGAAATGTGTTGTTTTAGAGGAAGAGACTCACTAGTAAGTCATATCACCCTTGTGGACGGAGGTGAAGAAGGAGTTGCCAGAATTGTCAATCGCCTTGGAGAGCTCCTCGAGGTAAGGATCACTGGCGCTGGCGACGGTGGAGGTGGGGGAAGCGCCGGCCTGAGTGGCAGTGGGCCAATCAGACGGCTTGGTTGGCGTGAAGTCGCCTGCAGCCACCCCGCCAGGGTTGGAGGACGCGGCGGTAGTCTTGGTGGCCGCAGCAGTGGTGGTGGTGGTGGTGGCAGCCTTCTTCGTCGTCGTCTTCGTCGCCTCCTTCGTCGTCTCCGTGGTCGAGGAGGGTTCCGGTGCTACGTTGACGATGGTGGCGGGGGTGGTGGCGGCTGCAGAGCTGCTGGAGCTGGAGCTGGAAGGTTTCCTGCAGGATCTACGGCCAAGGGACGCCTTGGGGACGGCGGGGAGGGGTTGGGGCCCACGAGGGTTGAGCTGACGGCGGCGCATGTTGGCGAGGTGGGCGCCGTGGCCGTGCGACGAGGCGTCGACGAGGACGACGAGGGCGAGGAGGAGGGCGGAGGTGGGGAGTTGGAAGAGCATGGTAAGGAGTGGGATGGGTGCAGCGGAGAACACAGGAAAGCGAGGGTGGAGGCTGCAGCACTCTTAAGGGCGGCGGAGATGGAGGGAGGAGGCAAGGAAGAACCTGCCGAAATTATCCCATCAGCCCCCCATCTATCAAACGCGGTCTTGGAATTACCCAAACAAGCATACACACCGCGTCGATTTCCATTCTTTTCCCCTCTTCCCTCGCTTCCTATTACTGCGGCCGACCGGCGCTCCTTCTTCTCCGCGAGCTTATTCACCATCGTCGCTTCCGCTGCCGTTAGGGAGGGCCAGGTCGCACGTGCGGGCCGCGTGTTTCCCAGCCCCCCGAGTCCCCGTTCATGTCGCGAAGAGAGCACGAGGCAGTCTTGAACATACGACAACGACGCGAAAGTCGCCGAGGTCATCGCATATGCTTTCCGATGCCAGCCAAGATAAGCCCCGCAAGGTAATTCCACGTCGAAGTGCGAGCACACGGAACCTCTCGACCGCAGTCTTCCGAGGCTCCTCTGCGCTGATATATCGCGCGCCGAGGGGGGCAAATTCCAGAATTACGGAGACTAAGGTAGCGGACATACAAACGCGGTTGCCCCACGTGATTTAGCCTTATTGAGAAGATTTCCCCGAATCCACCCTTTTTTTGTCCGAAATAGAAATTGTGGCCCAACAGTATTGTTCGCATTGTTCAGGCCTACTCGCTCGTGGTTAAATCTTGTGTAGAAGTGGGGAACTGAAGGACTAGTTCCAAAATGATCAGAAATTGATGGTGTTGTCGGCCCACATCAATTTAGGAACTCGTCCTTCATTTCTCAACCGAAATTCCCCCAAATATTTTGGAACGGTCTTCAGATACATCCAAACAAAACTGTTGAGCCAGATTTTCCACTGTCATTGTGCAGGCCCACAATCGCTCCTTTTGGGCAGTCACGTGGGGCAACCGCGTTTGTATGTCCGCTACCTTAATAGGCGTTATGCGTTTCCACTGGCGCTGCGCTAGAATCTTCGGGCCAAATCGGGAGAGCGCGCGAGCCGGCGGCAGCAGCGCAACGCCACCGGAACAGGCCAGCCAAGCCACAGAGAAGACGCAGAGGCGGAGTCGGGCACGCAAAAAGGGTCGGGGATTGTTTAATCGTTAATATGAAGGCAGAGGTAGAGCTTGGCGCGAAGATGGGTGGGGCCCAGGGCCGCAGAGAAGGCGAGAGACGTGGAAAGGAGGCGCGGAGAAGATGCAGCAGTGTAGATTTCTGGTTGGGCTCTGGCCGCAACGAAAAATAAAAATCAGGGGTAGTCTATGCATGCATCAATTCAATATACTCACCTGTCCGAATATCCTTGACCGCAAGCCATCCAACACGCTCATCGCGACGAGCAGCCCACCCACGTTCAGCACATCCGTTGCGGGCGCAGCGGAAGCCATCCATACTCGACAATTGCTCTCCACCGTTCGCGTGCTCCATTCATCTCGCTCATCCAGCTGAACCAAGGGCTTCGGGCAGAAGGCCCGTCGAATACTGAATATCGATATCGACGTCCATGGGGCGTTAAGGGGCCCAGGCGGATTCCCGGAAATGAAGGCGAGGCAATCCGAATGGGAGAGAGACGAAGTGCACCGCGCATGTTGCAGAGCTCGGGACGACGTAAAAACCACGTACACATCCTCCCGCGGCGTGCCTGGCAGTACTCGAGTCGCAAGCCCATAAGTTATGACGCACTGCACACTCGATGGCAGGAAGACGGGAACCCCACACGTATGCCTCGATTGCGCGCGAATCGAGAGCGCCGTTCGAAGAGCGTCAGAGGATTCGAGGAACCGCTCCAGCTCCACCGACCGCGGAGGAAAGAGGAAATACAGTATCGACGCAAAGGGGAACCGAGGCACGGTGGAAGAAATCCGCGTTCGAGGCCTTGCGCGGCGGATGCTGCCTACGATTCAAGCTCAGATTCCGGGAGTCTTGGGCAGGAAGGATGCATAGATACGAATGCTCGGAGTTTTTGGAAATTTGGGCAGGTCAAGCTCAAATTCTGGGAGTCTCTAGAGGGTCCATAGCTACGAAGGCCGGGGCTGCTGGAGGGGTGGCCGCAGCGAGACGGAGGCGTCGTCGCTGTGTAAGTTCCCGCGATAAGAAAGATAAGAAGGATGCAAAGTGAAAATTCGCCTTGATCATCTCAATTCAGGCTCAATAGTCCCGGAAAAAAGACGCAGGAGAGCTATCAGACTTGAGGAAGGATGTAGCCATGAAACCGTTACTTTGGACCAAGGAGCTGGCTGAGTTCAAGTTCACAATTGATGGCCGCCAAGACCACTCCGTCGACTCGGTTAGGAAATATTTTGATTTGCGACTTCAATGCGGCCGTAATTTTGCCTCCAAAATAATTCAATTCTCTGTATCTACATATGCCCCACATGCTTTATGGAAGATATGAAGTCGATCCAGAGAGGTTTGCAAGAATGGGGAACCCAACAAAATTTGAACGATACATCGTTTCTCTTGACATAAACCTGAAGGCACCCTCAAAAAGAATTCTGGAGCCTCTGGATAGACTCGTTACCAGTCTGCCTACGAATGGCAAAGAATTGTGGCAAGCACTTTGCCGTAGTCTCAGGAGCTAAATAGACATACATACAATACATTACTATACATGGCGCCCTAATCCAATCCGCGGCCTGCCTCTCACTGTTCAGTTATGTTATCTGGACAGTGAGCGAGCCGTGGAGTGTGCCGTCGGCGGTGAGGAATGGGCTCCGTCTGAGGTATGCATGTTAACAGCGTCAGTGATTCCAGAGGGAGGGCACGCACGGGTACTGGGTCGCATCCGGGAGCGCGATGTGCATGTTCTGGTCGACGGTGAGCTTGCCCTTCAGCTCGAGCTTCACGGGCTCGTCGGGCTCGCCCTCCGCTGCGTGCTGGGTGATGGCGTACGTCGCGGTCACGGACGCGACGGGACTATTCTCCCGCAGCGAGAGGCGCGCGGCCCACTGCCCGTCGCTCAGCCCGCGTCCCGACTCGGCAACAAAGAAAGAGATTTCCCACATGCGCGCTGTGCAACGGGTGAGCACGGGGAGGCGAAGGGCGGTGGCAGAGACATACCATGAGATATAAAGTCGAGGGTCGCTTTGCGCGAGACGCGCATCCGCTTCTGGAAGTGCGCAAACTCGAAGTCAACAGTAAACGGAGCATCGTGGCGCCCAACAGATCCCACGGTGACCTTGTCTGGCGGGACCTGCACGCCCAGGAGGAGCTGGTCCTTTTGTGAGAGGGCCTGGAATTCCGGAGAAAGGCGAAGGCTCTGGAAGAGCCATTGGTCCGCAGTGTGGAGACATGCGAGGCGGATCTCCTTTATTGTCGACTCCTTGAGCGGCGCCGAGTACGCGAGCAACGCGCGGATGAGCGGTGGTGTCTCGAAGACCGCCGGCTCAGATTCGTCTGTCGGACGTTTGACGATGGCCCAGTACAGCGGGGTGCGCTCCTCGATGTACGGCTGCTGCAGGAGGGCGGGCATGTTGATTCCGTGGGCAGCGCACGCCTCGCTGCAGCTCTCCAGGATGCCCGCGCAAGACACGTTGGAGTCGATCGTCTGGTCGCGGACGAGGTCGTGGATGAGCCCGCTCACGGTTTTGCGCACCTCCTGCGCGACACGATAGTGGGTCGTCCCCAGCAGGCTCCCCATATCATCCTGCAATTGGTTCCAGGTGGTTTTTTGGACTGCGCGCGGTTTATAAGTGGAAGAGGAGGACGAAGGGGAGGTGGGAGACAGCGGCGTTCTGGCTGGGGTCTTTTCTATGGGTCGACTACTTGAGGACGCAGTCGAGTTATCGTACGCCGGAGGTGCGTCGAGCAAGTCGTCGGGCTTCGCATCCTCGGACTTGGGAGGGAAAATCATCGATGAGGAGATTTAGAGCCCCAACTGCCAGTCTTTTCAAGTACAAGGCTACAAGCTGCGCAGATGGCTGTCGGCATAGGCGCCGCAGCTGATGGTTGGTGGCGATGAGATTAGTGCACTGCCACTTCTGCGCCTTTCTGTGCACCTCTGAGGCTCTCTATGTACATCAACTGCGCTAAATCTCACGCCGTCCCACGCGTTCGTTCCTTGGACGAGCGATACGGAACAACAGAAGATCGAGGAGAATTTCCTGGCCGCACGACACTCGGATGAGTGGGATCTGGTAATTCCACTGGTGTTCTTTCGGGCATTTAAGCTGGGGCGGATGCAGAGTCGTCGTGTCGTTCAGAAGAGGTTGAGGAAGGCAAGAGGAAGGGCGTTGTTTTGCTAACGTTTACACCCGTGGTGGTATTGGGGATTGTCGCTTTGTCCGATCGAAGGTTCAAAATTTTATGTAAACCTTTATATATATAGATCATTGAGAACGATTGTCTTCCCAATCGATTCGGCATAAAGTCTGAGTAACGAGACTAATGTAAACCATGCAAACATAAAAGAAAGAAAAAATCGCAGAGAAGGCTGCCTTATAATTACAGAACAGGAGATGTTAAACTTGAATTCTGCAGAAGGCGGATGAGCAGCGTATAAAGAGGAGTCTCATACGCATGAAATTAGCAGAAAAGTTTGCATGCATACTGGCAGAGAAGATTGTAATAAAATAGATGGGTGGTAAGCACCAGTGAAGTCTCGCTTATGGTGGCTTTACAGAGGCTTAGGCCGAGTGTGATGTATGTTAGATGTACGTCAGGGCTTGTTTGAAGAGGTTATCTGAACAGTGAACGACCCGTGGAGCGTTCCGTCGGCTCTAAAGTATGGATGTGAGTAGCAGAGTCAATGATTCCGGACGGATAACACCCACGGGTACTGGATCGTGTCCTTGAGCCGGAGTTCCAGGCCCTGGTTGACGGTTATCCTGCCCTTGTGCTTACCGTTCAGCTCGATCTTCCCGGGGTAACCGGAGGTGCCCTCCATCGCGTGCTGTGCGAAGGCGCACGTCACGCTTACAGACGCACTAGGGCTGTTCTCGCGCAGCGAGAGACGCACAATCCACTTCCCGTCGTTCAGCCCTGGCGCCGACTTGACAAAGAACGAGATCTCCCACATCCGTGCTTAATAGTCGGTGAGCATGGGGAGGCGAAGGCCGGCGGCGAAGACATACCATGGGTTATAAAGTCGAGGGATGCTCTGCGCGAGACGCGCATCCGCTTCTGGAAGTGCGGAAACTCAAAGTCAACAGTGAATGGGGCGTCGTGACGCGCCGTGCTCTTGACGGTGACCGTGTCGGGTGGGACCTGCACGCCCAACAGGAGCTGGTCCTTCTGTGAGAGGGCCCGGAATTCCGGGGAAAGGCGAAGGCTCTGGAAGAGCCATTGGTCTGCAGTGTGAAGGCACGCAAGACGAATTTCCTTTATCGTTGACTCCTCGAGCGGGGCCGAGTACGCGAGCAGCGCGCGGATGAGGGGGGGTGTCTCGAACGACGTCTGCTCAGACTCGTCTGTCGGGCGCTTGACGATGGCCCAGTAGAGCGGAGTGCGCTCCTCGATGTACGTCTCCTGCAGGAGGGCGGACATGTTGACCGAATGCGCGGCGCAAGCCGCACTACAGCTCTCCAGGATCCCCACGCAGGACATGTTGGAGTCGATCGTCTGGTCTCGCACGAGGTCGTGCATAAGTCCAGCAACTGTTGTGCGCACCTCCTGCGCGACGCGAGACTGGGTCGTCATCAGGAAGCTCCCCATGTCATCTTGAAATCGAGTCCAAGTGGATTTCTGGACTGCACTAGGTTTATAAGTGAAGGATGGAGACGAGGGAGTGGTGGGAGACAGCGGCGATCGGGCTGGAGTTTTTGCTAAGGGACGACTGCTCGAGGACCCAGTTGAGTTGTCGTACGCCGGAGGAGCGTCAAGTAGATTCTGGGGCTTTGCATCGTTTGACTTGGAGGGCAAAGACATCGGTGAGGATGATAGTTGGAGCCTCAACTCCTTTTTCAAGCAGGCACAGCCCGAAAGCGATCGATCTACCGACACTGCTATTTCCAAGCCACTTCTGTGCCTTTCTGCGCACCTTTCCTAGTACTCGGCTGAGACTGGACCGAATCTCACCGACGTTTGTTACACGGAGCGAGACGTAATACCAGAAGATTGCAGTCGATTCTTACCCGCATGACGCTTCAGCAGAAGTCGGATGGACTTGGGTCTGGATGTTGGTGTTGGAAGTTCTCCCTTAGTCCGATCGACAGGCCTTGCGAAAGATTGAACCAGTGGGAGGGCAAGAGAGCTGGCAAAAGGCTGATGTAGCTTAGGTCATCAACCATCACCCACTTTGGGCGTGCGACTCAACGGTCGGTGAATGTCTGCACGGCCTTGTCAACGTCGGTCAGCGACAGCGTCAAGTTCGCTAGATGCACGGTTAGTTTCGTCCAAGGAAGGAATACCACAGTAGATCATACCGGTGTACCACGCCCGCATATCGAGGACACTTAGGAAAACAGACAAGAGGCAAGAGGTATTTGTGCAGCTTACCATCGACCACAACGCGGCCAACCTTGTCCTGGAGAAACGTCAGTCGCCTTCCATCGAAGGAGGAATTCAAGCTCACCGGAACATCGACGTGAAAGTAGACCCCAATACTGAGCCGTATCTGCAATCTGTTCAGACATGCGTACAGGGAACATGTAAAACGCTTAAGCGTTCACGAGATGCCCCAGTACTGCAACTTCTCGAATCCAAACGCTTCGGTAATGCGCAGCATGTCTCGAGCGATATTGTCGGTGGCCATATGTTGTAGGTAGCCCTTGTTCCGGCTCTCAGCCAGCTCTCCGAGGAGCTGCGCTCGCGCCCACTGCTGGGCGATCGCATCTGCCGATTCGTTCAGCGATGAATACACCGTGTTCATCGACGGGGGCGACCACAACGCGCGTTCCGCCGCAGTCTTGAAGAAGGAAATGCTCGGCGTTGAGTAGCTGACGCCTGGAACGCGCACCGTTAGTGAAAGCCGGAGAGGTCCCTCAATGGCCGAAACGCACCGCGCGGATCGAACCCAACGAGAGCGTATTCGTCACCAATGAAGGACGCGATGTCTGCGCCGGCAGCAATGACATAGTCTACGCCGCTCCCTCCAGGACCACCGGGATTGAGAAGTATTGGACCGCGATATACGGATTTCTTGCATTTGGCGGGATAGCGCGCAATGGAAATGGAAGCCTTGCCCGCGGCAGGGGAGGAATAGTCAAGGAGGACCTGGAAAGAAGTTCAATCGAAAGACTGGCATTCTAGAAACGACAAGCGCACTGCCAAAAGACTGCACTCCAGTCCTGAGTAGCATGGGGTCCAGCTTAGATCGTTCGTCGCATGGAGCTGAAGTTAAGAATGAGATCAGAGTAAATCAAACAATGAGAGCCACTGACCTTGGTCCACTGAAATTCGGCATTGGCCAAGACCTGGAGTCCTGTGGCGACCGCGAGCAATTTTATTGGGTTAGCGAAGAAAGCCATGGAAGGTAAAGCTGGGTGGTGTATCGGATCTCACGTCCCGAGCAGCTGGCGTATTTAAGCAAGCACGGTAGGTGCCGCCTAACGCCTCGACATGATCCACTGAGAGTCGGCGATAACATGAAAGGGATTGAGTAGCCGATGGATTACCAGATCTCACAGAAGCCCAGAATACTAGTTGGGGCGCGGCGGTGTATGACATTTAGGTCCGAGAGAGCAGAGCAGTAATTCAATTGATTCCAGGACGGAAACCAAACGGAAGCCAAACGAAAGCCAAACGCAGACCCGCGAACGTACGGAACCTGAAACGCGGTTGTCGTACGCTAGAGACGACATCTTGCCCTCAGAAGATAGTGCAAGGGCTCAAGAGGCCGAAATGGGCTTGCAGCAAGAGGTTGCCAGTGGAGGCCACTGCCAGCCTCAGGCAAATGGGTGTAGATTTTGGAACTGAAGCGGTGTCGCGTTCTTTACACTTGTTGTCCTCCCTTCTTTCTCTCTGCTCACAATCTTCGCTGCCAATTTGTTGGCTCGAAAATTCTAACACGGAGCTCATTTTCACCGATAAATCCCTCCAAGGCAGAGGTGTCATTTGGGGACCCGGGGACCCGCACCATCGAGGACCACAACATGGAAGCTTCCGCCGCTCGGCACTCGCTCGGTGGAACTTGAAGCTCGTACTTCGACCTTTCCCAAGAAAAACTAGATTATTGCCAGCCGCAGGGGATGAGAACTGGATATCTTTATTTGAGGCTCTGGGTGAACTTCCACCTGGTGCAGACAAGGAGGTATACGTGTCTGCAGCCCAGCGACATGTCTGTCTGACGCACCGAACCCGTATGTGTCTGATCCGCCTGCATGTAATCCCTCCGACCCATCGTCCCCTCGGCAGCGCGCAGACCAAGCTGCCAATGGCGTTCGGAGAAAGCAAGGGCAAGTTCACTCGAGGCTCTAGGTGAAGTTGGCGGCCCGTCTGAGCATAGCCGTTTATTTTTTGGCGACAGAGCTTTTCGCATGGGGAATCGGGAAGCAGGTTTCCCCTTCCTGGGCTTTTTTTTGTCCGCACAGGATTACAAACATTCCTAGATTTTATTTGGTCAAAGTGCCTTCAAGCCTCTTCCACTCAGAGCAGCCTATGTGTTGAGCAAGAGCACGTCGCCTCTTGATCACAGCATGTGGTACTGGAAGGCCATAACCCTTGCAATAACGTGTAGCCTGCGGTCCCGTGAGAGCAGCCAGGGCATCGACGTTACGGAGAGGCGGGAGATTGTGCTAGTTCATTTTAATAATTCAAGGCCGCTATGAACACGGGTAGTGGCTTACGGGTGGTCTTGTTGGATCCTCGCCATTTTCAAACCGGAGAATGGTACACGGTACCTCAGTGAGTGGCCTTGGGCCTAGCGATTCAGAGTAATTGCAGAGCTTCCGATTAACCAAAAAAAGGTAAGCTATGGCGGGGGATGTATACAGGAGACTGACTTCGTCCACGATGGCAGCAAAGGGTAGAAACTCTTCCTCGTGCCATCGCTGGAACCAGAGGGGAGGCACATCACCTGCAAAGCCTCAGTCCAAACCGCCACAGCTGTCAAAGTGCCACACCTACCAATACCACCGTATATGTCGGATTGATGTTGCTCAGGCGTCGCCATTAGTAGCAGGGAAGGAACGCGTTGGACGAGGTTGATGGTTCAAAAAGTCTAAATAGGGGCCCCAGGTTTGGCTTTGTTTGCTCGTCGGGCCGCACGTGATCGCATTTTTTTTTTCAAGTTCCCGCCAAACTTCTGTTCGAAGCTTCATGTCCTCTAGCCTGCCACCTGGTCTCTGGGATTTCACAATCTCGCGCCTATGTCCTCGGCCAACAAGCGTCCGCATGGGGAGACTAGGATTCGCTCATTCTGCCAGAAATAATGCCCACGCCGCATTAGCTAAAGCTCCCTCTCCTCCTCCATCCGCGCCTTTTCCGTTGGCTCCAGCACCGACTGGGGACTATCGAGGCACTCTTGGCAGGTAGATAATTTGTTGGTCCATGGGAATGCCCCTCTGAAAACTCCAGGTCAAGACGGACTACAAAACAGCCCGGACCTTTGACCCCGCGGTCAGGACGACCAGCTACTGGCCCTATTGCTGAGATAGAGCGTCGGGTTAATGCATTGAAAGAGGCCGCGGATGTGGAGGTACGCGCAATTCTCTTTTTTATCCTCGTTTCTGACGAGAGCACAAGGTTTTGGCGACGGAGAAATTAGTTTTCTCGGAAGACGCGCTGTTGGCCATGTACGAGGATCTCCTAGCTCATCACCCTGCCGATTTAGTCCCCGCCGTGGCCGATGAGCCAGCCCAAGCGGACAAAGACATCTCTACCGTCCGCGAACTCGAGCAGCAACTGCTGGGTATGAAATGGGACAGCTCAACTCCGGACACGCCGTTTATCACCAAACTCCGGAGAGAGTCTGGCCAATCTTTTCCGACGTTCGATGAACCTGTCGTCGACAAGACCGCAGCATTGCATCTTCGCGTTCTCCAGCTCGCGAATGCAAGATTTGATCGACTGGACGCACTGCAGCGTATGCAGCCCTCTTCGTCGACTTCTGTTCCTCCTCCCCTTCCGATACCTCTCTTCTCTATGGAAGAGTATCGAGCCTTGTCCCGCGCCTGTGTATGCTCCTTGATCCCTCCCATTGGATTCAACTAAGCATTTTCGAAGGTTAACGAAGGTGACTTCGACGCTGCTGAATCGGTATTACATTTAATGAAGGTAAGTTTGCCTTGCTCTCGATTGCGTGCTCGTGAACTGAAGCTGTCGTTCTTAGCGAAGTGGCCTTGTCATCCCGGAGGAACCTCTTACCGCCGTTCTGCGCCGCCATACAGAGGCCGGGGATGTGCACAAAGCAGAGCATTGCCTTGCTACATTTCTAACAGGTATCTCCTTTCCCTTCGCGCCATCGGTGGCCTGCTTCTAACAGTCGTTCTAGGCGCGCCAACCGAGCCTCAGCGGCACCTCCACGTTAAATGCCATCTCACCGCCACACCCCGGGACCACGTCCCGGAGTCCGCGCTCGCCGTCCTGCACTCGTACGAAGCCCAAGGCCACCCCGCGCCGATGAAAACGTACACCAGCACGATCGCGGCCCTCTACTCCACACACTTGTCCATCGCGCGCGCACAGGCGTGGGACCTCTTCGCGCACATGCGCTATGTCGCGCATCCCGCCCCCGACGTCGTGCTCTACACCGCGATGATCCGCGCGTGCGCCTCGCCGGTCGGCACCGCGCGCAGCGCCGACCCCGAGCGCGCCCTCGACCTCTGGACGGAGATGACCGTCGAGCACAAGCTGACGCCGACGGTCGGGTCGTACAACGCCGTGATCCTCGCGTGCGCCAAGTCCGGGCGGAAGATGTACGTGAACGAGGCGTTCCGGATCGCGAAGGAGATGCTGGACGCGCATCGGGACGCGTACGGCCGCTCAGCGTACATGCCTGACCGGCAGACGCTCTGCGCACTGCTGGAGGGCGCGAAGCGCATCGGAGACCTCGCGCGTGCGCGATGGATCCTGGCGGACCTGGTGCGCAGCGACGCCGCCGAGGCGGACGGCGTCGACGAAGAGATCATGATGCACGTCTTCCACACGTATACGTCGTATGTCCCACCGTTCACGCGGAACCTCGCGATGTTGGTACCCGGGCGAGAATCGAAGACACCCGCCGCCGCTTCCGATGCCCCAGCTACGCAGGCCGCTGATCAGCCGACGGTGGCGAACACTCCCCCGCCGACGGGTCATTCCTCGCGCTTCACCCGCGTGCCACCACAGACTAGCCATGAGGTCATTGAGGAGGTGCAGGCGTTGTTCCAACGCATCCTCGAAGACACGGGCAAGGACCAAAGCGGGCCAGCTCACGCTGAAGATTTGTTCCCGGGGCAGACGAGGTTCCAGCACGTCAAGATCAACGTGCGCCTCGTGAACTCGTACCTCTCTGCACATTACCAGCACTCCTCGTTGGAGACATCGGCGGCGCTGTTCTGGAGCGTGTTTAACAACGTTGGCTTGGTGCCTGATGCGCGCTCTTGCGTCGATGCGCTGGAGCGCTGCGGAAGGGCGAAGCGCGGCCGCGACAGGACTATCGGGCTGCAGTTTGCAGAAAGGCTCTGGGCGGAGTGGCAGACCCTCGAAGACGCGGGTCGGGCCTCGGCGCGTCCGGTGGACGCACGGATGGTGGAGCGGGCGCATGCCGCGTACATCCGGGTGCTTACCTTGTGCGTATTTTTCCATTTCTGAGACGATCAGCACGTCCTCACCTTGGACGCGCAGGAACGGGCAGCTCGAGCGTGCAATGGACCACGTCAAGGCATTTGCTTCGTGCTACCCGCCTTCACACCTCTTCGAATACGCCCCAAAAGCAAGCTTCCGCTCCACGCGGACGGTTCTCGAGGGCGCCCGTCCGCTCGTCCGCCTAATGTCTACGACTGAGGTGCCGGACGACAGCGTGCCACCGCTCCTCATGTTCGAGGACCTCGAAATCCTGCACCACCGGCTCGTCGCGGCGTCCATGACGGCCGGGATTGGGTACATTAAGTACCTGTCGAAGGCGTACGAGTGGGCCCTCCGGGGCCGGAGAGACGCCGCGATGAAGGCGCGCCCGCCCCCGGCGACACACGCCATCGCGACTGCGGACTGGTCGGTCGATCCGTAGAGCGCAGCATATATTTGCACAGTGCCATATAGTTCTAATCCAAGTGGTACCTCTCCTCACATATTCCCTACCACCCGAGCTGCTCGTACGACATCCCGTACACGAGGCCGTTCTCGTCCGCCTTGTTGCAGATCCGTTGGCCACGGTCCAACGCATCGATCTTCTTGACGTCTTCGTCCTCGAGGGTCGGGAGCTGTGAGTGGGAAGCGACCATGCGGTCAGTTTTCGAACCCGGACGGCCGGGAAGGGACGCACATTGAAGTTCTCCTTCTGTCGTTCCTCGCTCGTGCTCTTCGGGATCACGACAACGTTTCGAGAGAGGTGCCACGCAAGGATGATCTAGTGCCCGGGGTGAGCGAAAGCGGGATGTGCTCATACAAGTACACGCCTGAGTGGGTGCCACATTATATTTCGCCGCCAATTCCACGATGACGGGATCTTTGCGGACAATGTCCGTGCCTGTGATCCACTCAATTTAGTATGTGAGGTTATGCTAAGATTTTCGCAAATACCGCTTGGGTTGTAGGCGACAACCGCGATATCGTGCTTTCTGCAGAATTCCAGGAGGTCGTTTTGGGCTAGATATGGGTGCATTCTGCGGAGAAGATGATTAATACCGACAAATCGATGGCGAGAGGACTATTCACTCGACTTGGTTCATTGCGGGTTTCACTGATATTCCGGTGAGTAAGAGCAGGGGATAAGAATGAGGAAACCCGCACCTTTCGCGGTCGTGAAGAGTTGCTCAAGCCTGCATGCGAAGAATTAATTTCACGAAATTTGGAACGCAAAAGTAGCTGACGTCTTAATCGAGAAATTTGACACGCCGATGGCTTCGCACTTGGTTTTGCGCAGGCACTGTTCCATCTGCTCCCAGGTTTCGTTGATCGTGGGGAGAGTCTTCGGCGTTCCATCGGGATCGTTGTCTTGCGTTGGGGAAGGTGAGCACACAGATTGAATTTCAGGACGTCTAATTTGCCGGCTCACCTTCATAGGGTGCTGCAAAGGGCCAATGCATCAAATACTGGAGCCGTATCAATAGGGTGTAGAAGCCCAATTCGAGGTCCCCACCATATCCAACCACCTGCGAGTTCCGTCGGCTCAAGGTGCAAATTCAAGTGGAGTTTAAGCCTGCTTACTTGAACCCAAGGTTGTCCAATGACTCTTGAATCGACTCGGCGACACGGCCGTGATGCTCGGGTCTAAATTCTGCCGCGTCAGCGCTAAACCCCGACGCAGGAGTGAACGGAGGACGGTAGCTTCGAGACGACGAAAACATCCTCACGATCAATTCCCGATTCTCTTATGGCTTCTCCGACGGCTTTCTCGGTGCCTGCTCAAGTTTATTATCAGAGAATCGACTGAGAGCGACATGCTAACCATATGAATACGCAGTATCGATGTGCCTGCGGCGGGCACCTCAGAAGGAGGTAGACAAATTGCGTCAGAGCATACCTATAACCGACCTCCTCATGACGTTCTCAGCCTGTACACAACATTTCGAACTGCAAATACCTTGAGAGCAGACCCAAGCCATTGCTTCGCTATGGTCGTACGTTCCTCCCCGTTGTCGGGAGCCCACGCGCCGGTCCTTGGATAAAGCGGTCGGTTAAGTCACACCCACGGTAAGATGCGTGGTGAACCCTACCCTATTATAGGACATGCGGTACTGCTGTTGGGCATCTTCACAATCCGGCCTGTGAACATCTTGAGGGTGAGGAGTCGGTCTAAGTCAGTGCAAAGACTGGGGAGAGGATATCAGCGTCCCGCCTTCGCTGAACCCTTTATACGTAGGTGTACGTTTTTCCACGCCGCGGGTAGCTTCTAACAATCCGAACCCTAAGCGGATTCGCCGGGTCTGATGGCCCATATTAAATCCAACTACGCTCTGCGCCCCGCACATCTGGTTCCGCGTATGCGTTTGATGGACAGAAACTTGTTGTCGTGCCGCAGATTATCTTGAGACTCGGAGTCCACTCGACTACGATACTCGCCCCGGCGAATGTGCGGCTGCGAACACCCTCGTAACCGAGATAAGTGCACAGCTGGATTGGTCGCATCTGCAGCTGGATGGAACGATGCTACAGAGATGAATAGAAGAGTCTTTATAAATAGGAATTGATTTTTTTTTTTTTTTTTGGAACTTCGGCAGCATTGATTCCCGTGCGACTGGAACCAGATTCCCAGGAACCACGGGAGTTAATCAAGCTATGTGGGGAAGGGGGTCAGCTTCGGTTGCCTCATTCATGTATTTGATTGTGAGTGGCGTTGCGAATTTTTCTGAATCGAGCCGAATTTACACCAGGAGGAACTGAAAATTTGCCGGAAATAAAGTGCTAACATCAGGCAGGCCCGGCGCCGCTCTAAGAGTAGACAGGTCATAGACGGTGTTGATGTTTCTAATCACAAAGAGTTGACGGCTCGGAACACCCAAGGGTTTGAACGGGAACAAAGCGAAAGGCAAAGCGAAAACAACCGAGAGACTACTGCTCGCCCAGCGCGAAGTGGTGAAATTGAACATCTTCTGATGGGATCTGCATCCCTCAGCTCCCTCCAAATTTCCTGGGCATTGAAGAGGCAGGAAAGAAGATGTCGACAAATTGCAACGTCGGAGTTGGAATATTAACGGCAATTTCCTCATTCCCAAGTTATACACGACAATGTGCACATCGTTCAGCTTGAGCTTGAAGCCTTAGTGCATGTAAAGCCTCATGGATATGAACATTGATCGGTTGCCTCCTGCAAGGTTGCGACGCCAAACTGCGACGGTTTGTGGTGGCCCAACTGGCAACAAGCCTCAGTTCTGCGAGCGCGCAGTGACTTCAAGTTACATACACTGACTTCAAGTTGTTCCCCCGATAGAGCCTCTGTTGTAGGTCAAGAGTTCAGGGTTCCGCTGTAACCGTTCTCTTCAGACTGAAGAGATCGGCTACAGGCTCCAGCTAATACATGACCCACGCGAACCAAACAAGACCCTCGACCCGCCACCGTCCACATCGGGACTGGATAGTGCGGTCAATACTACAACACTCCCCCTGACCTCGCTATCCAGATGAGGTGTCTAGACCGATCATACGGCGTAATCGGGAGGTTGTATCGCGGGGTAGGATTTTGGTGAGGAGGTCGGCAGGGTTTTCACCGGATTGACAGTAGTGGATGGTAATATCCTTGTCGTCGATGAGGTCACGAATGTAATGGTATTTCAATGCAATATGTTTTGCCTTGTCGTGCATGGCAGGATTCTCAGCGACCGAGATTGTGGACTGATTGTCGCAGTGCATTGGTGACGGGTGATCCAATGGCTGTTCCAGCAGTTCGCCGAGCTGATTTCGGACGAACATGAGCTCCCTACCAGAGTGGCTGCCCGCGATGTACTCCGCTTCCATCGTAGATTGAGCCGCGACACTCTGTAAGCGACTGATCCATGACACGGCACCTCCGGCAAGAAGAACGACAGTCCCAGAAGTAGAGCGCAACTTGTCTTTGTCGCCAGCCCAGTCAGCGTCCGTGTAGCAGAGTAGTGTCGCGGCTATGGGTGTTGTCAAACGGCCAGGTCCGCGGAACGTAATCCCCAAATCAAGCGTGCCCTTGATATATCTCAGAAGATGAATTAGCGCGTTCCAGTGCTCGATCCCCGGATTCGAGCTGTATCGGCTGCCCACTCCCACTGCAAAGGCGAGGTCTGCACGCGTGCCCAGCATCCCATACATCACGCAGCCCAGGAGACCGAGGTAGTCCTTGCCGACCATCAGCTGACGTTCCTCGTCTGTCTTGGGTGACATGTCCTTAGTCAGTTTCGTGCCAACCGGGAACGGGGTGGACACAGCCCGACAGTCCGCCATCCCGAAGCGTTCGAGTACGCCCTGGAAGTATTTCTTTTGTGAAATGCGGACGGTCTGAGCCTCGAGATCTTGAGAAATCTCTAAGCCCAAACAATACGAGGCGACACCGAGGTCCTTCATCTTAAGACGCGCCGAGAGCTTTGACTTGATGGCATTCCACGTAGGTTCATCATTCGTGGCTCCCTGTAGGTCGTCGACATAAAGTGCGATGACAACGATGATATCGTCGCGTCGGCAAAGATAGATGCTGTGATCGGACTGGAGGCGCGTGAAGCCGAGGGACTTGAATATGGAATCGATGAGCCGGTACCACTGGCGAGAAGCCTGCTTAAGGCCATAGATAGATTTGTGGAGTCGCAAAACCATTTCCTCCCCATGCGCGTTGAGCTTCGGAGGAAGACCTGGGGGCTGAGACATGTAGATTTCCTCGTCAAGGTCAGCATTGAGGAAAGCGGTGACGACATCCATTTGATAGATGGTGAGTCCGAAGTGGGCGGCGACGGCAAACATGATGCGGAGGGAGGTGAATTTTACAACCGGAGCGAAAGTCTCCTTATAGTCGACGCCGTAAATCTGCGTGAAGCCACGTGCCACGAGTCGAGCCTTAAATCGCTCGAACTCATTCCATTGATTGTACTTCACGCTGAACACCCACTTGCACGTCACAATCTGGCGTCCCTCTGGGCGGTCCACATACTCGAATGTCCCTGTCTCGGCCAGCGATCCGAACTCCTTCGACATCGCGTCTGCCCAGTCCTCCGAGTGCGCACTGGCTATTGCTTGTTTGAACGTCAACGGGACAACAATTGGAGACTCTGGGATGCGCGCAGGACGAGCATGCGCTTGAATCTCGGGCTCCTCCTCCTCCTCAAGCGCAGGTACGTCCGCAGCTTCCACCACTGGTGCTATTTTCGGCTTATAGCGACCTTTCGGCAGATTGGCACGCTCATCCGCCATGCCTTGGAAGCGCGCAGGAAGCTTGCGTACTCTTGGCTCCTTTGGCTGGTCTACGACAACCTCTGGTGCATACACCTGCTCCTCCTCTTCCTCGGGCTCGGACACATCAATTTCGGGAAAGTCGTCGAATGCAGGCGGTGTAGGTGGACGGTCAGCAGTGGGGGCTGCCTCAGCTGCGGGAATCGGAGTTGCTGGAGGGTTCGGAACGATGGGTGGCAGGTTTCTAAGGTCTGTGATGACTTCAGTCCATCCAGAGCTCCTTCCGCGCTCAAAGAATGTCACATCCCTAGATTTCCAGACCTTGCGGTTCACGCGGTCGTAGCACTTGTAGGCCTTGGACTGTGTACCTGGCAGTGTGTAGTACCCCAGAAGAATGCACTTTACTGCTGTGTCCGACAATTTGGGGCGGCCTTTGGCCGGAAGCGTCGAAACCCACACCTCACAACCAAATGGCCGCAAGTGGCTCACATCTTGCCGTTGGCTCGTCCAGGCTTCCTCTGGGATGCGCCCATCCAACGAGGACCGTGTCGGGCAGAAGTTTCGAGTCGTCGCACCGTACGCAACGGCGTCGGCCCAGAAACCCATGGAGAGTCCGGCCTCTTTTAGATTGGCACGGGCACCCTCCTCAAGTGTACGGTTTATGCGCTCTGCTACACCGTTTTGCTGCGAGCTATGCGGGGCTGTTGTCTGATGAACAATTCCCTCAGCCTCGAGCAGGGCCTCAAACTCGTCTGATGTCAACTCGCCCGCATTGTCTGTGCGGATTAGTCCGATCTTCTGCCCAGTTTCTTTCTCGACTCGGGCCTTCCATGCACGGAAGCGTGAGAGGGCATCACTCTTATTCTTCATGAAGTCGACGTCAACGTGCGCGGTGTGATCGTCGACAAAGGTGATGAAATAACAGCTCCCGCCAATTGAAGTCGGAAGCGGCCCACAGATATCGGAGTGTACAATCTCTAGAACACGAGTCGCACGCCTCCTCCCTCCTTTTGGAAATGGCTTGCGCGCAGTCTTTCCGCTAAGGCAAGCCTCGCACGAGAAATCCTCTCCATCAATGCCCATCTCCAGCCCGTCAACCATCTCGGATGCGACGAGTTTTCTGAGATCAGAGATGTTTAGATGGCCAAAGCGCCGGTGTAGCGTGAGGATGTCGAGGCGCTTACCGGCAGGCGCAGGGGTTTTAGCCTTGAGAGCGGATGGGGAGCCTCCGGCCGAACCGGTAGAATGCGCGAGATTGAGGGTGTAGAGGCCGTCCTTGAATGCGGCTTGACAGAGAGTCTCTCCGTGCAGTTTGATAAGGCAGAATGTGCCCTCGAACTCCAGCTTAACACCAGGAATAGCTGTCAACTGTCCCACAGACAATAGGGACCCGGCTAACTTCGGTGCGTAAAGCGTGCGCCTGAAGTCCATGGTCTGGGTTCCCGATGTCTTCTTCACACACCTTCGACTGGTTCCAACTCCAGTGGCGTAGATCTCGCTATTATCCCCGAGCTGGATAGGAATTGGTTTGTCGAGAATGGTGAAGGTGACGAATGACGAGCGGTCAGAGGTGAGGTGACGCGACGCTCCAGAGTCAACGAAGATCGCGTCGGACCGAAGGGCGTTGGTGGTCTTCTTCGTGAGAAGGACCTTTGGATGACTGTCATCATCTGTCATCGCATCGTACGCGACCTGCGCAAGGCGCAACTTCTCCTTTGCTTGGTTTTTCTTGCTCATCGGGCAGTCACGCACAATGTGTCCCTTCACGCTGCAGCCGTGGCATGTAACATTCTTCTTCCAATCATCAGCACCACCACGTCCACCACCACCGCGTCCGCCGCGTCCACGCCAAGATCCTCTCTGGGTCGCCACGTACGCCTTGACAGCGTTCGCGGCAATCTCTTCCTCGTGTGCCTTCGCCAATGCGAGCTTCTCTGTCTGCGCTTTGAGTGCGTGTTCCTCGCGAAGTTTGTCTGCGAGAGCGGTGCGCTGGCGGACCTCTTCCTCGAGAAGAACTGGGGTTACTTTTGCTAAGCTGCCCGTCTGGCCTAAGACGGAAATGCTTTGTATGAGCGAGGTAAACTCGTGCGGAAGACTTTTGAGGGCAAGCTGGAGAAGCTTGTAGTCGGATAAAGCGTCATTGCCCCGCTTCAAGTCATTGGCATATTCCAAGATAATGTCCAGGTGATCCTGGAGGGGTCCACTCTCGATCCCCGCGTACTTGATTGTGGAGAGCTTCTCCTGTGTCGCAATCATCGACTGCATGCCCACGGGTTCGTAAATCGCGCGAAGGTTGTTCCACATCTCCGCGGCTGTCTGTGCGTCCCGAATGTACGCCACTTGCTCATCACTGACCATCTCGGTGATCCTGCGCATGGTCTTGTCGTTGCCCTTCTTCCAATCCGCATAATCTGCATTGACAATCTCGGTGGCAACCGTACCCGTCGCTGGTGACACGGCGGGCCGCTGGACAGTCATCATCGGCAGGACGACAGGCTCTGCAATGTACTTCCATCGATCTTCATCTTCAAACTTGGACTTTGCCTTGAACGAAAAGGTCTTCCAGTTTTTGTTATCAAGCAAATTGAAAGCATAACGCGTCGTGGAAACGTCCTGGGTGCCCATAACCTGTTGTAGGTCAAGAGTTCAGGGTTCCGCTGTAACCGTTCTCTTCAGACTGAAGAGATCGGCTACAGGCTCCAGCTAATACATGACCCACGCGAACCAAACAAGACCCTCGACCCGCCACCGTCCACATCGGGACTGGATAGTGCGGTCAATACTACAACAGCCTCACTTGGATCTCTGCTGTCTTGAGGCAGATCACTTGTGACAAATTGAAAAGCTAGGGGTCCATCGACGTCCATCCCTTCCACCATGGAACTGACGAACGACCCAAAGACGAGCATGACGCTGGAGGAGGCCATGTATTGGACCAGGTACCTACCAATGGAACAAAAGCTCAAAGAAATGTATCCAAGCCTCAGTACCAACGAAGCTAGGCGACAGGCCTGGATCGACGACAACCTGGATGCCATTCGGGAGGGCATGACGGTAGTTATTGCGGCTCAATCAGACAAGTTGTGCGTTCTTCCTCCTCTTTCCCACTTTTACTCTTAATGAACCCGGCCTAGTGCTCCGGATGCTAGTATCAACAACACCGGCTCCCCGTTCGTGGCTCGTTACGCGTCGTCCTTCGTCCCCGTCTACTGGAACCCACCTATCATCCACCACAGACACGAGGCTTTTGACTACACGGTAACCTCTCCGGAGCACGTCGCGGCCCTGCATGCGATGCCAACCTGGGATGCCGCGATGCCATACCTCCTTTCGCATTACGACTCGCGTGTGGCCGTCCCGCCGATGGTATACACGGTGCCTGCGAGCTGGACGCCTGCAACAGCCTTATCGATCCGGCCGCCCGGGCCGCCCCACGGTGCCGGAGGGCAAGGTTCGATACACGTTGCAAGGGTGGCGCAAAGTAGAGACCTGGAACGGCCTCTGGGACGTGGTCAAGCGGTCTTACTGGATTGTCGAGCATTTCGACTTGAAAGAGATATTGGACGGGGAGGGACGGGTCGTTAGCATCGAACGGGGAGCAGATGACGTCCCGGAGCCGGTGTCGCGACTTCTGGAATCAGACTCAGCTTGTCATTAAGTCCACTGTTGAGAAAATGTAGACAACATCACTGATCCCTTTTCGGCTAGTACCGGAGTGAGGTCATAGTTCCGCGCCACATCCTCATGTTCGGTTGGTCACACTTGCCTCAAGACACGACCACCACCGTTGCTCTAGGAACTTTGACTATCCCAAACTTCTCGCACTTTTGACTTCAACTTTAACGAACTCCGACTTAATGTCTTTCCCCAACAACGTCTTCGGTATATTCATCCTACCCGTCTTTCTAGTCCACTTCTGTGAAGCATATTGGCTAATGGCTGCAAGTACGTCCTCAAATACATATTCCTTCTGGCGGAGATTGATTACCTCGGTGAAGATAATATTATCACAACTCAGAGACTAGACCCGGTTGTATCCCCCGGATCCGTCTCAACTCACGCACATTCTGGTAGATTTACTTCCCTTGTGGAATATTATGCCCCGCTCAATCTCTCTAGTCCTAGGGGGCAGCAATTTTGGGTTGAACACCTCTACTACTGCCTTGCGAAGTAGCAGTTGTACCTCGATACCCATACCCGAAGGTGTGAATTTTCACAAAAGTATAGAAAGCGAGCTTACGCGACGGCGGAAGACCACTCTAACTATTGGTTTCCGCATCTGTATTTCCAGTGCGTAATTCTGAGTGTCGAGTTAAAGACTGTATTTCAACCATCGGCATTAACAGATGGTCAAACGGCACATTCACAAGGCATGCATCCTTCCCATATGTCTCGTTTCGGTCCTATTAAAATTGTACAGTGTTAGCGGCAATGCTGTCATGTAGATGACTATTTCCTTTGGCTGTAAGTTGTGCCTTACACCCTCATTTTTTAGATGTGGGTGGATTTCCTTTGACAGAAAACCGACCCTAAGAGTCTTGGAATCGGATAGATTATTTGTTCAACGACACTCCCGGGTATACTACTGAATTTCCAGACGACGTAAGTGCGAGATTTCATGCCATAATTTTGTGCGCCACTTATTCTTCCCTTCGTAGTTTCGAATGATATCAGGCAGGGTCCTTGTACAACTTTTTCTCCGAATATTGACCATCCATCGTGATATAGGCAATCCAACACTCCGCACTCTGGATCCTTCATCTTTCGCTCAACAAGCGATCACTTTTCTGTGTCTCGACTTCGACGGTAAATCCAGCAGATACAACGAACTGCCCGTGTGGATCAGCTGTCCGTCAGGCATCCGTTCTCAAATTGTAAGATTAGACTATGGAGTGGGTTATTAACCTCACGCCCATTGCTAGAACTTTCCCAGCTGCTGGAATGGCAAGGTGACTCCCGGGTCTCGCTCCTGCCTCCTAATTTCCTGACGACGCGAAGGACATCGACTCAAGCGACCACAAATCCCACGTTGCATTTTTGTCCACTGGTCCGGACAACGGGACGTGCGCTGATCCAGATTTTCCTGTTACCCTGCCTCGGATCTTCATGGAGGTATATGCTGTATGGGGTTTCCCCCTCGAATTATTTCTGATGCATCTATATTTGTAGGTGTACTGGATCTCTCAGGTTTTTGAAGATCAGCGGAAATACGCCATGACGCCGAGCCAACCATTCGTGTGAGCCCTCTTCCCACGATGTTGAGTACAGAATCTGATCTCCCTCGAAGCTTCGCCCACGGTGGTGCGTACTCGGCGTTCTATATTCTGGGCTGATTTTGCAAAGCCTGAACGTAAAATTAGATCCAACGGGGTATGGGTATCATGCTGATTTCTTCAACGGGTAATAGGAGTTCCTATCCTGATACAGGTGTAGTCAGTCTAATATGGTAACGTAGGTGGGACTCGGGCGTCCTTCAAAGAGCGCTGAATGGCTGTAACTGCAATCCATACGGCGACATGACATGCTGCGTCAATCAAGGCATTTTCGGGGTGAACAAGTCCTCGACGTGTTATATCACGAATTCCGTCGACGAACAAAGCGAGTCGCTTGTGATCTCATGTTAGGCGTTTACTTCATACTTATGCTTCCATTTAGCACTTGGAACGCTGCCAACCCTCCCAGGCGCCAATCCTATCCAAGGTGCCGTTTCAGTCCGTTCATGATTCATGCAACAGCTAACATAACATTTTGGTGTAGCACCTTGTCAGATCTTCGCTTCCACCTTTCTCACACCTTCTAACTTCGCCTCCAGGTTACCAACAATATATCGATCCCATAACACCTGCTATTTTGTCTCCTGTGTACGTGTATAACGGGACTGAGGGTGGCCCAACGGGCACCATGGCCACCCCGGCGCAGACGGCGCTCGTTACGCAGACTGCTGACGGGTCGTGTATCCGAAAGGGGGGCGCGATTAGTGCGAGGAGGCCGCTGTGGTCACTTTCGTGCATTTGCGGCATATTAGTGGCGGTACTCATTATATGATGTGCCAATGCACTGGGCGACAGGCAGAATAGATAGAATTTGTATGAGGTATGGGTCTGTACTGTAGCGCAACACAGCGTCAATTTTATACCAACGAATTTGAATTCAGCGGTCGAACTGGATTCTCGACTCAAGATGATCGACCGACGGGCTCAACTCCCATGTCGATGCGACGTCGCTGGAAGCACAGCCAACTTCGAACAAATGTTGAACATTCTTGACCATGGAAACGCCAACAACTGCTCAATCCGTTGGAGGGATTTTCTGACGTTCGCAGACCTATCAGGGATCGAGGAATGTAGAAACATACATCCATGGGAATCATGATCATCCGCCCAGGAAACACACGGCGCAAGTATGTTGATTAATATTCAGCGGTGATCATTCAGTGAAAGGTGATCGCCTTGACTCGCAGAGGTGATCGCCTCGACTCGCAGATCGAATAGTACTGGGCTGAGTACTAGTTGGGTTCAATTGATCAATCACAGCGAGATCGTATCTCAAAGATTAGCAGCATGCGGGGCGTCAATATTAATATTATTCATTGCACATGTATGCGAGAGAAATTCGAACCACACGTGACGGCGTGCATGCTGCCATTCGAACATACTCCAGATGGACTGTTGAGATTCAACGTAAATGATACAGCTCTAGCCGGTGGGGTTGCAGGGAGAGCAATAATATCCATCAATCAGGACTAAATTTAAAAGCCAACGCTTGATAAGCAGTGCTTGTGAACTGAGGAAGCCCGTTATCGACGGCGGCGGGGTCTGAGGCGCTCTAGCGACGATCAAATTCTCGCTGGTGAGCCAGATGGGCATTGAATTGTCTCGTCATCTGTGGAGTCGATAAGTCGACATATCAGCACGCGAATCCGCGATCGTCTCGCTCTAAACTATAATTGTCAGCGTCCCGCATGTTTCTCGCAAGTTGCACGCATGTGTTGTCCGTATGTTGTTGTCCGTATGCCGTTACCGTACTCGCCACAATCGTACTCGCAACGTGCATAGCCCCCCGAATTATAAAAGGACAGTCGCTGTGGCCACAAATCCTCACTTGGGGAGTTCACTCACCAGTTTCTGAGTCCTTTCCCAATCCCTCTTCCCTCTCATTGACAACCCTCTTTTACAATGTTCAACAAAGCCGCTTTGATTCTTGCTGTCTCGCTCGCGGTTTCCGCTGTGGCGTCGCCCGCCACAGGGCCAGTTGCTGCTACTGCGCGTGGGACGACCATCCCGCTGCGGAAGCGGACCTCGCTGACGCAGTCGAACGGCGTCTTCGACAAGGACAAGGCCATCACCGCCACTGTAAACACAATCAACAAGCACCGCCAGAACCTGCAGAATCTCGAGAAGAACAAGGGCGCGGCCGCGTTCAAGCAGGTTCGTGTATCTTTCTGATCGCGCCACAGTAATTGCTGAATATTTTTGTTCCTGAAGGGTGTGGAGATCAAACCTCTAGCCACTATCCCTAATGATGTGAAAGCACGCATGGAGCGCCGTGAGGAGAAGCGCCAGGCAGAGCCGCTCACCGACGAGGAGGACGACGAGGAGTGGGCGGGAACGATTTCAATCGGGACACCCGCCCAGAAATTCCTGATCGACTTCGACAGTAAGCACCATCTATACTAATGTGTTGGTTGCTCACTAATTCTTGTTCTAGCCGGCTCCTCGGACCTCTGGGTCCCCTCCTCCTCGTGCACCAGCTCGACGTGCAAGTCCAAGTCGAAGTTCAAGGCCGCATCATCGTCGACCGCGGTGAAGAAGTGAGTCACGTAGCCTTGCTGGAAGGACTCACTGAACGCGTTACGCAGGTCTGGCTCCTTCTCCATAGAGTACGGGGACGGAAGTACAGTCAGTGGTCCTGTGTACACGGTTTGTGGTGCTTCACATTGTCACTTGAACATTTATAACGCCCATTGAAGGACACCGTTACCGTAGCGGGAGTGAAAGCGACCCAGCAGTTCTTCAGTCCTGTGACCACGCTCTCTTCAAGCTTTTCCGGTGATCCGATTGACGGCATCCTCGGGCTGGCGTTCCCAGCGATCTCAAACCTGAACGAAAACCCATTCTTTAACACGGCAAATACCGATGGTACTGTCGACGCGAACCAGTTCTCGTTCTTCCTCGCCAGCAGCGGCTCCGAGCTCTTCCTCGGCGGTTCCGATGACGCGAAGTTCAGCGGCGAGCTCGAGTTCCAGGACGTCGACTCGTCAACTGGTTTCTGGCAGATTACCGGCGCGAAGGCCAAGGTCGGCTCTACCACGGCGGTGTCTGGATTTGACACCATCATCGACTCGGGCACCACAATCATGTACGGTCCACCCGCAGCTGTGAAGAAGCTGTACGCCAAGGTCGCAGGCTCCGCCGTCTTTGACTCCACCAATGGTTCGTCGAGAGAATATGCATGGATGATGCTGACCTCTGCCCATGCAGGCTACTACTCTTTCCCTTGCGACTCCCCGCCCGAGATCGCGTTCAACTGGGGCGGCTCGGACTGGACGATCAGCGCCGCGAACATCAACTTGGGGACGACTGAGGATGGGTCGAGCCAGTGTGTCGGTGCGCTCGCGGGCCAGGACATCGGGCTCGGCGACAATGTGTGGCTGCTCGGCGACAGCTTCATGAAGAACGTGTACACCGTGTTCGACTTTGACCAGGAGGCCGTCGGATTCGCTGCGCTCGCATGATTGGGCAATAAGATTGAACTCTGTATTCTTAGTACCGCTTTGCATAGATCGTTTCTTTCTTGGGACACTCACAAATTCGTGCCGGCGACGATTTTAGTAGAAAGAAGATGAGATTCCCACTGCCACTGTGTGCAAGCGAGCCCTTTGTACCATCGGGTTTCAGCGTGGCCACGCCGCAAGCATTCAGTCCGATTCAAATTTTTTTTCTCGTTCGAACTTGGAAGCAGATTACAGGTGCGGTTGGCGTCGACATGATGGTGGTTGGGAAAGAAGGGCATTTGTCTCGCTCACAGGCCATTAGTCAGCACGCGGCGTCTGACTCTCTTCGCCTATTTTTCGGAATCTTTTTCAAAACTCTTTCTTCACATGCGGTAGTCCTAATGCATTGCCTGCGCCCATCTTGTTGTGGTCTGCGGACGACTCTTCCACGCCGCGTACGGCTCGAAAGCTCCACCACGCATTCGCGGACGCCATCTGGTCCGAGAGCGCGCACACACGACTCTCCTCCGCGATTCAGGCCGTCGCTGCTGCGCGCGGGCACGCGTGAGATGCGCGCCCAAGCGAAGTACGTTTTCGGGCTCGAAAGGAATTTCAGTAGTCTCGCCGACTCACAGGCACAGCCCGTTCATTCTCAACCTCAAATAAAGAGACTGCCGAGCACCTTCCGCCCAGAAAGACTTCGTCCTTCGGATTTTTACGAAGCCCTCCCATATCCCTTCACCAAGTTCTACTACATCCCTAAGCCTCAGGACGCGGAAACTTCTGTCAGAGACCAGCACATCGGTGCTTCCATTGCCTGGTTCAACGAAATACCTCCGGAATCGTGCCGTGGCTTTCTCTACTACCACTCCCCTGCCCCCACCACGCCACTCGCAGGCTCCATGCGTTTCCGCCTCACCCCGGACTACAACCCCTCCTCCGGCGCGTCCCCTGCCGCCGCTTTCGCCGCAGGCTCCGATCTTCCCATCCCACATACAGGTGGCCTTCCCTGGTCCGTGCCCCTCTGGCGTCTCGGCCGCCTCCCATTCGTGCGCGACGTTCTGCGTGCAGACGGGTGGACCGTGCCGAATGGTGTGAGGGTTGGCACCGCGATTTTGACGGAGTGCTCGCTGGCGCTGCATGCGCTGGGCCAGCCCTTCCTTGTCGAGTTCCACATGCACGCCGTTCGCGCGTGGCTGCTCCCCCCTTCGCCCATGGGCCCGCACGCCGCGCGCATCCTTACGGGCTTTACCGACCTCGCATCCAAGCGTACCCGCCAGCCATACCGAGGTGTGTGATGCGCTCTTAGGGTGCTTTGACACGTATTTACGTTGGACGGAAGGGTTTGGACTCATGACGCTCGAACGGCTCCCGGATGGGTTGCTCGCAACGCGCCTGCAGAAGATCCTTTCGCTCTCACAGGTGTGCGTGAATGAAAACGTCGCGCAGCCGGTCGAAGGGATGACGCGCCCCCTCCACCTCGCACCAATTCTTTTCAAGTCGGCGATGAAACCGAAGCACCGAAAATACGCGGGAGCAGAGCAAGCGGTCTATGCGACCGTCAGGAGGCTGCCGGATTTTGGTAAGTCTTGTCGCCCGAAATAAGAAATTCTGCTCAGAGTAGCGCAGGAGGTCTCTGATCGGAAAATCGGGTACGCGAATAATGTCAAAAATAAATGCATGGGAGATTATATCTACGAACGTAAATCCCAGCTCCTGCCCGCGAACCCACCCCGAGCGCCCCGCGACTTAAACGCAGGGAAATGTAGCGGAGGCCAGGAAGTCGAAGAACGTCGGAGGACGAGTGTTGGCGCGAGGAAAGACAAGTAACAGATATTGTGATGCACAGGCCAAGTCGCCGACGGAAATGATCTAAATAACTGCCTTCGCGACAGCGTTGTTTCATCGGGAGTCTCCTTGACGCTCTAAGCATGAGATTGCACGCGACGAGCTGTATTGTCTTTTTTGTTGGTCAAGTTCCCGAAGAGGATAAGGGTCACAAACCCTGTCACAAACGTGACCACTGTTGTATTCGAACAATGAGCTCGTTGACTCCCGAGCGGCTCCTGCCCCGCTTTATAGCGGCTCGTGTATGGCAAATGAATCAAAACTCTTCTTCCCTCACTCTCACGGCCGCACCTGGGTAGCCTGTGGCTCTCCCAGTCGATTTCAAGCTCCCGTTCACCCTCATTTACGTCTCCTTCCCTCACCCTCACGGCCGCACCTGGGTAGCCTGTGCCACAGCTCTCCCAGTCAACTTCAAGCTCTCGTTCACGCTCATTCACGTCTCTGTGCTGGTGCACCTCGTCCACGTCCACTGTATCGTTAGATTTTTCCATTACAACTGTATCATTCATCAATGCTTCCTCCGCGCGCATGCATGTCGTTCGTTTTTTACCTGTCATCCAGCTAATTGAAGGGTTTTCCACAGATGCCTTTATTTCCTTGAATGTTCTTCGTATTTTAAGTATAATCGGGTTGCTGCTCGCTTTCTCGTCCGGCGTCGTAACGCTGGTCCACGACGTGCAAGCCTTCAATAGCTTTGAAGCCGGAAAAACCGCTGTATCCGATTCTGCTGCAACGAACACTACTGCTGAAGGCATCCTGGACAGCGACTACATAATGTATGCCACCGGACTGTTCTTCTTGCGATTAATCTCTGATCCTCTTTTACAGCGGCAGTACCGTGCCAAATCAACCCGCCGGCGTTTTTTGGGCGGTCCTCAATCGCTTGCTGATCATCGCCCAAGTGATCATACTTTTACTCTCAGAGTTCGGCTGGCCCTCAGCTTTCTTCAACCGCTTCTTCCCTGTTCTTGGGAAGGACTTTGGCCTCGGTGCTTTGGGTATCATCCAATGCCTGTGCGTTCGTTATCTTCCCGTACTCCTCGACGTACAACTGACGGCAGTCACCTAGCCTTGGGGCTGCCATCCTCTCGCACCATGTAGATGAATTCTCCCTCGTGGCCGCATTCTTCCTCTTCTCGATCGGATGCCTGAACATGCTCGCCGGCCTCATTTTCCGCGAGTCGGCCAAGGCGAAGCGCTCCATCACCTCCTGGCGTGAGCACGCCAAGAGCGCTCTCCCCACCCATGTAGCCGGCGTCGATATCCGGCCTGTCGCATCCGCCACACCGTCTTTCGTCTCGAGTGTTTTCAAAGGAGAGGAGAAGGCGCCTGGCGAGGCCAAAATCGGCTACGGATTCGGAGCTCAAGGTGAACGTGCTGCGGGCCTCAAGGGTATGCCAACTCATCTCGTGCGACCCGTTGACTCATCCCTTCATTCCAGGATATCTCATCTCGAAGCCCATTGAGTCCCTGCCACGGTACGCACCCAAGCGCTCACCGAGCACAGCATGAGGCGGCGCTTGTATGTAGAACAATGCATGTAGTACGCAAACATATATACACACTTCAGGCTTTCCACTCTGCTAATTCAATGCAGTCTCCCTGCGGGATAATCATGTGGCGCGCGCCGTGCACGTCTGCCTCCTCGACCCACTTGCGAATGGCCTGCACCTCCTCTTCCGAAAGTTTTATCTCCGCACTGCGTGCATTCTCTTCCAGGCGGGCCACCGCCTTCGTCCCGGGGATCGGAACGACTGTCTCCATGTCAATCGTGTGCTCCGAACAAAAAAAAAGACACTCACAATTAGGATGCTGCGCGAGGATCCACGCCAACGCGATCTGGCTGGGCGTCGCTGTGTGTTTGACGGCCAGCGTCTCGAAGTGCGCGACCAGTGCGAGGTTCTTGGGGAAGTTCTCGCTCGAAAATCGCGGGAGCATGCGGCGTACGTCGCCTTCCTCAAAGTCCGCCAGGCTCCGGTATCTGACAAACACCGATTAAATAACGGGACACGGAGGAAACGACAAGCGCCTACCTCCCCGTGATAAGGCCGCGGCCCAGGGGTGAATATGCGACAACGGCCAAGCCGGTTTCATTCGCCGCGTCTAGCAAGCCGTTGGCTTCGATGCCCAGCTCGAAGGGGCTGTACTCCATCTGCACAGCGATGATCTTCTCGCCGATGCCGGGGACGGCTTTCGCGCGCCGCAGGGTCGCGGCGCTGCACTCGCTGAGGCCTAGCCACTTGATCTGCCCGCGCTCGACGAAGGGGCGCAGCGTCTCCAGGACAATTTCGATTGGTACCGCGGGGTCGACACGGTGCTGCACAGGCAAAAGTTAGCTACAGGACGAAAGTTTCTGCGCGCCCGCACTTGGTAGTATAGGTCGATGTACTCGGTCTGCAGCATCTTGAGGGACCTCTGGACCGCCTGCTCGATGTAGGACGGCTCGCTGCATATCTTCCCTTTGTTCGGGCCCTCTCTTAGGTCGCCCGCGCCGAACTTGGTCGCCAGGAAGATCTCGGAGCGGCGTCCGGTCTGCGCGAACCATTCCCCGATTATGCTTTCGGCTGTGTGTCAGGTCAGCATCGGAAAACAGCCTCGAGTGCTATTCTGACATATGCCGTAGTAGTCTGCGGTGTCCCAGAAGGTCACGCCGCGGTCGGCGGCGTACGAGAGCATCGCGAATGACTCGGACTTATCCGCCTTGCCATAAAACGCGCCCGACATGCCTGGTGTTCATCAGTATGTGCTGGTCGTGTCAGTGCCGAAGCATCACCTCCGGCTCCCAATCCAATCGCACTGACAACTGGGCCGTTTGGGCCGAGTTTTCTCGTTGGATATGTTTTGGCCATGGTGATTTCTTCTTTGAGTTTGTGCATACATTGTGGGCTTATATAGACACTGCACCTCGGGGATCGGTCGGGCTTCATTGGTCGGGCTTCATCAGCTCCTGTTGTTTTTTAGTTATTCAGCAAGTATTTTAGTTTCGTCAAAGATAAGATTATCTGATAATTAAATCTAATCTAATCTCACTTTCTAGCTGTCGAAAAGCCATTTTCGGAGGCTGGTGCTCTATCCGAGTCCAGTAAATTCAATATGGGACCATGGAGGAATCCATCTCACGGTCTTTTGTCGTCCGTAATTGAGGGCCCCAGTGAAGGTCCGGTGAGGCTAAAATCATTATTTAAAATTTGGGCCTGACTGTCGGTCATCAGCAAAACAGGAACCGTCTGACTGATCTGGCAACAGATCAACCAAGGCCGTCAGACTGACAGAATTTGTTCTGGGAGCATAATTCATGGTCCACCACCATAGCTCGCAGATATCTGACATTTCGCACGAGTCCACCACAATAATGTGAGCATTTAGACATGTGAGTCAGGCTTTCGCTGACATTGTCCGAAAGTTCAGGTGAACAAAAAATAACCACACCATCTGTGTTTTTTCCACCGCGTCTAACCACCACAGCGATGCTATCCTCGGTTTTACAAACCTCTTGCGAGAACTTAAGCTAGTTCACAATGAAGATCAATGACGTTTTCCATCTTTCGTTCAGTTTTATCGATCTACGGTGCGACTGCCAAAATCGACAACGATGGGTACACCGTACAGATACTCTACGTGTTCTTCACAACCGAGACGAAAGTTGTCTTGGGGCCACAGTCAAGGCGTCGTTGGCGATATCGGGCCTGTTTACATGCAACTTACTGGGTAACAGCGATCCAATCCGATCTCGTGCGGCGGCGGCTCCGAATTGAGGGAAGAACGCAGGTCTACGGAAGATTGTGGAGAATGTCTACACGGGTGTGAGAAAAGTTTAACGTTCTCGGCATGTGGACGTTCCCTGAGCACGTTTGCCAGAAATAAATCAGGAAGGAGGCTTGGCACTTGCCGAAAAGGGTTCTTGTTCAAGTTTATATTAGCAGCCACTGGCAATTGTTGTAATCTAGCCTTGATGCCACTTCGACATACAGGCTCATGTTTGAATAATTCGTTGCCTATCCCAACCGAATGTAAAAATCGCGAGGCAAACTAAAGCGCAGGGAAGGAGCTTTCTGGATTGTGAACGGTGTGTCAGATTCGCAAGGACCGAACTTGAACTTGAAGAGGAATCCCCGGCAAGCTCCGCAAAGCACATCCGGGTTGATCCGGACTGCCTTGCTCTTCCGCCACTCTCCACTACAAGACATTCAAGTTCAACGGCACCGACTGTACTCTGTTCATTGACCTCTTCCCCAGAATCTCGTCCTTGGTTGCAGAATTCTCTTCATGGGCCGCGGACCACCCGATTATACATAACACGCGGGTGTCCCTTGGGCGTTCCTCAGGTGCAACTGGCAGCGACTCGAATCCCCTTCTGATACCTCCTGATTGGGTTGGCTCCATGGGCTACTTACTCGACGGCCCTCCGTGCCGTGTGGTCACCCGGGCTTGACTTCGGTAACCCGTCTTGATGGAGACTAGGAAGAAGCGGCTCCATTCCCTCATCATGGTCATAAGTCCAAAGACATCACACGGTCGGTTCCTGTCAATTGGTATTTAATGTATATTCAAGCGAGAAGGTGACACTTTCCGCCCGCACGATGTTTATAGCCCGCCTCTTGGTGTTTGCAAACCTCCTCCTCCTTGTGAGCGCTCAGCGCTTCGTGCGCTTCATCTCTACGGACGGGAAAGAGTACACGGGTGACGCGATTCTGCCCGCCAATACAACCGATGCTGCCAAAAGCACGTCTGCCAGAGTTATACAAGGCGACATCCTCGGTGATTTCACAATCACAAAGAAAGTCAAAGTGAGAAATCCTGCATATCAAAAAATTTCGGTCTCTGACACTACCACTAGAAAATCAAGAAGCTTCTGTCTCCCCTTCCAAGCGAAAGGGTTCGGACAGTCAGAATGGTCGGGCTGAATTACATCGATCACATCAACGAGGTAACTTGTATAACGCTCGAAGGCGGGAGGCTTATTCATTTCGGTTATCAAAAGACGAACGGGACTATTCCCGGGTGGCCAATTTTGTTCTACAAGCCGTGGACTTCGTTGAACACGCCATCCGATCCTATTCCCATCGCCGCAGGTTATCAAAACCAAACCAATTTCACTTCAACCATGGATTACGAGACGTTTGCTGCCCACCGCTGGAACCGTTTAGGTATCTAACAGTTCGAGGACAGGGAACTGGTCGTCGTCATCAAAAAGAAAGCATACAACATCACGGACGAGGAGGCGCTCGACCACGTCCTTGGTTACACCGGTGCGCATTTTTTTTTGGTCACAATTATCAACGCTGATCGGGCTTCAGTCGGGCATGATGTATCCCATCGTGGATGGCAGATCGACCGCGGCGGCCAGCCGCAGCCGCAGTACTCGATGGGGAAGGACGCGGACGGCTGGGCACCCTGGGGTCCAGCGATTGTGTCGACGTCGATTATTCCGGATCCGCAGGTTCTCAACTTGTGGACCAAGGTCAATGGCGTCACAATGCAGAACGATACGACTGCGAGTATGATATTTGGCGTCGCGCACCTCATCTCGTTTTTCTCCATGGGCACCACACTCTTGCCTGGGGATGTGATCTTCACAGGTTGCTTTCCGAACCATTCATCCCTCAATGAGACTCGATTAATAAATTCCTAGGTACGCCGAAGGGCGTGAATCTCGGGAAGGCTAATCCGCAGTGGTTGACGGATGGAGATGTTGTCGAGGTTGGATTGGAGAATGTCGGAACCTGTACAAATCAACTCCAATATGTGTAACTTGTATAGCTCTCAGGAATATGAAAGGTTGGAAAGTGAATAACAATTAAGCAATTATAATGTCGTACATGAGAAACACATCAAGTGCTCGACTCGCAGAGATGATACACAACGCATAATTACTTTTAGTATTCCATCCCTCTCTTCTCATCCACCCAAACATAATCTTTCGGTGCTTCTTCCGCCACAGGCAAGTACTGGGGCAGCGTGAGCAGGTCCCTCTGGTACGCCCGGACAATGCGGTACGCGGTGGATATGTTTAATAAGCTGTCCAGCATAAGCGAGACCGTGAACGCCCAGCCAAACCAGTCGTCATCGATGTTGTGGCGGAGGTACGCCGCCACCATGTTGACGAAACCCGTGGTGACTACGCACGCGAGCAGCATGTTGTATTCTGCCTCGGTCCGGGACTTGAATGCCGCGCTTGCGGCGTAGATGGAGAAACTGGAGGTGGAATTGTGGTAAGCCTCTGACCCGCATGGAGTGAATGGTTCAAAGGCGTACCATAAATTGAAGGCACCCAGTACGGCTGGAAGGATGATACTCATTTGAATATCTCCGCCAGCGACGTGGGAGATCCAGCAAAACTCACCCCAGCTATGAAAATTAGAAGGCGTCAGTACGGGTGAAGTTTAGCTATAGAACTTGCTCACATGGCATCGATGGAGTCCAGCATCGTCGGGCAAATGAATGTACGGGTTGGAGGTTGGGTGAAGGAGTGGGTGATTTGTGAACGCATCTGATAACTGCGGCCACTTTTATAGAGTAGGGTGTGTTTCACGTAGCAACGGGGCCAAATTCAATTTGCTTCGATTGGAGGCAACTGTCAATTGCACGTTTTATGATTCCGACCGATCGCGTATCCTCCACGTTCTCGTCTTCAGAATGCCGATCGATTGAGTGCTTACAGGCGTTGACACGCTCCCGCGTCCAATGCTGTAGTGTTTCATCTGGAATATTTCCTTTCCGGGACCTGGGCGTTTCGTCAATCAAAATGTGAGTTTGGGATGATTGACGTCACTGGGCAACATACGTTGCATGGTGATATATTGGTCCCAATTTCAGAACACCCACTCTAGTGCGACAGCACAGGGCTCAGAATAATTGCGCTCCCGGAGCCATTTTGCTTTGGCCCGCTTGGAGGTCCTAACACAGGCTAACAGCGTTCGAGTCTATGCGGTCAGCCGCGCTGCCTAACATGCGTATGTCTGAGCTTTTCGTGGACTTCAGCAACGTTGGTACGAACCTATATTTCCGCAATTGAACGCCCGTCTGAACCGTACTTCTTTCCCCGCGGAGTAGTTTTTATGCCGCTTGAGATTTTGAACATGACCACGTGGTCTGTTCGATGAAGTTGAACAATAAAAAAACAAAACGGAGCCGATTTGCAGCGCGTTCCGAGATCCAGTCGGAGCCGCATCTTCCGCAACGGACGCCCGGTGACGCACTGCTGATCGTTCCCTGAGAGCGTCAACACGCTTCGCCCCCAACGGGGACACGGCGGCCACCCTGCGATATCAGGTGCGCCGCCGAGGTTAGGTCATCGTCCCACGAACGGGCTATTTAAAGGGGCCTAGCGCGCGTATGCGTCCACAATTTATTCTGCGGCGTCAGGTATTGAAGATGCGCTTGACGAAAACCACACTCTGTCTGCTCGGCCTCGCGCTGTCCGCGTCGGCGCAGCGCTTCGTGCGCTTCATATCCACGGACGGGAACGAGTACACGGGCGACGCGATCCTGCCGCCGAACGACACCGACGCCGCGCACAGCAAGCAGGCGAAGGTCATCACGGGCGACATCCTGGGGGACTTCACGATCACCAATCAAGTAAAGGTTGGTTTATATTGTTGCTGCTGTGTTTGGTGTTAGGTTGATTTTTTGGGCGGGTAGACGATCAAGACGTTGCTTGCGCCCCTGGCGCCGGAGAGGACCCGGACGGTGAGCGTTGGCGGTGAGCGGGCGTCGACGAATATTTATGTGCGGCCAGGTGAGGGCAGTCGGGTTCAACTATGTAGCGCACGCAATGGAGGTATGCAAGAGTCTTTGGTGCTCCGCAGACGCTAAATCTTTCTGGGGTAGGCGAACGTCACGATCCCTGGATGGCCGATATTGTTCGCATTGTTCGCGCTCTATATTCCGCGCGGCCTAATATGAGCAATAGGTTCTTCAAACCGTGGACGGCGCTGAGCACACCGAGCGCACCGATCCCCGTGACGGCGCAGTACCAAAACCAGACCAATTTCACTTCGGAGATGGATTATGAGACGTTTGTTGCCCACCTCTGGAACCGTTAGGGTGTCTAACAGTTCGAGAACAGAGAATTGGTCGTCGTGATCAAGAAGAAAGCGTACAACATCACGGACGAGGAAGCGCTCGACCACGTCTTGGGCTATGCTGGTGCGCTCGCCATTTGCATCAGGATGAAGCAAGTGTTAACCGGCCGACAGCGGGCCACGACGTGTCGCACCGCGGGTGGCAGATCGACCGCGGCGGCCAGCCACAGCCGCAGTACTCGATGGGGAAGGACGCGGACGGCTGGGCGCCGTGGGGGCCCGCCATCGTGTCGACGTCGATCATCACGGACCCGCAGAATCTCAACCTGTGGACGAAGGTCAACGGCGTCACAATGCAGAACGATACGACTGCGAGCATGATATTCCCCGTGGCGCACCTTGTGTCGTTCTTCTCGATGGGCATCACGCTCATGCCTGGGGACATCATTTTCACAGGTAAGGACATTTTATTGAGTGGTGTTCAACGTTGTTGAGGAGTTTCCAGGAACGCCCAGCGGCGTGAACCTGGGGAAGGCAAACCCGCAGTGGCTTACGAACGGGGATGTTGTCGAAGTTGGCACGGAGAACATTGGCACCTGTACAAACACAATCACCTACGTTTGAGTAGGAGAGAAGAGGACAATGTACAATTGCGAATTTAAATTTTCTGAAAGAGTTCGGCCCTGTATTTCAGAAGCATAGTAAATTCGACGCGTGCTGAGCGCTGAGTTGAATGTTCACGCGACGCGACGCGATTCTGTCACGGGGTGTTACATCATCGCCATTGATCGATCACAACGGCGACACCAAATTGGACTGAGTCGACGCGAAATCGATGGATGGTGAAGAGAGTCGGGGATCTAACGAGCGCGATTGGGCGCGTTACTGCCAGAAAGACTGGATGCAACGAGAGTCGCCCAATCTAGAATTTGAACGATGGCGAGAGATTCGGCCAATGAAAATGCTGGACTGTGGACAGGAAGTCTCGAACGGCCGCTGTCCTATCACAGTCAGCGTCGCACCTGACGAAATTTAAAAGCCTTCAGTAAGCTCCGAGTCGTTGGTCATCGTTTCGTCTATATTTCCAACTTTCTCCGCCCACGGCGTAGCACGGCGTTCGCGTGCATAGCTTGTCGTCGGAACGTTGGGTTAGTGGATTCGCCCGCAATTCAAGTTCGAGGAAGGCTGAGACAAGATGCGCTATCACCGCACAAGATTGCACAAGCCGCAAGCGAGGAAGCCAATCGATGGTTATATTTTGGGGACGTGCCCCAAAGACAGTTTCGCCAGGCCTAGGGGCGAGTCTTAGGGTACTTCCAGTGGATAAAATAGTAGGAACGAGGAGACAAAATTCTCGGCGAGCCAGAGCTAGATCTCTAATGCCGTTTGCGCCGACGACTCGAACGTTCCAGGACCGATGGAGATGATTCCGAAGATAGAAGCGGCGTCAGCGGCGTCTTGTATAAAAAGCGCAGCCAAACAGCGGCCGAGTCAGTAACAAGGTTCTCTCCCAACCAACCAACACCACATTTTCTCCACATACAATGGTGCGTCTCTATTCTTCCGTGCCGTGTATGTGAGCTAATTCTGAGTAAAGGTCAAAGTCGGGATCAACGGGTACGTTTTTCCTTTCTTTCATCTCTTGGCCCTGAGCAAGATCGTGCTAATCCGATGTGTTGTCCTGCAGTTTCGGTGAGTAGAGAACGTGCGATGGACGCGCCGGGGACTGACTGACTGCGATCCCAGGTCGTATTGGCCGCATCGTCTTCCGTAATGCCCTCGAGACCGAGGGCATCGAGGTCGTCGCTGTAAACGAGCAAGTCTCCCTATTCTCTCCATCTTAGCTCGTTCTAAGCACCCCGCAGCCCCTTCATCGACCTCGAGTACATGGTGAGCCGAGATGCGTGTTGCGCATCGGTGGCGCTAATTTTCCTGCTAGGTCTACATGTTCAAGTACGACTCGGTGCACGGGCGCTTCAAGGGCACCGTCGAGGCCAAGGACGGCAAGCTGTGGATCAACGGCAAGCCCGTCGTGGTCTTCGGTGAGCGCGACCCCGCCGCGATCCAGTGGGGCCAGGTCGGCGCCACCTACATCGTCGAGTCCACTGTACGCGTCTTTCGTCATGGTGCCCCTGATGCGTCACTGATAGCAACTTATTTTTGTAGGGTGTCTTCACCACCGTCGAGAAGTGCGTCTGATCCCATGCACACTAAGCTCATAACTGACAACACGGCCAGGGCCTCTGCTCACCTGAAGGGTGGAGCCAAGAAGGTCATCATCTCCGCGCCTTCGGCCGATGCGCCGATGTTCGTCTGCGGCGTCAACCTCGACGCGTACGACTCCAAGTACACCGTCGTGCGTCCCTTTCCCTTTCCTCCCCACCACGCGATACAAACTACATCCTTTTTTGTGCGTAGATCTCGAACGCGTCGTGCACGACCAACTGCCTCGCGCCGCTCGCCAAGATCATCAACGACAAGTTCGGGATCGTCGAGGGGCTGATGAGCACCATCCACGCAACGACCGCGACGCAGAAGACGGTCGACGGACCGTCGAACAAGGACTGGCGCGGCGGACGCAGCGTTAACAACAACATCATTCCGTCCTCTACCGGCGCCGCCAAGGCCGTCGGCAAGGTCATCCCCTCCCTCAACGGCAAGCTTACGTGCGTAGTCTCATGGGGATATATACATCACTCATACTGACTGTGCGGTGCAGCGGTCTCTCCTTCCGCGTGCCGACGCTCGACGTCTCCGTCGTCGACCTCGTCGTGCGCCTCGAGAAGGCCGCGACGTACGACGAGATCAAGGAGGCCGTCAAGGCGGCCGCCGCGGGCGAGTACAAGGGCATCGTCGAGTACACGGAAGACGCGCTCGTCTCGACGGACTTCGTCGGGCACACGGCGTCGAGCATCTTCGACGCGAGCGCGGGCATCCAGCTGAACAAGAACTTTGTCAAGCTCATCGCGTGGTACGACAACGAGTGGGGCTACTCGCGCCGCGTGTGCGACTTGCTCGTCTACGCTGCCAAGAAGGACGGGTACTAAGCGCGAATGGTGGGCGCGACGCGCGAACGCACAAAACGAAGACGGAAATGTCGCGAGTGCGAGATAGAAATTGAATGAATCGAAGAAAAGAAAGAAAAGCAGAAGCTGGTAATGTAGTCTATCCTTGTACACATATGCTCCCCGCCGCTGGCTGTTCATGTAACTGCGACGAATAGAAGGCTTTGGCTCCAATATCATTGGATAACTGAAGTGAATTTGAGCGTTGCGATCTGTCATCCAAGTCAGGGTGATGGTATCACTGGAAGCTGGAACCCCTATCTTTAACTTGGACTTCAGCCACAACATGTCGACAAGCAAGGTGAGAATACCGTCTGGCCACCGAAAGTTCCTCAAACATAAATAATTGTATTCAGCGAACAGTCGCAGCTTCTTCCTCCTCGGTGACCGCACCGACGTCCGACAATGTAAGGATAATATATGGCCACCAAAGATGTAATCCACTAATTATTGTGTAGGCGTCTCTTGTTTCCGAATTCTCTGTGGCCACGTCCTTGGGGACCCAGCGAGACAAGAAAAAGAATCGACCAGGGCGGAAGGAGAGGGCTCGCGCGGCCGGGGCGGAGGGTGCGTCTCATCTCCTCCTCCAACAGATTCAAACTGCAGTCTAACATGTTTCAGCCAAGCGCCAACTCGACGCTCGCATTGAAGCGGAAGGTGTTTCTCATTTCATCTAACTGATTCAAGCTGCGGTCTGACCATGTTTTCAGTTGAGCGACAATACGCCATCAAGGAGACTATGCCCGTGAACGCATTGCCGAGCTAAGCTCCGTCGAACTCCCCGCTGGCCTACTCCCACCACGCATCCCTCGAGACATTGGGCCGGACTGGATCCCGCCGGTGTAGAGGCACGCCCGCATCTTGGACCTACAGTATTTTCTCTTCTTTATAATTTATACTTTACTATTCATGACGACTTGTCGTCTCACTAATAACGCGGGAATTCCCCGCTGAGGGTGCACCATGTGCACCTTGAGTGATGCCGCATGACTATCCATACCGAGTAGACACAGAACAAGTTTAGTTTTTTTACATACGTACAAGCGGGGTCCCTACTATATTGTAAGCAACAGAGGGGAAATAAAGATGAAAAAAAAAAAAAAAAAAAAAAAAAAAAAAGGAGACTATGCCCACGACCAAATACAGTGGCATGTACGCTCCCCCCGCCGTCATCCGCGAACACATCCGAATTGGAGTCCAAGAGGGTGCACACTTTTGTTATTATCATTTCTTCAGCATCTAAATGATCCCCCAGCCTTCGCACCGTCGCCTCCTCCCAAAAACGACCTGCGTTTTGACGATGAAGGCCTCACAAAATGGTACGAAGCTTACATTCAGAGGGTGTTGGATCATGATGCCGAGTAGTTTGATGAGTCGCCGGTGGGAGGCGTACGTTAGTAGCAGCGCTCTTTTTTCTTTTGTCGACCTAGCCTCCTGAATTCAATGCCAACGTGCGGAAGTGCCGAACCTGAAAATTGCTCAACGGCAGTCGGCTCCCTTACTGCACCAGGCCTCATCTATTCGTTTCATTTCTCGCTGGCGGCCTTTCTTTTAATTTAATGTTTAGCTCGGATCTTGGACATGTGCGGAAGGAACTATGCGAGTTAGTCACCCTCCCTTAGTCAGGGTGGCGCAGCGCACGTGAGTGATCTGGTGTCTGGAACCCCTATCTTTAAGTTTAACCTCAACCACAACATGTCGACAACCACGGTGAGGATACCGTCTGGCCACCGAAAGTTCCTCAAACATAAACAATTCTATTCAGCGAACAGTCGCAATTTCTTCCTCGGTGACCGCACCGACGTCCGACAATGCAAGGATAATGTATGGCCACCAAGAATGTAATCCACTAATTATTTTGTAGGCTTCTCTTGTTCCCCAATCCTTAGGTTTGGGTACCCAGCGAAATAAGAAAAAGAACCGACCAGGGCGGAAGGAACGCGCGCGCGAAGCCCGCATAGCAGACGAGGGTGTGTCTCTCTCCCATCTACCCTTCTCCCTCCCAGACCAACTGACTCAAACTGCCAACTCCAATTTCTCCAACTAGCTAAGCGCCAGCACGCGCGCATCGAAGCGGAAGGCGCGCCTCCTCTTCTCCTCCAACACAACTTCTAACTTGTTTTCGCTTTCAGTCTCGCGGCTCTACGCCTGGAACCTGACGCTGCCAACAACAAAGTCCTCCGGGATGTACGCGTCCCCGGCCGTCATCCGCGAGCACATTCGCTGCGCTGTCCGACTAGGTGTGCTATTTTTTGCACGTTTATTATTTCTTGCGCGTCTGACTCGGAATGATCACCGTTAGCCTTCGCCCCGCGGCCCCCGCCCATCAACAAATATCGCTTCGACGAAGAAGGGATCTCCCAAATGTACGATGAGCTACACTGAGTATATTCAAAGTCTGCATGATGACTAGTGTGAGGGCCGGGAGGCGTCTGTACCGTGTATTGTAGGGGATATTTTGTAATTGGGAACATGCCTCCTTTCGATTCAAGCCAAGTCAAGGAAACTGACCATACAGGTAAGTGAAGTATCATTTCTACGAAGTAACTTTACAACAGTCATTTATTTATTTATTCTCTCTCATTTATCTCGCCTCCCTTCACTTTCACCGCCCTTGCCTACCCACTCGGCGGTCTCGCCACAAAGGCACAGATATCTACTCATTTATACTTACTTTACAGCTTGGGGTTCTTCTCCTCCTCGTACTTGTTGAGCACGTACGTCACGCCCTGCAAAGAATATGAGTGTGCGTAGGATGAGAAGACGGGTAGGGGGGATGTACCGTCTTGATGTTCGTCTGGAGCTCGGGCACAGCCGCCTTGACGAGCTCCGCCTCCTGCGGCGTGATCTTCCCCAGCGGGTGGATCTTCACCACGCCCTCCGTCTGTTCTCTCGTCAGCGTCGGGGCGTCAATCATCTCAGGCAGGACTCACCCCCAGCTCGACATTCGAGCTGAAAAATTCGAGCTCTGCGCCGAGCTCCTTGCTCAGCGCGGCGCCGCCAGCGGGGTCCGCGGCGAGCGGCACGAAGCTCGGTGCGACGATGCCCTTCTCGCCCTTGAGCGCGCGGATGACCTTGCCCGCGAACTCGGCGCCGGCGTACGCCATGGAGAGCGTCGCGCTCCCCGCACCGTCCTTGGCTTTGACGACCTCGTCGCCGCCGAACTGGATGCGCTTGAGGAGCGTGGCGAACGCCTCGGGCGAGATGTCGGACGGGAGGGGGTGCGTAGATTGCGAGAGGAGGGGGACAATCTGTGTGCGTGGGGATGTGAGTAGGGAATGGGGGAGGGGAGGAGAACGTACGGTGACGCCGCTGTGGCCGCCGATGACGGGGACGACGACGTCCGCCGCCGCGCCGGGCGTGCCGATGATCTCGGCGACGAAGGTCGACGCGCGCACGACGTCCAGGGTCGTCACACCGAAGATCCTGTGCGTCGTCAATGGGTGCCCTAATTCCAATCTTGCACTCACCTTTTCGGGTCGTACACGCCGTGCTTCTTGAAGACCTCGACGACGATGGGGACGGTGGAGTTGACGGGGTTGGAGATGACGAGGACGAAGGCCTTGGGCGCGAAGGTGGCGATTCCCGTTGCAAGGTCCTTGACGATGCCTGCGTTGATCTGCGATATTTGTCAGTACGGAGTAGCAGTTGTAAATGAATCGGAGAAAATCGAAGCGATCGAGCAGAATCGATTCGTGGCACCAAAATCAACCCCAGAACCAACCCCAGAGTCGGTGTTCCTCGATTCAGAGAGACGTTTGCTCTAAATCGACGCGATAATCTCCTCGAAAATCGACCCAAGAATCATCCGTGCATGTGGCCGCTTTGACTTCCCCGAATCAAGTAGATGCTGCCCACCTTGAAGAGATCATCTCTTCATCCACCTAATCAGCCCCAATTCGCTGAACAGGTGCAGAAACATACCTGGTCATCTGCCAAGCCGCGTTAATTATCGCGCAACAAGCATTTAAGCGGAATGCAGGCTCACTCCGGGTTTGCGGGGCACGCCCGCGGGGATGACGACGACGTCCGCGCCGGTCAGGGTCTTCTTGAGCCCGTCGTTCGGCGGGAGGTACCCCTCGACCACCGAGGCGGTGGCGATGTGCGAAAGATCGACGGCGACACCGGGCGTGTTGACGATATCGAAGAGGCCCAGCTGTCAAGAGAGTGGTCGGGATGAGCGCCGATGGGCGCGATTTAGGACGGGCGCGTACGGCGGTGATGTGGGGGTTCGTCTTGAGCAAGAGGGAGAGCGGTTGGCCAATTCCACCTGGACAACGCAGCGTCAGTGGGGAGCCGGCCGAGGAGTACGGTGCGCTGGACCTGCGGCACCGAGGACTACAGCTTTCATTTTGATAATAGACGTGGATGGAGGAAAGAGCAGAGATGGTGAAAGCAACCGCTTTCGATTGGACCAAGTCGCGTCATAATGGCACACGTGACTCCCTTGAGGCGTTCCGCGTCGCCACGCCGCACCAAATACGAGATTTCGCGACGCATCTGTCTGCTGATATTCGCGCTTCCGCGATCCATTCATTCCGTTAAACCCGCACTTGTATTCTCATGCTACGCGCAGGAATCACGACATTCCTCGGAGACGGGACTCGGGAGCCCTTTTCTTCGGCTTCCAAGTTCCCACATGATTCTCCTCGGGCTCTCACACCTTGCCTCCATCCCACTCCGCCAGCGCGATGCACTCCCCGTCGGACATGTGTTCCGCCCGCTTCCGCGCGCCCCGGATGTCCGCGGCTGCCGCCCACGCGCGTATGTCCCGCACGTCCTCCGCCGAGAGCGCGAGCTCGGCCCCGCGCGCGTTCTCCTCCAGCCGCGCGACGCTCCGCGTGCCCGGGATCGGGAAGACTGCCCCGGCCAGTCAGCGTCCACTGTAGCCACAAAAAAAAAGACAGAACGTACGATCGGGATGCTCCGCGAGCATCCACGCCAGGACGACCTGCCCCGACGTCGCGCCGTACTTGTCCGCGATTTGCTGGAGGTGATCCACGAGCGCGAGGTTCTTGGGAAAGTTCTCCTCCGAGAACCGGGGCAGCGTCCGTCTGTAATCGCCCTCCTCGAAGTCCTCCCGCGAGCGGTACTTCCCCGTAAGCAGCCCGCGCCCCAGCGGCGAATACGCCACAACCGCCACGCCCAGTTCCCTCGCGGCCTCCAGCACCCCTCCCTCCTCCTCAATCTCCATGTCAAAGACGCTGTATTCCATCTGCACCGCGACCACCTTCTCCCCGATGCCGGGCACGGCCCGCGCGCGGCGTAGCGTCGCGGGACTGCACTCGCTGAGGCCAAGCCACCGTATTTGCCCTGCCTCCACGTACGGGCGCAGCGCCTCGAGCACCACCTCGATGGGCACATCCGGATCGACGCGGTGCTGGTAGTACAGATCCACGTAGTCCGTCTTCAGCCGTTCCAACGAGCGCTTGAAAGCCCACGCGACGTACGCGGGCTCGCTGCACGGTGCAAACGCCTTGCCTTTGTCGCGGTCGCGCCGCTCGTGCTCCGGGCGGAGGTCGATGGCGCCGAACTTGCTCGCGAGGAACACCTCCCCGCGCCTCCCCGTCTCCGAAAACCAGTCCCCGAGCACCTCCTAGCCAAACGATGCGAGTTAGAACCGTCGAACCGTCGGTCTAGAAAGAACGTTAATACCTCAGACCCGCCGTAGATGTCCGCGGTGTCCCAGAAGGTGATCCCCAGGTCCGCCGCGCGCGAGAGTGTGCGGAACGCCTCGGCGCGGTCGGTGGTGCCGTAGAACGCGCCGATACCCTGCGAAAGCGAAACTCAGTTGAGAAATGCCAGCAGTGGACAGGGAGAGAAATTGAAGGGGCGCACCATCGTCCCGAACCCCAGCGCGCTCACCGTGGGCCCGTTCGCCCCGAGTTGGCGCGTAGGGGATCCTGTCTGTTTCTGGGTCGCTTTGGACGACATGCCCGCGAATAAATTGTGTTCCCTGGCATGGACGCCCCCTCGTCCTTAATATACGTCGCCGCCGACTCAGCTTACAGAGCAAGCCGAGCCGCGCAATGCTCAAGGTCTTCCTCGGCGCCGAACGTATGCGTCTTCCTCGTTGCCTTTAACAGAATGACAGAATGACCCAATCCATACTGACACAGCGGGCTACAGCGGGGACACGAGTACTGTCGGTTGTGGTCGGTTGTGGAGAAAAGGTTTCGGAGCTATTCGGAGCATCGCGCCATCACCCCGATTTGGACGCATATCGCGCTCACGTGCGCAGCGCGAATCGCTTCTGCACTGTACTCCGCTGGCCAACCCCAACAGGCAAGGAAAAGAAACAGGGATGGCAGGAGTTGATGTTCAAAGCTTGAGCTTCATATTCTTTCTAGACAGAGGGACCCAAATTCGGGCGTGGACCTCGCGGGACGGGCTGGTTCGGGGGCGCTGACGCGAGGCGCGTTCTTTCGACTGGACATACTACTAGGTGAACAGCGTGTCTACAGTCTAGATTCTAGAATAACGGGTGCGGGTTCGTCGAATTCACTGGCCGCTCCTGGATGACATCCCAGTGCTCTACGATGCACGCCCCGTCGAACCGGTACATGTCCACAATGGCAGTCGGCTCGGGGTTGAGCCCGTCGATCCTGAAATGCACCCAGCCGACCGGGGCCTGGAACGCCTGGTTTATGACCGAAATATTGTGCGTCGGGTCGGCGAAGATGCTGTTGACGATGGCAAAGGACGCGTTGGCGCCGTCGAGCGCTGCGGGATTGTGCTGGATCTCGTCCGCGACGATGTGGTTCCAGGCATGTGCGATCGAGGCTGTGGTTCTATCGAGGAACATTGAGCGTGCGTGTTGAAGAGCTCCTGCCGCACTTACGGGTTGTGGTACACATCCTGCACGAACTTGGCGAAGATCGCCTGCTGCTGCCAGGGGGTCGCCGGACACGGTGTGCATGGAGTGAATGCAGAGGAATTTCCCAGAGGCCGGCTGAGAGCCGAACCGATGAGGGCGAGAGCGCTGATTAGAGTGGTGGAAGTACGCATAGTGGTTGGTTGAAGCTTGATGAATCCAGACAATAACGAATGGCACTTTATATTCACAGGTGGCGCATATCCACTGCCAGGAGAAATTTTTAAAAACGATGCATAGGATGTCAGCATCCTCGAGCGGTCGCCGCTCCTTCGTAAGGCTTGTGCTTGTCCGCTTGATCTTGGCAACCTTCCGCGCTGTCGTTAGCAATCCGCTCATGCGTTCGCGCCGAGCCAGAGGCTCTTTGACGATGCTGACCGACAATGTGTCATAGCGTTTCATCAACCTGTCCCTCGAACACCGAGGGGGAGGATCGTCGTCATGAGGATCTGGATTTTCTCACATGTATTGCGGATAATTGCGCTGCAATACGGATAATATTCTCCCGAAAGCTTACCTGAAGCTCCCGAAGATCCCTCGGCCAGGTGTCGAACCGCACAGCCGCTTGACAAAAATGGGATAATGGTGGTTCAAGCTTCAAGTTTATCAAGTCGCGAATGACAAATCAATTTGGAATTAAAATAAGGGTGAAAGAAAGAAAGGTGTCCTTTTGGTTTGGTATGGACTGGCATTGACCAACGGGGGAGTCCCAAGCTCTGCGCGAATAGCGTCGCGTTAGAAAAACATATCCTTCATATGGTACATACATTTCTTATTCTATCTCTACGCCTGCTTTCAAGCGAACTCCACGGCGTCCTCTGCCCGCCTCCGCTTATGCAGCTCCAAGATATGGGGCAGCTTGACCACCGGGCCGCGCAGCTCGCGTTCGCTGGGGAGCGTCGGCGCAGGCAAGCCCGTCTCTGCCGCACACGCCGCCATTAGCTCCTTGAGCGTGCCGCCACGGTTGAAGATCTCGGGCTTGTACTCCCCCCGCGCGGCGCGCATGGAGGCGCGCAGCGCGTCCGTCGCGGGCATGTCGGCCTGGCCGTTCGTCACAACGACGCCGTACCGAGTGCGCGCCGCGGCGACACTGACAAGCCTCTCGCGCGTCTCTTTCGCTACGAGGACTGGATCCCGCTTGAGGGCATCTCCCCTGGAGTGGATGGGTCAGCAGCTTGGCCACAGGGACAATGGCGCGAGGGCAGGAAGACAAGCAAAGCGGACGCACCATCCACCACCGCCCCACGTCACCCACTCCAGGACGTCCCCTGCGTCGACGTGGTACGCGTCCACCTTCGAGCCTAGAATAATGCGCTTCCCATCCTTAGCCTTGACCAATGTCTTGGTAGACCGAAGGCCGGGCTCGCCGCCGTGCTATGTATGCCATGTCACGTTAGAAAGAGCCATGGGAGCTTTGAGTTTCGACGTACGACGCCCCACGGCTTGGTGAGCCACCGATCGTCGTGGATCGAGATCTCGCCGGGGTCGAGCCAGACGTAGTCTACATGAAGGTCGGCGGTCAACATCGAGGCTCGTCGACATGGATGTTGTTCGTACTAATGCGCATGCCGTTCCCGCCGCGATACAACCCCGCCCCGCCTGAGTCGATGACCGTTTCGTAGCGGTCCACGCGCAGCGACAGCTTGCTCTCCAGAACCTCATTCGGCACCGAGCGCATGGACGGCCACAACGAATGCCCATCGGGCCCGTCGCCGTGCGGGCGCGCGGGGATGCCGCCGAACCTGCCCACCGAATTATCATTAACTTGATATTATGGGAGGGGGATGCTGCTGAAAGACACACCCGATCTGGTACAGCTGCTGATAATCGCCGTTCTTATCCCACGCGCTGTAGAACAAGTGCGGCGAGTCCGAGAACCCGGCAGCGCTCAAAAAGTCGGGGTTGCGCTGGCCAAAGAGGGCCCCGAGGACGTCGAATATGCGCCCCAGGAGATGGGTGCGGCACGAGAGGGCGGCGGGGCGGATAGGGCTGAGTATTGTGCCTTCGGGAATGCGGATGTCGATGAGGGAGTCTATGAAACATGTCAACAATGGGCTAGTAGGCAATAATAGTTTGACATACAACATCCGTCATTGGGAACCGTCGCTGGATCGTACACCATTAGGAGATAAATCGCCGCAAACATCTGGGAGAGGAAGAATAGGAAGGGATAGGGAAGGGAGATGAGAAAATAAGAGTAAGGCAAGATGTGGAGAGCTAGAAGTGGGAGGGCTTGGCACGCGCACCTTCAACATCGCATGGCTCAAATAAAAGTTGATAGAGTATTCGCTCTGCGGCTCAGTCCCATCGAAATCAAACACAAGTCGCTTGCCACCATACACCTCTGCGGGCTCCTTCCACATCTTGCACGTAATGCGCCAGGGCCCAAGTCCGTTGGCGTCGTCGTCGATATAGTCCGTGAAGCTGATCGGTTCGTCGGGGATGGCGGTGTCGATAAGCTTGCCGACGGCGACCTTGTTCCGCTCGAGCATGGCGTCCATCGCAGACTTGAGCCGCTTGATGCCGAAGCGTTTGGCCAACTCGCAGATGCGTGCGCTGGCGATGCGACAGGCGGCGACGAGCGCCTGCAGGTCGGCCTTTGCGAACTCGTGGGTCCGACAGTTGCGTTCGATGATCTAGGGAAACAAGTCGTACCGAATGTACTCGCGAATCGAATACTTGTACGTACCTCGAGCACGGCGCGATTAGGAACACCCTCTGCGTACAAGCGGGAAACAGGCACTTGTATACCTTCCTCGTAAATCGAGTGGGCCTGTCAGCAAGGTCAAATGAAGTTATCGGAGAAGTCTCGGCGACGAACACAGTTAGGCATCGAGCCTGCGCAGGACCCTCCAAGGTCGGTAAAATGGCCTGGGGCGACATAAGCAATGTCCGCGGCCTCAGAATGGCTGCATACCCAAGTTACTCGCCCAGCCGAGAAGCTCGCCTTCAAAGTAGATGGGCATGATGATCAGCATGTCGTTCTGCCCCTCGTCAGCGAACCCGGATCCGACATTACACTGGCGTTACACACCAGATGGGATATAGCACCGCCCACAGCGTAGGGGTCGTTGGTGATGTACACATCGCCCTCGAGCATAGGCTGGCCCCACGTGGGGAGCAGATCGTGCAGGAAGGAGCCAAACTGGCCGACGATCATCCGGCCTTGACTGTCCGCGATCATGGGGAAGAAATCGAGCTGCTCGCGCATCGCCGGGGACATCGCGACGCTAGGTGAAGCTTTCAGCGACCTGGAGATCACGCAAAGAGGAAATGCGTACCGAGTGATCAGCGCATCCATCTCGAGCCTAGCATTGAGGAACGCTGATTCGACGAGTTGAAGCGTAACGGGATCTACGGCATCATCGTCCTCCACCACCGGACCGCGAGCGGCCTCGTCTGGCCACATAAGTATGTTGCCAACCGCGTCTATCTCCGCTGCGCCAGTGTTAAGTCAAGAAGCGTAAATGAGGTATGCGAAATACCTTTGAACGTGGGAAGGACAAGGGTGGTGCTGTCCATCTGTATATCCACTGAGCGCGTCATAAACCCAACAAAACAAAATGTACCTCGGTAATAATGCATGGGCCCTGAAGGGTGTTCCCCGCTTTCAACGAGGCACGATCCCAGATCTGCACGTCTTCGTAGTGTTTGCCTTCAAAGTACTATAATGCGTGTATTAGTTGCTTGCTGGTGGTAGTGTTTGCCTCGACGTACCAATCGCGTCGTAGCTGCCTTCGCGCTGTCGTCCGGGGTGGCGGTACCGGCTGGAAACGCGACGCTCGGAATGTCCCCGACGACCTCGCTCGCAACTGCGCGGAGCATAGAGATCTCCACGTCCAGGTCCAGATTGAAAGTGAACATGGTCTTGTGCGCGGCCGCGAACCTGCTCGAGGCTTAAGAGTGTCCCGCGACCAGTGTTAACGGAGTTCAACGAACTGTTCTGCCGCCAGCTTAAAGCCATTCTCCAGCAAGTTCTTCCCACTTCCCACTTTGACAGGCAAACTCGTTGCCTGGCCTTTGTACCGCAGATCGGCCTCGCATTCGAGCTTGACGAACTCTTCGCCGCCGACGCCTTGAGCAAGAAGCGCGCTTTTGGCCTCGGCAAGCAATGATTCGCACATATCCGCAACTTCTTCGAGGTGTTGCTCTTTTAGTGGACGGACGAACGTACGGGCCGACTCGGAACGGAGCCCGGTGGTTGCGCCGCCGAGCGCACACAGCCTAACAACACGTTTAGAGGCCATATAAGACGGGGAGAATCGAATTACGCACACTCCGGGAGACGGGGGGACGATGGCGGGGTAGGATCCAAGTAGATCAGCGAGAAAACATGCGGCCAACCCACCGGCACCGCCGAAAGCTACGAGACTAAAGTCCCTCGGGTCAAAGCCTCAATCAGAATGTTAGTTTTTATCAACACACTAAGAGGCCGACCTATGCACCTTTTTCGACGGATATTGATCGCAATGCGCCATTGATTCTCTCTACCGACACCTTGACGATCCCCTCGGCCGCCTGGTAGATATCCAAACCAAGCGCATCGGCGACCGGCTGGATTGCGGCCTTGGCCGCTTTTAGATCGAGCTTGAAGCTGCCACCGAGGAGGGCAGGGGGAAGGTAGCCGAGTACGGCGTTGGCGTCGCAAACGGTTGCCTGCGTGCCGCCTCGGGCGTAGCAAGCGGGACCGGGATCCACGCCTGGATGCCGCTGTGAATTGTCTTTTCATGGCTGTGACAGGTAGGGGAAACACCTGACGAGGCTGGCCCAACGCGGAGGGCTCCCGAGAGCTCGGGGACGTGGGCGATCGAGCCGCCGCCGGCACCGACTGTGCGAACGTCGATGGATGGGCAGCGGACTGTCATATTTCAGTGGACCTGCGCGTTATGAGAGGCCAAGGTACTCGCCCGTTAAATCTCCAATGGTCGTGTCGCGCCTGATCTGGGGAACACCATTCTCGATCAAGCAAACGTCAGAGCTAGTCCCTAGCAAGATTTCAGAGTCGGACATTAACGGGATATACATGACTTCTCACCGCCGATATCCACCGTCAGGAAGCTCTTGTACTCCGTCCTCTTGGCTACTTGCGCCACCGCACCAGTTACGCCACCTGCAGGACCTGGAAGGTTAGAGGAGGTTAGTGTCAATCGCTGGAATGAGCGGCACTCCCGCCGGACCTGAGTAAAGCAGGTTTGCGCACAAGACCTTCGCACTCTCCACGCTCGCAAGTCCTCCATCGCTACGGAGCACACGTAGGGGCGTCTCAGCCCCGAGCTGCGCCTGAAGGTTATGCAGATATGATTCGAGGTGTGGTCGCACATATGCATTGGCTGCCGTTGTCACTGTACGCTCGAACTCGCTGATTTCCGGGACGAGGGAAGACGAAAGGGTAACGGGGATATTTGGGAACATCCGTTTGATTACGGGCAACGTGGCGAGCTCGTGCTCTGCGTTGGCAAAAGAGTTAATGAGGGAAACACAGATCGACTTGGGAGCATAGGATTTGAGAGTTTCGAGGACCTTCTCCAAGGCCGCTTCGTCGAAAGGTCGTACTACCGTGCCATCTGTGGCAATGCGGCCTAGCACTTCAACAGTCTAAAATGGCCGTCAGAAGTACCCTGCCATCGAAACACAACTCCGTACCATTTCAAGGCTAACCAGAGGTGTAGGCTTCGGCCATACGATCCACCCCGCCAGGCCGCCTGGCACTTGGCTGCGACGAACTTGCAGCGTGTCTCGATATCCTTCTGAGACGAGCAAAGCGACCCGAGCGCCTTTGCCTTCAAGGATGGCGTTGGTGGCCACAGTTGTACCATGGTTAACGACCTCAAACTGCAAATCCTTTCCATTGGGGGCAAGCTCTCTGCACACGTACGAATCAGTTCAACTCTTCATTACGGTGTATTGAACTCACCTGATTTTCGCTACCCCGTCAAGAACGCCCACAGATTGGTCGGCAGGGGTCGAGGGGACCTTGGCGCGGTACTGTTCACCCGTCTTTGCGGAATAGAGCGTAAGGTCAGTGCTGCCAACCGTGAATATGTGAAGCGCTCGGGATGCTCAAAGGACTCCTTACAACGTCCCTCCAACATCAATTCCAAGTTTCCACTCGCTACGTTGTTGATCTTGCATTATTGGAGTAGTGGCCAGCAGAGGAGCGCAGAATACAGGCCTGGGAGCGGGTTATCTTAGCCCTTCCTTTTACCAAGCAATTTTATTATCCAGAGTCTTATCCCAAGGACGCGGCGGCCGCGATTATCGTCGCGTCTCCACCGTCTGGCACGTGTAGACAGTGTGGGACTTTCTTGCCATTCGGGTGGTCGATGCACGCTGCGGGTGCCCATCGTCTCGGCATGGTTGATAGATTAGCTCGAGATACATAATGTAAGACGAGTAGAAGACGTTCGCCAGCCTCGGCAAACTTCGGCCGAGCACACCGCCACCTCACCGCCACTGATTGACACCACTTGTCCGAATTCTGTCAAACCTTTTCTTTCAAACGATTGGTAACTCAGCGCTCAGAGGTCTCTGGTTTTGAAATGACTCACTATTGTTCCATCAGTCCCAGCTCGTTCTCGTTCAATGGAACATAATCCAGGAACAAATGATCAATTAGAAGGCGTTGGGCCTTGTGGACAGCTGTGGAGACTCAGCTTAATTCGGACACAACGGGCATAACGGAAGGAACATATTATAGACGTCCAAGGTCCTACGCGTGTACATGTCGTGAAACTTGGACGTGCTTTGATCCACACACGCCAAGTATTTCATATTTTTTTTTCCGCCTCAACATCTCTAAGCCATATCCTTCTCCTTCTCTCCATCCGGCTTCTCGTACGGCGGAGGAGTCCCCTCGGACCTGTTGAGGTCTCGAATGTTCGACGTTGGGCCCTTGTAGTGCTTGTGCGCATCGAGGAAGTACCAAACCCTGTAACGCGAGTTCATCCGTCAGCCAAATGTAGGGTAATATTGGACGGAGGGAACACACAAGGAGAGGAACATGACACCGATCGTGATAACCTAGGTAGCAAGCTCGTTAGAAGTGAGTGGCCAGCGAACGGGATCGAGACATACCGAAGCGTAGTTCATGTTAAGCGCAGTGACAGGCTTGAGTGTGGGGAAGGAGAAGATGACGCAGACGAAGAGGGTCCAGGAGATGCACATGAGGTTTGCCGCCCAGCCCAACGCCCCGCTGCCCATGTAGAATGGGCCCCTTCAACGGGTAAGCGCGCGGCACAAAAATGAAGAGAGAATGACATACGGCTTGAACATAACCTCAGGATGGTCTTGGAACACCCGGCGCAGGCCGATGGGGATAATGTAGCTCAAGTCGAGCGCGATGGCCGTGAGCGAGAAGATTGCGGCGGCCGCGGCGGGGGACGCCAGGTCAAGCAGACCGGGGAGGATGCTAAAGATGGTGGAGAACCAGATCGCGCGCAACGGGGTCTGCGTGATGGGCGAATTGTAGCCGAAGTAGCCACGGTCAGGGAGACCACTGCATCGATGTTCAGAGGCACAGTTATACGAGAGTGGAAAAGGACGTACTGGTCGCGGCTAAAGGCAAAGACGGTCCTTGAGACGGCCTGGAGTGCCGTCTGGACGACGAAGAACGCGGTGAGACACACGAGGACCTACAAGTAGAGATGAGGTTGCGTCGAGCAAGAGAGGCACGTTTAGCGTACCCAAAGAATGAGTGCTCTGTTTCCAACGTGAGAACGCGCATGGGAAGATGGGGACGAAATGACGGGCTGCGCACCCAGTTTTGCCCATCCTTAAAGTCATGATCTACTCTCGTGGTCAACATAATACCCTAAGGAGCTTGAGAGATCCTCACCTGTAACATCGCCGACCCTGAAGCGCCAGGAAGCAGAGCGCTGTTTGCTGCATTAGCTGCGCGACCACTCAAAGAGGATCGAAAACTCACAGATCACCGGAGCAGAGTACCAAGACGATATTGAGTAACCATCCAATTAGTCCAGTCCCGATAACTGGATTTATTTTCAGGATCAGAGCCGGAACGAACAACACGTAGACGGACCAGCGATAAAGATAGCAGCCGGTGCTGATCAAAGGACGTCAGTCCCAGGCAAGTATAAGTATCGTTAATGGAAGCACCCGCGTATGCAGCCCGTTTGACTTCCTCACTGGTCGCCAGGACATTAGAATGGGAGGAGGAGAGAGGGGCGTGGACATACGAAATATGGGCTGTAGCATCGTAGTCCTGGTGCCTATCATCAGCATTGTGTAGACTCCGATCGAAAAGAACAAGCTCACCGTCATCTAGAAGATGGCGCATCAGGGCCCTATTCGCAACCCAAGAAAATCAAGACAACACGCACCGTCCATTGCACACTGAGCAACCCAAAGAGGAATGACAGCCCATTATTCCACCCGCCCGTGCCGTTGGCGATGCCGGCGGAGCCGAACACGTACGAGGCGGGGTGCATCTCTGAGCGGGGGGTCGTGGCCAGGAGGGTGATGATGATAACTGGTGGACATTAGATGAAGCGCTCGAACTCGGGGGAGAGGGAAACGCACGAGCAGTCGCCCCGAGGTTGACAAAGACGAAGTATTGGGTAAACTGCGCAAGGTGTCGTGTAGCGACCGAGTTCTGCCCTCGATATCAGAGCAGCACGTAAACAGGGATGGTTGGAGGCGCACAAGCAGCCCGTGCACGACCAGTAAACCAGCAAAGAGTCCTACGACCTTGCCCTGTGAAAAGAAATGAGCACAAAGAAGTGGGTTGGATGGGTCCAGCGCACCTGGGTCACCACAAAGTCTCCGTCCTTAAAATGCATGTCAGAACTCCGCGACCTTCTGGTGAAACCTGCAACCAACCTTCCCAATCACAGCTATTCGAACGTGTAAGATTGAGCAACATTGGATGCAGTAGACGCACCGGCGGCCAAGATCATGCCCGACAACCCGAATTCGGTGGAACTGACACCAGCAATCTGGCCTATATCGTCATGAGATCGCAAGGCCGGTCCAAGTAACGAACGAAGGCCCACCAAGGATGTTCAACCATCCCACGACCCACCCGACCTTTGCAAGCAAATTAGATCCCCCCGGCGTTTTCATTCAAGATTTCGGACGTACGATGGCGCGGTACTTCACAGGCGTAAGCTGCGCCGATGCGGTGTATCTGAATGGGGTGTAAGATAGCAGGAGGAGAGCGCGACACGGATGCGTACAGTCCACCACCTGAAAACGGGGTAAGCCAAAAGAAGGGAGGGCGTGACCGGGATTGACGTACAAGTCGGGAACGCGCTAACAATCTCTGCCTTCTCAGATGTAAGTCACTGATGTTCATCCGGAGCCACCTATACAATCCACGCACAATACTCGCTCCAAGGGTGAAGCACATGCATGCTCCCAAGATCCAGCACCTGTGGGTAAGCTCTAGTGGCTGCGTTTTTGCTTTACACCAGGTTCACGCACCATACGACCGTCGACGGACCGCCAACTAGATAAGTGATTTAGAAGCCGAACCGAGAAGGTAATATCGATCGTACGGGTGAGCGGTGTATTGAAGGTCGTGGCAATCGACGAGCAAAGCCCCATAATACTGAAAGCAAAGCTTATCTAGAAATGCGCATCTCAGGACGGCAAAGGGAGCGTTTCGTGAGTTCGCGCACCGTAGCAAGGTTTGAGAACTCTCGCTTGAACGATGGGACGTAGCCCAGAGCGAGGAGCTCCTTGTCATCGTCGTCGACGGAACTGTGCAAGCTGGCCATGGTGGAGGAGCGGGAACAAGAGGGACCTTGTGCATGCGCGACTATTTGAACGTTTGTATTGGGTGAGATTTTTTACCCAGATCTCTGATCGACAAGATAACCGTTATCTAATCCCGTTTTTTGGCCCAAGCCTCCAACTCCAAGCTTTCCTTCCGTGGCTGACCACCATGGTATCTTTCAGAAAGAGGTCCCAGCTCGCAGTGCTGCTCTACGTCATCTTTCGGCCGGGCTATCACCGGCTACGCTCCAAATCCTTTCTTCTCAGACAAGGCACTACTGACGGCATACTCAATAGACGGGAACAGAACCGTGATGCGCCCACTTGACATTTTGGTACCCATAGGCATCAACCCCACCAAACGATCCGCCGAGTCGAGCCAGCTATCGAGCCTCAGAATGTTGCGCGAGCCGCGATTTCGTCCAAGACATTCAAGCCGTCTGGTCCGCCGTGTCTTCGTTTGGAGCTTCCGAGGCCTTCAGTTCTTGGGGGGGAATGACAGAAAATTTCTGTGCTGTTTCTGGGCCACATTCTCCTCTGATCCAGTCGTGTGGTTTGGTCGTGTGCCTGGCTTGGGCACGCAAATCATCATATCTTAGCTTGCCCGCCATCAATCACATGCACCTGTTCAGGCGTTGAGTGCCAAATCCGGCGGGGTCTATTCTACGACTTACCTCCCGAGCACCCGGCAAGTCCTTTGAACTGACAAATCCCTCTGTCTTGAAGCTTCCTGAATCCGACGTATCGCGTCATTTAGTAACACGCTCAGGTAATTAGGCACTCCGAAGCCACAAACGTTTTCAAGACGTCGCTGCTGCACTCACCGCTGAGTGGACCAGTGATTTCCGTCGATAGCGGAGATGCCTGTTCTGTGGCGTAAAGACGGCCACAAGTTGTGCTCTACACTCCCTCCCAGCATGTCGGCTGAAGATGGATCGGACGAGTCGCAGCCACTTCTTGCACGTCTTGAGGATCAGACTCTCCTTACGACGCCCACCCCGCTGCCCAAAGCTCAGTTGGCAGCGTTGTGTATAGCGAGGCTATCGGATCCCATTTCCTATACGCAAATATTCCCGTACATCAACGAATTTCTGACAGTTCTCCGTGTCACGGACGACCCCTCCAAGATTGGGTTTTATAGTGGACTTGTGGTATGTGCCCTGTCCATTTTCATCCGAATCACAGTCTTTCATTCCTCGCGCAGGAGTCAGTATCGTCCATCACGCAAGTTCTCACCGTTTTCCACTGGGCAAAGTTTTCGGGTAAGCGCAGATGATAAGGTTGCCCTCGGTTCCTAAACAGTTGTCGCGAAACAGATGTTGTCGGCCGTCGGCCCATCATCTTGGCCGGTGCTCTGGGCATCGCCGTTGCTTCTTTGCTTTTCGGATTCTGTCAGACCTTGCTGCAAGTCCTCGTTGTGCGAGCTCTCAGTACGCCTCCCTTCAAGGCTTGCACCTTTCCTGATGATGTCCGCTGATCAAACCAAAGCTGGACTCCTGGCCGGAAACATTTCTGTCTACCAAGTTGTACTTGCGGAGATCACGGATACAACTAATCAAGCCAGTGCGTACCCGGTCTTCGGATGCATGTATCCATTGGGCAGCACTGTCGGCCCACTCTTGGGTGGATTTTTCTCGAATCTGGCCACAAAGTATCCGGGATACTTCGGCTATAGCTTCTTGAAGTCATATTCGTACTTCCCCCCTGGTCTCATCTGTGCGTCCGTCGCGATGCTGGGGTTTGTGATGGCGTATCGTTTCCTGGAAGAGGTACGGCTCCCTGCGACTTCAAATCGCATATCCATGACTGCCATATTCATAGACTCTACCAAACCAACGTGGAATTGTTCCCACTGGTGATCCAGCTATCGAAGCGTCGAACCCGAGGATACTGAGTATTCGTGAACTTCTTTCAATACCCAGCGTACGTACGCTTGCTTCCTCAAGTTTTGCGATGTCATTCTTGGCCACCGGGCACACCGTCGTGTTTGTCCTCTTCTGTTACACGCCCATTGAAAACGGAGGTCTGGCTTTGACCGTAAGTAGGCGTGACATCTTCCGTGCCGAATCAAATGGTAAAATCTGCATTACAGGTTACTGAGATTGGCTACATCTTGGCCATGTCCTCTGCGGTATTCTTCATATTTCAGGTCTTATTGATGCCACATCTTTTGCGCACGTTTGACACTGCTCGGCTATACATCTTCGGCATGGGCGCGTGGCCCATTTCGTTTGCGATTCTCCCGTTTCTCAATGTAATCGCGCGCCTGGGACTGGACCCTGAAACCGCACGCCCTAACTCCGGTGGTAAGATCGTGCTCTGGACTGGCATTGCAGTCGCTCAGATATTTGCGCGAGTGGCTTTCTTGAGCTTCGCGTCTGTTCTCTCACCCATCCGCTACTGGACTATCCAATCTAACTGTGGAACAGAACCAATTTAATGTTGGTCCGGAGCAACTCCCCTACTCCTTCAGCTCTCGGAGCGACCAACGGACTCAACCAACTTGTCATAGCTCTAGCGCGATGCTTTAGCCCCGGTTTCATCAGGTTGGTGCCGTCAATAACTTTCGCCCCGTCTTATCTGAGACGAAGGCTTTTAGTACGATCTTTGCATTGTCGGTTGACAACAATCTACTTGGCGGATATATCTGGGCGGTCGTTATGACGCTCATTTCTGCCTGGGGGTATTACATTTCCTGGAGCGTAGAAAATCCCGGGAGAAATAAGTGATCGAGTTAGACGTAAATGATGGTGCGCGCTGGATGTTGGTAGATCTAGATAAGTAACAGAGGAAAGAAAGAAAGAGCCTTCTTGGTTGAACCAAATTTGAAGTTGAACCTTGGTTGAACCGGGTTTCCCCGCTGCACTGCCACGTCCTCTCCCTTTTGACATGCATCTGCATCTCATGAACATCTCCGTTCTTTGGACACTGCGATGATAATCATCTCCACAGCTTTTAGCATTTAAGCCGGCTTGGCTCATCCGATCTCCCAGCTTCAAACCCCCGCTCACAACTGCTGCATCATGGAGGTAGTCGACTTGCCAGCGTGTTTTACAGACCTCGATATCGATGGCGAGGGGAGCCTTCATCTCTTATGCTCAAACGATGAAAGACTCGGAGAGCAGAGCATCGACACCATTCACCCCGTCACCACTTCCCGGCACCCCATTCTTGAACTCCCTCCCGAAATCCTCTCCGAGATCTTCATCGACTGTCTTCCTTTCTACTCCGCCACACCGGATCCCTCGCGCGCACCTCTGCTTCTCGGAGCCATTTGCAGAGATTGGCGGAAAACAGCGCATTCTACTCCATGGCTGTGGAGCAGCTTTATCTTGTCCGTCAATCTCGAAAGAGCGAGAGAGGACTCTGCCATCATCCAGCTCTTTGAATGTTGGCTTTCCCGTGGCGGCAGCTGTCCTCTCACCATGATAATCAGTTGCTATCCAGGAGGCAGCTGCTCGGCGGAGCCTCTTCCAGCGTCGTTTGTCCGCGCTCTCAGCCATTCTTCCTCACGTTGGCACGACATAAATCTTGTGCTTCCGCTGAGCGACTTCTATCGACTCCAGGCAAATGAAGGGCTTCCATTTCTGCGGAGGCTTGCGATCAAAGCCATACCAGATGGTCCGACTCATCTAGATGTAACGCCGCCCCATCCTCTGGATTTGTTTAGGACTGCTCCCGTGCTACAAGACGTTTACTTGGGGGATGGATTTACCATATCCAATGCCACTCTGCCGTTAAAGCAGTTGAAATATTTCGACGCCCGAATGGCTGCGGCTCATCACTATATTCATGTCCTCCAAGAGGCCCTACACCTCGTTGAAATCGGGCTAGATTGGCATACTATTCAGTCGGTGGATATGCCATCAGCTCCAGTACATTCGAGCATTAAATCGCTCTCTCTTCGAACTTTCCAACTTTGGGAGAACACCTTCCTAGCTGTCCTCGATTTTGTGGCATGCCCAGCTCTCGAGACCCTCATTATCTCCGGGTATAGTTTTACACCCATAATATCCCCTAACCCACTCTCGCGGTTTATTTCCCGATCATCGCCGCCCCTCCAGGAGTTTATCGTTGACTTTCCTCCCGAGGCGAGCGACGCCCTCATTCACATGGTCCAATGCCTTCCTACCATGCCTACCCTCGTACGGCTTGAGATGAAATCTCTCGCAGCACAAACTGCGAATGACATCTTCAGTCGCATGTGCACCGCGTCCCTGTTCCTCCCGAACCTCCAAACCCTCCAGTTGGATGTAAATCCCGGTTTAAGCGGACCAGACTCGTGGACATACGATATCCTGGTTCGCATGCTGGTCACCCGGTGGAATTCGCAATCGAGCAACAAAGTTGCCCAGCTGCAGGTTTTTGGCTTAAGCTTTTCACATTTCACAGATCCGCACAATCTCGACGCCCCCATCCTCCGAAAGCCTGACTCCGCGACGCTTTTACAGCTTTCGACCCTGGCTCGAGAGGGGATGGTGGTTGACATTGACCTAATACAGCCAGATGAAGGCTCAGTGTCGCTCATTTAAGCAGTCTATACCAGAAACCCAATGAGCACAGGCTGTTTCTTAGCTCTCAAATGAGTTGGAAGGCTTCATTCAGCTGGACGGATTGGGGTACGGACACCAGTTTGAGAATCACATAAGTTGCGGTATTCTGCGCCATTCTTGACAAACTTTCATCCAAACGAGAAATATTCCGCAGGATTTTGATGTCCATTCAACCAACAATACTGGAAAGGGAAGGCGTGAACACAATGTAGAAAGTCGGTGCGAAGTCCCTCCCAGTGCCCACACGCCGTGGCCCGGTTTCATTTTTTTGAGTATATTTGGGCCGTATTGGATTTCAAGTATCTTGCAACATCGTTGTATAATCAGTGGGGATTACCCCTCCATATCGAGTGGCACGTTTCGTAAATTATCTTTGTAGTCGACAATAGTAATGCCCGCGTGAGTGAGGTTTTTTATCGTCCCGTCGACAATCTCCCACAGCTCATTCGCAACCTGTGAGATGAACCCGAAGTCATGCGACACCATGACGACCGCGCCCTGGAACTCCCTGATTGCATGAATTAATGCCTCGACCGACTCCATGTCCAAGTAATTCGTCGGCTCGTCCAAAAGCAAGATATGGGGTTGTTCCACTGCAAGCTGTGCCAAGAGCCACGCGTTTGCGCAGTCCTGGGACAGATGTTTAAAAGGTTCGGTTGAGTGTATGTCTGACAGCCCAAAGCGCCGCAGTTGCGACAGTGCGTGGGCTACATTGAACCGCTGGCCGAACAGGTGCTGGAAGTATTCTATCGGCGACTTGTCGTATGGCAGCAGCTGGTCTGGGCTGTTTGGCGAGTACCTCGCCACCTTCAGCGCTGGCTACAAACTACTATCAGTGCTGGCTCAGTAATACACCTATAACAAGGTGGCTCACATCCTTGGAAATGATTCCCGACGACGGTGCAGCGTGGCAGCAAGAAGACGTAGGAGCGTTGATTTTCCAGTTTCCTTAGCACCCAGGATAGCTATCCGTGCGTTCATACTGCACTTCGTTAGCATGATGTTAGGGGTAAAATTCGAAGAGGCCACACTTACCCGATATCGAAGCTCACATTCTCATAGAGACAATCCTTTTTCTCCATCGAGAATGAGAACGCGACCCGGTGAAAAGTGATGATGGGTCGTGACGACTGGGCCAGTATCGCTTGACCGAAATTGAACTGTAGCCGCATGTCCGTCTTATCCTTCTCCATCGCCGGGGCCTCCTCCATCCTCTGGAGGACCCGCGGTAAATATACTGGGCACGGTACCTGGGTTGCGATGAGGCTTTCCAGTCAGCACAAAATTTTCATCCAGGCTGAGGAACACACTTTTTGAGATGTTCTATCTCATCCTGCTGTGCTTTTATGCGGTTCATCTCGTTCTCATGCTTCATCCGCACATAAGTCGAGTAATCACCCATATAATTGCGAGCGCAGCGAGCATTTCTACCCTATCGCACGTGACCTAGCAGAGGGCTGAGATATGCAGCAAACATGAACAAATTCCAGGATAGGTGGCTGACGGACGTGCAGGAAAGAATGGCCTCAAAAACGTTCATTTCTTGAGATATCGCTAAATGGACAGCTGCACTGGATGCGCATTTCTCATCTGGTGCGATTGATACCCTTCTTTCGACGAAAAAGGCAGAACTTTGATGTGTCCGAAAAAGGCAACTGAGGGTCTAGACCGGTCTATCTGCTGCGAGCTACCCGCGACTCAGCGGATCCATATGACAACTTCTGGTCTGCCAGATGTATGATCTTGGTGCATATATTGTCCATGAAATCCTGGGCGTGGGTTACCATGACGAGAATGTGGTCGTACGTGCTGAGATGCGCTTCGAGCCAGA